>BTSX01000004.1:413516-1078516 GCA_036245825.1 Pristionchus entomophagus
GTTCCATATTTAAAAAATTCTCAATCAATCGATATCCATATTTGATTATACTCAATGAGTATATCCATATTTTAAAAATACTCAATCAATCGATATCCATATTTGATTATACTCAATGAGTATATCCATATTTTAAAAATACTCAATCAATCGATATCCAATATTTGATTATACTCAATGAGTATATCCATATTTTAAAAATACTCAATCAATCGATATCCATATTTGATTATACTCAATGAGTATATCCATATTTTAAAAATACTCAATCAATCGATATCCGTATTTGATTATACTCAATGAGTATATCCATATTTTAAAAATACTCAATCAATCGATCCATATTTGAGAATAATCAATGAGTATATCCATATTTAAAAATACTCAATCAATCGATATCCATATTTGATTATACTCAATGAGTATATCCATATTTTAAAAATACTCAATCAATCGATATCCATATTTGATTATACTCAATGAGTATATCCATATTTTAAAAATACTCAATCAATCGATATCCATATTTGATTATACTCAATGAGTATATCCATATTTTAAAAAATACTCAATCAATCGATATCCATATTTGATTATACTCAATGAGTATATCCATATTTTAAAAATACTCAATCAATCGATATCCGTATTTGATTATACTCAATGAGTATATCCATATTTAAAAATACTCAATCAATCGAATCCATATTTGATATAATCAATGAGTATATCCATATTTTAAAAATACTCAATCAATCGATATCCGTATTTGATTATACTCAATGAGTATATCCATATTTTAAAAATACTCAATCAATCGATATCCATTTTTGATTATACTCAATGAGTATATCCATATTTTAAAAATACTCAATCAATCGATATCCGTATTTGATTATACTCAATGAGTATATCCATATTTTAAAAATACTCAATCAATCGATATCCATATTTGATTATACTCAATGAGTATATCCATATTTTAAAAATACTCAATCAATCGATATCCATATTTGATTATACTCAATGAGTATATCCATATTTTAAAAATACTCAATCAATCGATATCCATATTTGATTATACTCAATGAGTATATCCATATTTTAAAAATACTCAATCAATCGATATCCATATTTGATTATACTCAATGAGTATATCCATATTTAAAAATACTCAATCAATCGATATCCATATTTGATTATACTCAATGAGTATATCCATATTTTAAAAATACTCAATCAATCGATATCCATATTTGATTATACTCAATGAGTATATCCATATTTTAAAAATACTCAATCAATCGATATCCGTATTTGATTATACTCAATGAGTATATCCATATTTTAAAAATACTCAATCAATCGATATCCATATTTGATTATACTCAATGAGTATATCCATATTTTAAAAATACTCAATCAATCGATATCCGTATTTGATTATACTCAATGAGTATATCCATATTTTAAAAATACTCAATCAATCGATATCCATATTTGATTATACTCAATGAGTATATCCATATTTTAAAAATACTCAATCAATCGATATCCGTATTTGATTATACTCAATGAGTATATCCATATTTTAAAAATACTCAATCAATCGATATCCATTTTTGATTATACTCAATGAGTATATCCATATTTTAAAAATACTCAATCAATCGATATCCGTATTTGATTATACTCAATGAGTATATCCATATTTTAAAAATACTCAATCAATCGATATCCATATTTGATTATACTCAATGAGTATATCCATATTTTAAAAATACTCAATCAATCGATATCCATATTTGATTATACTCAATGAGTATATCCATATTTTAAAAATACTCAATCAATCGATATCCATATTTGATTATACTCAATGAGTATATCCATATTTTAAAAATACTCAATCAATCGATATCCGTATTTGATTATACTCAATGAGTATATCCATATTTTAAAAATACTCAATCAATCGATCCATATTTGAGAATAATACAATGAGTATATCCATATTTAAAAATTCTCAATCAATCGATATCCATATTTGATTATACTCAATGAGTATATCCATATTTTAAAAATACTCAATCAATCGATATCCATATTTGATTATACTCAATGAGTATATCCATATTTTAAAAATACTCAATCAATCGATATCCATATTTGATTATACTCAATGAGTATATCCATATTTTAAAAATACTCAATCAATCGATATCCATATTTGATTATACTCAATGAGTATATCCATATTTTAAAAATACTCAATCAATCGATATCCGTATTTGATTATACTCAATGAGTATATCCATATTTTAAAAATACTCAATCAATCGATATCCATATTTGATTATACTCAATGAGTATATCCATATTTTAAAAATACTCAATCAATCGATATCCGTATTTGATTATACTCAATGAGTATATCCATATTTTAAAAATACTCAATCAATCGATATCCATTTTTGATTATACTCAATGAGTATATCCATATTTTAAAAATACTCAATCAATCGATATCCATTTTTGATTATACTCAATGAGTATATCCATATTTTAAAAATACTCAATCAATCGATATCCGTATTTGATTATACTCAATGAGTATATCCATATTTTAAAAATACTCAATCAATCGATATCCATATTTGATTATACTCAATGAGTATATCCATATTTTAAAAATACTCAATCAATCGATATCCGTATTTGATTATACTCAATGAGTATATCCATATTTTAAAAATACTCAATCAATCGATATCCATATTTGATTATACTCAATGAGTATATCCATATTTTAAAAATACTCAATCAATCGATATCCGTATTTGATTATACTCAATGAGTATATCCATATTTTAAAAATACTCAATCAATCGATATCCATTTTTGATTATACTCAATGAGTATATCCATATTTTAAAAATACTCAATCAATCGATATCCGTATTTGATTATACTCAATGAGTATATCCATATTTTAAAAATACTCAATCAATCGATATCCATATTTGATTATACTCAATGAGTATATCCATATTTTAAAAATACTCAATCAATCGATATCCATATTTGATTATACTCAATGAGTATATCCATATTTTAAAAATACTCAATCAATCGATATCCATATTTGATTATACTCAATGAGTATATCCATATTTTAAAAATACTCAATCAATCGATATCCGTATTTGATTATACTCAATGAGTATATCCATATTTTAAAAATACTCAATCAATCGATCCATATTTGAGAATAATCAATGAGTATATCCATATTTTAAAAATACTCAATCAATCGATATCCGTATTTGATTATACTCAATGAGTATATCCATATTTTAAAAATACTCAATCAATCGATATCCATTTTTGATTATACTCAATGAGTATATCCATATTTTAAAAATACTCAATCAATCGATATCCATATTTGATTATACTCAATGAGTATATCCATATTTTAAAAATACTCAATCAATCGATATCCATATTTGATTATACTCAATGAGTATATCCATATTTTAAAAATACTCAATCAATCGATATCCGTATTTGATTATACTCAATGAGTATATCCATATTTTAAAAATACTCAATCAATCGATCCATATTTGAGAATAATCAATGAGTATATCCATATTTAAAAAATTCTCAATCAATCGATATCCATATTTGATTATACTCAATGAGTATATCCATATTTTAAAAATACTCAATCAATCGATATCCATATTTGATTATACTCAATGAGTATATCCATATTTTAAAAATACTCAATCAATCGATATCCATATTTGATTATACTCAATGAGTATATCCATATTTTAAAAATACTCAATCAATCGATATCCATATTTGATTATACTCAATGAGTATATCCATATTTTAAAAATACTCAATCAATCGATATCCGTATTTGATTATACTCAATGAGTATATCCATATTTTAAAAATACTCAATCAATCGATCCATATTTGAGAATAATCAATGAGTATATCCATATTTTAAAAATACTCAATCAATCGATATCCGTATTTGATTATACTCAATGAGTATATCCATATTTTAAAAATACTCAATCAATCGATATCCATTTTTGATTATACTCAATGAGTATATCCATATTTTAAAAATACTCAATCAATCGATATCCGTATTTGATTATACTCAATGAGTATATCCATATTTTAAAAATACTCAATCAATCGATATCCATATTTGATTATACTCAATGAGTATATCCATATTTTAAAAATACTCAATCAATCGATATCCGTATTTGATTATACTCAATGAGTATATCCATATTTTAAAAATACTCAATCAATCGATATCCATATTTGATTATACTCAATGAGTATATCCATATTTTAAAAATACTCAATCAATCGATATCCGTATTTGATTATACTCAATGAGTATATCCATATTTTAAAAATACTCAATCAATCGATATCCATTTTTGATTATACTCAATGAGTATATCCATATTTTAAAAATACTCAATCAATCGATCCATATTTGAGAATAATCAATGAGTATATCCATATTTAAAAATTCTCAATCAATCGATATCCATATTTGATTATACTCAATGAGTATATCCATATTTTAAAAATACTCAATCAATCGATATCCATATTTGATTATACTCAATGAGTATATCCATATTTTAAAAATACTCAATCAATCGATATCCATATTTGATTATACTCAATGAGTATATCCATATTTTAAAAATACTCAATCAATCGATATCCATATTTGATTATACTCAATGAGTATATCCATATTTTAAAAATACTCAATCAATCGATATCCGTATTTGATTATACTCAATGAGTATATCCATATTTTAAAAATACTCAATCAATCGATCCATATTTGAGAATAATCAATGAGTATATCCATATTTTAAAAATACTCAATCAATCGATATCCATATTTGATTATACTCAATGAGTATATCCATATTTTAAAAATACTCAATCAATCGATATCCATATTTGATTATACTCAATGAGTATATCCATATTTTAAAAATACTCAATCAATCGATATCCATATTTGATTATACTCAATGAGTATATCCATATTTTAAAAATACTCAATCAATCGATATCCATATTTGATTATACTCAATGAGTATATCCATATTTTAAAAATACTCAATCAATCGATATCCGTATTTGATTATACTCAATGAGTATATCCATATTTTAAAAATACTCAATCAATCGATCCATATTTGAGAATAATCAATGAGTATATCCATATTTTAAAAATACTCAATCAATCGATATCCGTATTTGATTATACTCAATGAGTATATCCATATTTTAAAAATACTCAATCAATCGATATCCATTTTTGATTATACTCAATGAGTATATCCATATTTTAAAAATACTCAATCAATCGATATCCGTATTTGATTATACTCAATGAGTATATCCATATTTTAAAAATACTCAATCAATCGATATCCATATTTGATTATACTCAATGAGTATATCCATATTTTAAAAATACTCAATCAATCGATATCCGTATTTGATTATACTCAATGAGTATATCCATATTTTAAAAATACTCAATCAATCGATATCCATATTTGATTATACTCAATGAGTATATCCATATTTTAAAAATACTCAATCAATCGATATCCGTATTTGATTATACTCAATGAGTATATCCATATTTTAAAAATACTCAATCAATCGATATCCATTTTTGATTATACTCAATGAGTATATCCATATTTTAAAAATACTCAATCAATCGATATCCATTTTTGATTATACTCAATGAGTATATCCATATTTTAAAAATACTCAATCAATCGATATCCGTATTTGATTATACTCAATGAGTATATCCATATTTTAAAATACTCAATCAATCGATATCCATATTTGATTATACTCAATGAGTATATCCATATTTTAAAAATACTCAATCAATCGATATCCGTATTTGATTATACTCAATGAGTATATCCATATTTTAAAAATACTCAATCAATCGATATCCATATTTGATTATACTCAATGAGTATATCCATATTTTAAAAATACTCAATCAATCGATATCCGTATTTGATTATACTCAATGAGTATATCCATATTTTAAAAATACTCAATCAATCGATATCCATATTTGATTATACTCAATGAGTATATCCATATTTTAAAAATACTCAATCAATCGATATCCATATTTGATTATACTCAATGAGTATATCCATATTTTAAAAATACTCAATCAATCGATATCCATTTTTGATTATACTCAATGAGTATATCCATATTTTAAAAATACTCAATCAATCGATATCCATTTTTGATTATACTCAATGAGTATATCCATATTTTAAAAATACTCAATCAATCGATATCCATATTTGATTATACTCAATGAGTATATCCATATTTTAAAAATACTCAATCAATCGATATCCATATTTGATTATACTCAATGAGTATATCCATATTTTAAAAATACTCAATCAATCGATATCCATATTTGATTATACTCAATGAGTATATCCATATTTTAAAAATACTCAATCAATCGATATCCATTTTTGATTATACTCAATGAGTATATCCATATTTAAAAAATTCTCAATCAATCGATATCCATATTTGATTATACTCAATGAGTATATCCATATTTTAAAAATACTCAATCAATCGATATCCATATTTGATTATACTCAATGAGTATATCCATATTTTAAAAATACTCAATCAATCGATATCCATATTTGATTATACTCAATGAGTATATCCATATTTAAAAATACTCAATCAATCGATATCCATATTTGATTATACTCAATGAGTATATCCATATTTTAAAAATACTCAATCAATCGATATCCATATTTGATTATACTCAATGAGTATATCCATATTTTAAAAATACTCAATCAATCGATATCCATATTTGATTATACTCAATGAGTATATCCATATTTTAAAAATACTCAATCAATCGATCCATATTTGAGAATAATCAATGAGTATATCCATATTTTAAAAATACTCAATCAATCGATATCCGTATTTGATTATACTCAATGAGTATATCCATATTTTAAAAATACTCAATCAATCGATATCCATTTTTGATTATACTCAATGAGTATATCCATATTTTAAAAATACTCAATCAATCGATATCCGTATTTGATTATACTCAATGAGTATATCCATATTTTAAAAATACTCAATCAATCGATATCCATATTTGATTATACTCAATGAGTATATCCATATTTTAAAAATACTCAATCAATCGATATCCGTATTTGATTATACTCAATGAGTATATCCATATTTTAAAAATACTCAATCAATCGATATCCATATTTGATTATACTCAATGAGTATATCCATATTTTAAAAATACTCAATCAATCGATATCCATATTTGATTATACTCAATGAGTATATCCATATTTTAAAAATACTCAATCAATCGATATCCATTTTTGATTATACTCAATGAGTATATCCATATTTTAAAAATACTCAATCAATCGATATCCATTTTTGATTATACTCAATGAGTATATCCATATTTTAAAAATACTCAATCAATCGATATCCATATTTGATTATACTCAATGAGTATATCCATATTTTAAAAATACTCAATCAATCGATATCCATATTTGATTATACTCAATGAGTATATCCATATTTTAAAAATACTCAATCAATCGATATCCATATTTGATTATACTCAATGAGTATATCCATATTTTAAAAATACTCAATCAATCGATATCCATTTTTGATTATACTCAATGAGTATATCCATATTTTAAAAATACTCAATCAATCGATATCCATATTTGATTATACTCAATGAGTATATCCATATTTTAAAAATACTCAATCAATCGATATCCATATTTGATTATACTCAATGAGTATATCCATATTTTAAAAATACTCAATCAATCGATATCCGTATTTGATTATACTCAATGAGTATATCCATATTTTAAAAATACTCAATCAATCGATCCATATTTGAGAATAATCAATGAGTATATCCATATTTAAAAAATTCTCAATCAATCGATATCCATATTTGATTATACTCAATGAGTATATCCATATTTTAAAAATACTCAATCAATCGATATCCATATTTGATTATACTCAATGAGTATATCCATATTTTAAAAATACTCAATCAATCGATATCCATATTTGATTATACTCAATGAGTATATCCATATTTTAAAAATACTCAATCAATCGATATCCATATTTGATTATACTCAATGAGTATATCCATATTTTAAAAATACTCAATCAATCGATATCCATATTTGATTATACTCAATGAGTATATCCATATTTTAAAAATACTCAATCAATCGATATCCATATTTGATTATACTCAATGAGTATATCCATATTTTAAAATACTCAATCAATCGATATCCATATTTGATTATACTCAATGAGTATATCCATATTTTAAAAATACTCAATCAATCGATATCCATATTTGATTATACTCAATGAGTATATCCATATTTTAAAAATACTCAATCATATCCATCAATCGATATCCATATTTGATTATACTCAATGAGTATATCCATATTTTAAAAATACTCAATCAATCGATCCATATTTGAGAATAATCAATGAGTATATCCATATTTTAAAAATACTCAATCAATCGATATCCATATTTGATTATACTCAATGAGTATATCCATATTTTAAAAATACTCAATCAATCGATCCATATTTGAGTATACTCAATGAGTATATCCATATTTTAAAAATACTCAATCAATCGATATCCATATTTGATTATACTCAATGAGTATATCCATATTTTAAAAATACTCAATCAATCGATCCATATTTGAGTATACTCAATGAGTATATCCATATTTTAAAAATACTCAATCAATCGATATCCATATTTGATTATACTCAATGAGTATATCCATATTTTAAAAATACTCAATCAATCGATATCCATATTTGATTATACTCAATGAGTATATCCATATTTTAAAAATACTCAATCAATCGATATCCATATTTGATTATACTCAATGAGTATATCCATATTTTAAAAATACTCAATCAATCGATATCCATATTTGATTATACTCAATGAGTATATCCATATTTTAAAAATACTCAATCAATCGATATCCATATTTGATTATACTCAATGAGTATATCCATATTTTAAAATACTCAATCAATCGATATCCATATTTGATTATACTCAATGAGTATATCCATATTTAAAAATACTCAATCAATCGATATCCATATTTGATTATACTCAATGAGTATATCCATATTTTAAAAATACTCAATCAATCGATATCCATATTTGATTATACTCAATGAGTATATCCATATTTTAAAAATACTCAATCAATCGATATCCATTTTTGATTATACTCAATGAGTATATCCATATTTTAAAAATACTCAATCAATCGATATCCATATTTGATTATACTCAATGAGTATATCCATATTTTAAAAATACTCAATCAATCGATATCCATATTTGATTATACTCAATGAGTATATCCATATTTTAAAAATACTCAATCAATCGATATCCGTATTTGATTATACTCAATGAGTATATCCATATTTTAAAAATACTCAATCAATCGATCCATATTTGAGAATAATCAATGAGTATATCCATATTTAAAAAATTCTCAATCAATCGATATCCATATTTGAGTATACTCAATGAGTATATCCATATTTTAAAAATACTCAATCAATCGATATCCATATTTGATTATACTCAATGAGTATATCCATATTTTAAAAATACTCAATCAATCGATATCCATATTTGATTATACTCAATGAGTATATCCATATTTTAAAAATACTCAATCAATCGATCCATATTTGATTATACTCAATGAGTATATCCATGTTTCGAAAATACTCAATCAATCGATATCCATATTTGATTATACTCAATGAGTATATCCATATTTTAAAAATACTCAATCAATCGATATCCATATTTGATTATACTCAATGAGTATATCCATATTTTAAAAATACTCAATCATATCCATCAATCGATATCCATATTTGATTATACTCAATGAGTATATCCATATTTTAAAAATACTCAATCAATCGATCCATATTTGATTATACTCAATGAGTATATCCATGTTTCGAAAATACTCAATCAATCGATCCATATTTGATTATACTCAATGAGTATATCCATGTTTCGAAAATACTCAATAAATCGATCCATATTTGAGTATACTCAATGAGTATATCCATATTTTGAAAATACTCAATAAATCGATCCATATTTGAGTATACTCAATGAGTATATCCATATTTCGAAAATACTCAATAAATCGATCCATATTTGAGTATACTCAATGAGTTTATCCATATTTTGAAAATACTCAATAAATCGATCCATATTTGAGTATACTCAATGAGTATATCCATATTTCGAAAATACTCAATCAATCGCTCCATATTTGAGTATACTCAATGAGTATTTGAGTATACTCAATGAGTATATCCATATTTCGAAAATACTCAATAAATCGATCCATATTTGAGTATACTCAATGAGTTTATCCATATTTTGAAAATACTCGATCAATCGATCCATATTTGATTATACTCAATGAGTATATCCATATTTCGAAAATACTCAATCAATTGATCCTTATTTGATGATGATCTGATGCTAGATGAATCGTTCCTTCAACTCAAAATCGCTAGCGCCCCGCTCAGCAAAGATGTTAACGAGGTCCGTCATGATTCAGCAGATGGAAAACATTCTGATGTAGCAGTGCATATCGAAATGGCAACAGAAAAAATTACAACAAAAAAAAAATCCCAACACGCTGTTGAATAATAACGAATCGAATGACAAATGTCGTTTAATAAGTTGAATGATTCTCAGAAGAATAAGGCACTTTATCATGTCTTTCTCATCGATTTGTATCATTCTCCTGGAACTTTCCTTCATTATTTCCGAGCAAGATTTCATAAAATTGTCATCGAATTGTCCATAAGTGTGCATCTATACGAATTTCATATTAATAAAACTTCATCAAACACCATACAAAGACAACTCAAGGCACTTCAATACTGTACAACTGATTAGACGATCAATCAAAAACGCAACTAGTCTTCTACTGAATAGCTCTATTTTACACGAAAAACTCGGAAACGAAAAGTTTGGCATTTTGGAAGTCTCCTCGTTAAAATACACAATCTTCGCCGAACAATTCAAATGACTCTGTATGCTTCGGGGGTATCGATTGGGGGAGGGGGGGAGGGGGTGGCTAGCGTACTCTACTTTCCCCAGACCATTCCTCCGATCGAGTGGAAGAGCAGGGCGAGGTCCATTCCAATGACCATGCCGGCCGTGCCATTGGACAGCAGACCGAATGCCGCCGAAAGCACACACGACCGGTCCAGCCACAACTGCTCACGGTTGAAACTGCAAGGGGGATCGTGAACAGAAGTCGGACTACACTCGAATACGCCGATTCTCATCATCTACAGTATTCTCCTATTCATCATTCACGCTCATACTTGCATCTCATTTAAAAGTAGCTACGGTATCAGGTCCTAAAAACTACAAGTTCCGAGTGGTCCTTCATATCAGCTATCACAACCGTGGTGAGGGGGAAGGGGGTGGACATACCGTAGTCGGTAGCACTTGTCGTACAGCTTGGCGCTGCTCATGTCTCGCATGGCCATGTACGTGAGCACCGGGCCGATCGCCGCACCTGTATGCCACTGAATAAGAGGAGAACACACATTAAATATCATTGGAATTGGCAATCAGCACAATTTTCTAAACGTAATCTCTAGTCTAAATTGTCCGTGAGATCCACCAATAATAGTCAGAAAAAAGTTTTCATTTCCACATTTTCCATTTATTTTCTTGAACAGTAATGTCCATCATTCTCTGCTCACCAATGAGTGCTCCATTCCTTCCTCCCTCGACGAAGGCGTCTCTCACACTCTTGCCCTGTGCCCTTCCATCCTGGAAGGCCAGCACCGAGAGGGGACCCAGCACACTGCCCAGAAGAGCGCCCGTCTGCAATTAACAACACTATTGAATCTCCTCTTTTCACTCTTTCCAGGCGTGTTTCCTGCTCTCAGCACGTGTGTGAAAAGCTATGATCGGCCAATATCAATCAGATACAGTATCCCAAAATACCCAAGCCCCGTCGATGCCTTACACGGGAATGACCGGAACTCACATATCCCGATTCCCTTCTATTTCCCACCATAGATAGTAACCCCCAAGAGAGTCTAAATAACGTTTTCAAAACCTGCTAAATGTTTCTGGAAAATGATATTTTCGATCATTTCCTCCGCGGGCTCTCTCCACGAGCATTTTTTCGGTCGAGGTATGATCTAGTTCATGCGCCTCTCGTACATGACCATCGGTGGTTGAATGGATAACGAGTTGGGTTGTCTAACGGAGGGTCTGCTGATCGAATAACGCTCCGCGCAATTTTGTTTTGCCAATTTTTGCTCGTTGTTTTGCCATCGGATTCGTTAAGATTCAACCAAAAACATGTTTATTGAGCAAAAGTTGTGATGGTCAGAAAATTTTTCTCTGATGTCTTTCAAAGAATCACGACTGATCATAGTGAGGACAGAGAATGAAACTCATGGATACCCAACTGACCCACTGATTATTTTGGATAATCACTGAAGCAAATTATTTGTCATATTGCCTACCAGTTCGATGATGTTCTGTTTCGCATCTCGCTCTCATTCATCTTCTTGCCTATGATCTATGGATAGTTTGGTGGGAAGGAAAATGGGATTCCATTTTGATAATAGAACATTCTGCATCGTTTCAAGGAACCCTTGTTTGGGACTTGAGATTCCCACTCTTCTCCAGTAATCCCCCTTCCCTTTCATTCATTCTCATTCTGAATGACTCGCGCGGTCACCAGTAATCGAGTGCGAGAATGAACGGTTGACCGTTGCCTTTTCTTGAGCCAATTGATAGAAATTGGAAAGCTGTGTAAAGATACGGAAGTGGCATCAGGGAAATGGATGAACAGATGTGGAGAGTGCGATATCAGAGAGGGGCATATGATGAGATACGTCAAGTGTGTGCTGGAACAGAGGAGGAAGGCGAACCTTCGGAAAAAAAATGCATCATTCAAGAATTGAAAACAATTTTTTTAACCCCGTTAGCTCATAACACCGTTGTGGTATCATCGCTTTCAATCCCCCATGTGGATAAATAGACACGACAGTTCATCATCTTCAACCAAGACTATTATAACCGAATATCCCCTTCTAATTATATATCTCTCCGTACCTGGACGCTTCTGAGTGTGACGTGGATACAGAACTCTGCCCCTGCATTGGGCACTCTCAGCATCTCGAAGTCCGTCTGCTTGATGCCCGCGAAGTTCTTGAACCAGCTCGAGCTCATAGCTGAAGCAGCAGGAGAGTCAACCCTGATGAGCAGAGAGTTTTCGGAGTAATGAATTTATTCCCTCCATCTCATTCGTCATCTCAATAAAGCAGAATGAAAAGGAGTGGTCATTGCTCGAAAAGTCTGTCGGATGGAGAATCTCCATGAAATACTCAATCTCTTGTATCCAGATATCGCATAGCGTTGAGAACGCAAGTCACTTCATCCACACTCCACAATCATTTCAGAATCCGTTTATCATATCAATATTTACCGGCAGTGTCTAAGTACAATCAAGCACCGGTATCTTCTACAGAGACTAAAGCAATGGTTTTACAGTGTGGAGGAGCATGAAATGTACACGAATCGAGTGGAGGGATTACATACAGTGACTCGGGAGGGGCAGTTGATGGGATGACGCGTGACACGTGACGGTCACTTGGCCTCCGTGCCCGCCATCTTGTTCCATGCCGCTCTTCCGAGGGGAGTCACGATGACGCCGGCAGCGTCGATACCTGCCAATCACACCATCAGACAAAATGCTCCATTCGCTAAACAGTTTGATTCCATTTCCAAATTAAGCAAATATCCAGTGATCATTCATTTTTCATTCATTATTCAATGAATCATGGAGATTTAGAACGGAAAATTGTTTAGACTTCGCAAGGATTCTCTAGACGCAACAATGCAAGATGGCGAGATAACTCTGTTGTGATTCTGTCGGGGGGGGGGGGGGGGGGGGGGGGGATGAGATCCAACTGACCGGCAACTAGTCCAATCGTGCCCGCTCCCAGGAATCCGAGTGCGGCCGCCGCCACGAACGATCGGTCCACCCACAGCTGACCGGCATTGTGACTGCAAGCACAGAGATTCGTCTCGATTGTCAAATAAACCAACGATGATAATCTCCGCAATCAATAATCCTTCTATCGTCGCAAAAAAAATTAATTTTTCCTTCTTCCATCACAGGCAATTCCTCAATATTCAAGAATATTAATTGAATCTGTTTACCCTCTTACACTCCTAATACACTCCAAACAAATACATTAGTGGGGTTCTTCCCTCCCTATCCCGCTCTATTCCTATTTCCGTGCCATTCCCTCCCTCACACTGAGCTTTCAGTACTGAGAAATTAGTCAGATACGAGGGAAGTAATCGTTCATAGAAAAGATTCCTATCTTATCCTTTGACTAACCGCAGTCTATAGCATCGATCGGTGATCTCAGGTTCGGTCTTGTTCCTGGTAGTCGCCACGGTGACCACCGGACCGAGCAATGCCCCTGCAATTAATACATTTGCAATTAATGCAACTAATGCAATTAATGCAATAAATGCAATTAATGCAATTAATGCAATTAATACTTCCCTTTTTAGCCCATCAATCAGCCAGGTGATGGGACGTTTAGGAACTCTCAATCGGTGACGTTTAGGAACCTTTTCAAGACGGTTTAAAACGACGAAAAGACGGTTTAGAACCTCATTTGAATACAGGAGCCGTTTTAAAACACTTCTATGTTCAATTGGTATACAGCGGTATTCAAATGATCGTTCTAAACCGTCTTTCCGACCTTTTGAAAGGGTTCCTAAACGTCACCGATTGAGAGTTCCTAAACGTCCCATCACCATCAGCCAGTCGGAAGAAAGAGAAGGGAACCCCTCTAGGGGCTCTAGGGGAGACGCTAGCACTACCCTCTGATGCAGCCAGTCAAATGCAATGAAGTGTTTCTCAGGATGAGACGGATCATCAAATCGGACTTCCGGAACTAATTGCCGATTAGACATCCCGACCACCTACGCACGTCTGCCGTTTCTGGCGCTCCTTGCCTATCAGAACCATTAAACTGCATCTAATCTACCCTCAACTCAACCCAACCTTGTTACTGAAATCACTAGAGACTAGAGATAGCCCTTTGGAAATTCAAAGATTTTCAGAACAGAGTATATCCCGGAATGATCGTTTAGGTTGAATAGAAGTATTCTTCATCAGATTATTCCAATGGCTCACCGATGGCAGCTCCTCTCGCTCCTCCCCTGATGAATCCCGTCTTGGGGCACTTCTTCCTCACTAGCGCAATCGCTGGCCCGATCACCGATCCGAGCACCGTACCCACCTACAATCAATCCATCGAGTATATAGTATGCAACTAGCTTTATTATCGATTGGTTCACGTCAAGGATTCATTCAATCGAGAAAAAATTATTAAAATTTTATAATCTTCATTCAACGCTGTTATTGGAGGGACTAGGTTAATCAGTCCAATGTCTCTACCTGGATGGTCTTGCAAGTGATGTGTATGCCCAACTCGACAAGGGCATTCGGCACATTCTGAATATCCGCCTCCGACTGCTGGAGACCAGTGAAATTCTTGAGCCACTTTGTGCTCATTCTAGACAGTCGACTTGATAGTATTCACTATCTAATCCGCAGAGATATTCGTGTAGCGATTATGACGCAATGTAGAACAATTATTGTAGAATAATATTAATTGTTTATTTTGATAAGTGTAGCCTGCACTACACATCGTCAGCACGAAATGGAATATTACAAATTTTGGTTAATGGGAGATCGTATTCACATATAGTAAAAGCTTACAACAGTATGCACAAGAACAAGAAATCTGATGAGAGAACCGTCCATTTGAGGTCTTTCAGTAAAGTGAATCAACCAGAGTAGACTAGATCTATGATCAACAAGAATCAACTAGATCTATGATCAACAATAAATTAGCAACCTCAGCCTAGTAGTAACCGGATACAATGTTGAGCGAGATAAGGGCGTAATCGCGACAGGACTGAGATCAGACGAGGAATGGAGGGATACGGTAGATGGATAGGTACAGTATCTATCTCTCACTGGGGGGTGGCACATTTGTTGTGTCCATCATGGAGTGATCATGACCGGATGCCTTGAAGGGAGTCAGATCGACAGTGATCACTCCCGATACAGTGCAGTTGGCGGGAATGGGATGGATACCAACCAGACCATCCGCCTGCAATCACTCCATCAGTTCTATTTCTACTCATATCACTCCCTTTCTATCTCTATTATGGCTGTCAGGGTGAAGAGTCTGTCTCTTCATTCTTCACACTCTCAATGCCGATCGAGTGAGGAGAGAGCATGCGAAATGAAGAGACGAACTCTTCACTCTAACAACCCTAATCTCGATCTCTCGCCCAACCTCCTCCTTTCTCCCGTTTATCACCCCTCTCAAACGGGTTAGGAAAGGTGCAGGAACACGTGCCCACTTTCTATTTTCCACTTTGATCGAAAATTGGTTGAGCAACATTCCACTACCAATGCTCATTATTTGACCTGCCCAGAATAAATCAATAACCGACCTTATTGTAGAATTCTTCCTTGAGTGAGATCACGATTAGCTGCATGTTGGCGCGTGCCGAGTCAACAATGTAGGAGGCCACCTCAACAACAACAATTGTGTGTGTGTGTGTGTGGCTCGGGCAGTCGTGCAGTTGTGCACATTCCCAACTGCCTCTCTCTCACTCACCTTCCCGATGTTCGTGTTGTCGAGGGCTGCGTCAATCTCGTCCAGCACGAAGAACGGCGACGGATTGCGGGCGTGCATCGCGAAGAGCAGGGCGAGGGCGGCAACCTGCAATGTGCATACACTGCACCACCACTGATCAATGGTTCATGCTCCTACAGATGAAATGAATCCTTTGAAAATCTCTTATTGCTTGATTTTTATAACGCAAAACCATGACATTGAAATGGAATAGATTGGCGAAAAATGTTCATTAAAGAGTTTTCTAAAAGTCATGAGGGTTCCTAAGACCCAATGAGTCACTGACCGTCTTCTCTCCTCCGGAGAGATTATCCATGGGTCGGAATCTCTTTCCGGGGGCGATACAATTGTACTGGATGCCCTCCAGATACGGCTCCTCCGTGTTGTCCGGACCCAGGAAGGCTTGCGCAGAGGGATCTCGTGACAGTTGCTGCAATCCATCCATGCAATCTACCGTACCCCTTTCACCCCCCCCCCCCCCGATTACCGTACCTTGTAAATTTCGTCAATCTTCTGGGCGACTGGCTCGAAGTGTCCTTGGAAGCGTCGGTAACTGAATGGTATCTCGTTAAGTCTGTTCGGCTTTTGAAGATAAATGGCAATTTGAGTAAATCACTCCTCACCGATCTGTTTTGATCTTCTCGAATGCCGTCCTCACTTTCTTCGCTTTCTTCCTCGCATTTTCAAATTGCGCATTGACTTTCTCCTCGCTGTCCTTCACACTGTCCAGTCTGCAATCCAACAATCATCAATCTCCATACTCCTTTTTTCAATCGAGCAGATTTGTCCTTTCGTACCAAATATTTTACGGGACATTTGGATGCTACATATCCTGTTCAGTCATAAATAATACTAATTGTAATTATAATTCTCACAAGGAGTCGTAAACGAATCACAACTACCCCCTCCCTCCCCCCCCCCCCCTTACCTGTCTCCGGCCTTCAAATTGGGCGCCTGGACCTTGCCCAGATGCTCTTGCGCCTCTGCGATCTCCTTCAGCAGTTTCTCTATCCTCTTCTTCACTTCATTAGAATTCGACAGCGCCTTGAAGTCCTCGGGCAGCATCCGGTAATTGATCTGCAGCAGGAATAACGAGTTATTCGGATTTATCATTAAAACTAACAACGACTACAACGAAGACGGAAATCCACCAATCAATCACGAAGGCTACCGAACCATCCCCTACCCCAAATACCCTGACGGATAATTAATTGAATTTAATTTAATTATGATTTAAAAATATATACTCGAAGAATTAGGATTCAAATCACCTTGATCTTCTTCTCTCTCTTCAGCTGTTCCTGCGTCACTTGCGATGCGTTTTGATCACCTGAGAGAAAACATTTAACTAACTGTCACCTTATTAAAACCTTTTTTTAATATTAATCGTCGATATTAGAAGCTTCCCTTGCATCATCAACTCAGTTCCCATGAGTTCCTGTATCTCTCTCTCTCTCTCTCTCTCTCTCTCTCTCTCTCTCTCTCTCTCTGCTCACCATTACTGGTTCCCTCTCCATCATCATCATCCTCATCATCAGCATCCACATCCGCCAGACTGCCGGCAGAGAGTGGGATGGCGATCTGATTGATCTTGGCATCTCTCAGCAGTCGATGTCTCTCTCCACGACGACGAGAGATCGCCGTCTCGTAGGCTGCCATCGCCTTAAATAATTAATAACAATAACATATTTTATTTTTTTCAAATCCCTACTGCTCCGATCACAATAGCTACAGTATTCGCCATCGCGCTCTATGTCATTCATCTCCCATACCGTACCTTCTCAGCCTGGGTGACCTCTCTGGAGGCGGCATTGGCTGCCTTCTTGAACTCTCCCAACTCGCTCTCCATCTCCTCCACGTCAACTCGCTTGGCCTTGATCTGAAGATAGATAGATAGAATCATTGGGATATATATATAGGTAATTAACGATATTTCAAATCAATAAAGCAATACATCAGTAAAGAAGACTTCTCTGTGTCAAATGCTCACCTTCATTTGTATCTCACTCAGATCCTCCTCCAATCCCTCCAATGCCTTCTTCAGTTTCGCTTCCTCCTTCTTCTTCGCATTCGCTGACTTCTCCAGTGCCTTCAGTTTCTCCTCTTCCGTGCTGGCCTGCAATCAATATTATCGATTTTAACGATACCGTACTCTCCGTATCCATCAATTCGTCACTCACCTTGCTCTTCCTCTCATCCGCCTGCATGTATGCAATCTCGTTCTTTATCCTGTCCAATTCGTTGTCGAACTCGAGCATCTTCGCTTTCATCTCTTGGTGGAATCTGAAAGGAGTCGATGAAGTGTGTGGCAATTGGGAAAGTGCACAACTCATCTCCAGGAACCACTCACTTCATGTCTCTGTTCTCGTACTCTCGAATGTCCGCTACACCGATGCGATCACAGAAATCGGCGAACACCTAGAATCACTCATTCGTAAAATTTGTAAAATCAATTATCGATCCATTCGCTACCGTACCTCATCGTTGACGACGGCCGAATCCTTCTCCAGCTTCGCGATCTTCTGCTTTCTCGATTCCATTCGGTCCTTGATGTCGTTGATACGGATCTGCAATTGCCATGAATTACAGGGGATAATGTACTCGAAATATCGTATGCTACCGTACCCCGAAGGTATCGATCTCGGCCTGCATAATATCGAGAGATGTCTCGAGGGCTGGGAGAACCCTCGTCGTCCAGTCATTCTTGTCTCGCTTCATGTATTCCACCCTGGTTCGGAGGCCATTCAGGTTCGTGCTGCAATTAGGAATGTTCACGATATTCACCAACTAAGAACGAAGAACATTCTACACTGACTTCTTCATCTCGATGTCCATCTCCTTCATTCTCGTCTTCCTGATCGTTGTGATCTTCTCCACGATCTCCGTCCGCTCCGACTGAACAAACACTTCTGGTAAAGTGTAATATGCTCTCATCACCAACCTTGAGCTTCTTCACAGCGGCATCGTCCCATCTCTTGGCACTTCTCTTCAGATCCGTTCCTCCTCCCGAGATGAGACCGGACGGATTGAACAGAGTGCCGTCCAGAGCCACCGCCTTGTGTCTGCAATGCATCCAGTCTTGTCAATAATGCGCATTTTTCATTTCTCTAGCTATAACCCCGCAATCGCAGACTAGATAGCTCCAAAAACATCTAAAGTTAGAGGGAAATACGATTTGTTTTAATAATTTGCAAGAGAATCCTTCTGACCAACCAAATTAGGAAGTACACCACTGAATGATCGTCCGCTCCAACTCCTCCATAGCTTCCCCTCTCACCTCTCTCCCGCCTCTCCATATGCCAGATACCGGGCTCCCTCCGCATCCTCCACCACGAGCGCATTCCCGCACGCGTACTGCACTGCCTTCTTCACCGTATTGTTGGGACACTGCACAGGACGGCAATTAGGAATGTGCACGACCCAGTTAATTGTTGATGTTTTGGTTCTGGTCTGACAAATCAGATAGTCGTAATGGAATGGAGTAAGATATACTGTACCTAGGCAATTGATACTCTACACCACTTATCTCAAGCTCACCTGTATGACATCATAGAGTAGTTTGACTCCGTGTGGCTTCTTGAGTGTTCTCAGTCGCTCGTTGATCGGTTGGACATCCAACACTGAGAGAGGGAGGAAGGTCTCCGTCGAGTATCGTTGCTCCTACAATCAATACCTATTATTGATTGATTCACGATTCGAGAAATGGTCACGCTTAATGTGGCATGCGATTCAAGGAACCGCCTCTTCGTTCTTCACGCTATCTCACCAGTCAGAGAAAGGAGAAAGTGTAGATAGTGCGATACGAGGAGAGTCTACCCCCCCCCCTCTCCCCCCTTCTGCCCACCTTGAGATAGTTTATGGCCTCTCTGGCCGTTGTATCCGTGTCACACACGATCGAATTCATGTGCTTCTGAAGCAGTTTGGTGACGGCGAGATTGAATCGCTTGTGAGAGGGCGTGCACAGATCCAGCAGGCGACCGTACACCTGCAAGAGGCACAATCTGAGATACGCACAGTACACAACCATCTTGTCCCAAGTCAACAAAATGAGACTCAGTAGTAGTAGTTATTAGATTCACCACAGAAAGACACTCGATGAGTGTGATATCTGGTCGCTTCTGCATTTCCTCATAGTCAATTCATTAAACACTCAATCCGGCTTAGCACGGAATTCCGATTCTTCTCACCTTATCGGGGAATACCCTCAACAGGTTCTCGATAGCCTCCTTCTTCTTCTTCTCCCTCTCACTCTCTACCGTATCTCCCTGCGCATCCTGCAGCCGAATCGTGATCTCCTTCAGGCTGTGCTCCATCTGGAAAGATCACGTTTATTATCGAGGCAAATGGTAAATTACACTGATCATCAGTACCGTAGTATTAACCGGAACTTTCCTAGATGGCAACCAAGCTCCTCCCCCTTTTCCCTTCCCTCCAAAGCTGCGTGTACCTAAGCCTAAGCCAAAGCGTTCTTATGAAGATCAGATTTAGTGCAAGTAGTTCGGGTGTAATCATAGCCAGTAACCCGATTGGGGAGAAAGGTAAGAAAGAAGTGGGCGTGGCCCGCCCCCTTGAGAGGAGGCGGGTCTTGGTTGCGATCTAGGAAAGTGCCTATTAACCAAAGTTATCGTACCTTCTCCATCTCGCACTTGGCCTTTCTCACTTCCGTATCCGCATTCTTGACATCATTCTCGGCAACTTTGATCGACTCTTCAGTGTGCGCAATCTGGTCATCGATCGAACGGAGCTGCAAACAAAATACATTAAAACCATTTCAATATTCATTAAATGAATTCAATTTCATCCAAACCATTCGAAGCAAAATTTTCAGATTCCTCATTTTATTTTGGCAGGAACCACGATGCTCGGGACAAAGAGACATGAAAAATACAAGCAAATTTCTCAACAAAGCCAGGATGTAAATATGAGGAAAATATAAGATGTGGGAGGACAAAGCAGATTCCAGACGGTGGGATGTTACCTCATATTTCATTCACGTCTATCTGAATTCGTGCGTTTTCGCGTATATTCACGAATACATTTATACTTAGCACTATTCTGCTGCCTCCAAAAATGTAGCAGCCCAAGGCAAACAGTGGTCAAATGTCAAGAGCAGCCTCCGCATTACGTCTGTTCTAGCGGCAACAAACAATTGACTGGCCCCCATACTGCATCTTCCCCCCCCCCCCCCTATTGGTTCGCCCCCGCTAGTTGTCCTAATGAACCATTTCGAGCGCACTCTCAAAGGTCAGTGACGTGGGCAATAAGTCATAGTCAATCCAGCTTCTCACCTGATTTTCCTTCTTGCTCTTCTCTTCTTCCTTCGTCTTCTTCTGTGCCTTCAGCGATTCCAACTTCTTCTCCTCGAAGGCAATCCGATTGTGATCCTCCTCATTGTCCTGAACAATTTTAAAATTGTAAGAAAACAATTATATCAGCTTTTTTTATATTTAATAATGAAAATGATATAATGAGGAAATAATCAGTGTCCAACAGCGTACTGACAACAATCGCAAAGCCCTATGATGAATACTAACACTTTTTTAAACCCTTGGTGAACGTTTCTCCAAGATCCCTCCCTCACCTTCATTTCCCTCTGTAGTTCCATATCGATCGCTCCTGATCTACCACTGGCCTGCTTCTTCAGACGAATGTATTCATCGATCTACAACATATGAATTTGCATATATCTCAAGTACTGTAAGTGATTCCAACCTGATCCTGACTCAGATTGAGATTCTGACTGTCGCCTTCCTCTTCCAATTGCTTCTTCAATGCTTCCTTTTCCTTCTTTTTCCTCCTTCAATTCATCATTTACACCCTTCACTACCATCTCAGTGACCACTCACTTCTCCTCCTCCTGGAGGTTCTTCAGAGCCTGCGAGTTCTTCTCTTCCATCTTCTTTGCTGCGGCGAGAAGCTGAACAAATTAGTATCTCGATCCACAAACTGAGCAGTACACCAATTTCATTGCCAAAAACAAAGTGAATGTAGGCGTCTATCCAATGTCTAGTACAGTCCCCATTCTAACCTTGACAGCCTGTTCGGCCTTCTTTGCGTGATGCTTCATCTCCTCATTGATCTGCATCCAGATGGGCTTCTTCGTAGAGACCTCCTTCTCCTGCAATCATAATTCTCCATCATTTGTATCAACGCTCAAACATTGTGGAACCCGAAATCAGCGCGGCTCTAGTCACTACATATTCAGTGTCCTCCACTGTCTGTCACTATATATTTCATACAAACTCAGTCAATATTTCGCTCCCCCTCAGTCATACATATTTTTATACCATCGAGGATACTGAAAATGTATGTCAACGCTCCTCTCCTGACTGGGGGTTCCTCATTGATAGAGGGAGTCAATTCCAATAAGAGAACTATTCCTGGCAGACCCAAATCATTGGGAATGAAGCAATGATGATGGAATGATGTGCTCCAATTAGCCCTTCTGGCCGTTCCTCTAATCTCTCTCAATTTCGCCCCTTCACTCCCTCTCTCTTCTCACCTTCTCTGCAGCTGCCTTCTCCAATTTGTGTAGTTCCTTCTGATGTTTCTTGACCTCTTTGTGCTTCTCAGTCTGCTCATCTTCAGCCTTCTTTCGTGCGTCCACGAGTCCGTTCACGTTCTCCTACAAATCGCAAATTTTCCTCCTCCGTTGGAAGATTAAGACACACGACACGATGATATCAGATTACATCACCATTTTCCGGAAAACGCCTCAGACAAGATTCCTCAACGTTACACTTCAGTCTACTCTTCACTGTTTTATCACGCTTGAATACTTCCGCATCCCTCTAATTTATTTCGCTAGTGCAATTGAAATTGATGTGCAGACTTGTCCTACTGGTGCTCATGACAATTGTCTGTAGTCGCCCTTCACCGTTCATGGCAATTGTTTATTGTCACTCCTCACCTGCTTGCCCTCTAGCTCCTCTTCTGTCTGCTTGATCAGTCTTTCCACTTCGAAGAGTTCCATGAGGGTGTGCGTACATTGCTTGGTCGACTGAAAGGTGTCTCTCAGACATACCCTTGTTGTCGGCCGTTCCTCCAAATAAGATTAATATGAATATGCACTACTCACCAACTCCTCCCTCAATTGCTGGTATTTCTCGGCTTCTTCCCTCTCGAGTCTGGCCTCTTTTTTCTCGGCTGCGATTCCTCTCCTCTTGTTCATATTCGACTGTGCTTCATTCTCTGCCTTCAGCATCTCTGCCTTTAGCCGCTCGTATTCATTCGCGAACTCTACCGATCTGAGAAAGATCTAACCTTACACTGGTTCAGAAATAAATAGGCAAGGATACCTCGATATCTCTTCGAACATTGCAGTACGCTCCTTGGGGTTCTTCATTGCAATTGATTCAACCTGTAATCGCTTAGCTTTTTTAAAATAATAAAACTACAATTGTCATTACCGTGAGACTAAGACTCCGTAGTAGTAGTTAATTGTTTCACCATAGAACACACTCGATGAGTGATATCTGGTCGCTTCTGCATTTCCTCATAGTCAATAATGTTGACCAAAAGATGCAAAATCACTGACCTGTCCTTGATAAACGAGGAAATTCTTGGCTTTAATGAAGATCTTGAGTTCCTCCATGGCTTGGTTGTACTGTTGCACGGTCACTGTCTGAGAAGTAGCACAATACTGCACCGATAGTAACTCAATGGACAAACCGAATTGTCGATTGAGTATTCGCATCCTCCGTGCACGACTCTTCTCGTATAGATGCGATGCTTGCCATTCGTGTCGATAAAATCCATTGATACATGGCACTTGTTAGCTACGGGCTTTCCGATTGGAGCGCCGTGAATAAGGTCCTGGAAACGTAACGAGCTTATTTTCAAGTTGCCAACTGAGGCCTAAGTAACAATAGCGGCACCAGAAGAGACAGACAAAAGAAAAGGTGAGAAGCTCCGACTCACCGTTAGCTTTCGCACTCTCATAAGGTTTGCTTTCTCTCCGAGAACGAAACAGATCGCATCCATCAAATTACTTTTGCCTGGAAAGGAGAAGCCGTTCGCAATATGGGATTGGATGTCCTCACCTGATCCATTAGGTCCGACGATCGCGGTGAACTTGCTGAACGGGCCAATGGTTTGCTTTCCTCTGTACGACTTGAAGTCTTGCAGCTCCAAGCTGTACAGCTGATTTCTATTGTCCGCGCCGACTACCATGTCTGTCTCATACAGACGTCGTGGAAACTAATCTGAAAAGCATATTTTTAATCAAAACAGCGATGAAAACAACAACACAAACATGCGAAAACAACTTTGAAAAATCGCGGCAACCTGGCAAATTGATTTTCACACCACTCATGTCGGCTTTTATTCTACCGTACTCTCACCCCCGTGCATGTCGCGAACTGATTTTATTTTGAAGATACCGTAATCCAACCTTAAGATGAACAGATTTACGTTTATTTCACTAACATATTCTATTAAATTTAATTGCAAAACTTCTCTTTTTGAATGCAAATAGGAAATGAAGACATAGGCTAATATTTCTCATCATCGTGTATTCCCCCCTTCGAACAACGGAACTTCGGTGAATGAATTCATAACTAATAAGATTGAAGATTCATGAAACCACATTTTCCCATATTTTGCAGTGCTTTGGTTCTATGGCAACGCTATCATTCGGCCGATATCCACGAATGAAAACCACGAGTCAATCTCCCTAATCTCTCGGTCTTGTTCACATCCACTTCCCCTTTCGAATGGCTCCATCATCCATCATCACCGTCTCTATGTCTACGACTGTATGCCGATCATCCTGAGATCGTCAGTCATCGTCCCCCGAGATACCCCCCCCCCTGGATACCCCCTTTTCTTTACCCGGAAAGAGAGTGGGGGGGGGGGGGGGAGAGTACCTGGTTACGCCCTCAAGGGGTGGGGGGAGGGGGGGGGGGGGTTGGGGGAGAAAGGGGGGCTCCCAAAACATCACTCATTCTTCTCCTTTCCCTTTCTTGTGTCATCCTAAGAATCCGGAGTTATTCTCCGCCAATTTGTCACACCTGGTAATTGCGAGATGACTGGTGGGGGATTGACTGGTAGGATCCGCATTCTGCTTCTAACGAATTCTGCCTTCACTCTTCAATCTGACAAGTCCCTCCCCCCCCCTCCCCCCTCTCCCCAAGCAGGACTACATAAACCCCTCCCCCTTCCAGAAGGAGACACGTCTCCTCACTCCACATCCAGCATGACCTAAACCTCTCCTTCAGTCCATGATCTACCCCGTAGACTCGAGAGACGTGGAAATATGATACCGTAGCTCAAGTGCACCTATAGCCCCATTCTAGACACTCAATTCCTCCATTGTTGCAGACCCCATTCTGGATAACATAGTCGATTAGGGTCCAGAATCCTCCCGGATGTGTCAGATTCTCTCTGGTCCGGATCTTCCCCTTTTTCTTCTTATTCTTCTTTTTCGCCTTCTCGTTCTCTTCCAATTTCTTCCATTTCTCCGGAATTCGCTCACTCTTGCCGTCGTTTCCACAAGACCAGCAAACACTCGTCTTGTTGCGTACGCGCGCGCGACCCATCGGACTCTGCCCACCGTACACCTACCGTATACCCCTCTCAGGGTCCCACCACGATGCACACTCGCGCAGCGATAGCTCTCCTGATCTCCGTGTCGGCTGTGGTCGCAGCAGATGCGGAGCAGCAGACCGCTCCCTCGGTAGGTCAAGTCCAAGTCCATCCCACAGCTACAGTAACCCTCTCGCAGATTCCCGAAGTGTTCTGCGATCGATTCCCCGCACTGGCCCTGTGCCAACTCCGCTACAACCTCGACCAGTCCATTCTGGAGCTGTCCACGCTCCAGGAGCAGATGATCAAGGGTACTGTAGTCGGGTGGAGTGGTCGATCTATAACTGAGGATATTCCAGACGCCGTTGACATTCGACCGCCCGAGGCGATTGAGAAGAGAAAGAGCAACTTCGTCAGGTTCGGAAAGCGATCTGCCGAGCCAATCGAGGTCGGAGAGATGGAGGAACCCGAGAAAGTCGTGAGTAGCATACTGTGATAGTCACTCAATCGATAAACTCCTAGTTACCGTAACCAGCCTTTCCCTTCCAGGAGCAGAAGCGCAAGTCGAACTTCGTCCGCTTCGGCAAGCGAAAGAGCAACTTTGTCCGATTCGGCTAAGCGTCGACTACCGTAATCCCCTTTAGTTGCCAATCTCCCACCCTCACACCACAAAGAACCACGGCACACGATTCACACCTTTGACCATTCCCATTCTTGATCTCATCAGTTCTCCATGTTTTGTCGTTGGATAAATGTATCTGGGATGTTAGTTCCACTTCTCTCGTAATCTTCTTCTTCTCTTCACTCAATTTAACCTCGTCACTAAGTGGGGGAGGGAGGGGGGGGGGAGACTGAGTGAGGGGGCACTTGGCAGTTAGGGAATTACACCGGAAGGACTCCATCTCAGAATCTCACCATTTATCTACATCTTCGCTCATAACAGAACAACCGGCAGTAACAAGAAATTGGTCATCAAACACGAATTCTATATCAAATATGGGGCATCAGTCTATGGCTATCTATGATCTACTACTTTTTCCTCATCAGGAATAGATCTCTGAGAGGGGTGGCCGAATCGGTGGGAAGTCTCTGGATGCCCAGCGCCTTCTTCACCTTCGGATGCCTCAGAAGCTGAGCTTGAGCGAATCCCGTCACTGAGACCGTCAGCCAGAACAGTGGAATGCACTGTAAAATGGACTGTTACAAGGGTGAAAAAGTGGGTCGGATCCGTTCAGGAATTGGAGGAACGTCGTTACTTCTTGAAAAACTGATATCTTTCCTCCGTTATATCGAGCATCTCATTTGGTTCCACTTGCAAAGACCTATTTTCAAATTTGTGTCTCAAACATTTGTAGCCAATCCTCCTCGTCACTATGCTCTAAAGCTTTCCAACCGTTTCAGATATAGATGTCGACAAATGGAAAAGTCTTCCTATGCTTGAACTTTATCATATGTCCTAGGTGTGTACTCTCCCAATTGCCATACATGGTGAGGATGTGACTCACCGCTGGCAACCCCGTCATGATATAGACTCCGAGTGTGGTGAAGAAGGCGAGGACAGCATCGTATGTCTTCGTGGCCACGGGCGATCGATTTCCAAGGGCCGGATAGATCTTGCGTTGAGACTGAAACAACAATATATCCATTTTTGCGGAATCACAAGTATGCCAGGCAACTAAACGAAGGAGATCCGAGCAACATCAACAAATCGATAGTGATGTCATGTCTAGGTGTTCTCTCTTCATCCCAGGGAACCATCTATGTCCCCACCACCTTTTGTTTCCTTCTTCTGGCCGCTAAATAAAACAGTTGTGTGTCCTCGTTTTCTTGGTGAATTCTTTAGACTGAAAGACGGCGCAAACGAGACAATACTCCCTCCACTTTCGGGTATACTGTAGACAGGTGTTCGGGATAATAACAAAGGCCTACAACACCAAACCCCCATGCATCTTCTCCATGATCAGTGTACGATATGCCTAAATAGGTTAACTTTTCTACGAACTGACCCATAGATTGAGGAATCCCATGACACCAACTGCGAATGGCAGAACGAAGTAGGGATCGGGCAGCAGTAGATCTTCAACCCAGAGACCACCGGGGAACGAGGGATGGAAATCGGCTGGAAATTGGGGATTACACCCTGCACCACTATTGCATCACTCACAACTGATGATGTTTCTGAGGGCGAAGGACGATAGGATCCAGACGGGGACGGAGGCCATCTTGAGGTTCGTGATACGAGAGGCCTGCAGGCGCTGGTCGTGCAGCGCCGCCGTCACGTTCGTCGCCAACTGACGAGAGAAGGCAGATTCAACATGTGTTTTGGTACAGTAAATGCCCGACGTTCGAGTCACCACATATTTAGTGCCCTCTAGGGTTGGCAATTCGGCCTATCGTAGCGGCGCCGCTACCTCTCCCCCTCGCCAAATTTCGCAATGGGCGAGGGGGAGGAGGTAGCGGCACCGCTACGACAGGCCGAATTGCCAACCCTAGTGCCCTCCACTGTCCTGTCACTATATATTTCATGTAAACTCTGTTCAGTCACTAAATTGTGCGCTCCCCTTCTGTCCTGAAACTACATACTTTTGATCCATAGAGGATACTGAAAATGTATGAGATGCATTGAATCAGTCATGGTTGCATAGAGACTACAATGATATCCTACACTCCACGTACATTGCCATGTATCATTTTGAGTATCGTGTACTGGTTCAATGATGACGGAAAACAGAAGCTTTGAAGTCCACTTATCTCTATTCATTTTGCGCATGAAATTCTCCAGAAAAGTGCGGCACCCTCCCCCCCTCCCCTACTTTCCCACCCTTCACTTCTCTCTGCTCATTGTCTATTCATCTACTCGCACAAACGAGCATTTGGTTGGCTGCCAATCAAAATGTTTCTGTTTTCTCATCTTTTTGCACAGTAGAGTCCAATTTGAGCATGGAACCTAGCACATCCTGGATAAAAAAAAGTCTTTGCACAAAATACTCTGGCTAACAAAGAGACTATCCCTGGCATAAGGTGCAAGTAAGAATCCCTGAATCAGATTTAGAGAATGACGCCACTCACATATTCATCTGCCGCCTTCACAATCCTCTCATCTTTGGTCTGCAGCACCAACTTGGTTCCTGCTGCATTCGGTGCCACTTTCACGCAGTACTTGTTACTCAGCAACTGCAAGGATACAGATGTTGAGATGATAAGGAGATCCGTCTCTAACAAGTGCTCAATATGAGTGATCTCTTCGTTTCACTCACTCATACACAATAGGATTGGTAATTCGGAGTCCAATTGCAGATCCGCAATTGGACTCCGAATTGCCATTTATAATACACATGTCACATCGCAGCGGCAGATAGTGTTTGAAGGGGCATTCCTTGAATTGTCGACCCTACTGCTTTACTCACATTAAGGATCTTCTGAGAGAAGAAGTTGGTGGCGTGCAGCCGTTTAGCGAACAGCTTCTCCGCCTGCAATTTGAGATATGCACCTTCCATCAAAGAATTTATAGATGAGGAAGATATATGGGGAAAAAACCTCAGTTTGTTCAACAAAAGTGATCTACCATGCATATTTCGATGACAAATTACCAAAGACCGATTACTATTTTGTTTTTGCTGTCATTTTTCCGAGAAAACTGTGCAATTTTCGATGCTTCCGGGTGCTTCATCTATGATAACATTAGGAAAATCCTGAGAACAGCTAAGATATATTTCACTATCGTGTTATTGTTTTGATCGCATTAACCTAAGAAGTGCGAAAGCACCCAATCGTCACATCTCTAGAAGGGGGGGGGGGGGGGGGGGGGGGGATTGAGACTGCATTCTATGTATGTATGTGTCTCACCTGTAGATGGAAGGGAGCAGTGGCCAATCGGATCACGATTCCACTCACGACGATTGTCCCCGCCCATGGCAGACCCATCGCATGGATAGCTGCAATCAAGCAATTAATTAATTAATTAATTAATCAATCAATCAATTTATTCGATCATCAACGACAGGGTCTGTAGAACAATGCCTTCAACTACAACCACATTCCATCTGTTTCAAATTTGATCAACTGCCCAGTAGTACTCTTGCTTGCACTATTCCGCTGATGGGACGTTTAGGAACTCTCAATCGGTGACGTTTAGGAACTCTTTCAAAAGGTCGGGAAGAGGGTTTAGACCCCTCAAACAGGTGGATAGCAGGCCAACATAAATGAGGTTAAAAACGTCACCTGTATTTTGATGAGGGGTCTAAACCCTCTTCCCGACCTTTTGAAATGGTTCCTAAACGTCATCGATTGAGTTCCTAAACGCCCCATCACCACTCTTCCTTTTATATCACTAGTCACTATGAAAGTCCAGCTTTCCTGATAACATCCTTGATAATACTCCATCTACCTTTTAACACCCGCCGCAATGAATGAGTACTAGCGATGACCGTTCGAATACGAACAGAACAAAGGATACTCCAGAACGCTCCAGAACACTCATTTATTTAGAATACTCTTTTGTTCCGTATCCCCAATGAGCATCTTCCTCCGTCAGTGTATCTACAGCTCTGAAGGCCTATCCTTCAACAACGAACGAGCCAGAACCCCAACATAGCTGACCTGTATCGATACCTAATCATACGTTATGTAGATATAGATATAAGATATATGATATAAGATTTAACCGAACCTTCCATCCCACTCTGCAGTCCCACAGTGATATTGCACTCGGAGGCGTACTGGAAGAAGGGCGCCACGCCTGGAGGGAGTGACGAACTCATTTGTCGCCTCAAATATATACAATTAATGACATTTTAACTTCATCGGAACAACTGCGGACGTCAATTCAGTCCTGTATTGTTTTCACCAAACACAACTAAACCGATAATGATCTTTTTTTTAATAAAAAGGAATCGAGTAGCGGTTTGGCGATCCAGAATCACAAAATAGCGTACTATCTCGTATACAGATAGCTTTATTGCATTAACTTCGAGTTGTAATACAACTCGTTGGAGACTACTCAGGATTTGGACAGTTTCGACCCTACTCAGGATTTGGACAGTTTTTGAATAATAATAAGGAAATGTGAATGCAGGAGTGAAGAGAAAGCTTCTACAGAGAGGTCAGAAACCGGAGATGTTCTCATTCCTTGCCTCACCGTGATCGTTGTCCTCCACTGGCGAGGGGAGCACAGGCCCGCAGACCCGTGGATGTCGATGCTAGCCGCGCCCACACCGGCAGCATCCTGCAGGGAGAAAATGAACAAGCAGTATTAATATTTCCACGTCGAACAAGAGACATGAAGTGGTACATTGAAGATACTGATAGATCATCAGCTCGGAAATATATAAAGGAAAGGGAGAACGTCTTAGAAAGGTGGCCGTTTGAAGCAGAGGCAAGAGATTTACAGTACGTTTTAGCTAGCAAGTTGTGTGCACACTTGAATCACAGAATGACTTATTTTAACAAAATTTGTATTTTTCAAACGTGTGAAAAATTACACGGTATCCCCTCTCCCTCCCCCGCCCCCATGACCTACCGTAGTCTAGACACATCGGGTTACTGTACCTTCCCAGACCCTACGGTATCTAACCCTACCGTACCCTGGGCTACAGCATCCTTATCCTACCTAGTCTACGGTATCCTCTTAATGCATTTCCCTTCAGGACACCAACAACGACCGTGTGACGATCGAGTGGACCAACACCCCCAACGGAGCCGCCAAGCAGTCCCGCCGCGAGTGGTTCCAGGGCGACGGCATGGTCCGCAGAAAGAACCCCCTTTTTTGAAATAAAATGATTGTTCTGTATGAGTGGATGTTCATCGCACACCATGAAAGGGTAACAGGAACCAAGGGAAGAAAGGGGGGTGGGGGAGGGGGGAAGGTTGGCTAGTGGATGGGATCAGCCTATCATATTTTCTCACAACAACCACCAACAACCATGGACGAAATGAGTCATCTCTTCCTTATCTTAGTTTGAATCTGTCAGCAGCAAAAAGCATCGTTCACTTATCTCGATCCAATATAATACTCACACATCCTCAATATATCCCACTATCTACAGTAGAGTGACTCTCCTTTCGTTTCGATCATCTCTTCTTTGCCTCCCTTGTCTAATGTACCGTACCCCCTCAGATCCCTTTCCCATTCGTTGGTTGATGTCTCAACTCTATTTATCCTTCTTACATTGGTTCTTCAGAGTACATTCACTCCCAACTTACTTCCTATTGGTCCAAGTCACACTGAGAAAGACAGATCAGATTATACGGTTCGAAAGAATCAGATGAACGATTCCAATTGTCCTCAATGCATTGGAAGGGAAGGTCAATACGTCAGCAACCTTCCGTAATAATCAATCAAAGTCGAATCAGTCTAGAATCAAAATCAGATTGTCTTCATTGTAAAAAATTACTTCATCAGTATCGATGAACTCAATTATCATGTCAATAGCAATTTTTTTTAATGAAATGAATAATGAGCTCAAGGAACATAAATTGAGCCGCTAAATTGAGCTATCGAAACCGTTAGGGGGGGCAAAAGACATTCGGTAATACATTTATAAATGTATCTTCAGCGCCAGTACACATGTTGTGGGAAGAAATTGTTATGGCCAGCACTCTTTACCCCTTTGTAACAATACCATCCACTTCGGATTTCAATAATCATAACAGCATTCTAAAACTCGAGTGGGCGTGTATGAAAACGAACGAGTTAACGGAAAATCTAGTGTACAGAAGTGAGGGGAAACGCAAAACACAAAATGAATGAGTCACAATATACAATTCATCAGTCAGCTTCAGCAATCCAGAAGGGTCTCGGGCCATGATACAGAATGAGAGGGGGCAAATATGCAAACCCTACATGGAATGGACATACAATGAGGCATCTGGGATTCGGACTGGAATGAATACAGATACTGTTGACACAATCGTCAGCAGGACACAGGGTATGGGAATCAAACAATTGAGTACAAGAAACAATGATTGTGCCGCAATTAAGAGAAACTCGGATAGTATGGAATCAATGGATCTCGTATTATTAAATTATTAGCAAAAGTAAGGGATGTTGATTATGTTTTAGAAGCGAGAAGGGCCGGTGAGGTTGGTGAAAGGGAAAATGTTACAGAAATTTTCAAAAACGAGCGTAGGGGGGGGTTGGGCAGATTAGAAAATTAGCTTAGCAAAATGTTCGAGACTTGAGAAAATGAAAAAAGTGAGAAACGAAAGGTTAGAAATGTTAGAAAGTGGATATTTCGACTTTCAAGAAGGGATAAATTGGGGTAATGGGGGTTCACAGGTCTACTCAAAACCGAAGCATGCACAGAGACAGTGCGTATGGAACTGGATGGGCTTGATTACAGATAATGGTTTTAAAAAGGAAACGGGGACAAAGAATGAGGGTCCTCATGAACTTACTTAGCGGAACTGGTCGGGTACACGGGGGTTGTGGCTGAGAGAGGTACTATGCGACTGCTGATGGTGGTAGTGGTTAGAAGAGTTGTGCTGGTTCTGATGATGAGAAGAATGAGAGACTCCGTGGTTGATAGGTGGCTGGCCACGAGCAGAGCGAAGCATATCCAGAATCTTCTTTCCAGACGAATATCTAAAGAATGCAAGTTGATGGAATGAATGGATCTACTTAGTATAACTAATCGAAATAAAGACCATTAACAGATCCTACCTCAGCAGTTTGCCAGCATTGCGGTTGATTCTCTCCTCGAGACGAAGCATCCAATGTTCACGAGTGCGAGGCTCCAGGCGAGGGTTCTTGCGCTCACCGATACCCAAGCAGATCTGAACCCGTTATTTAGTTTATAAAAAAAAACCTAGTGACCCACGGTGAGCATGCGCTGCACGACGTAATTGCCGAACTGGTGGAACAGCAGAATGTCGAGAGCATCCTTCTTCGTCTCGCTGGAATATGGACATGATAGGAGGGTGTAAACAGAACAAGTCTTACGGATGAGGAACATATCCGTCGAATATTTCGTCCATCATTTCCTTGAGCATTTGAGGAGCTGCATGCTCGAGTGCCTTCTCCACGACATGGCTCGCATACTTCTCTTGAGAAAGGCTCAACAATTTGCATCTGAAAAAGAATGGTATTACTCAAAATAAGGAAACTATAGCAAGACGAACACAGATATCAAAAATATAACTAACAGCAGGCATCTCTCGATGATGAGATCTCTGTAGGCGGAGAGACAATCAGCAGTGATGACATGCTGGATGACATAATTGGCGAATTCGTTGGAAGAGAGTCTCTCGCAGTGCTCCACTAGCTTCGACATCATCTGCTGCAGCAGCTGATCACGGGTCGGATTCTCGAAGGAGCCGCAGCTGATGGTCGCCCATTCCACTCCATCTCCCATTTCCACAACAGATCCGATTCGACGACGACGAGCAACTTGAGTGGCATGCTCGTAGGCGATCTGCTCGGGAGAGCTCTTCAGCTCAGAGAGAAGCTCGATCGCCAGTTGAATCACACGGCAACCGTACTTGTTCTCCACGACCTGCAAACAAGTGGTTTAGTAGTGTTCCGCTGTCAAAGGCACATCCATGAATCATTCAGGCGTTTACGTCGACCCAAGTCCGCATTAGGACCATCCACAACCATTCTTATCATCTTTTTCGGCCCAAATATATTGGTAAGAGAGAAATGAATAATGCATACCGAGAAGAATGAGTTCTCCTTCATGAGTGCGACAATGATGAATGACCAGTGGCAGAGATCGAAGGAATTGAAGATCTTCTGGATGACATGGTTGGCGTTCTGATCAACAGTTAGCATCACGAGATCCTCGTTGTGAAGCTCGTCCAGAAGAGGCACTTTCATCTCATCAGGAAGATGCTGCGAAATGAGAAATTAGCATTTGAAATACTATTTAATACATGACCTAAAAACTCTTGCTAGTTAATAGTACATTGATAAGTGACGAAATAAGTCTTTACAAACAAATATGGGGAAGCGAAACGCAAGAATGTTTCGAATAGGATATACCTAGCAAAAGCGTCCTATTCTTATTAAGTCAAAGGAATACTATAATGTACCTCGATGGCTTTCTGGATAACTCTGCACGAGTATCTGTTCATGCAGAGAGGGAACATCGATCTGCTGATCGCCTCTGCAATCCACCTCTGCTCTTCAGGAGTGCTCTTCTCGATCATCCTCTGCACGAAGAAATTGGCGAACACGTCCTTGCACCTGAGAGTAGCCACATATTTTCTCCGAGGCAAATATAAGTCATACATCTCCTCAAAGAATCGTTCGTCCTTATCGATCTCTCTGAAGAGACTACGACGAAGGGCAGAATTGGCCTCGGGATAGTTCTCCTGCAGGTAACTGCAAAGAGTGCTATTAGAAGATCGCTATGCCTCATTGATGCTGAGGCCATAAGCAATAAGCCTCTACATATGCGGCGCTACTATCGAATTTTAAGATCTTTTTTTTTTTTTAAATACGTATCAGTCTGAAATATTGCCTATAAAAACTCACTGGCATCCTGCCTTATCCTTGGCGAATTTTTCGAAGACTCCTTCCTCGACGATTCGCTCGAAGGTGTAGGTGATCTGCCCGTTCTGAGGGTCGAAGGAACCAACCGGCAACGTATTGTTACGGTGACTCGAGGGTCGCCCACTGAAGGTATTCAATAAAATAACTACAGTCTCGTTTTTTAGCAATGATGAAATAGTCGATAAGTAAACAACTCTCCTCTCTCTAGTCTAGACCTCGCGCAGTACGCACTTTCTTCCTCGCGACGCGTGCGGCTCGCGTCGCGGCTCTTTGAGGCACTCGCTCACTAGAGAGAGTTTCGACACCCTCTCGACATCGGCTCGGTGGCTCAGCTGGGTGGATGTAGGGCTAGTTAACAGAAACTGCGGGTTCGGATCCACCCCGTGGCAATTCTTTTGCATAATTTTTTTCTAAGTCAAACGATCACAAGAATATGTTTTTTGTCCATTTTAAGCTAAAGAACGCATTAACCTTCAACAAAAAAGGCCACGACGCGCGAAGCGCGGAGTCCGTCACTCAGTGCTTCCCGAACGCAGGGAACGCTTGACGGAGACTAGTGGTTGGGGCGCGCGCCTTTCTCTACCTCTTGCAAAACATCACTTGCGGGCGGGAGTCGAACCTGCTGCGTCGGCATGCCAGTCAGACACCATGCCCATTTCCATGCCCATGCCTGCTTCCCGAGCGAAGTGAGGAAAGCACTTAGTGACCGCTTAGGCATACGCAGAAAGCCACCTCACACCCAGCTTTGGGAGGCGAGCGCACAAAAATATGTTAACTCTTAAAAATGAAAAATAAATAAATAAATCATTTTGAGATAGCCGAGGGGGCAAGTGCGTACTGCGCGAGGCCACGCCTCCTCTCTCTCTCTCTCAAGTTCCGAAAAGGCGACTATGTTAGCCCACCGGTCGTTTAGCACCGGCTTAGTACGAAGATACGGGCAACATCTGATACCACAGGTGAAAACATAAGAATCAACTTACCCCAAGTCGTATGAACGATTAGAATCATCTCTAGAATCGTCCGAGAGATGATTTCTAGCGCGGTGGAACGAGGGCGAGCTCAGAAGAGAGGTGGGCTGAAGCAATCGAGTTAACGTGGCTTTTCGAAAGACAACTTACAGGCGAGCGCGAAGGAGTGAACTGAGATCTGTTGTTGTAGCGCCGGCCATTCTTCACAGGTGATTCGTCCGAGTAATTTCTGTACGATCGAGGAGTCGAAGTAGCCGGATGCATAGGTGCCATTCCGCTCCTCATTCCACCAACGATGGGTGAGAACGGCATGGACATCGGTCCTGAACAACGAGTCGGGTGTCACTAACAAAGCTACCGAGAATAATACCTGATGATCTCATCGAAGGAGACGACGAAAGGTCCTGCTGGAATTGAGGAGGAGGCGGTACGCATCTGTTTGGTGGAGACCCGAATTCGGCTGCAAAAAAGACGAGCATGATCCCTTCCCTTGGGCAACGAACTCACGCGAGAGAGCGTACTCCGAATACGAGTTGTCGAACTGCTTTCCATCGTAGCCAATAGGCGGATGCTGCTGTATTTCGAACATTTTGCGCGAGTACGTGAGAAAGATCTGAACGAAAATTTTAGGCGACTTTTAACCAAAATACCTGTTATTTAAATCAAACGGACACGGTGCTATCGTCCCTATACCCACAGAGGAACCGCTGAAACAGTAGGGGTTGATTGGAGTCAACAAACGATCAATAATGTAAGCGTACACGTAAAATCGATCAAAATAGGGGAAAATAGGGAAAAATCAAAAATACGAAAACAGAACACTCGCGCGCCAAACTGCGACTACGGAACGGAAAGACGGAAGTTGTTACTACGTACTCGAGAAATAGGGATACGGTACCGCGGCGGCGTGAAATATTACGGCGGTGATTCGGCTCTGATTTATCATTACGGACCGGTGACAGACAATACATTGAGGACAATAGGAATCGTTCAACTGATTCTATGAGTGACCTACCTAGCCGCAGGAAAGCAATAATCAGGAGGATGGAGATACAGATATCGTAACCCCCAGATGAATGGGGGATAATCAATTGATCTTACAGTATCATCCGGTGATCTACCTTTATTTTTCTTCAATCATTTCAGACCATTATTAATATCTTCCAATCTTTCTCATTTCTATGTAATTATCCACGTAGATCGAATCGCTAAAAAGATAGTAAAACAAATGATTTATTTCTTATACGAAAAATGATCAATAGGAATAAAAATTCCCATGCGAGCTTGCACTTCAAAAACAGCACCTGTTCGACCCCAGCAAACCATACCATCAGGAGTATCTGAGTGTGCTGATTCTGAATCTCACAACAACCACCAACAACCATGGACGAAATGAGTCATCTCTTCCTTATCTTAGTTTGAATCTGTCAGCAGCAAAAAGCATCGTTCACTCATCTCGATCCAATATAATACTCACACATCCTCAATATATCCCACTCTCTACAGTAGAGGGACTCTCCTTTCGTTTCGATCATCTCTTCTTTGCCTCCCTTGTCTAATGTACCGTACCCCCTCAGATCCCTTTCCCATTCGTTGGTTGATGTTTCAACTCTATTTATCCTTCTTACATTGGTTCTTCAGAGTGCAGTCAATCCCTTCTTTCTTCCTATTGGTCCAAGTCTCACGGAGAACGACAGATCAGATTATACGGTTCGAAAGAATCGGATGAACGATTCCAATTGTGCATAGTCTGTCACTGGAAGGGAAGGTCCATCCGTAATAATCAATCAAAGTTCATTAATCTCGTCTCAATAGCTGATCATGATAAACGTTTGAAGAATCTCGAACTATTATCGATCATATTTTCGACGTGATAGATAGCAAGAAAGCAATACTGAAATACGATTTATCGCATGAGCAAAGAAAAATTACCCGCAACAATGAACTACCGTTAACAATAACAATATCTAAGTACTTTCATTAACTACCTTCAAACAATAACTATGTTCACTATGAGCTATCAATAGAAGACGTTTTTGCTTGTTGCACATTCTCAGTGTCATCTTTCTTCTCCGTATTAAACATCTCGTCTCCTTTATCGATTCGCAGATGAACCATCATCTTTTCCAGCGCTGGCGAACTCTACAAAGCGATATTATGAACGATTGTCAAAAGCAGGTGGGAGGACGAACCTTCTGTAGATGTCGAATCCACTTATCCGCTGATTGATTGTCATTATTGGAGAATACAGCCATGGCTAGTACAGTCTCGTCTTTCTGCTCTTGCACTGATCTACCCCTGCCACTCCTGTCCTTAGTCCACTCGGAGAACCAGTCAGAGAAATCTTCTCGACCAATCATCTGCAATCGCAAATATCGATTGTTTCTTTTAAATGCGTGGACTCTACCATCATACATTTTGGTCCCCGATATCATCGTGGTTCGAGTCACTACATTTTTGGTTTATCCCTCTATCCAGTCACTACCTATTCCGTTCCTACGTTGTACAGTCACATCATATTTCACCCCCACTCAGTCCTGTCACTACATATTTTTGATCCACCGAGAGTACTGAAAATGTATGTCTACCATAGAAAACCAGATTATGCCCCCCATAATGGTTTGAAGTTAATAATGAAAGATGGACTCACATCGTGCTTCTCAAACTCCTCAAATGATTTTTCCAAAGGTGGTGAGGTCATCTTCACATACTGAATCGCATGCTCCATGATGTACACTCGGAAGGGACCATCCACTGTAATCTACAAAAAAAATATTTTATTTAATACCCACGAGTTTGTCGTATTAGAGTTGTATACATTTTATAAAAGAGCGTTTTTGATAGTCGGATTGTAGTCTACTATGTGAGAGCTACTGTTGCTTGCACTAATTGCCCAACCAACTATTTTTTTTATATATGCGGCTATATACGGAGTTCTCATCTCTGGTATTTATGCCCCAATGGGGGAACAAAGACCCCCATTGGGAGGGCAACTGGAGGACCATTGGGGAGTATCCACTCTCTCCGCGCCCCAATGCTCCCACTATTTTCCCCCAATGGGAGACAATTGGAGAACCATTGGGGGGAAATTTTGGGGGACCATTGGGGGAGCATAGAGCTAGGGAGAGCCGATCTCCAGCGCAGAGAAGAGAGGCCCCAATGGTCCCCCAGTTCCCCTCCCAATGAAGGTCTTTGTTCCTCCCATTGGGGCAAAACTACCAGATATGGATACGGCCATAGTTTCAGTTCGAGACTCACCTTGGTTCCTTCCTGGAGTCCAGCAATAATCCGTCTTTGTTGGACACTTTGGGCAGATACAATCCAGTCATCTTCCAGATGAGCATCAGACGAAGATGAAGAAGGACCGTCACTCAGCTGCAAAGGATGGTTTGAAAGTCAAGGATATACCAAATGCGCAGACTTTAATAATCCCGATAACAAGTATAATAAGATCAGTTTTGTTAGACTATTCGAACAGATTCTTGAAGGGGTGAGTACCTTGATGAAATCGAGAGTAGTTGCGGGATCACGAGACATCATCTTCAGTGCATGTCCAGAAAGTTCAGCGGCGGTTAGATTCTGAAAGACTTTTGATTTTACGGACTTACTAATTCAATATAATTTATTATTAGCTTTAATTTGTTGGGACGTGATTAAGTTAGAGTAATTAGTGCCTAATGCATGTCAATACAGTGAAATCACGATATTTTCAACCTATCACGAGGAAACCCATAACTGATACAAGTGATAGCATACTATATCTCTGACCTTTCCCTCGATGTGTCTCCTGTCGATGTATTTATTCGAGTATTTGAGCTTCGGCATCCAGAATAGCATTCTCTTGATCTTCTTCGTAGCAAAATTCCATTCACCGAAGGCATTTACAACAATATCATGAATCTCCTTGTCTGGCTGAACACCTGGAAGAATGTTTTTACGGAGGATATACTGAAACTGAAAAAGAATAACTGTTCTACCAACGTATTTCATGACAAATCAACTGCGTTTAGAGAGGTCTCTAACAGCAGAGGTTCTACTAATTTCAACAGGACCTATAATGGAAACAGTGGCAAATCATACCGTGCCATTCCATCTCATCCAGCACTTTAACACAACAGTTCTGTTGCTGAGGATAATGCAGCATAATTCTCTGACAACAAATAAGATCAATGCATAAAGGCAAAAATTAAATATACCTGGAATGTGTTTTGCGGAATCATCTTTCCTTTGGGGAAAATATTCAGCAGTGCCTTGTATGTATCCAATTCCTTGTGGACGCCGTATTCTTTCACGTATTTCAGAGCGGAGTTAATGAATTCAACATGTTGACGTGATCGACGCTCCTTGAATACAGCTGAAACACATGATATTTGTGGATTTTAGTTTTCAAAAGGGCAAAATGGAAGGAAAAACTGACCGATAGCTGCAAGGAACGCTTTCTTGTCTCTCGATTCACGCGGAACAGCATCAAACTGCCGTTCTATATGGGCAAGACGCACTTCCTCTGGTTTTGAAGGTTCGGAACTAACGAAGCGAGATGAGGATACAGCGCCGCTCGGAATACAGAAACTTCGAAATGCGACAGAAAGAGATGAGGATGCGGCCTTCATCGACTGAAAAAACAAATGATACAGCAATAGGTGATCAAAAATTTCCAAATCCACGAGATCTAACAATGGATGAGCCTTAATCAGCTAACGGATACGAATTGTGTGATGAAAGACTTGAAGACGAGAGTTAACAGAGCATTTCCAAAGCATACTTTTCGCAAATGGTCAATCATTAATCGCATAAAAAAATTTTTTTAAATGAACGCAAAAAATTTACAAGGATGAGACAGTACTGCGCCAGCAAAAAATACTTGCGCGTTTGATTCTTTGCGTGTTTACTGTTTCGTAATACGGTATATTATTCTCGCAGCGTCTTTGATAATACGCAGCGCAGAGCGTAGGGAGAGGCACACACTTTCCCACACACCCGCCATTTTGCAGCGTCCAGGAATTTGGTTTGTAAAATCCTAAAATTTATTACTGACTTTCTTTTCCCTCACAATTTCATTCTCGTAGTTCTTTGAAGACGTGACCCATTTTTCTTTATTTAGCCATAGTTTCGTACCATTTCCTGTAACTAGTATTTTCGAGTGTTTTCTATTTATTCGGGACTTGTGGCCTCAATGTGATAATATTCAGGGTTAAACATGCCGACCAAGGCCCAAGGAGAGGTTCTTCATGAGTACATCGTCACCGGACGCAAGCTCCCCACCGAGAAGGAGCCCGTGACTCCCATCTACAAGATGCAGATCTTCGCCTCCAACACGGTCATCGCCAAGTCCCGTTTCTGGTACTTCATCTCCATGCTCCGTCGTCTGAAGAAGGCTAACGGAGAGATCCTCGAGTGCAAGGAGGTGAGTAAATTAGAACTTTCTTTGGGACCAATGAAATTCTACTATTCTTCTTCACGAATTAGAGTAAATTTTTGTTTTGCTTCCAGATCTTCGAGAAGAACAAGGGATCCGTCAAGAACTACGGAGTCTGGCTCAAGTACGACTCTCGCACTGGCCACCACAACATGTACCGTGAGTACCGTGATGTGTCCGTCGCCGGAGCCGTTACCCAGGTAAGCATAGCTCGTTTTTTTTTGGGGGGGGGGTCTTGAAATCTCATTCTAAATTATGCTCTTCAAGGCTTACCGTGATATGGGAGCTCGTCACCGTGCCGGTGCTGACCGCATCCACATCCTCAAGGTCCAGCCCATCAAGGCTGCCGATGCCAAGCGCGTGCACGTCAAGGCCTTCCACGATTCCAAGATCCGTTTCCCTCTTCCCCACCGTGTGGCCAAGCGCCGCAACGTAGGGGTCTTCACCACCCGAGCGCCGCACACCAACTTCGTCTAAGGATTCGCATCCGAAGACAATTATTCACGTCGTTGTTCTGTTCTCTGTTGAACTTACTACGTGGATAAAGTTATCAAAAATAATTAATCTCGTTATTTGAATATTCCAACTGGTAATTGTATCCAGTCGCTGACAAAGCGCTATCTATTTACATGTCACGATTAGAATTTGCACTTCCTTTTGGCACGCCCCCCCCCTCGATCCCTTGACTCCTCGCGAGTGGTCTGTTTCTCTCTCTCCTCTTCCCGTTCTCTGTGTAATTTCGTCAGCGCTTTGCGTTGCTCCTCGACATTACTGATCCTCCCTCATTTTCATCTCTATTCTCTTCAGGGGTTCTTCTCTAGTCAGTGCAATGGCCGCTATCCCAGACGGAGACTACGAGCGCGGAAAGAAGGTATGCCCCTTCTCCTTGATGATGTTAGCTTAGCTCTTCTAAGTGTTTTCTACAATAAACTTTGTGTTTCAGGTGTTCAAGCAGCGTTGCCTGCAGTGCCACGTCGCCGATTCCAAGGCCACCAAGACCGGACCTACTCTCCACGGAATCATCGGTCGTACTTCCGGAACTGTCGAGGGCTTCGACTACTCTGCTGCTAACAAGGCTAAGGTACTTTTCTCAGGCCTTCGTTCTGTTCATATTTGTGGGATAGTACATTCAACTGATCGGATGATAATACCTATATTAACAGATAGGCTTGATTAGACTCTGGGGTTCTACTGTATAAGGATAGGATTCAGTGTATTGATCTCTGGGAACTCAATTCGTTTTTTCCTTCAGGGAGTCACCTGGACCAAAGAGACGCTCTTCGAGTACCTCGAGAACCCCAAGAAGTACATTCCCGGAACCAAGATGGTGTTCGCCGGACTCAAGAAGGCTGGCGAGCGTGCTGATCTCATTAAATACATGGAGGTTGAATCGTCTAAGCCCTGTGCTTAAACTCGCCCATTGTACCCGTAGTTTGGCCTTAATGAAGAATCGAGAGTGCCAGTAGTTTTTGTGTGTGTACATGCAAGAGATTCGTGTAGTAGTAATATAGAGTAGCTTGAAGTTTGTTTAGTGATCGATTGCGCTGTGATCATAAATCGATGACATGGCAACTTGTTGAAGTCCGTCACACGGGGAAAGACAGAACAAGGGGTTCGGAGAACAATCGTTTTCTATCGCAAAGAGAAACCCTAAGAACGGGTCTCGTATCACAAATTAGTCATAACCGTAGCTTGAAAGTTGGCGTTATTCTTTACTGTTTCACTCGCTTCGCTACGTGGAATTCTTTCTGTAGTATTGGGTTCATGATCATACATCGGCAGTCGAACATACCTTGATTCTTTCTGGACATAGCGAGAGCGACACAAGCTGCTGTTGTGATGAAAACTGGAATGCTTGGGTATTGAGAGATTCTCAAGAATGAATCACTTCCGATCAATGTTATAATGGCAATTCCCATCTGAGGTGAGCTCAGAGTCTTTTCCGGATAGAGTTCGGGTACTGTAACGAAGTATCATTGATAGAAAAGATTATTTAATTGTCTCACTCGGAACCGAATCTGGTGATGGTCTTGACGGATTGAACGTCGCGATAGATTGATTCTGTGACAGGAAGAAGAGTGACATGAGAACGATGTGGGGAACCAGATCAACTACTCTTGCTAGCTGGCTTTTCGTAGTCGCTAGCATGTACTGTTTTATGAATGGAACAAGTATGGATGGGATGGCTCATTCAAATACTTTATGGGTGGATATCGCACAAATACACTCGGAAACTCGCTTACAGTACTCGCAAAAGAGAGAATTATTGAGTGAAAAATGTTCATGAGATGACGCAGCTTCGACTCTCCCATTGGCTAGGCAGACTCTTGATGGTTCGGCCGCCCTCCGATATGCCCGAGTCGTCGGATCGATTGGAGCGGAACCTGCATCCTCCTATGGATCAATCGATGAGCACTCGCTAATGTATACCCTGTTAGGCAGGGATTTGCGGAGATAAGGTCAGAGGCGCACCGCCATGATCTGGAGAGGAGGCGGGGCGCGAGCGAGAGCGAGCCCGAGTTGACCTCCTGAAAATGTGACTGGAGATTGATTTGGGATTGATCAATACGCGTTCGGTTCTTGCCGCCAATTCGGCGTGCAGCTCCCAGCACTCCATCTCCTCCGCGGTTATGGTATCTCGGAAGAAAATGTTCTCTGCAAGGAATGGATGAATATCTCATAGTGTATCCGAATGGAATAGTAGCTCTCTCCATTGTGCCCACTCCTTCAGTAACACAAGGAAGTGTACAGAAAGAAAAGAGCTTATAATCGATCCGGCCGAATTACAGTATCCCCTACCGTCTTCCCTCTCCACCAACTGCACGGGCGTCAGATTCTCGTTCCGTTCCAGATGGTGGGCGAGCAGTTTACGATCGCCTGAGAGATTATCGATTATCTCGCACCTCCTCATTTCCCACGCTATCTCGCAGATCAGACAGGGCGAGAGACCATGTGACAACGAGAGAGCAAGGGTCCTACCGGCGTCCACATAGCCCTTGGAGGAGAAGACGTACACGGGGCAGAGTGTTTTGGTGACGGATCTGGGGATTACGGTAGATTGAGAAGGAACGATCGATCGCAAACTGCTCACGTTCGGACATTATTAGAGACGAGACACTTCTCCGGGTCGGCCAGATAGCAGAGTGCCTTCGCCTCGCACACGGGATCGCCGTAGATGAAGAATCTGGAGGGGATGAATAAAGTCATTCGTCGATTCAGAACCGGCTCTCACTTCGGTCTCCGCTCGCTGATCACCATGGCGGTGACGGCTCCCAGCGCCACGCCGACACGCAACTTGAAATAAATTTCTGTAGTTTACGGGTTACTGTATTAGGTAGTAATGGTAGTAATGTATGGGATACTGTAGCAGAGGGAGGAATGGATGTGCGTACTCGTAGTGGCAGTCCAAAATGCAGCACAATAATCTGTCTGGCTTCGGCAATCATTCCGATGGCCAGATCGAGCACCGCCGGTGTGTGATCTGCGCGGCCGCGGTCCGGAGCCCCGCCCACCATCAGCCAGGCGTCCGCGAAGGAGTGCACCAGGTACAGCTGGAAGAAGGAATGCCCATCTATTAGAGATACGGTAAGCCAGTTGATGATCAGGGGGTGTTACGGTTACGGTAAGCCGATCGATATCGAGGTTACGGTAGTCGCACCTTGCGGATCTCAATCAGCCGATCGAATCGGTGGCTCAGATTCGCCAGCAGATCGATGACCTCCCTTGGGCTACAGTGAGCAGTGATTGCAGGGAAATCAGGCAGCGAGCAGGCGAGTACGGTAACTTCCGGGTAGGACTCTGCAGCGATCGATTGATGATGGGAGTACTGTAGGAATGCTCACGAGGTTCGTAGGTCTTTCCCTGGTGCAGGCTTTCGCCCACTTGAGCGGGCACGTGGAGGTACAGTAACCGTCGGTTGCGGTCCTGCCGCTCGAATAGCTCCGACTCCCGTCCGGATTGCGAGCGACACGCCTCCTCCAGACGCTTACTGTAATCGATGAGTGTGAGCGTACGGTAGGGAATACGGTAGGTCATACTTCCGATCTAGCTGCCACATTCGGGACTGATTGAGCATGACGAGCACTCGGGTGGCATCTCGCATCGGAATGTCGGAGAGGTAGTGGGAAGTGTCCAGCAGTTGGCGAACTGACAAACACAATTAGGATTGGTAAATCAAGGCTAGATATCTTCTCATTCCACCCACAATTCCAGACGCAAATTTAGCAAGACATAACATCGTGCGTATGAAATTGCTCGGGAATCGAGCGCATAACCGGAATGAGAATGACCACAAAATGGCAAAGAACCCAAAGATCCGGAAGGTCCAGGTACTCCGGGGATCCAGCTAGATATTCCCTGCTCACCCGTATTGGCGTACGGCGAGCAGAGGTACACGATGGAGTTGCCCGATTCGAGCAGCTGCATTTGGCCTGTGGGAATGAGGGCAGTTAGGAAGAGAGAAGAAGGTAGATCTCACCAGACAGAACGAGGTCCATCGGCTTCTCATTCCGATTCTTCGCTCGATTTCCGGGCAATTTCATGCGCATGATGAATCGTGTGTTGGCGTTCTCGAGAAAACTCGCGAAACTCATCTGAAAAACGGCGATTGCGATTGGTTTCTGGTTTACATAAGATTACTTCGCATTGTTTTCCGAAAGTCTAGCCGATATCAGAGAACCCATTTGTATCTGGTTTATGCCTGTGATGCATGTGACTGAGCGACGACACATGTGAGACACGAATAGTAAACGAGGAATGAGTGAGTGAATAGTAAACTAGGAATGAGTTGGTTGGACTGGTCTCTGACTGCAAAGCCCTTCTAAAGGAGGTCCAACTAGTGATGCCAGATCGGAAACGACTCTCATCGATTTGACTACTCTCGCTGATAAGAGAAACGAGAGTGCACTCGAATTGAGGAGCGTCGAGTCCGATTTAGTTTCACTGCAAGGTGCAAAAGAGTGCCTGAGCAGCAGTCGGTTGCAGCAACTCCACGACATCTTGCAGACGCACTTTCCGATTGGCGAGATCGTACTCGTTGAGCAGGAAAAAGCCTGAGAAAAACGTTCAATTTCGTAACCTGGAAGTATGTCCTCAGCACGAATTCCTAATGGGAAAATGAGAATTGGGATCGCCCCCGGTCACGCAAGATGAGAACGAGGACGAATTTTTTTCTTCGATGTTTTCGATATTCGAGCACGATTCAGACCAGGCAGATCGAAATGGATTTGAAATCTTGCGAAAATTGAGAGAAAATAGTCGAAATAGGTCTGACCGACATGCTCGACGGACAGATCTCGATTGAAGCAGATGTGGCAGGGGAAGATCTCGTTGAAGTCACGCAGGCTCAACGGGAAGTTCGCGGACTGGAACACATATTATTGCGGAAACGTTGGAATTATTGAGCAGTCTTCAGTGAAAGTGGCTGTGAACCCACATCAATGAGCGAGTGATCGATCTTCTTCGCACTGGCAAAGTGTTCCGTCTGAAATATATCGATTAGTGATGACAAAAAAGCATTCCATGGCGGCTTCAAAACGGCATTTTCAACGGTGATGCCGGCATCAACCCTAGTTGAAGCCGGCGATGTCCTCTCTAGGTAATATCGATTAGTGATCGCAATGGGGATTGTGTGAGGAGATAAAAGAATTCTGTCATTCGAACTCTATGAGATATGACGAGTCTAATTGGAGTAAGATCAGCTATACGATACCTTGCTCGAGTGGGGAGGCGCCGTGTCCAGTTTGATCTTGTAGATGGTGTGAATGTCAGTCGCGTTCTCCCCCCTCGCGTACTCTGTCACTGTCGTAATGCCGATCTATAAAAAACGTATTTCGTGATAGATAAGCTTCTTGACCTACCGTAATCTCGATGTCGAAGAGGACTCTGGCAGCTCGATAGACCAGTCCGAGCACCAGAGCGTTCAGTCCTCGCCTTCGAGAGATGTAATTCAGTTGAAGCGTCTCCTCATCCTCAAATCGCTTCTTTCGATTATTGCATTTAATTAAGAAACTCTTCTTATCATTGAGCACACTTATTGAATGCATGTAGAAGGTCAAGAAAAAGGGAGAGAATGATCGTTAGTTCATTACATTCTATGTACGCTCGCGCTCTTTACAGTCATCAGGCTAACGCGAGACGAATCGGCGAGCGGACAAAATACTCGGGAATTCTCGTGACTGGGAAGGACGAACAGTGATGTATGGTATAATTATGATTATAACATACATCACTGTTATAATAATAATAAAATAAATTTATTATGATTATAATTTTATGTTATTTTATTAAATGAATGAACGAATTCAGACCAATTGGATGCACTTGAAGTTCGGGCCGCGCATCTCGCTGTGGAACGAGCACTGATTGATGAAGTAGTGCATGAAGTTGAGATTGTCCAGGAATTCCTGAGAGAGCGGTAGATCATTTGGGATTGACCATCTCGTCCAAAATGATCTACTATGTGGAACTAAGAGAAGGAAGCGACCGCTCAACAATAGATTTGCAAAAAGTGATTCACAGGGATTTATTCTCTACTCCCTATCCAAGACCATTCCTGGGTTTCGAACTCACATGTAGATTGTTCGCCATGGCCTGTAGCATCTTGTCGTATCCCACCTCCACTGCCCACACGACGAAGAAGTCGCCGAATGCCTCCATCAGATCGTGAAGTGACCACTCTGAGGATGGATATGACTCGATTCGGGTTTTGACTTTCTACAGCCTAGATTTCGATTATGATTATAAAATGACGTATCTTCTGATTATTAATTGCTCATTTTCTCACTGAACTTTCCGTACCTCTTTTTACGACCGTTTCAGAACAAACTTTTCAGGCTTGTCTGAACTGAGGAATCAAATTAATGCCAAGTATGTATATTGAGACTAGTTGCTCACTCGTCACTTCCAGACAGATTCCGACGACGGCGAACGTGTCTGCATCGTCGTACGCCTTAACCGGATCGACGTCGTCGATGGAGGAGAGACCGCCTTTACTTCTGCAAATATGAGCTAAAGGATGTACAACTTGATTTGTCTGTATTAATGCAAATGTTCAGTGTCTGACTGTCAGAAAGCTATTCCAGAACGTTCCAAAAAGGAAATCTGTGCGTTTTTGTGGAAAGAGTTGTGATATGGAGAGAGATTGACCGAGAATCGGGGAAGGTGACAACTGGGCAACGACATTTGAGAACTGGAAATTTTTTTTGGGCACGACATTTGGGCAGCGAGCCATAACCCCGTTTAAACTCATCCTCGAATGATGGGATTGATATCAATCGATAAATAGGGATGGGGAGATCATTAGCAAGCGATTGACACCAACCCCATTGCTCTAGGATGATTTTTTAAAGGGTTTATGGCCCGTTGCCCAAATGTCGTTTGCCCAAAAAGTGGTTGCCCAATTGTCGCAAATGACCCCGTTGCCCAAATGTCGTTGCCCAGTTGTCACCCTCCCGAGAATCGCCCCTTCCCTCAGATCCGTCGCATATCTTCCATCACTCACAGAACAACGTCGAGTGTGTCCTTTCCGAATCGTCGCTCGATGAATTTGAGCAGAACTGTGCCGATGATGCCGATCTGGAAGAGAGATCTCACTCTTTCCTTCTCCGGTTGCAGATCCATTTCAGGTGGGACCAAAGCGATCAAAGCGCAGGTCACACATTCACCCTTAGCGTCGACCATTCGTCTCCTCATTTCGCACACTATCTCATCGGCACTATGTCGGATGAGAACATTCGGATGATAACCAACTGGTTTAGAACTATTTCGCAATATCGTCTCTTACAGTTGTCTCTCGTATGCAAATCGTGCTCATTTAGAAGGTTATTATCCGACCTAGTGTCATCTCATCAGTCTAATCGCACAGAGCTGGCTAATATCCGATAATGTACGAATATCGTACACTCACCATTTCGTCTCCATTTGCCTCCTAGTCGATGGGAAGAGATCTCTAGATGAAGACTGAGTGACTAGGCGAGGACTCAAGGTGAATCGCGTGAGACTCGAAGGGGGGGGGGGGGGGGGAAAGAGGCATGAAGTAGCGACTGAAAAGGGGGCGGGGAGGGGGAAGACACATCTGAGAAGTACACCGGATGTTGCGTGTTATACTACCACTAAAATATTCACGGACATCTTCGAAGGTATGCGAGAAATCGGAAGACACATCATGCTTGATGTGGTCACTTTGGACTCAATGGAGGAAAAACACTTTTTGTTCCAGATCCATTCCAAAAATCGAACAAATGATCATTCCCCTTCGAAAATCTCGCTGGTCTCAGATCAAGTGCGAGCCTCTCGTCCATCCGTCTCGCGGCTTTTGAATGCGCCCCCGGCGCAAGAACGTGTCACATTTCGATCCTGCTTACGCGAGAAAAGCGAAGGGAGGGGCTCACCGGTGTCTCTTGTCACATGGTTGTCTCTTCTGCTCCGTTCAGCTCATTAGTGATCACTTCTCGACCTCCCCATTCCCTCACTAATACCTCCCCTCTGATCGTCTTATTCCTCCATCTGGGGGTAGACAGAGAGGGACGCGATCTTCTGTGTTTGTCCCTTCATCCTCCGTCCCTTCACCCCCTTGTCTCTTCCCCTCTCTCTCCCTCTCTCTCTCCCTCTCTCTCCCTCTCTCTCTCTCCCTCTCTCTCTCTCTCTCTCCCTCTCTCTACACCCACATTAGGAGTGCCTCCGGGACACCGGCGCTACTCCTCTCTCTCTCTCATTCTCTTTCACCGCTCTCAAAAAGCTGTAGTGTACAGGCAGTTGACGAACACCTTGCTTGAATACTGTACTTTTTGTCCCAGATCCATCCCAAACATCGAACAAATGATCATTCCCTTTCGGTCTATTGTCTAGGCTTTCCTGCAACTCATTCGCAGTTATCATGTGTAAAGCTCCGCGAATGATATATGTTGCACTTTTCCAGACAGCCCCGATCAATCAATCGATCGGTTACCGTGACCCAGTCGAATGCCGGCCAGCTCTACGGCGAACTCGACGACTCCATTGTTCGAGCTGTACGACTACTCGAAACACTGGAGGATACTCGCCGGATTGTGGGCGCTCTTCGGAATAGGAACGGGTATGAGCCCTTCTTTCTGTAATTCCGATTGGTGGGGCTGGTACGGTAGATTCTGGAATCGATTGATTGAGCTTTCACAGTTTATCGATTATACTGAATTGTGTTGCAGCCATCCTGCAATGCGTGGTACTCGTGCATCCAGCCTGGCTCTCATCCTCTAATGGAGCCGTCCTCTTCGGTACTTTTTTGCGCCATCTCAATTCCTTTTCCCTTGTAATTGTATCTGAATCGTCCCATTCTCACCCCAGTCGCTTCCTCGTTTGCACAGTGTCTTTCTCTTGTTCGATGCGTGAGAAAACAGTTAGCATACCCGATTTCGGACTGGTTTGGACTGGACTCACGCCCCTCTCCCCTCAGGTCTCTACGATGTTTGCTACGCGGCTCCGTGCGATTTCGCGCCCTGGCAGATTAAGAGCATCTCCGCTTCTTTCGATGTAAGCTAGGGATGATAGTTCAGAGGGATGAACGATTACATCGTCGAAACTGTGGCGCTAGGCCGAATTGGACGAGAATCGTACTTGAGATCCACAGATTTTCGTAGTTTCTCAGTACAAAAACCTTGACGATTTCCTCTGATATGCTGGCATTGTCTCACTCTTCTTATGAATTAAATAAATAATTTTAAAAAATGTAATCATCGTGCAGGCGGCAGCTATCGCTATTCTGGCGTCAACAACCATCTCGCTGATGGGAGTATTCGCCGTATTGGTGAGGATATTCTGGGCTCCCGCAATGCATTCAGCGCACGAATATATCCGTCTCTTGCTATTTGACGACGTGAGAGATGCCGGATCGAATGGTGCCTCTCTCTCCGTTCCGCGCTCTCTCTCGCAGATCTGAGATACGAGAGAGTGTACCGAATGGAGAGAGCACTACCGACATCAGGGAATATTCCCCCGAGGGTCAGTGAGAGGTCAAGGGACTGTTTGGTAAACATACTCTTCCGCTACGGCAGAAAGCGATCTCCCACGCGTTCCGGGCAGGTCGAGGCGCAAACGCAAACAGCCACTCGTATTCTAGTTGAGTAATCGATAGAAATCTAGATACAGTAGCCCTTGTGACGATTATTGATCGTTTGAGATACAGCTAAACGCCATTACGTAAATTAGAGGAATAGTTGAAGTTGCAACTTTTTGTCGACTCAGACTGACCATAAAATATCGACTCTTTTGGCATTTGCGCAAATAATGTTTTGTATGGCATATTCTTGTGAGGTGTTGGGGTATCTTCTCATTAGGATATGCCATTCAGAGATTTGTATCTCTCAAAAGTGCAAAGGATCGAGTGTGAATAAGGGAGGAAAAAAGAATGTGCATAATTCGGCTTCCAGCGAACACCAAAAAATGTCAAAAATCGGTGTTGCAGTTACTGTTCGTGGTGGGCGACACTCACGTGTTCAAGGTCGTCGGATGGATGCACATGTTCAGCTGTACGTTCCTCGTCCAATAATATATTATAAATAATAAATAATAAAATATAATCGTGCATGACCTCCCTATCCGCATGGGCGACAATTCCGCAACTTGAACTTTTTCCGCAAACGACATTTCCGCAACTCGACATATTTCGATAGCCACCCTAGGATCTCGGCAGATGTGTCAAAATAAAGAGGAAGTTATGCTGATCAGAATGATACCTCTGCCAGGATCCTAGGGTGGCTAGAAATCTAATTATGTCGAGTTGTGAAAATGTCGTTTGCGGAAAAAATCAAGGTGTGGAATTTTCACCCGTCCCTTTATCTCCATAGTATGCACCCAATGCTAATCCTTTGAAAAGGCAGAACATTAAATTTATGTAGAGAAATCCGGGTGCTCAATTCCTTATTGGATAATACACTGTAGGCATGGGGATTGAAGAGGAATCTGAATGTGAAAATATTGTGCCCGCAATCTTCTTCTCATCTCTTCTTCCAGTTCTCTGCCAATTCGCGGGAGTTCTGCTCTTCCCATTGGCATGGAGTAGCCCGACGATGACCGCCGTTTGCGAATCGGACACCTTTCATGTAAGACCACCGTACCCCATCAGTCATCACAGTAAGAAACTAAAAAAAAAAAAGAAGTACAGTATCTTCCCTGAGGTTACCGTAACCCAATGATAATCCCAATTCAGCTGGGCAGCTGCATTCTGCGATGGCCATATCTGCTGGCTGTGGCCCTGGCTGCCGACCATCTGAGTCTATTCGCGTTTGGAATGGCTCTCTCATGTCTGAAACCGCCAAAGAGGAAGCAATTCCCCATGCACACCTTCGAATACGGTATGATTAGTCACGGTTTTGACCCTACCTACACACGTACCGTATATCATTTCGCCCTCCGTCCCATTTGGATCTGCATGGTATTCTGCTGAAGCATGATGCCATGCGTTGGTCTTGAAAAAGTGAGAGTACACGTCTGCACTCCGACATGACCCCTATCGGCAAAGCCAGAAAAACAGCGTAATGTGTGGTAAAAATCGAGCAAATCGAGTAGACCATGGCGGCAAACATGTTTGGGCATATCGACAGACAATGTTAGGTGAGACCGTATGAATGATGCCCCCTCTTGCAGTCCATCACCTCCCACCTCCTCCTCCTCCTGAGGTATACTTCACGAATGGCGGCTCAATGAAATTATGATCTCATCATATCCAATTTTATGCACAAATAAATAATTATTAATGCACACAAAACATCTACTAGAACATGAGATGGAACTCCGAGTCTACGTCTTCAGTTAATGAAGTCGTTAGCGATGATCTCGACCTTTCTGAACACTCCATCGCACTCCATAGTAAGTGGTACCCAGATCGATTCGAACTGCGTTAGCCTTGTTCCGGAAGTACGACCGATGATTCCGTGGAGAGTAGGTCCGGTCTTGGTGGCGACGTGGCACTGCAGGCAACGCTGCTTGAACACCTGAAACACAAAGTTGATTGCAAGAAACACTCAGAAGAGCTAGGAGAACATCATCAGGGATGTGCGCGGATAGATGCGCAATTCTTCATTTTGATGTATGATTCATGTGTCATTTTCCCACTCTCTATTGCATCGAGAGTAGGAGGAGTGTGTTGTCTGTTCTACGGTTTATAAAGGATGTGATTCCCGAATAAAATATTATCAAGGAAGTCCGTTCGTCGACAAGGGAGAAGGGGCATACCTTCTTTCCGCGCTCGTAGTCTCCGTCGGGGATAGCAGACATTATTGCACTGACTAGAGAAGAACCCCTGAAGAGAATAGTGATTAAAATGAGGGCGGATCAGTAATGTCTCGCGGCACAACGCAAAGCGATGACGAAATTACACAGAGAAAGAGAGGCGCTACAAAACATATTCGAATAAATTATTTTTGATAACTTTATCCACGAAGTAATTTCAACAGAGCGACGTGAATAATTGTCTTCGGATGCGAATCCTTAGAGACGAAGTTGGTGTGAGGAGCTCGGGTGGTGAAGACCCCTACGTTGCGGTGCTTGGCCACACGGTGGGGAAGAGGGAAACGGATCTTGGAATCGTGGAAGGCCTTGATGATGCTATCTCTTCAAAACATTCTCTTCGGCATCGTCGACTACCAAATGGTGAATCGATCACTTTTCGTCTCAAAGGGGAATGACTAAAACTTTCATACTTATCTCAATATATTCTGATAAAATAACATAATATTTTGTCCAGTTTTTAACAGCAAAGTGTTTATGGTTTTCTCAGAATTCGGAATATGTGCGTTTACGTGGTTTCATTTCGAGATCCACCAGATGTAAGAGATCGACATTGACTACAGAATACCCTGGTTATGCCCGTACGAGTACATTTCCCTTGAACATCAGTGTTGTTCAAATGGATAAACTTGGAAACTTTCATCGATTTCGAACATTTCGAAAGACCGGATCAAACAACAGAACACAACTCTTAACGAGAACGACTCATAAATAAAGAACAGCTAGAAACAAAGCCGGTGAAGGGGGCATTGAGATAACAAAGACTAAAGTTGGTTTTTCAAAATCGAATAAAGCATTGCTTTCAACGATAAAATATGAATGGCACGAAACAGGGCAATAGAAAACTAAAACTTAAACAAGTTCATATTGGGAAGAGTCGGATCTTGCTCATCGGGAGAGATCTTGTGAGGTGGGTTTGGTCTAACAAAACAGTCATCGAATTAATCGACCTCCTCGATGGTGGGTCCACCAGCGGACGAAACTCCGGGAGCTCCTCCGGGTGCTCCTCCAGCGCCCTGGTACATTTTGGTGATGATGGGATTGCACACGCCCTCAAGCTCCTTCTTCTGGTGCTCGAACTCGTCCTTCTCTGCGGTCTGGTTCGAGTCCAGCCACCTGATGACCTACAAGGAAAAAGTTGTGGGTTGTGGGGTTGTGGGGCTAAATGATCTATCCGCCAACTTGTGAACTATTCAACCATTGCTCCCTTCAATAACCATGCCACCATAATAACTGAATGAGAGCTCTCACCTCGTCGCACTTGTCCTCGATCTTCTTGCGCTCATCGGCGGAGATCTTGTCCTTGAGCTTCTCGTCCTCGATGGTCTGCTTCATGTTGAAAGCGTAGCTCTCTCGAGAGAGTTCCGCTATATCCTTAGTCAGACCCATGTTGTTTACACCATGTTTCTCCTTTCTCCTCTCTTCCATTCAGGAGAGGGAGTGTTATGGTCACCCTCTATTGATGGTTAGCACCAGTCTCTAGTTCCTTCTCTCTCAGGGAATGATCGCCCTGGGAGAGACATCCGCAGATAAAGATATGAGTTCTCTCAATCTGTAGTTGAGCATCCACACATTAGCGGCATGATAGCACAGAGGCATCATGACCGTTACGGTTCTTGGCAGAGATGCGCTCCTTCTGGACCTCATAATCGGCCTGCAATGAGTAAACCAATGAGCATTAGATCGCTATGACTCCAGTCACCGTCAATCAATAAATGGTTCTATGGTTGGTTAAGGAAGGCAGCCGTGGACTGGGTCTTGTTCTTCACCGACAATCGGAAAAGCGACCAGTCTTTCAATAATCGATAGATAGGGTAATCAATAAACTACCGTACCTTGTATTTCTCGGCGTCGGCAACCATCTTCTCGATCTCGTCCTTGGAGAGACGTCCCTGCAAATAATGAACAATTAGGAAAATTCGAGCGATAAGAAACTGTAGCCATTTTCAGTTTGTGGTTCATGGCAAAACTTTCGTCCAGAGTAAATATGGCAACTTGTCGTTGGTGATGGTGATCTTGTTCTGCTTTCCGGTGGACTTGTCCTGGGCGGAGACGTTGAGGATGCCGTTGGCGTCAATGTCGAAGGTGACCTGCAGAAGCAATCGATTGATCAAGTTCAAGCGATCAGTCCAAATAAAGTAAACGAGAAAGATAATGACAATGCCTCACCTCGATCTGGGGGACGCCTCGGGGTGCAGGAGGAATGCCGGAGAGCTCGAACTTTCCGAGGATGTTGTTGTCCTTGGTCATGGCACGCTCTCCCTCGTAGACCTGAATGAGTACTCCGGGCTGGTTGTCGGAGTAGGTGGTGAAGGTTTGGGAGGTCTTGGTGGGGATGGTGGTATTCCTCTTGATATGGGCAGTCATGACACCTCCAGCAGTCTCGATACCGAGAGACAGAGGGGGAGAGAACCAATGTAAGAAGGATAAATAGAGTTGAGACATCAACCAACGAATGGGAAAGGGATCTGAGGGGGTACGGTACGTTAGTCAACGGAGGCAAAGAAGAGATGATCGAAACGAAAGGAGAGATCCCTCTACTGTAGGTAGTGGGATATATTGAGGATGTGTGAGTATTACATTGGATCGAGATATGTGAACGATGCTTTTTGCTGCTGACAGATTCAAACTAAGATAAGGAAGAGATGACTCATTTCGTCCATCCAGCGATCATGAGAGCAGTTGTTATGAGAAAATATGATAGGCTGATCCCATCCACTAGCCAACCTTCCCCCCTCCCCCACCAACCTTTCTTCCCTTGGTTCCTGTTACCCTTTCAAGGTGTGCGATGAACATCCACTCATACAGAACAATCATTTTATTTCAAAAAAGGGGGTTCTTTCTGCGGACCATGCCGTCGCCCTGGAACCACTCGCGGCGGGACTGCTTGGCGGCTCCGTCGGGGGTGTTGGTCCACTCGATCGTTGTTGGTGTCCTGAAGGGAAATGCATTAAGAGGATACTGTAGACTAGGTGATCGTGGAAAGGATGCTGTAGCCCAGGGTAGATACCGTAGGGTGTGGGAAGGTACAGTAACCCGATGTGTCTAGACTACGGTAGGTCATGGGGGCGGGGGGAGGGAGAGGGGATACCGTACCTCCTGTCCGTAGGCGAAGGCGTCGCAGGAGGCAGCGATGAGGGCGTTCTCCTTGGGGTCGAGGGCTCCGGCGGCGGGGTTGACTCCGAGTCTCTTCATGTTGGTGGTCTTGAAGGCCCATCCGATACGGCGAGCGGAGGAGTTGGCCACCTGGAAAGGATTACGGTAGGATACCGAGAGGGTATGGTACGAGCGAGGGAGAAGACCGAGCTGGGAGGAGGGGGGGGGGGGGGGAGAGGGCGGATGGCGGATGGCGGGAAGGGGGGGGGGAGATATACCTTGATGTGGTAGGTGTGCTTGTCATCGTAGGGGGCGTTGAAGACGACCTTGGTGCCGGGCTGAGTGGCGGAGGGACTGGGCCCCGAAGGGGTCCGAGCTGAAAAGGGTTACTGTAAGGGGAGATCGAGAGGAGGGGCAGGGGGTCCGTGAAAGATCCATCGGGGAGAAAGGAGAGAAGAAACAACGCACCTAGTTCATTTTTTAATCAAGGCTAATTCAATAATAAGGGTGGAGACCGCTCGGACGGGCTTTTATACAGCGAGATGAGGAGCGCGCGAGCAATGAAATCGGCAGGGAAATGAGATGGGGAACAGATGGAACAACGGAGTGAATGAATGGGATTAAAAGACAAGGGAATCGAATAGATAATTCGATGCAAATTGTGCAGCTGATATGGAGGCTTCCAGAGGTCGGACAACGAAGTTCACGATAGAGCAAAACTAAGGTCAGATTCAGAATCAGCACACTCAGATACTCCTGATGGTATGGTTTGCTGGGGTCGAACAGGCGCTGGTTTTGAAGTGCAAGCTCGCGATTCGATCTACTTGGAGAATTACTTAGAAATGAGAAAGAATGGAAGATATCAATACATTACCCGCGCGTACCGGACCCGCATTGCCACCACACACATAACCTGTAAATAAATAAATAGTAGGCATTTTTGATCTACAGGTTTCAGTAAGCATACGTTATATAAAATATAATTTTGAATTGGCGGTAATTCGACGTTTCATAAACCTCGCTCAAATTGATAAGCACTTTTAAAAATATTATAATTCTTGTTTAGTGTCAATGTAAAGCCCATTTCAAGATGGTCATGAAAATATAATTTAAAATGTGTAACAGTTTTCTATAAACATAAGAAAAACAAAGGAAAACGTGTGCGCGCTCCCCCTCGAACGTTCCTCGGAGCACTACACGACGCAATTCTCAATTTTTGAAAAAGTTGCCTCTAATTTTTACTTTGTTCCCGGTTAACGGTTCTGTTCGCTACGTATTCTTTTGATAAGCTCTCCACTTCTTTTCGACCCATTAGGAGCATTAAACGACGCACGCGACCATTTCGACCTAAATTTACCTTTATTGGGTCTGTTCCTGGTCAGATTGTGACTTTTTAAATATCAAATGTTGCTTGTCCATGTTCTTATTTCCTTGCCGCTGTAGAGTCGTGATTGTCGAGCATTTCCTTTAATTCCTTATCCCTGAATACCTTACCACTCCTCTCTTCTAACTTGATCGCTTCATTTTCAGCCCACTAGCAGCCATGGCCAAGGCTAACGCAGTTGGAATCGATCTGGGTACCACTTACTCCTGCGTAGGAGTGTTCATGCACGGAAAGGTCGAAATCATCGCTAACGACCAAGGTATGTGATTCTCTTCCACTTGGTTCTCCTTCTTTTACCAGCTCATAACGTATTGTTCTACAGGAAACCGTACCACCCCCTCGTATGTTGCTTTCACCGACAGCGAGCGACTCATCGGAGATGCCGCCAAGAACCAGGTCGCGATGAACCCCCACAACACCGTCTTCGGTCAGTTTCGTTTATCATAGTAGTGTATAGTGATGGGACGTTTAGGAACTCTCAATCGGTGACGTATAGGAACCCTTTAGAAAGATCGAGAGGACGGTTTAGACCTCTTATTTTAATACAGATGGATAGCAATTCAACATGAGAGAGATTAAAACGTTGTATTAAAATGAGGGACCTGAACCGTCTTCCCGATCTTTTTGAAAGGGTTTCTAAACGTCACCAATTGCGAGTTCCTAAACGTCCCATCACCGTCTATTCAATTACTCCTTCTGCTGGTAAAATTATGTTTTCTAGACGCCAAGCGACTTATCGGACGCAAATTCGAGGATGCTACTGTCCAGTCGGACATGAAGCACTGGCCTTTCAAGGTGAGTCTTTCCATTTCATCTTTATTCTCCTCATATATGCCACCGCAAGTGATGAACATACTTTTTTGCCCCGAGATCCAATCATGTGGGTCAAATGAGCTTTTTAACTCTGATGCGATCCTTTATACGAACGTTGGTGCGAACTAAGCGTTTGATTTTCGCCATCATTGCATTCCAGGTCATCTCTGCTGATGGAGGAAAGCCCAAAGTCCAAATCGAGTTCAAGGGAGAGTCCAAGACCTTCACTCCCGAAGAGATCTCTTCCATGGTTCTTCTCAAGATGAAGGATACCGCTGAGGCCTTCCTAGGACAGCCCGTGATGGACGCCGTCGTTACCGTCCCCGCTTACTTCAACGACTCTCAGCGCCAGGCGACCAAGGTTTGTGTGTATCTTTCGATATTTACGACTTATTTATTTGGAAGGTGAAGTCTGAATGTTTCTCTCCAGGACTCTGGAGCCATCGCTGGACTCAACGTGCTCAGAATCATCAACGAGCCTACCGCCGCCGCTATTGCATACGGTCTTGACAAGAAGGGATCCGGAGAACGGTACGGTAGCTTTATCGATTAGTTTGTAACTTGGAATTGATTATATAGAGGCAATTTCTTTATCGATTTATTGCAGCAACGTCCTCATCTTCGATCTCGGAGGAGGAACGTTCGACGTTTCGATCCTGACGATCGAGGACGGCATCTTCGAGGTCAAGTCCACCGCCGGAGACACCCATCTCGGTGAGTAGGCGGCTTAACCTACTCTCAAACCTCTTAACTAACTCTATTCTTACTCTAAATGCAAGTGATGAAACTACTTTGCCCCGAGATCCAATCATGTGGGTCAAATGAGCTTTTTAACTCTGATGCGTTCGAACCCCCTGTGACAGAGAGTACTTGATCTTTTAATCTTCGCTTAATCGATATTATCTACAGGAGGAGAGGACTTCGACAACCGCATGGTTAACCACTTCGTTGCCGAATTCAAGAGAAAGCACAAGAAGGTGGGTTGTTGTTTTGGACGCCTAGATCTCTCACTGATATTATTGTTTCGAACCATAATTTTCGTGCTTCAGGACCTTGCCTCAAACCCCCGTGCTCTCCGTCGTCTCCGTACCGCCTGCGAGCGCGCAAAGAGAACTCTCTCTTCGTCGTCCCAGGCCTCCATCGAGATCGATTCTCTCTTCGAGGGAATCGACTTCTACACCAACATCACTCGTGCTCGCTTTGAGGAGCTCTGCGCTGACCTCTTCCGCGCCACGATGGACCCCGTTGAGAAGTCCCTGAGGTTTGTAGTTTTTGATTGTTCTATTCGGTGATGATTGAAAGACTGGTCGCCTTTCCGATTGTCGGTGAAGAACAACACCCAGCCCACTGCTGCCTTCCTTATGACCATATTATTGATTAGATATAATTTTGGCTAAATCGAATCTATCAACTTTTTAAATTAACATTGGATTGCAGAGACGCGAAGATGGACAAGTCGTCCGTCCACGACATCGTCCTCGTCGGAGGATCCACCCGTATCCCCAAGGTCCAGAAGCTCCTTTCGGACTTCTTCTCCGGAAAGGAACTCAACAAGAGCATCAACCCCGACGAGGCTGTCGCCTACGGAGCCGCAGTCCAGGCGGCTATCCTCTCCGGAGACAAGTCTGAGGCCGTCCAGGATCTGCTCCTTCTCGATGTCGCCCCTCTGTCTCTCGGTATCGAGACTGCTGGAGGTGTCATGACTGCCCTTATCAAGAGGAATACCACCATCCCCACCAAGACCTCCCAGACCTTCACCACCTACTCCGACAACCAGCCCGGAGTACTCATCCAGGTCTACGAGGGAGAGCGTGCCATGACCAAGGACAACAACCTCCTCGGAAAGTTCGAGCTCTCCGGCATTCCTCCTGCACCCCGAGGCGTCCCCCAGATCGAGGTGAGGCATTGTCATTATCTTTCTCGTTTACTTTTTTGGACTGATCACTTGAACTTGATCAATCGATTGCTTCTGCAGGTCACCTTCGACATTGACGCCAACGGCATCCTCAACGTCTCCGCCCAGGACAAGTCCACCGGAAAGCAGAACAAGATCACCATCACTAACGACAAGGTGCCTTATTTTATCTGGACGAAAGTTTCGCAATGAACCGCATTGAAAATGGCTACAGTTTCTTATCCGTATTTTCCTAATCAATTTTTCTAGGGACGTCTCTCCAAGGATGAGATCGAGAAGATGGTTGCCGACGCCGAGAAGTACAAGGTACGGTAGTTTATTGATTACCCTATCTATCGATTATTGAAAGACTGGTCTCTTTTCCGATTGTCGGTGAAGAATCACACCCAGTCCACGGCTGCCTTCCTTAACCAACCATAGAACCATTTATTGATTGACGATGACTGGAGTCATAGCGATCTAATGCTCATTGGTTTACTCATTGCAGGCCGATGATGAGGTCCAGAAGGAGCGCATCTCTGCCAAGAACTCTCTCGAGAGCTACGCTTTCAACATGAAGCAGACCATCGAGGACGAGAAGCTCAAGGACAAGATCTCCGCCGATGAGCGCAAGAAGATCGAGGACAAGTGCGACGAGGTGAGAACATTTTATTTCGATTGTGGTGATTTAAGGGAACAGATAGTCGAGTAGTTCACAAGTTGTCGGATGGACGGATGAGTCTCAATTCAATTTTATTTAATTCCATTATTCCATGGTATTGATGTAGGGAATGATTCGGTGTGTGTAGCTCTCACAATATATCGTAACTTATATTTTCTTTGTAGGTCATCAGGTGGCTGGACTCGAACCAGACCGCAGAGAAGGACGAGTTCGAGCACCAGCAGAAGGAGCTTGAGGGCGTGTGCAATCCCATCATCACCAAGATGTACCAGGGCGCTGGAGGAGCACCCGGAGGAGCTCCCGGAGCTTCGTCCGCTGGTGGACCCACCATCGAGGAGGTCGATTAATTCGATGACTGTTTTGTTAGACCAAACCCACCTCACAAGATCTCTCCCGATGAGCAAGATCCGACTCTTCCCAATATGAACTTGTTTAAGTTTTAGTTTTCTATTGCCCTGTTTCATGCCATTCATATTTTATCGTTGAAAGCAATGCTTTATTCGATTTTGGCACCAACTTTAGTCTTTGTTATCTCAATGCCCCCTTCACCGGCTTTGTTTCTAGCTGTTCTTTATTTATGAGTCGTTCTCGTTAAGAGTTGTGTTCGTTGTTTGATCCGGTCTTTCGAAATGTTCGAAATCGATGAAAGTTTCCAAGTTTATCCATTTGAACAACCCTGATATTCAAGGGAAATGTACTCGTACGGGCATAACCGGGGTATTCTGTAGTCAATGTCGATCTCTTACATCTGGTGGATCTCGAAATGAAACCACGTATCTTTGATGAATAGGGAGTGCGGGGGAGTAACCAGTAGTGTAGGACGGATCCTCGAACATGATCGAATACATATCGGTGGCTGTTTCGGGGGCGTTATGGATGATTCCTGGAAGTTGGAAATGTGTTCATCTCAAGGGTAAATCATTACCTCTGTAGAAACACGTCGTTTGAGGATAGAGAGCAAGTACGATTGCATCTCGGGGGAAAATGGCGTGTTGATCAAATTTTGGATTCGCCCGATATTTCGGAAGTGGGATTATACAGTTGCGGGGCAGAGTTAGCTGAAAATGAAGGGATGGAATGGATAAGAGGTATAAAAGCAGGCTCGAATAATGAGCGCTCCATTAGCACAATCGCAGATTTGAGCCATGATAGATTGCAGAAACAATCGCAGATTTGAGCCATGATAGCTTGAACGGCTATGGGATTAGCACTACTAATGAATACAAAATACTCACTGGCTTTCTCTGTTCATCGTCCACATCTTTCACCTCGAATTTTCCGCCAGGGAGTGCTGCTTCGATCTATAAATGGCTGAGGGATTACTGTAGATGAAGCCTCGATGCATCTCGAATAGCATTTAAGAGGACTGTATCTATAATTGCAGTATTGCTTCTTCGATACAGTATGAATGCTCAGTAGATTACGGTAACATCATATGACTACGGTACCTCCGCAAGTATCCAGTTGTCATCAACGAGTGCTGCCACTGCATCTCCTGCCTTGAGGGGCGCAGTGACCGGCTGTTCTACTGCCCCCACCGAGGCAGGAGGAAACCCGTCCACACCACCGATCCACAGGGGAAGAGTCTCGCCCTGACATGGGTTACTTTGATCTAACTCGAGCTTTGATCTAACTTTGATCGATACATGGTTACTGTAGCGTACTGTAGATTCTGTAGTTGATTGGAGAACCGGTAGAAAGGGATAGCTACTGTGAGAATTTGATAGGATCAGTGAAGGCACTGTAGATGTGATGGATAGCACCGAATAGGGATACGGTAGGTGCGGTAGGTCAAAAGAATACGGTAGGTGCTGTAGGTCAACTAGGGAATACGGTAGGTGCAGTAGGTAAAAGGAGCGATACCTGTTGGACGAGGAACTGCATGAGCTGCTGACGTGACATGGGCATCTGAGTCTTGGCCTTGACGTCCAATTCCTTCAGCTTCTCAATGTCTGACAGCAGTTTGCGGAGGTATTCGGCCTGAAGGTCGATTGCTAGTTGTCCATCGATCTACAGTATCGTGGTCATTGCTAGTTGTCCATCGATCTACATTATCGTGGTCATTGCTAGTTGTCCATCGATCTACAGTATCGTGGTCATTGCTAGTTGTCCATCGATCTACAGTATCCTGGTCATTGCTAGTTGTCCATCGATCTACAGTATCCTGGTCATTGCTAGTTGTCCATCGATCTACAGTATCCTGGTCATTGCTAGTTGTCGATCGATCTACAGTATCCTGATCATTGCTAGTTGTCCATCGATCTACAGTATCCTGGTCATTGCTAGTTGTCGATCGATATACAGTATCCTGGCCATTGCTAGTTCTCGATCGATCTACAGTATCCTGGCCATTGCTAGTTGCCGATCGATCTACAGTATCCTGGTCATTGCTAGTTGTCGATCGATCTACAGTATCCTGATCATTGCTAGTTGTCCATCGATCTACAGTATCCTGGTCATTGCTAGTTGTCGATCGATCTACAGTATCCTGGCCATTGCTAGTTGCCGATCGATCTACAGTATCCTGGTCATTGCTAGTTGTCGATCGATCTACAGTATCCTGATCATTGCTAGTTGTCCATCGATCTACAGTATCCTGGTCATTGCTAGTTGTCGATCGATCTACAGTATCCTGGCCATTGCTAGTTGTCGATCGATCTACAGTATCCTGGCCATTGCTAGTTGTCGATCGATATACAGTATCCTGGTCATTGCTAGTTGTCGATCGATCTACAGTATCCTGATCATTGCTAGTTGTCCATCGATCTACAGTATCCTGGTCATTGCTAGTTGTCGATCGATCTACAGTATCCTGGCCATTGCTAGTTGTCGATCGATCTACAGTATCCTGGCCATTGCTAGTTGTCGATCGATATACAGTATCCTGGTCATTGCTAGTTGTCGATCGATCTACAGTATCCTGATCATTGCTAGTTGTCCATCGATCTACAGTATCCTGGTCATTGCTAGTTGTCGATCGATCTACAGTATCCTGGCCATTGCTAGTTGCCGATCGATCTACAGTATCCTGGTCATTGCTAGTTGTCGATCGATCTACAGTATCCTGATCATTGCTAGTTGTCCATCGATCTACAGTATCCTGGTCATTGCTAGTTGTCGATCGATCTACAGTATCCTGGTCATTGCTAGTTGTCGATCGATCTACAGTATCCTGGCCATTGCTAGTTGCCGATCGATCTACAGTATCCTGGTCATTGCTAGTTGTCGATCGATCTACAGTATCCTGGCCATTACTAGTTCTCGATCGATCTACAGTATCCTGGCCATTACTAGTTCTCGATCGATCTACAGTATCCTGGCCATGACGTATTCAGTGGCTACCGTAATCAATGAGTGGATGCGTAAGATAGTCTTGAATCAGAACAGAATCAGCAGCGAGCAGTTTCCAGTTATACTAATCGATAAAGATATGGCGATGTACGGTATGAAGTAGATCAAGTACTCACTTCTTCCATGCAATTCTTGTGCAATTGCTGATTGAGGGAGGTCGCTCTACTTCGGGTCTTTGTATGGAAGAGACTTCCCCCATTGTCGTTGAATTCCTGAGTGAAACATCCCATTGTCGATTGATTCATTCCCATTATCGATTGATTCATTCCCATTATCGATTGATTCATTCCGATTATCGATTGATTCATGCCCATTATAGATTGATTCATTCCGATTATCGATTGATTCATTGAAGTGAGAAGGGAAATCTCCATAGAATTCGGCATGAAATTGCGGCTAATTTTTTAGAAAGTGTGCGAAATGGGGTCTGATATGTGATGATACCTGTAGTGCGGCAAGCGATTCATTCACGCGGTCTTTTCGGGCCGGCACACTGCGCAACTGGAAAGAGTTCGGTAAAAATCAATCGATAATCAGACAGGAACATTACGAAAAGTTCAAATTGTTATTCAGGAACTGCTTTGGTTTGTTTTGACGATATCTTCTTATTTTTTAAAAAAAACTTTGAAACATATATCATCAATCCGGATCTGAAAACATTCTGAGAATATATTGATCATCTTCAAATCGATAATTAGATACGGTATTTTTGTGGTGATCGATCCATATTCACTTATGAGAGAATCCAAAAAAAAGAAGCCATACCTTCCTACTGATATCCTCTGTGGCCTTGCTCTGTCGCTCCTCCAGCGACACCTCGCCGCCCTTGCGAACCATCTAAATATTAATTATTATTAAATATTATTAAATCTCTTTTTTGCACCTTTTTTGTCAATATTTCTGCCGTAACTTGATGAAAAAGAAGCGGGAAAGGATAAGAACAAAATGTGAAATTGAAGTGTAGAAGGAATGGAGAGACATGAGGATGGAGATAGACTTGCGAGAGAAAATGAGATTGTTAGGCCAAACAGAACTGCCAAATCTGAATCGATCGGAAGAGATGAGCTGAAGAGAGAGGCCAAGGCCTCTTAGAAGTTGTTATGGGAGTGTCTCGAGGTATGAGGAGGAGGAGAGTGAGAGAGGGAGAGGGAAGAAGGCCACTGGCCGTCGCGTTCCCTCCCAGGAGAGAGGGGGAGAAGGAGCACACACTGGACGAGGATTGGGAAAGGGCGCAATCTGACACACAACGGGAAGCAGGCGGGAAATGGAGGGAAGTGAGGGAGAACAAAATTCGGTATTTTCTAGATTGCAAAAGCCATGTTGAAATGAGGTAAATGTGAATATTGGCTAATAATTTTTGGAGACGATAATGCGAATGGGTGACAATTGCGCAACTTTTATTTTTCCGCAACTTGAATTTTTTCCACAACGACATTTGCGCAACTCGACCAAAACGACATTTGCGCAATTCGACATAACTCGATTTCTAGCCACCCTAGAATCCTGGCAGAGGTGTCATTTTGTCATCCGATAATGCAGTTATTACATTTTTTTCTGTTATCTTCCGTGAGTTCTGTCGGAAATCGTAACCTTTCGTATGGTTTGAAATTGTGAAAGGTAATGATGATTGGACAATCTTCCATCCAAATTTTTTTATTTCCCAAGATGGGTCTTTATGGTCAAACCCTTGATACTATTCTTCAGTAGCTTTCAAATTCAGGTCATTCTACTGTGATTTACAGAAGAACGACAACATCAAAGATTACGACCCCACATTCCCCCCTCCCCTCCCCTCGTTTTGACTTTGACTGCGATTTGCAAATGTTCACTTTGCATAATTTCTGTTTTCCACCACGACGACGCGTTTCTCTCTCTCATTCATTCCCCCCTCTCCCCTATCCATCTCGGTCGTTTATAGCTCGCCCCTACTAACCCGGTATGTCCCTTTAATTCGTTCTGAAGCGATTGAGGACCACCTTTCTTCTTGATATAGGCATGAGAATCTCGATTAACTTGTACGTGCAAATCTCTGTTCTCCCTCTCATGCAATTCAATTTGATCATCGGCCACGTCGATTGTCTAGAGATCCCGTTTCGTGACATACAGTTAGGGCCCGCAAGCCCCGCCCACTTTTGGCGCACCCGATTCCCCTCAAAAGCGAGATCGAGGGAGCACACTTCGCAGACGCAACCAAATCACTCGCCCAAAAGCTTGATCTGTAGCTATTGCCCTCCTCTATTATTGACCTGAGGCGGAGCTTGCACTTTCATATTTGAGTAGGTCAATTATCGATATTTAGGTTGGGAATAGGGCTATTAGGGCATTTCCAGTACACGCACAATGTTCCGCCCGAGATATTATATTAATTTTTATTTTAGAGGAATTTTAAGCACAAATTGGGATTTTTAATATTTTTCCCTGAATTTTGCTCGAATTAAACATGAGCGCGGGAGGAGAGCGACGAGAGAGCGGGGGGAACGAGAGAGACACGCGAGAGAGGCTCCGCTCTTTTCTCTCTCGTCTCGCCTCTCTCCCCTCTCTGGCTGGGGGAGTCGCGCGCGCTTCGAAAGCTCTCGTGGGCTTGAGAGAAGAGCTATCGACATACGTCCAAAAGCAAAAATGATATTGAGACCCTGACGGTCATTTTGAGCCTACTTTGGACGCGATTCCACTAAGTCGGCTATCCACGTTGTGGCCCCTACATACAGTGCCGCAGAGTATCCACTAGGGTTGCCTGATCGAGACCGAGACTCGAGGTCTCGACCCAAAATTGAGGAGGGCGCGCCCTTGCGCTAATTCCTCGACTTTCCAGGGCGAGGGGTCGAGACTCGACTTTTTGCCTGTAGAAACAGCGCTCGCCAGCAAAATACTGCGCACTAAAAACGCAAGAACTCGGTTCTTTTTCAAGCTACCAGGTTCCCGTTTTTTGAGAAGGCACCGAAAAACATCGCTTATTATGATTCTGTTTTGATCTAAGACCGTCCCCTCACGCGGAATTAGCCCTCTTCTCGATTGTCCATCCAAGTGCCTCTCGTCCTCTCTCCCGACTTGCCTACCCGTCGCGTCTAGCGCGCGCCCTCTAGTCATCTAAAAGCTCCGTTCCACCAGTGCAAGCTGAGCGAGAGGCGCGGGGCAAAGTAGAGACTCTCGACTCCTCGCCCTCGCAAGTCGATAAATTAGGGAGAGCGCGCGTCTTCTCTTCTATTTCTCGACACGGGGCCGAATCGCGCGCGATAATTTCGAGGTCTCGAGTCTCGATCCGGCAACCCTAGTTTTTGAGTGTCACATCATGTCACGCCGTTGCTAAGAGCGCTTAAAACTTTTGTTGGCTATTTGTCACGAATGTCCCCTCATTAGCCTCAATCGATCGGTGAAAAGGGATTTCCGAAATGTCAATTTTAAACTGTTTTTGATACTTCCCTCTTCTACTAATTTCCCCTCGTTCTCATGAATTCCCTCACAGATGAGTATGAGCATTGGAGAGAGAAGAGGTGAGGAATACAAAATTACGTCCCGATAACCAGCTCAAAATGGACATTTTGAGAATCCTTTTTCACGGATCGATTGGGGCTCTGAGAAGACTCTCCTACCAAAACATGCCAAAAAGCTACACATTTTGAAGGGGTACAGGAGTGACATGATGTGACACACGCGAACTAGTCGTGATTGTTTCGTTGGAGATGAGACTATTCGGCACTGTAATTTGTGTGCAAGTAAATTTGTGTGCAAGTAGTAGCATGGGAAATCTGTATAGCTATCTGATTCTCAAAAAAATTCTAAGAAAGTTCACAAAACTGCTGAATGCTTTGGCAAAACTCAAGAGGATGGAATATTAAATTCAGATTGATTTCATAAATTGGCTTGCGCATTTGCCCTTATGAAGTATGTATGAATCTCATCAAATTAGCGCTAAAATTGTAGGGTTAAAAATAGAATTTTGATGAGTTTCATGGATACCTCGTACGGAAGAACGGGCGAAAGAGTTTACAAGTCACGAAAAAAGAGGCACAATTTCAGAGATATCTCGCGCTGTGGAATCGACGAGATGTCGTACAACTGAGACACTCGGCGAAGAGAAGGGGAGGATGTGAGGTTCGTGCAAGGCTCCGCCCCTTTCTCTACACCACGCCCCTTTTGCAGCCGCAGCCCGGCTCCGATCCCTCCCCCCAAATCAAAGTATATTGGGCCACTGAGACCTACTTCAGAAGAGGAAACGGGTTTTTGGCCACGATCAATCAAGTTCGTTGTTTTATTGTAGCTCTTCTGTTATGAGACGTTCCACGATATTTCGAAGCTATTGGGAGGGGTCGACGGATGACTTTTTTGCAACCTATGCCAATAAGTTCAGGGTGAAGTCCCCATACCTAGAGCTGATAGCTGGCCCAATATGACAGGTTGGGGTGCACCCTCTGGGAAATGCCAGAGGTGTCCCAAAAAAGTCGAAAAAATCATCCCTGAAAAGAATACGTTCTAATAGAGTTTTCTGACGTATTTTTCAATGAAAATAACGAAAAACATAGTTTGGAAGCGCAAGGACATCGATAATATGTCGAAAAATAGAATTTTCGTCATTTTTCGGGCACCCTGAAAAAATATTTTCGCCATCCCCATTTTTTTTATTGGAAATTCGAATTCTACGTGCAAAACTACACCAGATGTGAAATTTTGACGTCTCTAGGAGTGATCGCTCGAATTCCGCAGCATCCCGTCCGAGGGTCTATCGGAGGCTGACGAGAGAACCGTTGTATCCTTAGAGGGAGAGGAGGAGAGTGGAGTGGGGAGAGGAGAGTGTCAACAACTCTCCTCGCCTCAGTCCGCCCTCGCTCCCTCTTCCTTGGTAGGTGCCTCCATTTCTCTCTCTAGTAAGACTCTGGGATTCATTTCCCAGTCGAGCACATAATCACTTTTGCATCATCCTTTTGCATCCTTTGCATCATCCAATCCTTTTCCCCGCGCTGAGCGGTCGGTTCCCAATATCGTCCGGGATTAGTGAAATCCACTCCCTCTCCCTCGCCTCGCCTCGCCTCGCCTTCACTCCCTCGGCGACTCTGATCTACCTGGTCCGCGCTAGTCGGCAAAGTGGGAAGCCGACGATAGGTGGTCGAATCCCACCTGACCAGGTACGCTATTTCTGGAAGCTTCACCCCAGCGCGCAATGAGTACTGGCACCCCCAACAAGCCTCCGCTCCCCGCCGCTGCCCGTGTCTCTCGACCCGCTAGTCAAGAATCGGTCGATCTCCTCACGAAGAAAGTAGATGATCTCGCTGTGATGATGTCTCGTGTTCTCGCAATCGTCGTGAACCTTTCCACAGTCCCTCCCACTCCCTCCATCCTCTCCCCTTCTCTCCCTTCTCTCGATACTCTTACTGAGATGACCCGTCAAGTGTCTAGAGAGGTGTACAACGCCTGCACGAAGGCAGCCTCTGACAAGGCTGACTACGTTGAGAAGGAGTCTCGTGCGGTGGTTATCGGAACTGTAGAGTGCGAGGATCGAACTGAGGGACTGAAGAGAGACGAGAAGTTGGTAGAGGATCTCGTTGCCTACTGTGGATCAGAGGACGTCAAGAAGTCATTGAGTGAAGGAAAGATGTCGTTCACTCGTCACCCGGCTGATCGACCCCCTGGCTCTCGACCCCTCAAGATCAAGTTCGAGTCAAAGGCACTTCGTGATAGCTTCCTCAGTGGCATTCGATCTAAGCCAGGTCGACCTCCCCCTCTCGTCGCCCCTTCCTCATTCGTGCGCCAGGACCTCACCCCGACCCAGCTTCAGTTAGAAAGAGATGCAAGGAAGGAGGCGGTTAAGAGGAACCTCGAGGCCAATCAGATCGTGTGGGGAGTACGCGACTACTCTCTCATCTCCTACCGTACCTCCCGTCCCCTCCCTCCTCACTACGGCTCCCCTCGCGCCTCCCGATCCCACAACCCCGCTGCCGATATTTCCTCTCCAGGTCTCGCCTCCTCCTCTGATGCCCTCAAAACCGCCCGCACGAGCACTCCGCCTCCCTCGCAATCAGTCAGCCACGTCAACATGCGGACACGACGCCAGTAGGACAGGAGCAGCAAGGGTACCCCCGTTTCCTCTCTCTTGTCCCTGTCTATTCTCCCTCCTGTTTCGATATCTTCCCCCCTCTCATCTATTTCGTCATCCTTACGTAACCGTTCTTGTAACTTGCAACCACCTAGAAACCTCCCTAATCTCACAGTGTTCTATGCAAATTGCCGATCGATTAGATGCAAGACCTCTCATCTCTCCTTTCTTCTTTCCTCATTTGACTACCCCGTGATTGCCCTTTGCGAGACCTGGTTAGACTCTAGCTACAGCGATGCACTATTGTTAGGCACGTTCCCTGAGTATTTTGCTTTTCGTAACGATCGCGCCCTCTCAGATGATTACGGTAGAGGCGGCGGCGTAGCATTGATAGTCCATAACTCTCTCTCTCCCGTTCTTGTCTCTTCTTTTTCATCCCCTCTCTTAGAGTGCATTACAGTCGATTTGCATATGACCTTCTCCCCCTCTCTCCCCTTCCGCAGAGTCAGAATTTTCACTGCTTATCGATCCCCTTCCGCCCCTGCACTTTCCCTCACTTCTTTTGTGAATTACCTTTCCCCTCTTGTTTCCAACGACTTTCCGTGCATTCTTCTAGGCGATTTTAATCTTCCCCACATAAATTGGCTTACTCTCAGCTCCCCATCACAGAATGATCTATTAGATTTTGTTTCCGATAATCATTTCTCGCAATATGTAAATTTCCCTACCCGTCTTACAAACTTCCTTGATCTAATCTTTTGCAACAGTAGCATCATACATAATGTGACCTCTGCTCCCCCTCTTAGTGACCATTTAAGTGTTACTTTTGATCTCTGCATCCCATCCCCTCCTCCCCGTAAGCGCATTCCCTCCCGAGTTTATCGTTTAGCTGATTGGCAGTCCATCAATAACCTTATTTACAATCATGACTGGACACTTGCTCTCCGTGATTTATGTGCCAATGACGCCTACATTTATTTCACTAATTGCATTAACAGCCTTCTAGATACGTTCATTCCCCTTTCCCGACCTTCCGAGTTCAATAGATATCCTCGTAAAGTTAGAATTTTGTATGGTAAATATAGGAATCTGTCAAGAATTGCCCCCAACAGTGTAGCTTGTCACACCATGTCAAAGCGCTTTAAATCTGCTTTGAATAGTTTCCATTATTATCTTGAGAATCGCATTGTCACCACCTCCAACTCTAGCGCGTTTTACAAATTTTGTTCTGGGAAGCTAAAGGCCCCTAAATCAACCCCTTCAGCTATCGTAGACTCAAAAGGAAGCACCATTTTATCTAATGACGAGAAATGCATTGCGTTCTCAGAGTTTTTCTCCTCTGTTTTCACGTACCCCCAACACTCCCCTCTCCCACTTCCAACCCCTTCTCTCACTTTTGACCTCCCATTTGTATCAGAAATAGATATTCTTTGTGCATTTCGTAGTCTTGCGCCCAAAATAAACCTTACCCCTGACAACATTCCCAGTATTGTCCTCACTAATTGTAAATTTTCACTCATTTCTCCTCTTTTGATTATCTTCAACAAGTCCCTCATTACTTGTGAAGTTCCCTCTCTGTGGAAACAAGCTTTAGTAAAACCCATTCCGAAGAAAACTAGCAACTCTGTTGTAGATTTCCGTCCAATTTCCCTCACTTCTTCTGTATGTAAACTTTTTGAGAAGCTTCTAATAGAGAAGATTACCTCATTCCTAGAGAACCATGAACTTTTTGACCCCCGCCAAACTGGCTTTCGTAACTCTAGATCTACCTCTACTAATCTTGCTGAGACTTTCTCTCATTATCTGAGAATTTCAAAGACCAGTTCGTTCGACACTGTATATATCGACTTTAAAAAAGCTTTTGATAGTATCGACCATAGACTTTTATTGTTTAAACTATCTCAGTTAGGAATTTCAAACCATCTCATTTCTTGGTTTCACTCATACCTTTCTAATCGCACCCAGTCTGTCTTTATTGAGTCCTCTTTTTCCCCTCCAACACTTGTTCGATCAGGTATTCCCCAGGGATCGTGTTTAGGTCCGCTGCTTTTCATTCTCTTTATTAACGATATCGCCTCTGATTTCCCCCAGACTATCCACTACTCTATTTACGCTGACGACTTAAAGTTATTCGCTGAAGCACCTAGGTTTTCTAATGATTTACAGTCTGCCCTCGATGTTGTCTCTAATTATGCTTCCCAATGGAATCTAGGAATCTCTGAGACCAAGTGTCACATTGTTCACTACGGCACACATAACCCTCGCAGATTATTTCATATCAATAATGTCATTTTAAAGGAACCCACTGTCAAAGTTAAGAATGTAGAGAAAGTTATTGTTAAGGATCTAGGAGTTCACTTCTCTCCCTCTCTTTCTTTCTCCTATCACATTTCTAAAGTAGTTTCGAAATCACGTTCTATAATGAATTTGATGTTTAAGACCTTCCAAAGCGCGTCCCCATCCTTGTACTGTAAAGCATTCACCACCTTCATTCTTCCCAACCTCGAGTACTGTGCTATTATCTGGAATCCTATTCATTCTGTCGAATTAACTAAAGACCTAGAGAAAGTTCAACGAGATTTCACGCGTAGATTATACCACCGTTGTGCCATCCCTCATGTTTCTTACACCGAGCGTATGCTTAATCTGAACCTTTCATCGCTTGAACAACGTAGAATTATTTCCGATATTGTATTTCTCCATTCAATTATGCATAAGCGATATTTACTCGATGTCTCATCTCTCCTTATTCATGCTCCACTAGTTCGTTCTATTCGCAATGCGCATCACTTCAGAATATCTTTACCTTTCTTCCCTCATAATTCCCATTCCACTGTCACTTCTCGATCCATTTCAATATGGAATTCCCTGTTACCCGAAACTGTAGCTCTCTCCCATGACTCATTTCGTATTTTTATCACTTCTCAACCTCCTTCATTTTTCCCCATGTCAGTTATCCATAATTTGTTTACCTCTTGATCTCTAATCGGTTGCCCCCTTCCCATCCCCTCCCCCCTTCCCCCATACCCTTGCTGCGACCACACCCGATTCGACACGATCGACGGACCTCCGTTCTACGCAACACATCACAGATATTCTATGTAAACATTCCCCTCTGACGGAATAAATAATGAATGAAATGAATGAATGATATTACACATTGTATCCTCAAGCGAGCCCATGACAGTTGGGACTGCCAAGGCTCGTTTCGTGGAGTTCCCGAGGTCGAATTTCTCCGCTAGGATTTAATTGTCAGTGCTGCATCTCTAAGATCTAAACCCGCTACACCACCGCAATATCGTTGTGTGCACACTTTTCAATTTCTATTAGCCTGATTCGACCGCGCATGAAATGCGGCGCACTTTAGAGGACCTCACTCTTTGTTCTTGTCTCGTCTCTCCTCTTTATTGTGTCTTTCTGATTGATGTCTCACTATCCTATTCACTTTTTCCTCTATTGGTATTTCCACTGCACGGACTGGATTGTGTGAACGCGGACCCCTAGTAAATAATTCCGGCTCAGAACCGGAAGCGAGAATGATCAACTATTGAGATGTTCAGAGCTCTCAGTAAAGATGTGTTTGATCATTCGATGATGCATCTAGGCACCACCCGCAAGTCTCACAGACTTTCACTCCCACGTTATGATTATTGTGCCGATTCTGTTTACATGCCTGCTCGAGTTTAACTCAATCAGTAGAGACCTTAGTGGCGGCTCACCACCGTCTTGCTGAGGTATTAGGGACTCGATTGTAGCACGGGCTATCGGCCGTCCTGCATTGCGTTTCCACAGCCTGGGCAGCGTGCGATGCACGCCGTGCGGTAGATTGTCATAGGGCCCCACTTGACGCACAATCTACACTGTTTCCACCGTAGCCGCACTATTTTATTGTTGAATGAAGTCTGGACCGATAACGGATGTCCGAAGAATGCGTCAATAATTGCATGATTCCCAGACCCGGACAGAAGGATCCCAATCTGCCGGAAGCCCAGTGAGTGCCCCGATCATATGAATGCGTACACTCGAAAGAGAGCCCGTTCTATGATATGCATCTATTAGCACTCGAGAAGGTGTGCGATCTAAAACTATTCTTCTTCAAATCGACAAAATTCGATTAAACTTCGGCCAAAAGTTCGATCAATTTTTCGCTTTTTAGACAGCAGAAACCATGTTTCAGATCGCTCACTTTAGCTCAGGGTTCACTGATTGTCCCAAAGCACTTGTACTCAATGACCGAGAGAGCCTACCAATGGAAGAGGTTTTACCCAAACGGGAGTCGGACTCATCGCCTGAATTTTAACTTTTGATCGAGTTTTATCGATGTCGCGATTATTGATTTCACAGTATTTACTTGTTTTTACGTGTGCCCACGAGAATTGTTTATGTGCTCGTCACTCCTATGAGGCACGGGAATGCGCGAAATCGTACTCAACTATCGTGTTTACTGGTACTCAATTGGACTGATCTCGCGTTACCGTATTCCACCGTTGATCTTTGACCACTAGTGTTGCCGTTGGCTGACTAGGGGAAAGAGATGTTTACGCGAGTGAATGCCTGTTGCGCAAATGTGACTGGTCGTCTCCGCTTTTCACCCATACAAAGACCCTTCCCATTCCCCGTCGGAAACACAAGCGATCTAAAGGAGACCTTTCTGTACCGATTTCCTGTAAACATCTCTCCTCTTGCCATCTCTCTCCCCCTTCGCCTTTGTTTCCGACCCATCTGATTCATCCCCTGCCTACTTCCCTTCCTCAACAACAATTTCCTTTAGGGACCATGTAGTACCTATTTATTATAAACTATCTTTATGCAAATATTTCACATTATTCTCAAAAACCCTCCACTCTTCTACTATCTTATCTTCATTTCAAAATATTTTACCCAAATCCTGACCCTCCACCCTCATCTTTCCCCCACATCTCCTTGCGCAAACTGAGAGGAGACATTTTGTCTCATTAGTCGTTTGTCGGCGCGTTTTATCAAGCAGCCAAATGAAGCAGATTTCAAAGGAAATGTGAGTTTGCGCATGTTATTCTTTTTAAGCACCCTTCATTCATCCATATCGTCCTGATCTTATCTTTCGCATAACTTTCTTGCTCTATTATTCTCCGCGCGCATCTTTCTATTACGCTTCTCAATTCTATGAGTATTAATTAGCCCTTCTGAGCACTTATTCGACATTATGCATAACATTCTTGGCTTACTTCTACAGTATTGAGGAATACCGATTTATTTTCAGTAATGTAATGTGCGTTACTCAAGTATGTAATCGCCTCTAAACTGTCAGAAAGCGGAAGAATTGATCATTGTATACAACTGATAATTGCTCACAAACTCCATTGTCTCGCAAAATCAAACTGATATTTTATTTTAAATATTTCCTTATTCAATATTTGCGTATTCTGCAACCTCAATCGCGCGTATTTCTATCCACTCCTCTTCGTTCTATTTTACGATTATTTATCCTCTTTTAGCATAGTTCAATTGTCTTCTCTTTGCTTGGCATGGCCATGGTCGATGTTGCTGGACTCGACCTCAATCCCCTCTGCCATCCGCATGAAGGCTTCACCCTCATCAGCGGAGATCTACACGCCGTCCAGATGTAATGTAATTGACCACTCTGCATCCCAGAATGTCGAGTTTCGTTAACCCACTAGTCTGCCAACCGCATGATCAGCATAGAGAAGATGCACGTTCCTGATTGTCATGCGACCATGAGCGACTAGGAATAGGCCTAGGATCGGAAAATCGAGAAGTTGATAGGTCTATCGAGCACGAGATTTGCCTAATCAAGGGATCTTCGTTGTTTTAGCCATCATACTACCTGATTCTTTCCAATTGCATGCCAATCTTCGAGAATGAGCTGCAGATCCTTCGTCAATCATATTCCAATCTGTTCACTCACAAGCCGCACCCACTTGCACCAAAATTCGCTACAGTAAGGGTATCCTCAAGTTGCCATTGCTCTTATTCTATTCCCGGAAGAGCAAGAGACCAGCCCCGTCGTCGAGGCAGATGCTATTCCTAGCCCGACGCTGCTGTGCTCAACAACTGAGAAGATGAGTTTAGTCGATCACGAGTGTGTCAATACCTGCCAGATTAATTCTGCCGAGAATAAGTCTCTAATAACTTCCTTTGGGAAGCAGAATTAAGGTTTCTACACTCGATTCGACACTTTGAAGGTTTCGAACTGATCAATCGAAACCATTCGTCCACCTCACAACAACTCATCATCATTTCTCACTAGGAACCCTCCTACGGTGCTCGAGGAGGAATCTCGCGATCCACTGATTCAAAAATGGGACTGTAGTGTAAGTTAGAGGAGGTGAGTCTCTAATTTGAGAGACTCCATTTGGATTACTGGTATCCGAAGATCCAAATGACCATGACTTGAACATTTTTCGAAAAAATTTGGTACTCCTCACATGTCTGACACAGAGGATCATTCCTTTCAAAACCCAGTCACTTCTGTGCTGAACGAATACTATCTTAATGAGAGTTTCTCTGCTCTTCAGTATATTATATATTTTGGTGAACAAGAATTGACTGGAGGAGAAAGCTAAATGTATGCCTCAGGAAGCGCTATCCTGTATTCTTGTTGAAGGAGAACAGTTCGAGTGGCTGCAGATCTTACCCAAGACTCTGCTAGTGCTCAACTGTCAGAAGAGCATCATCATAGGTTTCAGGATATTATTAGACTTCCGATCAGACCGAGTTCTGAACACCATTCTTCCCGAGTCGGACAAAGTGGTTGCGCCCCACTTGTCCGAGGATTGGAGAATGGCGCAGAGGAAGGATGCGATGAAGAAGGAATGGATGAGACCCGTCAATGACTGAAGCCGCAAGGCAAAGGCATGTGACAACAAGGTGGGCAATAGTGTTCTCCTCCGAAGTTCCATACCTCTCACTGAGATGGACCGGAGATATCACTCAGTATTCACTGTAGATGAACTTCACCCCGAGAAGGTGACTATTCGAGACACTGTAAGGAAATATCCTTAGACGAGGACAAAATGAAGGTGTAAAGTACCGTCGAGCGTGCGGCCACGCGCCCCCGACCTCCATTCCAGATTCCCTACTAGCCCAGCGGTTCGCTCAACTCGGTCGTCTCACTCGAGCACCCCGACTGATGCCCACTCTCAACTACTCGTTGCTCGTAGCCGAGATGCAACTCATCACCCGCATCCACCGTCGACGTCACCGTCCAAGAAAGAGATGAAGCAACACCGCATCAGTGAGCCAACCAATATCCATCCGCCCCATCCATACCTTACCATTCAGGCTCTATCCCATGAGATTCCGTAGACCCCATAATCAGTGAACATTAGAACAATCAGATCTACCCAAATGCAATATACTAGGCAATGCGCATACTACTATTATTTTAATCGCTTTTATCATCCTCAAGTTCGATATTAGATATTGAAGCAACTTCCTGTAAATTCTTTCTAAAATTTCCTCAATTTTTTTCATTCATTTTCATCTCAATTCAAGCGGCGCCTCGCTCGATAAGATTTGCTCTGGCGTCTCATTTCTTACGCGTGACCAAATGTAGACGGGAATCACTTCGAGTTCAGCCATGATAGGTTGTGTACGCATTCAAGACAGAGCACAGAGGTCAATCCGTAATATATCTAATCAACCGGTGCCCTCGCTAACTCTGGTCTTGTCGCCTATGCACTTCCTTTTCATGAGTTCTCGAAGAGGTTTTTGAATACATGAGAGATCGCTTCTCATATTATACTCTGGAGCAAATTGAAAAGCGATTCAGCCAATATCTTTCTAAATTAAAATTATTAATCTTCATTCTAACAGGAAGTCGCAGATAATCTTCGTATCTATCTTGCTAAATCTTTCATTTCTTTGATATTCATCACAATATCTTCATACCCAAATCCCAACTATCTTAATTCTTCCCCAAAACCATTTTAGTTACCACATTCTTTAGAAATTTTGCTCATGAACCCGTTCCCTCAACTCCCCTTCCCTCAACATTGCTAAATCCTTCGCTCTCAATTTCATTTAACACTCTCGACAGCAATTTTCCATTCGCAAAAAATTTCCATGTACTATCCTATCCTTCCATCGACATCTAATTCATACATATTATATCAAGCAATACCTTAGTATTTCATCTATAATATTCCATAAGTACTCCACTCTATTTGTAAGTTTTTCTGGTAGATAAACTTCTCTTCTGGGGTCCAGAAGCTTATTAGGAAGGGAGACGTTGTATCCTTAGAGGGAGAGGAGGAGAGTGGAGTGGGGAGAGGAGAGTGTCAACAACTCTCCTCGCCTCAGTCCGCCCTCGCTCCCTCTTCCTTGGTAGGTGCCTCCATTTCTCTCTCTAGTAAGACTCTGGGATTCATTTCCCAGTCGAGCACATAATCACTTTTGCATCCCTTGTTATTACACATTGTATCCTCAAGCGAGCCCATGACAGTTGGGACTGCCAAGGCTCGTTTCGGAACAATGACGAGAGATTTCGAAATTTCGAAACGATACAGTCACTTTTATATCAGATTTGTATTTCTTTTATCGTTATTAAGAATTCGTGTTGATATGATAGGGTTTCGATATCGATAAAATACGAAAAAAGTGAAAAGTCGAAAAATCACTTTTTCAAAATCTCAAAATTTCAAAAATTCATAAGTCATGTATCTGAGCCTCAAATGATGTATTTTCAACGGAAAATCACTCGGATATGTGTTATGAACAATATCTGAGAGCTAAAGCCGATTTGTGAAAAGTTTTTGAAACTGTTATTTTTCGGTGGACAAATTATGAGAGGAATCGCGAGAGATTCGAGAGTTTTGGGGCATTAGCGGACGTAGGAAATAGTATCCCCGATTCCGCTGAAAAGTGAAACTTTAGTACTTTGAATATTGCTCTTTCAAACTGCGTTTGCCGATTTTTGATATCTTGTCTCATCTTCGATTACTGTTAGGTCAAAGTAAGGACACTATGAAATTTAAGAGAGAAATTGGCTCAGGAAAACAGCCATAACTCGCTTCACAATAACGATAGAGACAATTCCAAAAAAGCATTCGAATCAAGAGGCAGAGGGAAAAATTTAATATGTTGATGATGTCATTCCCCGTCCACGCGCTGGATCGGGGTGATCGGTTATTCAAAAAAGTAATGTAACTTTGCTAATACTGATTATTCCAAGAAGCGCCGTCGAAAAGTGATTAGAGAAATTACTGTCACGAAATCACACTCCAAAAATCAGAAGAATCGAAGGTGGGAGAAAAAAATGGTGGGCACTTTTGTCCGATAAACCTGCGATTTTGACGTTTTTTCGAGGTTTTTCAAGCATAACTTTTTTCAATCATGGTTTCATGAGCTCTCATATCGAAATTCGGAATCAGCGTGCGAAAATACACTAAACTTTCATATAGTCATATATTTCGGAGATAAATTTTTTTCCGACTCTGACCACTTTTTCACCCTTTTGTCCGATTTTGGTCGAAAATTTTTTGTCTCAGAATCATGTCCCTATACAAATTTCTGGCTTATTTTTAAGCGTAGAAAACGAATTTGTTAACTAGAGTTCATGAAACCTCGAAACAAAAAAGTTATGTTATAAAGAAAAAATTGTGTTCTGGATTTTGGTCATAACTTTTTTCTTTCGAGGTTTCATGAGCTCTAGTTTGCAAATTCGTGTTCTACGCTCAAAAATAGGCCAGAAAATCTTATAGGTACATGATTCTGAGACAAATTTTTTTCGACCAAAATCAGACCAAAGGGGGGGGGGACCACATGGTGAAAAATGGCAAAAGTCGAAAAACAATTTGATCTGGAAATAATATGTCTATAGGATTTTTCTGTGTATTTTGGCGCGCTGATTCCGAATTTCGATATGAGAGCTCATGAAACCATGAATGAAAAAAGTTATGCTTGAAAAACCTCGAAAAAACGTCAAAATCGCAGGTTTATCGGACAAAAGTGCCCACCATTTTTTTCTCCCACCTTCGATTTTTCTGATTTTTGGAGTGTAGTTTCGTGAAAGTATTTTCTCAAATATCTTTTCGGCGCTTCTTGGAATAATCAGTATTAGTAAAGTTACATTACTTTTTGAATAACCGACCACCCCGATCCAGCGCGTGGACGGGGAATGACATCATCAAAAAAATAAATCTTCCCCTCTGCCTCCTGATTCGAATTCTTTTTTGGAATTGTCTCTAGCTTCATTGCGAAGCGAGTTAAGACTGTTTTCTTGAGCCAATTTCGGTCGTAAATTTCATAGTGTCCCTACTTTGACCTAACAATACTCGAAGATGAGACAAGAAATAAAAAAAACGTCAAACGCAGTTTGAAAGAGCATCATTCAAAGTACTTCAGTTTCACTTTTCAGCGGAATCGGATAAACTATTTCCTACGTCCGCAGGGCTCTCGAAACTCTCGCGATTCCTCTCTTATCGAGAATTTTTCGATCAAAACTTTTTCCCTAGAAATCGTACCAAAAGCTCAGATATTGTTCATAACACATATCCGAGTGATTTTCCGTTGAGAATACATCATTTGAGGCTCAGATACATGACTTATGAATTTTTGAAATTTTGATTTTTTGAAAAAGTGATTTTTTGATTTTTTTCTTTTATGGTGTTTTATTGATATAACAACCCCATAACATCAACACAAAAACTTAATAACGATAAATGAGATACAAATCTGATATAGAAGTGACTGTATCGTTTCGAAATTTCGAAATCTCTCGTCATCGTTCTCTCGTCAGCCTCCGATAGACCCTCGGGCGGGATGTTGCGGAATTCGAGCGATCACTCCTAGAGACGTCAAAATTTCACATCGGGTGTAGTTTTGCTCGTAGAATTCGAATTTCCGATAAAAAATGGGGATGGCGAAAATGTTTTTTCAGGGAGCCCGAAAAATGACGAAAATTCTATTTTTCGACATATTATCGATGTCCTTGCGCTTCCAAACTATGTTTTTCGTTATTTTCATTGAAAACTACGTCAGAAAACCCTATTAGAACGTATTCTTTTCAGGGATGAATTTTTTGACTTTTTTTGGGACACCTCTGGCATTTCCCGGAGGGTGCACCTGTCATATTGGGCCAGCTATCAGCTCTAGGTATGGGGACCTAGGCTTCACCCTGAACTTATTGGCATAGGTTGCTAAAAAGCCCTCCGTGGGGTAGGTGCAGAATATCGTGGAACGTCTCTTATATTGAAGGAAAGAGTCTGATTTTTCCACTAGAAAGACATTTGAGGTTTCGATGAAAGGTGGTTGAAGAGGAAGAGGATGTGAGGTTCGTGCAAGGCTCCGTCCCTTTCTCTAAACCACGCCCGTTTTGCAGCCGCCGCCCGGCTCCGATCCCTCCCCCCTCCCCCTCCCGCCCTCCAGAGAAAGTCTACTGTATGGTAGGATATTGAAAGAACAGAATATTCCTGTCCAAGAAATATGTAGGCGTTGAAAAATCAGTTGTCGATCTGCAAATCTTCTTGAGCAACCAACACGGATAAACGGTGTATTCCATTCAACAAAGAATCGAGTACCAGTTTTTAGTTCGACGTCAAAACATACAAGAGCAATCAATAATCGACATCTGAGATGTTGTTAGACAAAGTGAGAAAGTGAGAAGAAGGTGAATCGAGAGACAGACACAGGGTTCCGGGGCTGGCTGGATAGACTACGGTAGACAGAGGTGGTGTGCGTGGACGCGTGTGGTGTGGTGGGGCGACGAATCTGAATTGTGCAAAAAGTAGTGGGGTTACGGTATCCATCGGAGGAAGCACAGAGATCGATTACAACACAGGAGAATGCCTTCCCGAGTACCCGAACAATCGGAAGTACCCAATCAAAGATCACAAAGATGGAATTCTTTCTGTTTCAAGGAACTGAAACGAAGAATGTGGAATCCGGCATAGACAATGACCCATTCTCGTATGCCGAGTAACTCGGTGAAAGGGAATAACCACAGATCATACTCTCATCCTCACTTGAGAAGGAAACACTCCGAACTCTGAATCACGCGCAAAATAGCAGAGAAGAAGAGAAGAACGAGTAGAGATTGTGAGTGCGTCTCTAGTCTCGCTTATTTGCTTTCCCATGTGGGTTCCTCCCCTCATCCTTCTTCTCTCCTTCTCCTCTTCTGGTCATGGCTATAAATTCCTCGCGTATTCTCCTCAATTCGCCGCAAGTCACGTTAATTTCATCGCTAAAGTCTCCGATGCACTAATCGATGCTGGCCATGAAGTTGTGAGTGAATAACTTATATAAATTATTTATTTATTTATCGATCTTCTCATGGAGTCGCACATTGGATGAGAGAGTCTCGTAAGTGGTAGGAACTGGCTGCTGATCCAATATATGTCTGATTGGACATCCCATTCGAGTGAAGGAAGAGCACAATAATTACACATTTGCGCCGATTTCCCTTTGGGTTCTAAACGATTTCATCAAATTCAAAGTAAATGCGCATCCCTTTGTTGTGAAATCCCTAGGAAGTAGCACGAGGAGAGGGGATTATGGGGTGTTTGTTTGTGAGATTTCTCCCCCTTCCCTCCTCTATTTCAATCCCTTTTCTCTCTCTCTCTCTCTCAGGTCATACTCTCTGCCAAAGTGGACAATGACATCAAATCGGCCGGAACGAGGAAAGCGAGAGTTATTGAGGTGAGAGGAGACGAGATTGGAATGGATTGGACTCACGGATTGGAATGGATTGGACTTGATCGATCATCATGATCATCAGATTCCTCAATCTGCAACAGCCAAGAAGTTCTCCGACGTCAACGACAGAGTGATCAAGAATGTCTGGAATTCAGCCAGCGTTTTCACCATTATTATGGTGATTTTCCATGGACTTCCGACTAAAAATGTATTCTCTTTTACAGGAACTGCTTCCTCTTCTGGATGACTGGATCACTGTCTGCAATGGTTTCATTTATTTATTAAATTATTTTATTATTTATTTAATTTATTTATCGTACACCACTGAAGGTGCTTCAACAGGTACAGGATGTAGAATGCAATATACCGCAGATTTCAAAATATACCCTAACTTATTCAATCAGAAACTCTCCACTATCCGGGACTCATTGACGAATTGAAGAAGGAGAAGTTTGATGCAGCCTTCTCCGAGTCCCTCGACCTCTTCCCATTTGGTTTCCATCGTTTCTGATTCCTTTCTAACAACTCCTTCGCAGGTCTTTTCCACCTCATTGGCATCGATAAATTCGCAGTGACTCAATCATTCTCCCTCATCGATGGGAGATTCGAACTGACCCAAACCCCCTCTGCCCCTGCCTATGTTCCCTGTGCGTTTCCCATCCATCATTCAGGGCTGTCAGAGCACGGCATTTTACCGCCAAAATGAATTCAAAAACATTCGCGACAAGACCACGCTTTTTGACGGCTACGGCAAATTTTGGATGGAAAATTTCCAATTTCTCTCTTTCTCTCGCCCTCCCTCCTCTGGAATGCCGTGTGAGAGTGAATACACACTCTCTAGACCGGTCGAGTGATGAGAGAGCGGGCAGAATGAAGAGACAAACTCTTCACTCTGACAGCCCAAATCATGAAGCACAAAATTAACAACTAAATCATTTTTTCTCCAGCGAATCTCTCCTCTGCCAGTGACAAAATGTCCTTCTTCGAACGTCTCTTCAACTTCGTTGGATTCTTTGTTATGTCTACCTTTGGAGACACGGCGACCCCGAAATTCCATCGACTTTTCGATGGATACCAGCCCGGATTCCCTCCGATTAATGTGAGAAGCGAGCAGAAAGAATGTACTGATCGATTCATTGGGTCAATTCCCTTCAGGAAATTGTTCGCAACAATTCGCTGATCTTCCTCAATTCGGATCCGTTCCTCGACTTTCCTCGTCCCACCGCGCACAGAATCGTAGAGATCGGAGGAATTGTGACTTCCACTGAGAAACCATTGCCACTTGATGAGGTGAGACGAAGGATGAAGTGATCTTCAAGAAACCATCCCATAATTCTAAGTGAGGGTGTTGGTATGGAGAAAAACGCCAATAAGGAATCCATCAAAAATCCAACGAAATTTAGTCATGGTCTTCTCTTCTTTCTCTCCGTCCCCGCTCTGTTCTTCTCTCTTTCGGGTCATTCGTGAAGGCGTATGCCATGCCTGAAGCATACAAGAAGACCATAAGAGAGACCCTGGCCAAGTTCCCCGACGTGACGTTCATATGGAAGTATGAGGTGGGTGACGAAAAATCGATACTCTCCACATTTCGCGCGCTCTCTCGTCGTCAGAGAAACGAAAGATCATGCGAAATGAGGAGAGTCTTTTTGTCATCGGTAGTGGAATTCAATCATTCTGTGCACAAATGAACGAATCATGTTCAGAAGCCAGAAGACAAGGTATCCGATGGAGTGGATAACATCGTCGAGTCAACTTGGGTGCCACAAGTCTCCCTGCTCAGTCAGTTCACCCTCATCGTCGATGGATTCTGATTCCATTGCAGATGACAATCGACTCTCTGCTTTCATCACGCACGGAGGAGTCGGAAGCACCACCGAGGCTGCCATGGCGGGTAAGATCATTCTGAGAGGGCCGAAGCGAACAATGAACTCAATGTTTCGCACCAGTTTCTGAATTGCTTCTTTATAAATGTGGTTTACCATGGTGGGCCGATTCAAGATTCCACCTTGGTTCATCAAGCGACTAAGCCGTGACACTCATCTGATTCCAAAACGATTCAAAACTTGACAGCTGATCAATAATAATTTATTATCGATTGTAGGCGTTCCTCTCGTGGTCATTCCCGTGATGACTGATCAACTGAGAAACGCCCAAGTCGTGAAGAGGAATGGATTTGGAATCGCCCTAGAAAAGGGAGATCTCGATAATGCAGAGAGACTGTATGAGGCAATCAAGGAAGTGCTGGAGAATCCCAAGTGAGAGAATAGATGATGGAACAGTCTAATAGATCACTCTCAGATACAAAGAGAAGACGAAACTGGCCAGTCATATGCTGAGAGAGGTTCCGTTCTCTGCGAAAGAAGTGAGGAAATGATTCCCATTGAATCGTTTTGGAATCAAATAAGTGTCACGGCTTAGCCACTTGATGAACCACTGCGAGATGTTCAATCAATCAACTGAACGAAACATCATTTTTAATGAAATAATTCAGAAACTGGTGCGAAACATGGAGTTCATGGTTCGATTCGGTCCTCTCCGAATGCTCGATCACTACGGTTCTCAACTCAACTTCTTTCAATATTATCTTATCGATGTATTCGCTTTCCTCATTCTCATATTACTAGTTGTCCTCTCCCTCCTTCTTCTCTGCATCCGTTCTTGTCTTCGATGCATCTATGGTAGATACGTTAACAGGCGAGACTGGGTCAAGGCCAAGCGAGATTGAGAATTGATCTTATTCATTGTAAAAAGCAATACATTATGGAATAAATCTGAAGGAGAATCCACTGAGAGTTCCTTGACGATACAAGAGTTTTAATCCCACACGATGACATTGACTACCCCACACTTGACCTCGTGATTGTTGCTGTTCTTGAGCGGATTCGATCCCCTGATCTAACAAGAACAAGAACACGAAGACTGATCAATCTCGCCCTCCCATCCATTCACGAATAAGTACAATTAATATCTATAATCGTTGAATGAGGGAATTGAGGATCAAAAACTCCATTTTCTGTTTTCTCACAGTCCATGTGAATCAGGACGAAATAGTAATAAGAACCATACGTATAGCAGATGAGTTGAGAAGGAAGAGGAAGAGGAATGAACTGACCTATTGAGAGGATAATAGCCAACAGAACTGGCATCATTGGTGGAGTAGGCAAGTGGAGTTCCCGTCGTGTGAATATGCTCCTGAAAGCCTGGTCTGGAATACCAGCTTATCAGAAAATGTCCAGCGATCTTTGCAACTCAATAGATGAAGGTCAAAACTGACTTTTTTAAAGCACGAACGAATCATCTCCGTAAAAGTGCGTAGTGTTTCGATGGAATATCTGACTGGGTAAGATAATCAGGAGTGGGAGATCTCCTTTTTCACGGTGATTATGTTATGATCAAGTGGCGTTTCAACGCGCCGACTCTTTCTTTGGCTATTTCCCTACTTTTCCTGTCTGACTTCTTTCCAAACAGTAAATGAGTCCCATTCAGAATCCATTCGCCCTCATGCCTACCATTACGTGACGATAGTTCGCGCTATTTCCATCATTTACTTGAGTTGGTCGTTCGAACTGCTGCGGCGAGAGATCGCGCGAAGTGAAGAGAGTCAGTCCTCCTGACTGTACTTCTCCTGTCCTTTCCTCAATCACCCTCATCAAATTGCACTCAATTCGCGCTGATTGGCAGTTCTAGACTCAGATATACCATCGATTCGTTATCCGTCCTTATTTCCATTCCTTCACCCACAGCTTCGCCGCTCCGCTGAATACCTTGGAAGATAGACGATTCCCTTCTGGATGCTTCCCTCTCCTCTTCCCCTCGACGACGTCTTCTCCTACTGTCTCCACTCGATCATCGATGTGTGTGGTGTATAGGGGTGTCCCATAAGTCTTGAGAATTGCTCCGTAAATCATTGTTGCGCAATCTAATTTCCGATTTCGTAATGGAAATTGTAAACAAACTATTGCATCATGCTGACGTCGAAGGGGTATTGGCATTGCATCAGTTTAGAATTTGCCACAGTCATTCAAGTGATGGAGACTTATCACGATAAACGCGCCGTCTTACTTCATTTCTTCCGCCTTGGCCGTACAACCAAGGAAGCCCATGCGGACCTGGTGCTTACGGAAGGAGAAGATGCCCCGTCCCTTATTACCTGCCAGCATTGGTACTCCCGCTTCAAGAAAGGAGATTATAACCTAGATGACCGACCCCGATCCGGTCTCCCAATTTCACACAAATCCACTCGAGTTCTCACAGCGCTGGAGAAGGATCCGAAGAAGACTGTGCGCATGTTGGCGGCAGAGGCTAGCACTCCTAAGACCACCGTGTTTCGGACCCTCCATCGGGAGGGAAAGACAGCGAAGCTCCCTCAAGTCGTTCCCCATGACCTCTCCCCGGCACAACTCAAAAAGCGAGTTGAGGTGTGTCGGGAATTACTCTCTCGTAGAGCGAATCTACGATGGGTAAATTCCATCATCGCAGCAGATGAGAAGTGGATCACATATTCCAATTCTGAGAGGAGACTGCAATGGTGCGACGTGGATGAGAAGCCCCAGCCCACCCCGAAGAAGGAACTGCACGAAAAGAAGGAAATGCTGTTTTTCTTCTTCTCCTCCCTCGGTCCCATCTATTGGGAGATTCTCGCCCCTAACACCTCGGTCACGGCCGACCTCTTCACTCAACAACTGGAAGAAGTGGCCATCAGGGTCCCTCCCGAACTCAAGAGCGAGGGGAAAATCCTGTTGTTGATGGATAATGCCCGGCCCCATCTCGCGAAAATCACCAAGAACAAACTGGACGAGCTCAATATGGAATGGCTTCCCCATCCTCCATATTCCCCTGATGTTAGCCCTTGCGACTACCATTGTTTCCGCTCACTGTCTGACTTCTGCAGGGGAAGGAAGTTCAAGGACCGAGACTCACTCGTTCGGGCATTCACCGAATGGATCATCTCTAAGCCTCCCGAGTTTTGGAAGAGAGGTGTTAACACCCTGCCCGAAAGATGGAGACAGGTCGAGGATTCGAAGGGGGCATACATTGATTATTGATTATTGTAAACTGTTGAAGAAATAAAAAAAACAAAAAAATAAAAAAAAATTATCAAGACTTATGGGACACCCCTATAGTGGCCAACACCTACCTTTTGCTGGCTGTGCTGTTCCGGTCGCCGACCACTCTCGGGTGAGACTCAATTGAATGGAACGAAACTTATATAAATCTCACTTCGAATAGAAATCCTTTAACAATCGTCGAAAAGTGAGTTAAAATGTAGGAATGGCGGATACTTCCATCTGTTAATAAAGTATAATTTATTAACATATCTGTTTCAGTTCATACAAGATCATCCTCATTAACAGTGTTCTCATCGAGCTCTCCTCGTGTCTGGGCAGTCTACTCGTCATGATTAGGTAGGTTCAGCTAGTGGCAACATCGCCTCTACTTTCTGTATGAATGGATGAATAAGTAGAGAAAATGAATGCAAATTGATTGGTACTGTGGTTGGACGTCGTCTTCCACGACTTCGTTGTTGACTACGTCGTCCACCTGACAAGTTGGCATGTCGTAAACGAGAATGAGAAGAAGAGAATGAAATTTCGATAAGGCAGTCGGGATTCAAAGCGTTTCTAACATGACCTAAAACAATGAAGATGCATCGTTTATGAGCTGATACAATTCGGAAGACACTAGTGATTATCGATTTACGATCAACCTTTTCAGACTGATTCCCGCGGGCACGACTATTGGATATGTCTACCTCGGTCCGTGCACTTTCATCTCCATGTTCTTCTGCCATTTTGGTGAGCTGTAATCTAAAAAAAGCAATTATCGATCGCCCTTCTCAGCGTACTGTACCGTACTGCACGCGTGCGCTCACTCGCTCTACCTCTGCCTGCTCTCGTTCGGCTACCGACTGTACGTCCTGCAACGGTGAGAGCCAGAGCCGGAAAGTGGTGCATAAACCCGGTCATTCAGTCCGGCTCCTTCCCGAAACGCGATGATCGCCGTGTGCGCCGCCATCTATCTTCCCTCCCTGGCAGCTCTGGTAGATCAGAGATCAAAGAGCAAAGATCATGTATCAATTCAGTTCTCGCTGCTGTTCACTCTGTCGCCGTCGGAGCTGGCGCTAGCTGCGATGGCGAGAGTCCGTCCAGAATACGATCTATCCCATTATGATCTCACGGGTATGGATTACCTGAGTACTTCGGAACTTTCCGGACAGGCCTTATTTAACGGATTTCCTTCTCAAAATGCCGTCTGAAACTCAATCAATGACTTTCTCGTGCACTAGAGTTCGTTTCACGGATAATTACTTTATCTTTCTGCAAGTTGAATGAATGAATGAATGAAAGTTCTCGCAATGATCAGTGAATCTGAATCGAATAGAGAGAAGAATGAAGAAACCGTACTTGGTGTCTGATGTTCAATCCGATCTCAGTACACCTCAACATCCTCACTCCCTTCATCCTCTTCACTGTCCTCTTCATGACACTGCCCGCCACTCCCTGCATGATTGCAGCACTCGCAATGCGACACAAGGTGAGAAGAGGGGGATTGGAAGATCATACCCATGCCATTCTCATTCAACACAAACTCTCATGACGGATTATTTAGAATCAACAACAAGTGCGATTGCAAAGAAAGGTTGAAAAATTAACTAGTGAAAATATTTACATCTCTTGTGATAGAGAAACTAAATCATTTAGTCTAAATGTCAATTTCCAAAGGCATGCTGACCCTTCACTTGTTCACCCTGATCGGGCTAGATCGATAAGAGAAGTGTTGAGGTGATCAGTATCCTTGCCCGATCCGTGTCCGAGATGTCCGCTAAGACGCACAAGATGCACTACGATCTGATTAAGGTCAGGCTCAAGATCATTGCGATTCTTAGCTGCGTAGGAGAGAGCATCTGATGACGTCGAGTAACAGACGGAAAGCCGTTAAATCGACTTAGTTCTGCCGTGGAACGAGCACATAGTACATGGTCATGCAAAGTGAGAGAGTGAATATGTCCGTATCGATTCCTCACCCTTCTCGCTTTACTCTGACTTTGCATGACGAGTTCAATTGGCACCATGTTATTCCACCGTATCTCTTCTGAACTTTGCTTCCTGCTGAAGGACTTGGTTGACCATTTCGTCATGTTATCTCATTTCGATATTTCAGATCCTCACCCTCCAATGTCTGCTTCCCGCCTTCTTCGTGCTGGGCGTGCTCTGCTTCGCCCTCTGCACCTTCAATCTCATCCATTCACCGCTGATCGAACACTCCATTCTAGGGGTGAGCAACGAGGATGCCTCATTTGCGCTTATTAGGGACAATTTTCCAGTAGATAAGACAGCATAAAAACCGTGGGATGAGAGATCAAAAATGATATTTGCATTAATGCTACCCTGAGATTATGATGAGACAACGCTGAAAGTGCGGATGCAGCTACGAGTCCATTTCACTCGTCCTCTTTTCTCCGACAACGATATTAATTTTCCAGTTCCTAGCAGTTGGTCCGGCTATATCTCCCATCATCATGATCACCCACATTCGGCCGTACAGAGAGTGCGTGATTTCTTCATTCTCTCTTGGAAACGACTTTTACTGCTTGTTTCCAACTTGGGCGCGCTCATATGATCCGCCAACAACGTCAGTCTTGTCAAATTCGCGCGCAACTTCTGGAAGGGATCTCGGAACGGATCGGACGTGAAGGAGATATCGACTGGCGCTAACCATCACAAGATATCCACCAGATCGGCCGTGTTCTGAGCATAGTTTCCGATCAGTTTAGGAAATATGAGAGATCATGTTATTTAATGTTGAAATTCATGCATTAGAAATAGTTTGGTATCATTTCAAAAGAATAAAAAAAATGCTATCTTCCACATCTTTGCATCAGCAATAACGGATAGTTATTTCTGAGTTGATCAGAAATAAATTACATTTGAAAATCTAGCGAGATCTCTACGCTGCATTCAGTGCAACTATCTCCTCCATCTCTGTTTCTTTCATTCTCTTGGAACGACGCGTAGATAGAATGCCTATCAGGATGAAGAGGAATCATAGAATAAGAGTGACATAGGAGAGAAAATGAGAAAACTGAAAAGAAAGATTAGCATGAGACGGACATAGCGAGCGTGCTCTCTACACGGGACGGGATAGAAAATGCGCTCTCATTGTTTCCTCTCTCTCTATCCCTCGCAGTCTCACGTTTCTTCCGATTGTTTCGGTGCCGAAAGTACCAATTATTGCTCGTATTATTTACGAAATTTATATTTATATAAAACTACGAAGATTGTAGTATATCAAAAAAGTTAATCTCACCGGATACACAGCCTTCTCAAAGAGTTGCTCATGGTGGCTCTGCTCCGAGAAGACTTCGATCAGTGTGTGTGCTAGAAAGTGACCAGAGTAACTGTCTTCGAGTGATAAAAAGCACCCATTATATTGGAGCCATCCCTTAAGTTATGACTTCCGAAAATTTTGAAACTGCAACCCTGAAAATTTTTTGAACACATTGGGTTTTGTTACTATTCTCATTCGATTCCTCGTTGAAAGTCACTCCTAAAACGTATATTTTGAGAAAAATAAAGTACTTGATATCAGGTCGGTCATAAAGTTTCTTTCTTTTTTTCGCTCATCGATTCTGACCTATTTTATTCTTGTTGTTTGATCGATCATCATATGGCTTTACATAATCAATGAGGGCATTGTTGCTCTTTTTAGCGCACATTATATCAGGGCTGAACAATCAGTATGAGGGACACAAAGTAAAGCTAAATTCACAGTGGTTGACCATGAATCGCATCTGTATCTCAACCCAGTGCACAGTGGAAAGAAGTAATAGGGCCCAACCAGTGTCACATTTATAAAGTAGATGATTGATGATTACCATTAAGTTATTGCGAGGAAATCATCGCAGCATGCTTAATAGAAAAGCGCTTGTGAAGATGCAACAGACGGTTCTGGAACTCTCGCAAAACAGTTTCCATCACACAGCTGTCGAGTCGATAGATCTTCAAATGTCAATTCAAGTGCATATCAAAGTACAATACCTAGTGAGTCCCCAATACAAATTGAGAGAGGATCCCATTATCCAGAAATTAGCTGAATTTTCTTGAACTTTGATATCGATAATTGAAGATTGAAAACAAGACATATAGCTGCGTCCCTTTTTGTATAGAGTCAGAAGGGCGGTTATTTCGATGCTAAAAGAATAAGCAACTCTTGTTCTATCGTTGTTTTCTTGGGTAGAACTTGGCGTTCGCTATTTTCTGTAATGGGAGGTGGTGACGGTATACACCGAAAATCATGTTTCATTGCAATTTCCGCTTCAAAATTTATTTTCCCTTCTTCCACACGAGGCCGGTTCAATTCACACATACTACGATATTGCCCCAGGACACCCCTAACTTATGGCATATTGGCGATTTAAACAAGCACAATTATCGAGCTAAAATTAACAAAAATAAAAAGAAAGAAACTTTCTGACCGACCTAATAGTTGACCGTTTGACCTAAAAATGATCATTTTCTACCGTTTTTCAAGCATAACTTTTTTTGCTTTGAGTTTCATGAACTCTAGGGCACTAATTTGAATTCAGCGAGTGAAAATACACCAAAAATTCCTATAGTCAGATTTTTCTGAGATAATTATTTTCCAAGCTTTTCATGACCGAGGCCATTTTTGGGCTAAAAAGTCGAATTCTCAAAACTATGTCACTATAGGTGTTTCTGGCGTATTTTTGCTCGAAAAAACTGAATTTCCTTACTAGAGCTCACGAAAACACGAAAGAAAATAGTTACGTTCGAAAACCTTTAAAGTTGGCAGTTATTCGATCATAACTTTTTTCTTTCGTGTTTTGGTGAGCTCTTGTATATAAATTCAGTTTTTTCGAGCAAAAATACGCCAGAAACACCTATAGTGACATAGTTTAGAGAATTCGACTTTTTTGGTCTCGATACGGGTCGTGAAAAGCTTGGAAAATATTTTGGTCTCGATACGGGTCGTGAAAAGCTTGGAAAATAATTATCTCAGAAAAATCTGACTATAGGAATTTTTGGTGTATTTTAACTCGCTGAATTCAAATTAGTGCTCTAGAGTTCATGAAACTCGAAGCAAAAAAAGTTATGCTTGAAAAACGGTAAAAAATGATCATTTTTAGGTCAAACGGTCAACTATCAAGTACTTTATTTTTCTCAAAATATACGTTTTAGGAGTGATTTTCAACGAGGAATCGAATGAGATTAGTAACAAAACCCAATGTGTTAAAAAAATTTTCAGGGTTGCAGTTTCAAAATTTTCGGAAGTCATAACTTTTTCCATGGATGCGCTAGCGTTTTAGTCACATCATAAAAAATGCTCATTTCGTCGAGATCTTTCAGAATTACTATAAGTTTATGGGTCTCTGAAGAGCCGTTCTCGAGATAGTATTTCCCCCCTGGCAAGAGAACTGTGCCACAGGGAATTCACTTTTTGAGATACGGCTTCCTAAGGTCGATTTTCGAATTCTACGTGAAAAGTTGATCCTAGGGACATTTTTTCGCGGAATTTCATTTTTCCTTGTGCTGCTGTATGTGATCTGGCTCAGATAGTGGCTCTTATATTGACGTTGTCTATCTAATTAAGTCTTTTTATCTATGATACTCAGAAAGGCACGAGAAGATGTCAATAATGATAAAGACGAAACACATAAGGAGCAGAATTTTGGCACCATACCACAGATGCTGTAGCAATATCTTCATTTACTGAACGACAATTGACAATAGAGATTGAACGTAAACTGTAGGCGTTCATGGGGTCGAAACAAAGCGTATTCTCTGATCATCTGGCTTATCTAGAAGAGAACGATCAATGTTCGGGAGGAGCACATGCGGCTGGTCAGATGCCTTGAATATTACGACGGGAGAACAACCGAGCACCCAATACATCCTGATAGGAAGTAAGAAAAATACGCGTTTGAACTGATTCGAAATTGTACCGTTCAGTTTTCATGACGAATGTGATAGACAGTTCTTCCGACTGATAAACGTGCACCGGAAACCGCGAACTGGTTCTTCTCAATGATCTGACTCAGTGTATCTTGTGACTGTTATTCTGCTTAATTTATTAAATTCGGAGAATTCGCAAATCATCTGAAATGCATCAGCTGCTTGTTCTGGTCCAAAGATATTTTTCCTGTACTTTTTTCGAACATGTCTGCTATCCTTGAGAACATTCATGAAAAAAGTTGTTATGCAATGATTCATGCGCTTCAAAGGATTTGTTCGGGATTAGAGATGAGAAATCGGAACTCGACACTCCTCATTTCGCGTGTTCTCTCGCGTGCTCTGACTGGCGAGAGAACATACGATTGGAGGAGAGTGTAATTTCCAATTTGGCATCACTATTCAAGATTACGAGAAAGTTTAAAATATCTTCGCAGGCCTGATTCACCTGCCGCTTCACTCTAATTGGTGCAATCTTGGAGTGAGTGGAGAGGAGCCTTGCACCCGGGAAAAACATGTCAAGAGCTAACGGTTCAACACGTTCATGCACCATCGGTGTATTATTCGGAAAAGACCAGAGTTAACTCAGAAACGATCCAGTCCATCGGTTTGAGAAATAAATTAATGTAAAAACAATTAGCCTTTCAACACTTGTAGAATGAAATGGTCGCCATTCCTCGCTTTCTCAGAGTGCACATGTTTTCCGCGAACACATTATTGATACGGAATGGGGCAATTGCGTGCATTCCGAAGATTTGTTTGGCCCCGTAGACCGAGAACCCCCTCTTCTCCTCCCCCCCCAAACCGAGAACTCTCTAATTTCTGTCAGGACTAAGTGTGCTAATGCACTTTATCGAGGGGAGACTTCCGATTTCCTTTCTTTTTTCCGACCCTCCACTCCATCTCTCCAGAGCCGTTCTCCTCTAGTTTCTGGCTAACATTCTGTGTGCTTCTCTTCTCTAGATACTTTTCCAGGCGGAGAGAAGGAGAGTCTCGCATGTTCTTTTTGGGGGCCTCTCCTTCTCGCTCCCACCTTTTTCTCCTTAGCAACGCTCGGCCCCCATGTCGTACGCTCAATGCACCCGAATCCGCGCCTCGCCGCCGCCAAATGCAACTAACTCGGCGCCAGACTTTTCTACTGCTACGATTTGCCCCCGTCGTCTTTCAGAAATTTCCAGTTATGTTCATCTATTTTATTATTTTCCTACGTGCTTTACTCAGCGCTGCGCTGAGTGTCTCCGTTTCCGATGTTCAAAAAATTTTCGAACCTCCTCTTTTTCATCGTCTAGTAGTGCTCTCAAAAACTGTAAACGGCCCCGACTCAATTTCTCGTCAGAGCACCATCGCGTTTTCCGTGTTTTTCGAGACCGGTAGACCGGGTAGAACGGGAGGAGGGAGGGGGAAGGGGGGGGGGGGAGAGGGGAGGACTGCTCTTATACCGGTCACTGATGTTCCTTTCGGAGGGTGTCCTCTCTTTCTCTCCTCTTAGTCATCATTCCAGTGCGCGGTAATTAGAGCCAATGCGCAAACTGAGCGCACGCGGGAGGGCATCTCCCTTGAGGTGTTGGAGCTGGGAACACACGATGGGACGGAAATGACCCTCGCTTCCGGCGCTTCTGTTGGTGGGCCCCTTAATGTACCATGTCCGCCTTTCTGCGCTGCGTTTCCTATTGTCGTATGCAGAATGAGTGAGATCCATTACCATAGAGCAGGGTGATAGGCCAAAATGTACAAATTTTCCCGGAAAAGCCTATCTCGTAAATCTTTAGACAAAGGATGTTTACGCCGATCCATTGTTCAAAAATTTACGAGATGAACTTTTCCGAGAAAATTTTACATCTTGGCCTACCACCTAGAGCAGCATAAGTACCAGGTGCTGAGGTTCCAATACTGAAGAAAGAGCGGAACCAGGCGCGCGCGAAACTAGCGGAGAGTTCAACGTGCGTGCGAACGCCGCGCAATCTCTCGTCATGATCATCACTCATACAATGGGCGAGGGGGGGGGGGGGGGCGACAGTAGAGTGTACTTGAACTGTCTTTCTCTCCCTCCCGTCCATCAACTGCCTCCTCGGCCGTGTCTCTCCGGACTACTCCCCGGTCACGGATATCCCCCCCCCCCGTTCTCCTCTCTCGATAATTGATCGAGAATCGAGCGGGAGGATTTGCAACAACAACCTGTTATCCGCGCTCTCAACAGTGTCCTCTATTCCCTCTCTCTCTGTCTTTCTCTCTACCCTTTCATCCCCTCCACACCACGCTCATCACCTTTTTCGTGTGCGAGATCCACTAGTCCAACTTTGGCGCGCGATAGACTCGGGGTTTATATTTTTGCACCGCATCACAGCAGAGATTCTACGTAGGAAAACTGGTCTACGACATGCGCATTTTTTCTAGATTCTGATGTCTCCTGTCCTTCCGAACAGTTATTTCTAGTCGAGACCGGCGCTTCCGGCGCTTCCGGGCCTCCCGGGCCTGCCGGTTCTCTCGTTCCTTTCGCTTCTTCGCGTCCATATCGTCGATTATGCCTAGGCTCTGCCTGTGGGCCCGTTTAGATGGAAGAATGAGGAGGGGGGGATAGAATACCCCCCTCCCCCCCTCAATTGAACGGCGAAGAATTCAGGACCGCAGCGTGTGTGGTGGGAGAATGCGTGGTAGAAAACTGTCGCAGGAATCATTTATCTACTTCCGCAGAATTCCGCGACAAATGAATGGGAAAGCAAGAGAGAAACGGGAAGGGAAATGCGCGCATCGGGGCTCAATTGCTTATTCATACGCGCGCGCCTCGCTCTAGGCTCTTCCGTCTTGAAAACGGCCCATTCTTCCATCTTTTTCTGTTGTTTCCTAGTCATCGTCGTCAAAATGACAATACCGGAGCATTAACCGCCTCTTGTTGATCATCGAAAACAGTAGCGGGAGTCATGTTCCACTGGCTCATCTTCTGTTGCACTTACCACTCCATAATCTCTGTCTCTCTTGTTGCCGTTGAGATCCGTTCATTAATCTTCAGGCATTATTCCTCTCAATTTCCCATTCCCACGCTCATTTGTTCTCATCTCAAGCATTATGTTATTTTTCCATCGTGGTTTCACCATCAAGTCTCTATCGCTGATTGAGCGCTATTCACTGCAATTCGTAAACATAAACGAGTGGGTTTCATAGACATTCCCTCATTCCATCGTTTTTTTTCGCTGCATTTGCTCGAAACTGTTAATTTTAGATGTCTGTAGGGTGACAAAATAATGTCCGCGCATCCATAAAAAATTAGTTATAAAATGACCAGTAGTATTGTGATACACCCCGTTCGTCTCCCTTTATTCTTCTTCCCTCATCATCATCATCATCATCATCATCATCATTTGTCTCCCCTCCCTCCCTCCAGACTCCTCTGATTTCGCGTTCCTAAACGGACGGACGGAGGCTCATCTTCAGTGCAAACAGTCCGTCTCCAAACTGGGTCTATTGTGTCCCGTGTGGGGGTCTATTTTCCGGCTCCTCTCGATCACTCGCCATTTCCCGGTCGTCTCGTGCTGCTGTTTTCGCCATCCTCGCCTCGTTCGTCGAAGTCGTAGAGAGAGATTGACTAATCAATGTGACATCAACGCTGCTGATCATCATCATTGGCTGAACTCGAATTGGGTGTGAGGGTGGAACATTTAATCAAAACTCTCGGTTTATTAACTTCCCTTTACCATTGCATTGTCGTTTCCTATTCTTCGTCCGCAATCTCGAAAGCGATGCGCAGACTAGAGTCCACCCGATCATTGAACCCGGAACAATAGGCAATTATCGATTATGCGCTTGCCATTTAACGGGTAAAAGAACGGAGGCACCGAAATTGCCACGTCGTGAAATCGTTTTGGGCAATGGGGTGCGCAATTCGGTAGAAGAGACACACTCACTCGAACCACTTACTGTTATGGGAGGAGAAGGGGGAGAGGGGGAGGGGGGGGGTGAGAGTACGGGGGGAACGGGTGGTGTCTAATTCCATCATGATGTCGTCTCCCCTTCTCTAATCTCGTCATCAAGAACACAACAACAGTTCCGAGTGGAACGAGAGTACCAAAATGAGAATTTTCAATCTCCTCTTCATTTTCCATATTATTTTATCGCTTGATCTGATGTGTGCGAGAGGAAGAGCTAACTAGTCGTATATCACCACTCTGCTAACACTCATTATCACAAGTATAGTTGTGCTTTGTCGTTGACACAACTGAACAACACCAATCGCAATCACGTAAGTTTTCGGGAATTTGCCTAACCCCCGCTTGTTGCCTGAGGCAACAATGATGGGCGAAAATTGTAGTTTGATCTCCAGCACTGTAATGCACCCAAAATGAGCGACCGCGCGCTCTCCATTTGTTTTTGCTCATAATCGTGGGGCAATAATTCTCGAGTGAGTACTTGCATTAGACAGTCAATGAAATCTCTCTTGTTCCTTCTTCTTCTTCCTCTGCTCTCCTCAGGAACGAAGGAACGAAGAGGGGACGCGTTTTTTTATCGCATTTAGTAGGTAGAGAGTAGGAATCGGCATAGAGCCAATCAAGTAGAAGAAACGTCGAGTGATCATCCTTCATTTGTATCAAATCGATTAGATTAGAACTCGCCTGTCTCGGTTCGAATCATCCCTCCTTCAATTACCGTTCCGTGACCAGAAAGTGATCGACTTACTGCTCATTTCCTCTGAATCAGTTCGAGCGGAGGTCACAATAACCTCCCTTATCATTTGAATTGACAAATGCGTCTCTTCAATTCACGCACTATCTCGCTTCTCTGACCGACGAGATAGCATGCGAAACGAGGAGAACAGTCAACTATCATTGGCTGATTACATAGCTTCTGTTTCGCCATTCACACCCTTCAATTACCCCGATCTTTCTCAAGGGGCGAAGTCGAGAAGGTAGCTAGCAGCGACAAAAAAAAGAAAGTCGACCATGCACCCCGCAAGAATGATGTCAAAACTGCTTCCCCTTTCTCTCTCTCTTTCCTATCACCACTGCGCTAGTAAATGCTCAACCTGTGCCTATCGATAGTGAATCTTCTCCATCTCCTCCGTTTTTCCGCCGTTGGAATTATGCAAATTTCTCTTCAGCGTCGATACATATCGTCCTTTCGTGCGTCAATCAGCCCGGTTTCGGGCGTCACTTCTCGCACCCCCCAATCCTGCCCCATATAAGGCTGATCCTCCTCCGTGGGGAAGGGCATACTTCTCCCGCAACTCCCCTCCCTATCTGCTCCTCTGATTCGCATCAAGAGCGCAGTTTTAATCTCTCGGAAGTGATGCGACTTCTGCGCCCCAATACTAGGGTTTGCAAATCGAAACTCTCCTGAACGCTCTCGGCTCTCTGGATGCTCTGATCGACGAGAAAGCGCGCGACTTGAGGAGAGTCGGGTTCCGAATGGGAATCACCAGTCTGCAGCTCTCGCTGCATTCCCTCAGCTGGTCTCTCCATATATTCTGTTTTCTTCGCCCCCCCCCACCCCCCATATTCCACTACTCCATTCTTCTTCCTTCAGATTCCTTTCTTGAGAGTCTCTTGACGCGACAATTGTGGGCCTCCCGTCGGGGGGCAAACCGTTTAGTGAGCGAGCAGTTCTTTCCCCCTCCCTTCCCCCTCTCAGCCTCCAGTATCCTGTGTGTGTCTACCTTGAACGACCAGAGCCCTTACCGTTTTCGTATTCTGATAATATCGATTTCTAAACTATTATTATTGTTAATAGTCTCAAATAATAGATCGAATAGCTGATTCTCTACAATTCGATTTTCTCTCAGACGAAACGTGTTGATGGTTCGTCGAGCGTGTTCTTTCACCGCTTATGTTGTTTCCTGGACCGTCTAGGGGGTCTGGAGGGCGAGTTCTCACGCAATGTCCTCTGTCAGGGTCTGTCAAATCCAGGCGCGGCTGTTCTTTTGGAAGTGAAGATATACACTTCCCGCCCTGATTTACTCTCTCTCTCTCTTACCCATCCCTACTGCTCCAACACCTCTACTCCCACCCTGCTCTCGCTCTCGTTTCACCCCCCCCCTCCCCCATATCTCCTCCCAAGAAAGGTCGCGATGCTATCGATACTATCGATAAGTTGAGATAGCCACTGCCTGCGTGACCTATCATCGTGAGTCATGCAGGAAGTCTTTTACGAAATCGGAACGCTTATAAGTCTCCTCATCTCCCATCTGTATATCAAGCTCGCACTCTTTCATATTTCCGCCAATTTCCCGTCCCGTCTCCTTCTACCTCTTCCCCCCCCCTTCCCCCCTCCAGAAACTCCTTCCTCATTCCGAACGACCCCGCCCACCATCATTTTTCGCCAGTAATAATTTTGTTTCGGAAAGAAGCCCTTTTCACTCCCTCTCTCCCCCTAGCCTCTGAACAACTTTTCAGGACCAATTTGTGCCCCTACCTCCCTCTATTTCCACCTATTTCGTCCCTCCATTCCGCCCCAACCTCGCCTCCTGCTCCGTCCCTTCAGGGCCCTCCCTCTCCCTCCCTCCTCTCCGTCCCTAATCGGGTGGCGGCGATTTCGCTCATGTGTGAGGAAGAATGACAGGAGTCCATCAGAGTCCACCAAATCTCATGAATACCCGAGGCGAACCACTAGGTCCGCGTCGGCCATATCTTATCGCTCATTCTTTCTCGCGTCCCAATTTCCCTCGCCGTAGGATTCGGAGCCCACTCCTTCACACCACTTATTGCATGTTGAAGCAGAGGCGGGATTAGGATTAGCGCTTAGAGTTCACGTAGGAGAGGCGAGGACTTCTTCATTTAAGAAACACTCCGCCTTTGTTGCTTTCTCCTTCCAAAACAGTGAGGCTAGAAGATCACTACGGGATCCCTCCTTCTCCTTCCCTCTAGAGTCTAGCTCCTTCTCAGCCGGGTAGGGAATCCCTTGGATATATTATATCTTCCTCTAATCTTCCTCTTCCGTCTCCTCAATTTTCCCGTTCAGAAAGCTACTCTATCTCTCTCTCGTGAAAATATCGACCATCATTGTGGGGTTTCATCTCCGCAAATCATGGGAACGAGCCTGATATCAGCCTCTGAGCCCGCGTCTCTTGCCGCTTGCTTTGATAGATTAATAACCGACGGTAAAAGATTAAAAATTCTCTGTTCATCGACACGTTGTTCCTCTGTCGTTTACGAAATCCGCTTTACACCCTCGCAATTTCGCCGACTTTTGTTTCCCTTGCCCGAATATGATTGTCGCCCCCTTGTGTTCGTTTGTTGCCACAGATCTTTCTTGTGCCGTTCCGGAATGCCACCTTTTCTAGCTCTCCCCATTTCGCCCGTTCTCTCACTTTCTCTGATCGGCGATAGAGTGTGCGAAACGAGGAGAGTCCGACTCATGCCAACTCATTCCAGGGGCGAGTGAGCCTCCAGCGCGGGCTTCTGTCGAGATTTGTGGTTACTCCCATCTTCTCTCGATCCCCCATCAGCCCCCACAGAACAACATCGAAGCAAGCGAGGACGAGCCGGTCTGAGAGCTCAAGGTAGATAGGATGCTTGCGCTCTTTTCCGGTTGATAAAATGACAATGACGCATTGCTTCTCGGTAGCATAAATGGAGCAAACAAATGCGCACTTCCTTGATGATTTGATGTCGTGATCCTCGGGTTTTATGGAAACTGGGGACGAGCAAAACACATAACACAGTTTCAGGTACCAATAATGTCTGGCCAGGAAGAGTATGGCTGCACGGTGATGGAGTTGCGGAATCTGATGGATCTGAGGAGCAAGCAGGCTCTAGATAAAGTTAGAGCCTTCATTTAATTGCTGCTCATCCCTGTATCATTGCTCTAGAAGGGAGGGCTCTGGCGGAAAACACGGGTCGCCGCCATATCATGAGCTGTTTTCATCTAAAGGGAGATAGAGCTCCCTAATCGGAGGGAAACGGTTTTGATCACTAACAGCGAGTAAGAGAGAGAGAGAGTTATCCAATCCGATCGATCTCTTTCTCTCCCCCCCCCCTCTCCCCCCTCCCCTCTCCCTCTCGATTTGTCTCTCTCCCCCTTCTGCCTCCTCCCTGAACGCCCCGCTCCTTCTCTGTCGACGTAGATTATCGTTGATTCGCTGACTAAATAGTGGCCTAGTGCTCCCGAAATGCGAGAGAAGGAGGAGAAGAGTCGATGATGGAACCGCCCCGGAAAAGATTCAGGCACAAGAATCAGGGAAAACAGACGGTTTTTGCGCCAAAATGTTGCCTGAGAGGAGCATTCATAATGCACTCAATAGTCCCTGAATCAGGTGATTTCACTTCCCCGGAAAAATCCGGAAGTGCGAGCAGAAAAGAGCAAGGAACCACGGCTATTAGCATCCGCCTAGAATGTCTTCCTGGACTCTTTTGCCCTCATTTGTTCTTTTTTTCTAGGAACGCGTTTGGGAACCTTCACCAGAAACGTGCCCAAAATGCATCAAGGAAGCATCGGAGGATTCTGCACTTCTGAGAAGGCTTCCCCCTCTGCTCTTTTCCTGCTCTTTCTCACTCATCGGGGCGAAAAGCGACTCTTGATGGGGCGCCCCGAATTTTCTCCCATTTGATACACGGCCCTGAATTATTGATGCGAGTCCATGTCACGGCTCTAGGAAGGGACAACTTAGAATCTTCTCCTGGTCAGAGTACACGTAGTCGCGCTTGGGATGGCCAATATAAGCGTTTTTCGATGACCGACGAAAGAGTACGCGAATTCAGGAGAGTTTGTCCCTACACAGTAGACACGTCTATTCAGGCGTATCGGGAATTCCCCTGATTAAATTAGGCGATCAGACTACCCGATCAGTGGTATTGGAATGGATCATCAACAACAATTCCAGATCGATTCGACATACGGTGGAATCGAGGGTCTGTGTCAACGACTGAAGACCGACCCCGTCAACGGGTTACCCAATAACCCCACCGAGCTGGCCAAACGAGAACGAGCCTTCGGAAAGAATGAGGTACATAATGAGCAAAGACAATGAGCCTTCCTCCCCAGGGAGGCGGTGATCCGTGTACATTCCACAAAACTCGAGGCACGTGAACATTCCCATTTGCCACAGATCCCCCCTGCCCCCTCCAAGTCCTTCCTGAAACTGGTGTGGGAGGCGCTGCACGACGTCACCCTCATCATCCTCATTGCCGCGGCCGCCGTCTCGCTCGGCCTATCATTCTACAAACCACCCAGCTGTGAGGGCGACGTTTACTAATTTCGTGCACGCTGTCGAAAATGCGACACGCGACGTTTCCTAAACCACACCACTGCAGCCGCACACCACGATGCCTCCGAGGAAGCCGCCAATTGGATCGAGGGAGTGGCCATCCTCGTGGCCGTGCTGGTCGTCGTGATGGTCACCGCGCTGAATGACTGGACCAAGGAGCGACAGTTCAGGGGTGAGGACGACGTTTACTAATTTCGCTTCCGCTGTTGAAAAAGCGACAGGCGCCGTTTGCTAGTAGGCACACCACTCCCCCTCTAATTGATTATTCCGTGCGGTTTCTTGACGACGCGAAGTCGTGAAACTTCTTGAACAGCGCGCTAAAAGTGGGGAGGGAGGCATCGCTAAGCGCTTGAGGATTTGGAGAAGAAGAAGAGATGGGAGAAAGTGCCGGAAATGAGCGTGTATGTGTGCAAATTCGAGGAGAAGATGGATGTTTCATGAATACATATAATGAACGCTTGCAGGTCTGCAATCGAAAATCGAAACGGAGCATCGATTCTCTGTGATTAGAGGAGGAGAAGCTCACGATATCGTAGTGAACGAATTAGTGGTCGGAGACATCGGCAGGGTCAAATATGGTGAGCACGACGTTTCCCATCACCTCCGCTGTCGAAATTTCGACAGTCGACGTTTCCTAAACCTCACCACGCTTCAGGTGACCTCCTGCCCGCCGATGGTGTGCTCATCCAGTCTAACGACCTCAAGATCGACGAGTCCTCGTTGACGGGAGAGTCGGATCTGATCAGGAAGGCTCATGACACCGATCCCATGCTCCTGTCAGGCACTCACGCAATGGAGGGATCCGGACGATTCGTCGTTACAGCTGTAGGATTAAACTCCAGGACAGGTGAGTGCAGGGTTGATCTTTGATCTCTACTTAGGCACCAGTTTAGAGGGTCAAATAATACGTGATATTGGTATTGATCTTTGATCTCTGCGCAGGTATCATCATGTCCCTGCTGGGCGCCGGCAAGCCCGAGTCCAACGGCACCCACAACGTCGAGAATGGAGACATCAATGGTTAGTGGATGCGGCTGGGTGCATTCCTTTTTATTCTTCGTTTATTCGCTCAGAGCGACGAGATAACATACGAAAAGATGAGAGTCATCTGAATTGCGTGCTTCTCAAAGATGCGCGCCCTCGTTTTCCGGCCGAACGAGCAATAATTCAAAAGCCGACTTCACTTTGTTCGAGTAGTAGTTCGGAATTGGTGATGAGGCTACCGTAGCAATAAACACATAGTACGAAGAAGAAGAAGAATGGGCTCAAAACGTGAATAGAAAGGTGAATCGTGAAGCTGAACTATCTCGCAACCATTTCACGATAATCCACGGCTCATTTCCTAAACGGAACAAAATGGATGAATCAATGAATGATGATCAGATATTTTCCAGCCACTACTCTCACCAACGGCAACGGAGTGTGCAAGGGCAATGGATCTTCCCACTCCTCCCCTCCTCCAGCTGATGATGAGAAGGTCTCCAAGTCCGTCTTACAGGCCAAGCTTTCCAACCTCGCCCTCCAAATCGGATACATCGGTCAGTCGGTGATACTGTAGCTACCGTAACCTCTTCTTACCGTATACCCTAGCTACCGTAACCTTCCAGGATCCGTGGTCGCTCTGGCCACCGTCATCATCCTCATCGTGCGCTTCTGCATCTCGGAGTACATGGTCAAGGAGCAGCCCGTGAAGGTACGGTAGAGCTACAGTAGCTGGAGGGTTACGGTAATTACACCACTGAACAATGTGTAGCTACAACAGCGGAAATTGTAGTTATTCCTGTGTGCAAACATCAGGAAATTGGGATAAATAATGTAGATAGTGCGCTCGCTTCTCGTCCTCGGCAAAATCCAATTTCCGCCAAGTCTGGCGAATGTTTTCGCTGTTTTGCTCACGGCCAGGTGCGGGAATTCCGGGGATTTCGCTGGCACATGAATAAGTTGTGATGCCGAACAACGGATGGAAGGCAATAGAACCATAATCTTTGAGATCTCGATCTATGCATTCAAGGCGAAATATCATCATGATATCTTGTTTAGAGGAATGTTTAACAAAAATATCATGATTCATCCATTTTGCTCTGCTTAGGAGTAAATGAGCAATTATCGATTTTCCGAATGGCTCTTTCTTTCCAGGCCGAGGACCTCTCCCATCTGGTGCAGTTTATCATCATCGGTGTCACTGTGCTGGTGATCGCCGTACCCGAGGGACTCCCGCTGGCCATCACTCTCGCCCTCACCTACTCCGTCAAGAAGGTACCGTACCATATTACTGTCGATTTCAATCGATTGCTGTAGCTTCTGTACTCTCACTGTACTTGCGGAGTGCATTCCGACAATCGTATCAACCCTCCCCTTCTCGCCCGTAAGTTGGGCGGGTGAGGTGCGAGCGACCGGAAGCGTTTTTCTACTCGAGAGCGAGAGCGAGTGAGAAGAAAAATGACAGGAAGTCGTGTGCAGCTGAGAATTGAGGGCCGTTTTAGAGGAGAGGGAACGTGACTCGCGAAAAAGAAGTCGTTTTGCTTTGAATGGAGACCGAAAATCGGCGCATACGCACCCTCCGAAAACACCACATGGGAAAGGCTCTCGAGAAAGGAGGGAGAAAGGGTGTGTGAAAGTAGTGACTCGGCCATTTCCATAATCCAGTGTTGGGATCGAAAAGAAGAGACAATAGAAAATAGACTAAGCGGACTGGGACAAATCCTCGTGTTTCATGTCAGCGACAGATGAAAATCAATGTAGAGATGACAGCACATCGAGAATTACCATAACACAGTTATTCGTCAATCATCCATAAAAGGGGTTGATTCCGAGGGATCGCCTTATCATCGGAGGTCGTTAACGTTCACAATTCCCTCAGATTCTCAATGGGCCCTCTAATGGCTTCAAAGAGCCTCTTTATTAGGTGGCCTAACAGGGCGAGCATACCGGAGTTCCTCTAAATTACATATATCAGCGAAATGAAACAATGCAACGTACTTATTCGATCATCAGAGTACTGTAGAAATGGCTATTTCAGATGATGCTGGACAACAATCTGGTTCGTCATTTGGACGCGTGTGAGACGATGGGAAATGCTACGACCATCTGCTCCGACAAGACGGGAACCCTCACCACCAACCGAATGACGGCAGTCCAGAGCTACATCAATGGTATGCACTAATGAAGACAAATCTACATTGAATCTCCTCTACGGGATCTGTTAGAGACACGAGAAAGCATGTGAAATGAGGAGAGTCTGATGTATCATAGTATTGATCAATGAGAGGAAGATTGCAAATGGGAAATGAGAAAACATGAGGGCATTTGAGGAATTAAACATTGGAGAAAGGAGGGAAAATACAGTAGTGATCATGCTCACTTCAGGCACCTTCAACAAGCAAGTGCAGCCGGCGGGTCTGGACGCGACGACGAAGGAGCTCATCATCGAGGGAATCTGCGTCAACTCCGGCTACTCATCCAACACCATCGAGCCCAAGAGCGCCGGCGAGCAGAGAACTCAGGTACAAAAGGGTTACCTGGATAGTGGGGATACGGTAGTATGGAGGGTCCTGTAGCGATGAAGGAACATGCAGGTGGGCAACAAGACGGAGTGCGCGCTGCTCGGTCTCGTACTAGATCTGGGCACCAACTTCAACGACGTCCGAGCCAAGCATCCCGAGGAGAGCCTCTTCAAGGTACGGATGGGACTATTTGACGGCTCCTGATATTTCACGGCATTCACTAAACCCGGATAGGACTATTTCACGGCTCTCACAAACCCCGGTCCTCGCAGGTGTACACGTTCAACTCGTCCCGCAAGTCCATGATGACCGTCATCCAACTGGCCAACGGTGGCTACCGAGTCTACGCGAAGGGAGCGTCCGAGAAGATTCTCGAGAGGTGAGGCAACCGATTCGATACCTTCCTCCGCTGAAACAATCGCTTAATACTAAACTGAAGGAATGTTACACCTTGTTCCCTCCCAGATCGACATTCATGCTCGGAGCCGGCGGCAAACTTGAGCCATACGACAAGGAGCAGCTAGCCAGAATGACGAGGGAAGTCATCGAACCGATGGCCTCAGATGGACTGAGAACCATCGGTCTGTCCTACAAGGACTTCGTGCCGGCAGGAAAGAAGGATAAGGAGAACGAGGTGAGTCCTGAAGTCCTTTTCTTGCTTCAGGACTAGGAATCCGCGGTTTCCTCAGAAGCCGATGAAGATTTAAAAGTCGATTCCTTATCAAAATCAATCTTGATTAAGGTGGAATTCACATCCGACATCAATTGGGAGGACGAGGACGTCGTGAGGGAGGGAATGACGGCCATCGCCGTGATCGGCATCCAGGATCCCGTCCGACCCGAGGTCAGAACCGTGTTTTACTTTCCGGTTCCTCACATCCGAAGGTCATAGCCGTGCCTTAGTTTCCGGTCCCTCACATCCGGCGTTTAGGTACCCGCCGCCATCTCCAAGGTGCAGAACGCCGGCATCACCGTGCGCATGGTCACCGGTGAGTGTGGTGTACTGGATAAATTGAGACGCTGGTGCTGGGTGAACATTCCTAATTCAGGAGACAACATCAACACGGCTCGCTCGATCGCGACATCGTGCGGCATCCTCAAGCCGGGCGAGGACTTCCTCGCGCTCGAGAGTGGAGAGTTCAATGCGAGAATCAGAGACGAGAAGGGCAATGTGAGCGATCGATTTTGTTCAATACCGTACACCTCTACCGTACCCTATGGATATATTTCAGAAATTAATTGATTGGCTTTTCAGGTGGACCAGAACAAGCTGGACAAGATCTGGCCTAAGCTTCGCGTGCTCGCTCGTGCTCAACCCACGGACAAGTACGTCCTGGTGAAGGGCATCATCGACTCCAAATGCTCCAAGAATCGGTGAGTGGCGGATGACGTCATCGTCGAGACTCCTCTCATTCTTCCAGTGAGGTCGTGGCCGTCACTGGAGACGGAACGAATGACGCGCCCGCACTCAAGAAGGCCGATGTTGGATTCGCCATGGTGAGAAGGGGTATTCATATTTTATTATATTCATATCATTTATTCACCAACGCATTAGGGAGCGGGAGTTGTGTAGAGCAGGGTAGGTGGTATTATGGAAGCTCGGGCGAGCTTGAAAGGGTGAAATTGTGTGGCAGTTTCGTTGTTACAATTTGATAAGGGATGAGTCGACAGTATAAGAAGGGGTAGAGTGGAGTCTTCCATGATGTCTGAATCAAGAAGAAGCCTCTTCGTTCCACGCGCACTTCACTAAACAAAATCTGATGATGAATTGCGAGTGAATCAAACGCAACCTTCCAGGGAATCGCTGGTACCGACGTCGCGAAGGAGGCCTCCGACATCATCCTCACCGACGACAACTTCACCTCCATCGTCAAGGTACGGTATCACCCACCTACCGTACTCTATTCTCCTACCGTAATCTGCCAATCTGGTTCCTAACAAATTATCGATTTGCAGGCCGTCATGTGGGGCCGCAACGTGTACGACTCGATCGCCAAGTTTCTGCAGTTCCAGCTGACGGTGAACGTCGTCGCCGTGACCATCGCCTTCGTCGGTGCATGCGCCATCTCCGACTCGCCCCTCAAGGTACTGATTGACGGCTCCGGAAAACCCGGCTCTGTGTCTGAATGCTAAAACCCGGTCGCAGGCGGTGCAAATGCTGTGGGTGAATCTGATCATGGACACGCTGGCCTCGCTCGCGCTCGCCACTGAAATGCCCACCGAGGAGCTGCTCGACAGGAAACCCTACGGAAGGTATGAGCATTCTCCTTCAAGGAGCTAAATGCCGGATATGGTTCTCGGAAAAGCCGGGTCTAGAACCTGGTTTTCTTGATAAATTATGTATTTTCCTGCAGGACGAAGTCGCTGATCTCCCGCACGATGGTCAAGAACATCATGGGCCACGCCGTCTACCAGCTCGTCATCCTCTTCTTCCTCCTCTTCTGGGGTGAGACCTACAGAAACTTCCACCCTGATTCAGGGTTACAGTAATACTTCACCAGTATTACGGTATTATCAACCCTGATTCAGGCACGAAGCTCTCCTTCCTCGAACTGCCGCCCACCGATCCGAACTCGCATCTGCCCACCGCCCACTACACGATCATCTTCAACGCCTTCGTCATGATGACGCTGTGCAATGAGATCAATGCGAGGAAGATCCACGGAGAGAGGAACATCTTCAGTGTGAGTCTCGAGGGGAAGACTACCGTAACCTGAAATCGATCGAAGGGTCCTGAGCGGAAGTCTACCGTAACCTTCGATTTTTCCAGGGCCTGCACCGCAACCCGATCTTCTGCATCATCTGGGTGATCACGCTCGTCTCTCAGGTGCGATTTCAGAAGATTTTCGAAAATAATATTGATATTTAGGTGGTGATCGTGCAATTCGGCGGTCAGTGGGTGCAGACTCACCCTTTGAACGGCACCCAGTGGGCGTTCTGCATCGCCCTCGGAGTGGGAGAACTCATTTGGGGACAGGTGAGGCTCCTACAACGACTAGCTCTGACTCTCGATGGACATTCATTCTTTCCTCACGGAGTACATTTACAAATAGTGCATGAATGAGCGAATGACTCTCGATAACCTGGCCGCTGTTAGACCCAGCTGATGGAAGAACGGGATCTCATGGAAAGAGCCCCGCATTCCAGATCATCACCTGCATTCCCTCCACGATCCTGCCCAAGAGCCTCACCTTCGGAAGGGGAGAGGTGAGTTACGATCACTTTTACCATTCTCACGATGATCTGATCAAGACTTGTGCTCGAGATACCCCGCCAACGAACCCGCAACAACGAGTAGCTCGTGCATCCGAGTGGGAATGGCCGCCTAGTGTCTCCCCTAGAGTATCTCTGGTTACCGTAACCTAGAGGTTACAGTACCCGTGAATGTGTTGCCAGTGCCTGTTAGCCAGCAGCAGCCCTCTCCTCCCTCAGGTGCAGCCGACGTCGATCCTCATCTCGGGCGAGTACGACGCTCCCTCGTCCGCCTCGCTCGCCGGCGGCCACAAGGGCCACGAGAACGGGCTGTCGGCGGGGTCGCCGGCCCGACCCGGCCAGCTGCTGTGGCTGCTCGGCCTCACGCGGCTGCAGACGCAGGTAGGTGCAGATGCTGCAGATGCTGCAGCTGTCGTAGTTGACTCGCTCGAGACACACAGCCCCTTCTAGTAGAAACGAGACGATAGTGATAGATTCCATCACATCACACCACAATACACAGTCTGGTGATTCGTTCAAATCTCTCTCTCTCTCCCTGTCTCTCTTCTGTCTGTCTTCATATCCTCATTTCATCACTCGATTATCGATCGATTGTAGATCAGTAGCATCAATCTCTCACTCAGATGCGCGTAGTGCGAGCCTTCCAATCCGCCACGAACACCTCCTCGCATCCCTCGTCGCTGACGACGTCCACCGCCGAGCGACTCCGCGCTTCCTATAGACGAGTTCAAGTCGCCAAGCAGCTAGAACAACGTTCGTAGTGTGGTGTCGCTTTCTGCCGTTTCTCACCTCGATCTTGCACCGATTGTGTGTGCACCTCGCACACCACCGAAACAACGCTGATTGATGGGTGTCACGGTTGATTGGTTGGACGCTTTGGCACTTCCTCACTGCGTCCGTGTCGCTCACTCGACGATGCATGAGGGCATTCTCTGATGATTGTATCGTTGTGTCGAGTGCGAGAAGGGACGGTGATGGAGTGGCTGGCCTGCAGTTCCGACCCCCTGCCCTCCTTTCCCCCCTTTACCACCCTCCTTTCCAGGGGGTTCTAACGTACTCGCAAGTGGATCGGTATTCAATGCGGGCCCAGAGAAGAGTCCGTCCGGCCTGAGCATCGACGTCAAGAATTCCAAGGGATTCGACGTCTAAGATGACGCCGTCTAAATCCGTGTAAAGTAGAGAGAAACCCCCCGCAGTATCACACATATCGACGACCATTCGATGGGTGCTTATCCGATCCATTGTCCATTGCTTCGTTGCTGTTCATCATTCTAACTTTATTTCTCTCTCTTCCCCCTCTTGTCCATCACACACGGGTAGTTTCTGTTGTTTCCTATCGAACCCAAGCACACACATACACCAAATACACACACCGTTGCCATTCCCTTCTCATACATACCGTACCCCTTCACTGGCTACAGTATACTCTCTGGCTCCAATCACTGGCACCCCCCACTCTCGGAGGTTTCCCGCGCATCCCGATCATGTTTTCTAGTCTCTTCGCTCCAGTGACGAAACATTTCTCTGCCTTCCCCTCCAGAATCTTTTTTTTGTTTCTCGAGAAAACCCTGTATAGATATTAGTAGTTATTAGGTTTGCCCGGTTAGTCCCGCTCCCCGGTCTGTTCGCCCCGCACGCGCACTTTGCTCAATTCGTCCCACTTCCTTCACCAAGACTTGTACTGAATCTGCTGAAATATGGTCGCTTGTTCTCCCCCAATTCACTCATTCTCCCCTCGCCCTCGTCCCTCCCCCCCCTCTTTGTTCGGTCCTTGACAACGCTAAGCTTCCCATTGCCTTGTAGAAACTTATTTTTGTCTTCTGCTGTTTCCTTGTCTTTTTCTAGTCTCTGAATACCGGAAAGACGATAAAATTATTATAACTTGACGAGTTTATGCACACACGGGCTCATTTTCAGGCAGATTTGAGTGCTTTGTCGGGTTTCGCGGCGCTTCTGCAGCCGCTGGAGAAGAGCATAACACCGAGAAGGAACAGTTCGACCAGGAAACTGAATGTGATTCCGAGCAGGAGACCCGCCACTCCCCCGATGTTTCCGATCACTTGACTGAACTGAAAAGACGAAGGCATTTTCCGCCCTTCATTCGTACTGAAAGCCTCTTACCGACATGCGATACACTTCTGTGGAGACGGTGGTTTGGAATGAGTCGAAGAAGAGAATGACTTCGCTCTGAGAAAGGCGTTCCTGCGTCAATCATGCAAATCTCACACTTACTCTTCTCTTGGTGAGATTCGCATTGTCGATTCGGAGATGCTACAATTTTGGAATCACTAAATGGTTTCAATCGATGTCCTACCGTAGCCCTGGATACAATGTAGTCGAAGGTCTCTTCGTCGCAGGGTTGCGGACAGTGACACTCCTTCCAATGAACGGGATCGCCCCGATCGATGACCATGTCGGAGATGCATTGCACTCAAACGCGAGACTTGGTAGAAACAAATATTCCCGAGCTTCCAAAATACTACCTACCCTACCCTACACTTCCTTCCCGCTCCCTAATGCGTTGGTGAATAAAGAATATGAATATGAATGTAATAATTTTTTTAAAATACTGCTCATAATATCGCATAGCTGAAATGCATGGCGAAACTATTAACAGTCTATTAATGTTCATACGTTTTCCGAACTTGCATCCCTCCACTCCCTCCTTTCTCGCATAACTTGCATCCATACAACCACACAGACGATTCACAGAGTCCTGGTAGCAAGCTCGGAGGCAGCCCTGGAATGGCTTGAAATTACTTAAATCGATATAATAACGCACGTCGACAGTGTACTGGCCGTGCATGTAGAAGGACTGCGCCGCACTTGTGTCCTTGACGCACTTCTTGTTCTTGATCTTGTGAAACATCGCCTGTAAAGATGCACTATATATATATAATATATAAATTCTCCTTTTCAGCTCGCAGATCTGTTTGTGACAATGCGAATATGAGGTCTCCAGTCCTGTCTTTACTAGTGATGGCAAAACAGCCGATCCGACTCTCCTCATGTTGCGTGCTCTCTCGCATCTCTAGAAATCACGCAAAATGAAGAGAGGCGATGTCGATTTGTCATCACTAGTCCTTACCCTAGTCATGACGAGCTGATCCGCGGATCCAGCGATGCTCGAGTACTTGTTGCTCTCGACGTTCAGCTCCAGCCCGATAGGATGCACGTAGACATTCATCTGAATGCTGGCGTAGGAAATGATTTCTAGGGATTCATCTCACCCCAACGACATCCGTCCACGGCGCATACTCATCCGGCATGGAATCCAGCTCGATGCGAAGACCTGAAATTAAATTCAGGCTAGTTCGGATACAACCGTCAAATGAGGTCTCGCCTAGAACTTTCTGCCGATATGCACAAAAAAGTTTGCCGACGTTATCTACTCGATATACTCGTTTTTAACCATACGATACGCTGTTTTTCTCCCTTTGCCGATAAGGGTCTTGCCGGAGTGCCGACGGGCCCTCTTGATTTTTCAAAACCCATTTGACGTATGCTTGGATACAAGGAGATACCTCCAGCCGTCCCGACCCTTCGAATCTTGTACTTGAGCGTGGCATTGTAGTGGTTGAAGGTGAAGCAGTTACCGAGTGATGGATCAGTCACTCGCACGAAATCCGTACTGGAAAGTGTGGCAAACTGTGTCTTTCGGGTAAACTGTGCACTCGTCTTGTCTCTCACAATGGCAAGGATGAAAGAGCTTCCTCCCTGCGCATTGTTGCTAATGACGATTCAGTCACACATTTTGACTACACTTTTCTGTGACCCGAAAAGGACCGGAAAAGCACGATTTCATCTAATTGTATGCTCTTACTTCCTATCAGAATTTTACATGATAAATGATTGATTGATTGATTGAAGAAGAAAGCAGTGAGAAGGGTAAAAATATTTTAACTTATATGCCTCGAATGATGATATCATGACTGACTTAACATTGAGTGTTTTCCCCTCATAACTCGCTCCGGCGATCACTTCACTCGCCACGTAGCTCATGCCCACTCGTTGGTCGTCCGTGAGGAAGGAGAGGAGGGCGGGCAGATTGGCGATCAGCGTCGCCGACCCTCCGTTGCCTTTAGAGGCGGCTATCGTCTGAACGTAGAACATGTAAAGGTGCGGTTACGCGGTAAGGGGGGGGGGGACTACGCTAGGTGAGGCAGAAGCAAGGCCGATTGTTCGGTCGGATTATGTAAGCCTGCTGTCAAAACTGCTTATTGCGTATACAGCAAAGGGTGCGTTTCAAGCATGGCAATGAAATGAGCGATGAAGGGATGAGATCGGCAAATGCTTTCCGATGTAGTACCACACGTTTAGCACCAAATATGTTTTACCTCCAGCATTTTCTGGGCCTGATCGATGCCTTCCTGCCCGCCTCCGAGCATCTTTTGCAGAGTGGTTAGGTCCTTGTCGGCTGAGAGAGCAAATTATATAGAAAACATGGTTTGTAGCGGGATCGATTGAGAGAAACTGCTTATGTATCTACAAAGGCATACTTCCAAATGAAGCTGTTGTATGTTTCGGAAAGTATGGATTGCGTCATCCCCATGCAACCCCCACTCACCCACTCCGCACGTCGTCCCACTGAAGCCGAAGGAGCACCGGCAGACGGGGTTCCCGTCGCTCTTGTCGTTGCACTCGGCGTTCTGGTCCACGATGACGCATCTGAATCAAAATAAGAAATAAAATAATAATATTAGGATATAATGAAACGGGAAAACGTCAATTGATACAATAGATTAATAATTGGAGTGAATATTGCAATAAAAGGTGCATCGACGCATTCGACTGACTTGTTCGGGTACAGAACTCCGTCATCCTTGCTGATCGCGGCACATGGTCCTACGACGATCGGCTTTGGAGTCCTGAGAAAGAATGCTTTTTTTCAATTTAAATTATTTGTAATCGCTGTTTTGCATCAAAATGGCTCATCCAAACGCACGTGGTAGTCGATGGGGTAGTTGTGGTTGATGGGGTCGTGGTAGTGGTCGTGGTAGTCGTTGTGGTACTGGTGGTCGTGGTGCAGGGGTTGGTCATGGTTCCGCCTCCCGACGTGCACTGGTACGAGCATGTGGTGCCGTTGTTAGTAAGCGGGGTAGCGGCTGCAATTGCATTTTTTGAAATATTTATCTAAATATTTTTGCTATCTCACTAGCCAGGTCCAGCACGCACTCCTCGGCGCAGAAATACTCGCTGAAAATGGACGATGATTGTGGATGGAGAACCCATTTGAGTGGTACTGTGCTATCTTGGGTTAGTAGATGGAGTGAGTGAGTTAAGCCCAAAGATTGGACAGAGTACTGTATCGGTCAGACGCGTTTCGGTCAACTGTTCGTCATCAGTGACAAGGTGAAATTAGAGAGAAGTAGATGCTTACACTGCATGAGCACCGAGGAAAGTAGTGAAACAGATGAGGAGTCCTCCAGCCTTCATGAGGAGACGCAGTCCTCTTCTCGAAGGCGTCAGAATGAAGTGAAGTCGACGCCCCCCCTTCCCCACTTTCGACTCTATTTTCTAGTGGTGGCCATGACACTAGAGACTTTCAGCCACCCCCGCCTATTCTGTTCTTCGATTCGCGCATTTACCCCCCCCCCCCCCCCCAACAAATCTATGCCTCTGCTTTCAAGATGCGCAATCAGTAGTATGAATTAACATTTATTCACACTCAAATTTCATGCGGAGTGATTGCTTGGGTCTGGAAGGACTTCAGTATCCACAGGAGAAGAGCATAACACCGAGAAGGAATAGTTAGACATAAGGAGACTGAATGTGATTAGACCGGCAACTCCTCCAATATTACCGATCACTTGAAAAATAGTCAGAATTGCACATTTTCGAATCTCAGAAGCCTAAATCTCACCCGACCACATTCGTCCACGGGGTATACTTGTCCGGCATAGAATCCAACTCGGCACTGAGACCTGAAATTAAACTAAGGAAAACTACAGTATCTATCGTACCTCCTTCAGTCCCGACTCTCCTTATTTCGTACATTGTAGTGATTGAAGATGAAGCAGATTCCAAGCGAAGGATCGGTTACTCGCACTAAATCAGTGCTGAGAAGAGATTACATTTTCATGCTCCATCGCACTTATACTTTCTATTCTTCCCAAACTACGAACACATTCGTGAGATTTTCTCGGAAGCTCGGTTTGCAAATGCTTGAAAGATCTCCCTTCCCCCGCTTGGTTGCCACTGGTGATTTCCCGTGAAGACTAGAGTATGATCAGAAATCGATCAAGGACAAGCATCACTGCTATTTGACTTAGATTTTCCTTGAAATGGAAGGAGAACAGGCAAGATCAAATGCGAAAAATCTTGAGAAGAATACTTGAAATTGAGTGCCTCACTTGAAATTTAGTGTCTTTCCCTCAAATCGATCACTTCATTCACTTCAGAACTCATGTTCACTAGTTTAGAATCACTGAGGAAAAGAAAAGGGAGATTGGAAATTCAGAGGGCGCTGCAATCCCTTTCCAACCAACTCGCAGGGTTTCTTCGAAACCGAGGAGAGACAAAGAGCTTGCACGGCTTTTCCAAGATTGCCAGGAAGCCTTGAATTACTTGACACATCTACGAAAGTATGAGGAAACATCAACCTTCCCATACAATATCTCTTCGTCTAAACAAGCCACAAGGTGTGCTCTATGTCTCGAGTGACATTTCTATGTATGTCTAGAAGTGTCCAGTACTCAATTGTCTATCGCTACAATGTTCGCTACAGTAATGTGAGAAATAGTGAGCGTCAGAATGAGACAGACATATTGTAAATGTATGAAGATTCTCATGCGATTCGTGAACGACTATTGTTTTGTGTCTTTCTTTGCACTGAACTCGGTCTTTTATCACACTTTATCAGTATGGCCCTTCTCTACGACTGCTGCTGCTGCTGCGGCAGATTAAGCTGCTGACGGGGTGCACCCTGCAGCAGATCGGCCACTGACGACGGCTGAGTGCCCAGCTGCAAGAGATCAAAGATCAGATGAGAACGGAGATCAAAGATCAGTCCGAACCTCACGAACTCGGTGTAGCACCACTGCGAGAAGACGATGCCGTCTTCGATGTGGCTGAAAATAGGCATTTAACGTAGTATTTTCGAGAATACGGCACCTCGAGATGGTCGGCTTCTGCATGTGCAGCTTGGAGCGGGAGACACGACGGGGACGCACCTGGAGTTGAACTTTGATCTTTGATCTCTGCCTCAACGTACCGCGCGAGCTCTGCTCAGCCGAGGCTCTGCCGTGGACGAAGCGCGAGACTGCGAGGTGGACTGGTCGGCCTGCAGAGATCAAAGATCAACGAGTAATGATCAAAGATCACAGATCTACCGTCAAGCGGGAGAAAAATGAACGATTTGCAGTATTTTACTGTATTTTACAGGAAAAAAACAGTAAAGCCTGGCATTTCGCCCAGAGTTGATGAAAAGTTGTGATTTTTTGGCTTTGGGCCTTTCAAGTGATTATCTCAAATGTATCGCGAGGAATTGTCGATTGCACTTTCCTAAATATGTTAAATCAGAAACGGCCTGCAGAGATCAAAGATCAAAGATCACCGACCTATTGCTCCTGCTTCTTCTTCGTGTCTCTGGGCGGGGGGGGGGGGGTTCGTATTGACGTCGGAGGCATCGTTCGATTTATGGAGAGATCAAAGATCATGAACCGTACTCTCCTCATACAGTATCCCTCACAGTACCCATACCGTATCCCCTTGAAGCCGGTCTTGTTGAGCGACTTGACATGGTTCTCCCTCTTCTTGTCATGTCTCGCGTCGGCGGGAGTCTTGATGTACGACCCCCCCCCCGGCGACTGGCCCATTTTCGACGAGGCTGATGACGCACCCGACGAGCTCGCTGAATGGGGTACGGTATAGTGATGACATCCATGCCAAAGAACTGACGTCATCGATTGTTTATTAGAGCTGTATATGATCTACAAATGACAATACATTTCTTGGATACTTCGTCTGTTATGTTCATTGAAGATTTGCTTTCGACTCTCAATGACTTGAGCTTTATCTGCGCACTAAACGCGTTCACCACGAACACACATAAAGATACAATTAAGAGAAAGAGAGGCCAGGGACCATTACGGTAGACAATCGATAGAGTACGGTAGGTGCTCGTCAGGGTACGGTAGAGAGTGGGATTACGGTGGGGGAATCAGGAGATGGTGCACGATCTTCTGCCCTCGTTGGGTATGTGGACGTTGACGTCTTCCGTCTCGACATCGAGTAGGATCTTCTTCACTTCCACCGCCTTCTCTTCCTTCTTCACTCCATTACCCGATGAGAAGTCGACAGCAGCGCACTTGTGCACACTCGACACCTTGTGGAGGTGCTGCAAAGAGGATACTGTTGCTGAGATACGGTACCGTGGTTGGAATGGATAATCCTGGATTGGAATGGATTAACGAACCGTCATCAGCGAGTCCATAATCAAGGGGACGTGCGCTGCCTTGATGCCAGAGTCTGGGAAGCAGGGCAGCACCTGCGATCGATAAGAGTTAAAGAAATCTCTCAGGAGCTACCGTAACCTTTCTATCAACTAAGATACAGTATGCGAGTGTGAACATGCAAGCTCTACAAACTAATTTATATATAATATAAAAACGCACCGAGTCCAGCAGGAACTGAAACACGAAAGTGCGAATGTTGAGGTGAATCTAAAAAAATAATATTTAAATAAATTTAATATTCTTCGATTCCGCTGTTAGCCTACCATATCCGCCAGAACTCCAGAAAAGGTCCTGAAGGGAATGAGTTTACGGTGCCCTCTGTTTACCGGAGTGCTAAATACAGTACCCTCAGTATAAACATACTACATAAAACGTATCAGATCTCGATACGGAACGCCTGAAGATTGAGTAATCACTAGGAAAAAGACAAGGATTGCCCGATGGAGACAAGGATTCAATCGATGTTTTCAGGTTTCTCTCAGAAACACGAGATAGTGTGCAAACAATATACAGAGCAACTATTCGATCGTACATCCTAAGTAGGGTTGACAATTCAAGTATGACTCTCCTCATTTGCATACTCTATCACTGGTCAGAGGAGCGAGAGAGAGAGAGAGTGCGCAATGCAGAATCGTTGAATTACCAACCCTAATCGTAAGTATCTAGGTCTACTGTATACCAGTTCGACTCCTGCCCGGTCCAACGCCGTGCGCACAACTCTCTTGCTGTATTCGGTCGGAAGTCCACACAGGCCCCAATCCACCTAAAATGACATCAACAATGCAATACAGTATCCACATGGTTACAAAGCTACCATGTTACAGCAGCCTCTAGTAACAGTACCCTTAAGACCTCGTTGATACGGGCGAAAGCTTCCCAATGCACATAGTACTCGTAGGATAGATCATTGCCAGCCAGCCCATAACATCCGCCCTGAACAGTCCGATGCAGTAATCCGATCGATAACCAACCCTACCGTAGTCCAAACGAAGCTACAGTAAGAAATCAATAAATCACGTCTCCTACCCTAATCCTGTAGTTCCAGCCGGCCGGTTTCTCGCCACGCAGAATCGTCTCCACCACGCGAAGAGTTTCCTCGGGTACGGTAAGCTTCCTGAGAAGAATCGATCGATTGAATGAGGGATACGGTATTCACTGACTTCTCCAGATCGATAATCGAGGCGAGAGGCTCCTGCCTTTGGCTACGTGAGACACTGTTTCGCAGGTGGGCTCGAACTCAACTGAAAGTCAAAGATCAAAGATCATCCAAAGATCAAAGAGCTCACGGGTGAGAATAGTCTGTTGGTGAGAATAATCCGTGAACTCAACGCGTGCGTCGATCAGTGGAGGAGCCCTCAGTCGGGAAGGATCGTTCTTCAGGCCATCTGAGAAATGCTGCATCACTCATACGCAACTGCTTCCGTAACTCACTCGGCTTCTCAAATCCATTGAGGTGCGAACCAATACTCGTGAGAAACATCTCGTACTTCACTTCTTTACAAAGTCCACAGTACTTATCATCTGCAAGATCAAAGATCAAAGGTCAGAGATCAAAGATCACTCGCTTTCGAAGCGCGCCAGTCGAAGCGCGTAGCTCCAGAGGACGTGCGAGTGATAGAGCGGGATGAGCATACTGGTGGTGAATTCGTCCTTCACAAAGTCCTTCAGATACTGAATTGTCGAAATTAGCCCCTGAATCAGGGACAGCAACGTTCCTATTATTAACTAACAGCGATCAAATATCAGAAATGAATGCCGGTTCATATATATTGCAATCAAGCCAACTCATTTCATTCTCCACACTGCTCATTATAGTTCAGAGATCAAAGTGCAACGATCAGAGATGAAAGATAAGAGATAACCTCTTCGTGGATTATTGTTTGCCCAAGATAGGTGAACTGGATCTTGACGTCCGGTCGATTATAGGATGATGAGTACGGTAGCCGATATTCAGCACAGTTCTCCAGTGTGTCCGAACGAGGATGGATCGGAGTGTAGGCTGAGATCAATAATCAACAAAAAAGAGATCAAAGATCACAAATCAGAGATCGACCGACTCACGCTCATCATCCATCAACGGCAATCCGTGGTTGAGGAACCATTCGGGCAACTGGAAGGAAAGATCAACGATCAAAGATCAGAGATAGAAAGTGCGGCAGGGGATACTGTAGCATTTGCGGTATTCTCTACGTGAAAATGGGTACGGTAAACGAATCGGTAATAAACCAACCTCGGCAGGCTGCGTTTTTATCGTCGGTCGGCCAGTCATCATTGCAGATGGAAGAGAAGAGAACTGCTCCTCACGGGGGAAAGACGAGCGAATGAGGGGAGAATGAGGGGAGAATGAGGGGAGAATGAGGGCGCAGACAAACATGTTTGTCTCTCCTGGGATTATGGTAATGGAATCAGGAGACGGTTCAATATCTCTTCGTCTTAGAACGCAGCCATCATCTCTATGTGTGTCTAGAAGTGTCCAGTACTCGCTTGTCTATCGCTATTGTGAGAAATTGTGTGTATACACTGATGAGACAAATGTGTGAAGATTCTCATGTAATTCATGAACAACTATTGCTTTGTGCCTGTCTCTACAATGAACTCGGTCTTTTATCACACTTTATCAGTATGGCCCTTCTCTACGACTGCTGCTGCTGCGGCAGATTAAGCTGCTGACGGGGTGCACCCTGCAGCAGGTCGGCCACTGACGACGGCTGAGTGCCCAGCTGCAAAAGATCAAAGATCAGATGAGAACTTAGATCAAAGATCAGTCCGAACCTCACGAACTCGGTGTAGCACCACTGCGAGACGACGATGCCGTCCTCGATGTGGCTGAAAATAGGCATTTAAAATCGATACTATTTTCGAAAATACGGCACCTCGAGATGGTCGGCTTCTGCATGGGCAGCTTGGAGCGGGAGACGCGACGGGGACGCGCCTGGAGTTGATCTTTGATCTTTGATATCTGCCTCAACGGTCCGCTCGAGCACTGCTCAGCCGAGGCTCTGCCGTGGACGAAGCGCGAGACTGCGAGGTGGACTGGTCGGCCTGCAGAGATCAAAGATCAACGATTAATGATCAAAGATCACCGACCTGTTGCTCCTGCTTCTTCTTCGTGTCTCTGGGCGGGGGCGGGACGGGGGGAGGAGGACCCACGATCTTCTTCTTACTCGCATCCTTCGACTCCTTCGATCCCTTCAGAGATCAGAGATCAAAGATCAAAGATAGAAGATCAATAATCGCCAATCACCTTCTTCACATCCCTGGTGGAAGGAGGCGTGATATCCGTATTGACGTCGGAGGCATCGATCGATTTCTGGAGAGAATAAAGATCATGAACCGTATTCTCCTCATACAGTATCCCTTTCAATACCGGATCCCGTCGTCCTTACAGTACCCCTACCGTACCTCCTTGAGGGACTTGGCATGGTTCTCCTTCTTCTTGGACTGTCTCGCATCCGCGGGAGTCTTGGACTATCGCCCTGACGACTGGCTCTTCTTCGACGAGGCTGACGACGCACCCGACGACTTGCTGCTCTTCGTAGAGCTCGCTGAATGGGGTACGGTGTTGTGATGTCGTCATCCATACCAAAGAGTATGATAGATCAATCGATGACGTCATAGATTGTTTATTAGAAGGCGTGTCATTCAGCACATTGTATCCTCTATCGAATGGTCGATGGAGAAAATGGGAACCCGACTCTCTTCAATTCGTGTGATCTTTCGTATCTCTGACCAACGAGAGGACGATAATTGAGGAGAGTCAGTGCCAATTCGACATCACTAGTTCTCACCAGTCAAGGGAGTCTTCATGGGTCGCTTGTCAGCAGGCGCTCGCTGCAGGGGAGGAAGGGACTTGGCGGAGGACCCGCGCCACCTGGCGCTCCCTTTCCACCGGGAGACTTGCCTGAATACGGTGCATTATGGTAGTCTCCCGAGACGATCAGTTACCGTACCCTTGGCAGCCGGAGTCTTGCTCTTCGAGCTCGCGCTAGTCGGAGTCTTGCCTTTCGAGTTCGCCCCTTTCTTGCCCTTCGCGCTCTGAAGGGATACGGTAGAGTACGGTAGGTCAAGTGGGGGTGCTGATTGGGTTACGGTATTGGACAGGGATTACTGTATTTAGCTGGATACAGTAATCCACTGATTACGGTAGTCATCCTCACCGTGACAGCCGGCTTCTTTCCGCCCTTCTGGATCTTGCCACTCGCTTTCTTGCCCTTATTCTTGCCCGTGGCTCCCTTGAGCTTTAAAATCGATTCCGTCATGTGATTATTGTACTACAGTTTCCCTCCCGATCGCAAACTGACCGTCTTATTGCTCTTGGTCGATTTCTTCTTGGAGCAGCACCCCTTGTTGTTAACTGCAAGATTACGGTATTACAGTAGTCTTGGCGGTGTGCCAAGTCGATTTCTCACCGGTCGACTACGAAAACTATTGGTTGTGAGTTCTGAAAAGACTCAATGTAACGAGTACAGTAACCGGGGGAGGGGAATACGATATCTGGGATGCGATCGATTACCTCGGTGCTCCGCGGGGAGAACCGCTCACAGTCTTCTCGACAAGAGTTGAAATATGATAGACGGAGGAGAAGGAGGGAGAGAGCATCGATCCATAATCGAGTTTAGAACGATCCTATTGTGTCCATTGTGACTTTCTAATTGATGTAAATTTTTTACCTGTAAATAACTATTTTCTTTGATCAAAATAACAAAAATAATACCAAATAGTCAGTTCCTGATAACATTGTAATTTTGGTAGTATTACTGTAGAGCACCAGGTTCATTGACCTTCGCTCGCTTGCGAACTTTCAACACCGTTTGCTCCGTTTACGCTTTGATCGATTGCTTTGTTCGCTTATTTTCCAAGTGCACGTGCATGGCATACTGAGCGCCCCATTGATGACGCAGAACTCAATTGCTTGCGATGCTATTCATGCGCACTAATAACGCACTGTTTTCGCAATTCCATTGTATCTTCTATTATTGATTATTTTCTTCCTACAGGCGAGTTTATTGTGATGGCTAAGAGTGTCTATAGATCGATGAAGGTGAAGACTCCAGTGACCAGTGTGAGTCAACTTGGTTGAGCTATCGATAGATCGAGGATTTCTTTATTTTTACTTACAATTAGGATTTCTTTACTAATCTTTCGAACGAGTCACTGTTCCTCATCATTGTTCATTGATTATTCATTCAACGATTACAGGTCAAGGAGGCGAAAAAGAAGAAGAAGGAGAAGAAGAAAGATGGAGAGGAAGAGGAGGTGCCGACCCGATCGATCCGCGCTCTGAAGGAGGCCGAAAAAATGGTGAGCTTTTTGATTAAACAATTTTGATCTCAATGAACTCTTCCCTCGTTCTCTCTCCGTTATTCTCGGCGTTCAGTCCCACTCCAAACCATAGAATGCTTTAGAAGTTGAAATGAAGATAAACTTATCGCGATATCCGAACGTCAGTAGAGTCTGAAACGTATCCCTAGTTTCTCTCTCTCCCCTCCGAACCCAGCGTTCAGCAACTCATCCCTCCGCTCATTATTTTTATATTTATTTTTAATAAAGATAATTGACAGCGTCTCCGCCCGCTGCCGATGCACATCGAGTCGCTCATTGAGTACTACCTCAACACGGACAAGGAGAGAGCGAGACAGGTCGGTGATTTTTAAAAAAAAAGAAAATTTTTCTCGCAATGCAAGCAATGATCAAACGATACTGCAACTCGACATGGAGTAGCTGTATCTTCTCGTATTACATACAAGAGTGGCATTCCATGCGTTCTGAAACCCGCTCATTCGTTGTTGTTGACATCGTCCATAAGAGTACGGTAGATCAAGCGAGCTTTCGAGTGGACCGGCAGCTTTGAGCATGGCAGAATATTCTCTATTGGAGATTTTTTCACGTTTAAATTTTTGTTAAATTTTAAATGACTGCATAATCTAAATTTAGGAAGAGGAGACGATTGGGAAGCAGCTCGCGACTACGCTTACTGCGAAGATCCCTGCCACTGAGACCGAGAAGGTTGGCAGTATTGATTTATTAATTAATTTATTTAAAAAATATATTTATCTGTATTTCGCTATTTCGTGAAATGCAGCTGGATATTGACCATTCGACTTCTACTGCATTTGCTTCTCTTCTTACCATGACGGAACGATTCTCGAAACATGCGTGCATACATTATGAATCGTGTTTGTTGTGCTACTAGGATAGCAGTACTATGTGGAAATCAGAATGTTCCTTCAACAAGTGTAAAAACAACGTTTCTTTAACGTTTAGGTATTACGCTCTTTATTTAAATTATGAACCTTGATACAATATAATCACTACTAATCTTGCCCTTAACCCTATCTTCTCCAGGCCACGAAGCCCCTCCCGTACTGTCGCGTGTGCGACGCCGTCTGTGACAACGCCGACGCCTTCTACACGCACATCCAATCCGACGCCCACAAGGAGATGAAGATGGTGGGTACGGTAGCTAGGAAGGAGAGTACTGTTGGGAATTACGGTAGCTCTAGGAAGTAGGTTATGGTAGGGCGAACTTGGTGGGCACGGTAGCTAGAGACATTTGTGAGATTACTGTAGGCAGTTACGGTAGAATGCAGATGGCGGGTAAGACACAAGTGACATATGAGGCGAATGAGGAGTGGTGAGTACGGCAGGATCAATATCGGTGGGATTACAATAATCAAGATTACGGTAACTCGGTGTATTGCAGAAGGACTCGGTGCCGCTCTTCGCCGAGGTTGAGACACTGACGATGAACCAATTGATCGCGAGGTCTTCTATTTTTTTAAAATAATATTAAAATAATTAAAATTAAGTGAAAATGTAGCAAAAATAATCTGTATTTAAGGGAGTTCTTGGGTCCGGCGCTGCTGGCGAGGAAGGAGGAGGAAGTTGAAGTGGTGGATGAGAAGTGTCTGGACGAATTCACAGATGAGTTGGAAGAGTCGGTCGATGCCTTCCTCACACAGGGAGAGACAGCCAAGGAAGCGAATCGACGAGTGAGGGAGTGGACCGAGACATTCATGAATCTGACCGAAGAGGAGATGAGGACGGAAGAGGCAGCGATGCTAGCTTTGAAAGCGAAAATTAACTCGTCACCGGCAGCGACCCCTCCTACCAGTGCTGAAAGGGCCCTGGTCAAGATCTTAGTCAGAATGTCGAATAAGGTGCTCAGGTGAGATTCATTTGCTTTTTTATTATAAATTTTGTTAAGTGTTTTTATCGTTGTAAACACGTTTGTCAAGAGACCGATATAGTCTAAACAATCAGAGATGATGTAATATTGCAAAATGAAGTGTTAATATTGTTATTCCAGATCTGGAAGGAGCAGTGCTCGCAAGATCATCAAGGGAAGCATAAAGTGCACGATCACACCCCAAGGACCGAACGAAGACCTCGCCCAGAACCATCCCAATGGCGATGATATTGGGAAGAAGGAGGAGGGAACAGAGGAGAAGAGTGAAGAGGGCAAGAAGACGGAGAAGTTAAAGGAGGTAATCTGAACTGTTTTTTTTGTATTATCTAGAAGAAAAATGAGGACTACATTAGACTATGGATAATCTATCACGCTTTGAACGATTTTCGAAACGATAATCATGCGGAATCATTTCAAACACTTGATATTTTTGATTGATTTATAAACACGAATCGTGCGGGTTGCACCATTCTCGGAGTTTTCATTTCATTCAGCAACTGCTGACGGATGATATTCTCAGTTCAAGATTTCGATATCTCGGTGTATTACAGAACGACTCGGTGCCGCTCTTCACCGAGGTTGAGACACTGATGAGGAACCAAGTGATCGCGAGGTGGTCTATTTATTCAATCTAGTAGTAATTATTTCTTTAACTAGACAAACAGTTATGTACAAACGCGTCGGAACGGTCCTTCATGTTCAGTAAATTCGAGAATAACCGGAGTTGGTGTTTAATAACAGATGCAATACCTATCCCGAGAGTGCATGCGTTCGTGAAAATGCATTAAAAAATTTGAAGCCAAGTAAAGGACAGCCCCTCTTCCTTCCCGCCCTTGCTCGCCCCCTTCGCCCTACCGGGTGACACAGAAGAAGAGGTCAAACGACGGCTGATGGTACTTGACGAGGCAACGGAAGGTCTGAGCAAGGAGGATACCAAGAAATATGGAATAATGAGAACCTTCAAAGATAAGCTGATTGAAAAGATCAAGGACACCGAAGAGCTGGCCAAGACGCTAAAAGAGGTGGATGAGGTTTACAGGTGGGATTCTTTTATCAATAATAATTATTAAGCATTTTCCATTGTGCACATACAATTCTGAAAAGTGATCAATGGCTTTTGAACTAGTGGTTATAAATGGGAATTAGACAGAATTAGAAGATGGTGTTCTATCACAGATGAAATAACTATTCCGACTGCGCACAAATAAGTGCATGCGTTCGTGAAAATGCGTAGAAAAGACAACATGATAGGCGCTATTTAGCAAATTTTTTTTCAGGAAAAACAAGGAGAGCCCCTCTTCCTTCCTCGCCCCCTTCGCCCTACCGGGAGACACAGAAGAAGAGGTCAGACGACGAGTGGCGGTAATTGACGATTCAACGGAGAGTCTGGGAGAGGAGGATCAAAAGGAAGGTCGAGCGATTAGTGCTCTCAGAGAGAAGCTGAGCGAGATGATCAAGGACACCGAGGAGCTGGCCAAGACGCTCAAAGTGGTGGATGAGGTGTACAGGTGGGATTCTTTTATGATCTATACTATATATAAAGCGCAAACGTCTGTGTGTTGGTATGTCCGGATTGCGAAATCGGAAATATGTAAACAACGCCTCCCTTCCCTCTCTGATTGCAAAATACGGCTCACCGCGAAGCGGTATCCCCCGACGTAGTCGGGAGGATGCCGCTGGTTAATAATAATTACGCCTATATCTCATTGTGTGCATACAATTCTGTCAAGTGATCGATAGCTTTTGAACTAGTGGTGACAAATGACTCTTCTCTATTCGCGTCTGCTCTCGTTTCTCCGATCGGGCAAAGAGAAGGCGATGTGATCTTTTTGAGATTTAATAAATAAATAAATATAAATAAATTATGTCAAATAAAAATACAATTAGTTATTCCAGAAACAGCGAACAAATTGCTGCTCGCCTGATCGACCAAGGAATCATGAAGTGCACGATCACACCCCAAGGACCGAACGAAGACCTCGCCCAGAACCATCCCAATGTCGATGATCTTGGGAAGAAGGAGGAGGGAACAGAGGAGAAGAGTGAAAGGGGCAAGAATGAGGATGCGATAGAGAAGGAGGTCAGATTCACTGGTTTTTATCGTCCTCAAGAAAAATCTGTACTTCATTTTAGTAAGGGTTATCTGATACGTTTTGATCGATTTCAGAAATAATGATCATGAGGAAATCGTCTATCTTTGATAAATTAACTAAATTAAATTAAATATAATTAATTTGATAAATTAATTTTTTTTAAACCCGGAATCATGCATCAATCTCGCAGTTTTCATTTTCAGCAGCCACTCACGGGCGCTATTCTCAGTTCGTTGACGCCTCAGGACATCGTGGAGTATCGATTGAAGGTCGGGATTACGGTAGATGAAGGGTACGGTAAAGGTGAAGGTTACGGTAGGGATGCTGGGTGGAGATGGTGTCTGGTTGTTATGCGAAGGAGGGTAACTATCTCGCAGAACTGATATATGGTAGATAATCTGTTAAGAATACTCTCGGCACTTGGAAATGATTCGGATAGAAAACTGTCTGATTAGAAGACATTGCGTGTTTTGTATTTTATATTTTTCAAAAATAATAAAATTCAGAAGCGACCATGCACCGAGTGTGAACGAATCTGGGAGGAGTACGGAGTGCTCATGATGTCGAACTCCGACATGGCCATTGAGGTAGTTGGGGGAATACGGTACGGTTACGGTAGGATATAGAGGGAACTGATGACTGGATACAGTTCTGTCGAGGGATTACTGTAGGTCGGAAAATGTATAATCCTTTTAAAAATATATATTTATATTATTATGTCAATATGAGATCTCCTTCCGCTCGCATCCCATCCATCCCTGCGTCACTCTGCTCAACGTGGTGCTCGAGTGCTTCAAGTACAGTCTCGTGTTTGACTGCTGTCAGGTGGGTTACGGTAGATTACGGTAGTCAGTATTGATCAGATGATTTCATATATCAGAATACGATAGATACTCGGCATTGCAGATGTTGAAACCCAGAGGCGGTGCTAATTTGCCTTAGTTTGTGTCTCCCGATAGTTATCCCAATACAGATTTCTTGGCAATTTTGCGCATTATGTTCTGCCAAACTCTATTTTTTGCCGAGTGCAACTACAGTACCCCTCTCCCCTACGACTACAGTACCCCTCTCCCCTACGACTACCGTACCCCTCTTCCCTGCAGGCGCAGGACCCGATTGCCTCCCGTCCCGTCAAGTTCCCCACCAAGGAGCAGTTGAGGAAACTCGAGAAGGAACTGGAAGCGAAGATCGCAGGTACGGTAGACACACAATTTCTGTTGACCGGGGACTGGCTTTATTTGTTGTTTAACCCCTCCTTTCCTCGCGTTTTCTTATTTGAATAAATAGCATGGCGGAAACTAATGGCAATGCAATTGTTCCAGTGCCTCTATCGCGCGGCTACCGTCACAGCTACGCGTGCGTTGAGAACTACCAGGTTTGTAATTTAATTAATTAATCAATCAATAAATTAACAGGTTGCGATGCACTCCCGCATCGATGAGGTGAAGGCGATATACGAGAAGTTCATGGAAGGATGCACGAAGCGAGATACGGTACGGTAATTGAAGTATTTCTATGTATCCATTTTCAAACAAATCATGCTTCTTTTGCTTCACTACAATTTCTAAAATGAGAGGAGAATAGTGTTACTGATGATGCAATCCTGTCATTCCAGAGGCTTATCCTTTTCGCTATCTTGCACTTCGCCCCTAAAATGTGTTACAACGTAGTGATGACGTCATCGTCTATTCTCAGCATGCATTTTGTGCCCGAAATCCCAGCGGTTCTAGTCACTAAATATAGTTCCCTCCATTGTCCTGTCAATATATATTTCATACAAACTCTGTTCAATCACTAAATATTTCGCTCCTCCTCAGTCCCGTCACTACATATTTTGGTCCATCGAGGATACTGAAAATATAGTGATGACGTCATCGTCTATTCTCAGGAAGGGCGTCTCTTCTTCTGTGACATCTGCCGTCTGGTGCTTCCTACGTCGCGTCACTTCCGCCTGCATCTCCTGTCGGAGGGACACGACAAGAAGGTACGGTAGGCTAGAATTGATTGGACTGGTCTAGGCGACTGAATACGGTAGGCTGGAATGGATTGGGCTGGTCTAGGCGACTGAATACGGTAGGCCGGAATAGATTGGACTGGACTAGGCGACGGAATACGGTAGGATCGAGTGAGCCTGCTGGAACACTGTTTTCGATTATAGTACTGTAAGGTTCGGTAACCTATTACGTTGGATTTAAAATTTGTCCTAAGATCGATATTTATCATTTTATTCCAGACGGGAAAGGCGCCCTTGCGACAGTCCGATCTCTACAATCCCCTCTGCCAAATGATCTGCTTCATCGATGTGAGTTCCTGCAGCTTATCGATTGGCTACGGTAGATGGAAAGATGCAATTGGCTACGGTAGGTCAATTGTTGATTGTTTATTAATTTCTGCGATCTAATGAGTATAGCATGTTCACATGCCATTCAAATTATCTCTATTTTGCGGGCGTTTTTTTAGTCCGGTTGTGATTGGTGGTACGGTAGCTCTAGATCGATTTGTCAGACTTTCGAGTTACTGTAAAGTGCGGATGGATACGGTACATAATCGATTTATGGCAGGCCGTCACGCTTCTGAAGCGAAGGAAGTTGAAGAAAGAAGAGAAAAAGAAGGAGCGGAAAGAGAAGAAGGACGAAAATAAAGTAAGGGTATTTATTAAATTATATTATATTTCCTGCTGGTTTTGTCATAGTTCAAAGCAGCAGGGATCATCTCTGATGCTCAGGCGCGAATAGAAAAAAACAATTAACTTATTACGACTGTTTGAGAACCAGTATGTTGTCTCAAGGGACGCTCAAATAATGAGGGACTCAAATAAAATGTTGTTTTGCAGTGGGTTCGTTCTAGGGTTTGCTCGATGAGAATCGTAACTCGAACGAATTAAGGAGCAGCAGTCCAGTCCAGCAGAGAAGGTGAAGGAGGAGGAAATCAAGGAGAAGAAGAGGATGATGAGGCAAGAGGTGAGAGGATGGACTAGGAATGATGTAATCAGGGAGGTGTGAGACTGGTTATTTATCACTCATCACTTGTGTTTAGGTTTCTTTTAAAAAATCTTCCTTTAAACATAAATTAGCCTGGTTGAATGGCTGTGATATTGCCTACACTCGATCAGAAATAATTCGGCAGCTTTATCGATTGATAACAGGAGCCACTGGTTGTCATCGACTGCGAGGACTCGCCCTTAGAAGTGAACAAAAAGGTGAGCGTACAGTAGCAAGAAGGGGTCAACCTACGCTACGATAGCTGGTATCGATCGACCTATTCCCAGGGCTTCCTCGTCTATCGCATGGGCCATCCTAAGGCGCTTGCAGCGCAGAAGAAGGAGATCAAGGTACAGTAGAATGCTGTAGTCGAGGAAAGAATAACGATTTAAACGGAGTACGGTAGGTTACAATTGCTTTTTCTCAGGTGATTCGACGGGAAAGAACCGAATCGGAGGAGGCTGCTGATGAGATCGTCTACGTAATCTGAGGCAGACCGTATCCTTCTCCCCATAGGTTGATCTACCGTATCCTTCCTCCCAATATAATTGTATTACTTTTGTTATACGTCACCCATTGTATGTATATTGTCATGTTTTTATCTTGATAATTAGTCAGGTTCTCGTTGCGTTTTCGCGTGTTCATTACTAATTAGTGTCGCATAGTCGTGTACTGTACTTTGTTATTTCACGTTTTATTTGTTCATGTTGATCTATCCTGTTCGAAGATTTCTCCGCATCACTTCATTCCTATCCACATTTTGCCAAGATAAATGAATTGTGACAAGATGATGAACGATACTGCGAATGTGTGACCATGGATATAATCGACAGAAAAGGACATGTACTCTGCGAGTGATCTTTGCTTCACCTTCTTACCGTATTCGAGCGCCTTCTTGCACTTTACTTTTCAATAAGTTCGCGAATAGTTCACAAACTAGACGGACTCCAGCAGCAATCGCACTTACGTGAGGCAGTACGGACGGATAGATGACGACTGAAAGAAATGCAGAATTCGGATATAAAAATCTGGGCGTGGATCAGTTAGGAAATTGTGATACCTCGTGTAAAAGACACCCAGGCCCCATTATTCAATAAACAACCCTACTGAACCTTTCATCATATTGAGATAGTTGGAATTGGAAGAAGATGGCCATGAAATTCTCATCACTCAGATGTACCTTTCATTCATGCAGAGATAATGAAATCGTCTACCCACTCTTGTCCTTTTTGCCTCGGTTGCTAGTCGTAACGAGCACTCGATGGCTTCAAAATCGAACAACGAACCAGAACTGTGTTTTGCAGTTCTCGATACTATAATGCAAAGCGAACGATGAGAAATCAACACATCTTTATTCAGATTGAATAAGTCGAATGCTGGCATTCCGAGGTATTCCATCAAAGGTCGTCGCTAACACGAATGTCGGTGCCTTCATCAGTATTATTCGATCATCTGATGGCTCAAATGTATCTCTCAGATGCGGTGGAGAAGCTGAATACAGGTTAATCTTATTGCTTCGTATAATTTCTTCTGATAGTAGATCTCTCCATTCTGCACGCTCCCTCGTGACTCTAACAGCCGAGGGAGAAGATATATTGGAGGTTTAAAAAATATCCTAAAGGACATTACTTTTCGTCAGGAATCGGAGTCCTGTCGAACACTCTGTTGCTATATCTCATCAGTAAGTTCTCGAGAAAGTCCTTCGGCCGATACAAGCATCTCCTCACTATGTTTGCTCTATACGACATCTATCTCTGCGTCATGGATGTGCTCCTGAATCTGGTAGGAGATATTGTAAGAATTCAAGTCAATCTGTCAATTCTGAGAATGTTCCGCGTCGGCTCGAGTGTGGCTTCTCTCGCTGACACCTACTGGAAGCCAAATGTAAATAAAATACCAAATCTTATATTAGGTCATTCCACACATCCTTTCATATCTGATATATACAACTACCAGCGGTTTCCCCCGACGTAACACCTCTGGCTGAGTTCAGCGCTTCGCGCTTCACATAAGCTTAGTTCGCTTAAGATTAGATTGTATGTTGCCAGGACGCCCATACCATACATTTGAGAGATAGCATTCGACTGTAGAAGATCCTATCTGCAGGCTATTCACCACGCTTCATATGCTTCCCAGTGACAACAGCATCGATTTGGCGATGGCGAAGGCTCACTTCTCTCTCAGATACAATCGAACCGCCGAGACGGGCTGGATCATCTTCGACGGTGTGAGAAAATTGATTTTGCAGAATAAGATATTAGGTTTCTCCATTCTGCCCACTTTTTTTGTCCGTTAAGATATGGCGTGGAGAGCTACTATTCTGGCTTCCATTGTTTTTGGTTTTTTTTTCAGGATGAAATCACGGGCTTCGGTAGTCGAACCTTCATCGCGTTCACGATTGGCATCGGCTTGCTCACAATCAGCATGCATTTCTCCGCAACTCTCGCCGTCCTCACCTTCCAACACATCCGGCGGGCGCACTCACTGTCCAAATCATAAAGGGCCTTCCAGATGAAGCTGCTCATCGCGGCCTGCGCACAGGTTGGTGCATTCTCTTAACTACCGTATCCTGGACACTTGTCCGAATCGAGACGTAGTTTATCTCCAAAGCGCTGATCAGAGAAACGAGAGAGAATAGAGAGAGTTGCTATTCGATAGTTTTCTCCATGTTGTACACTCTCTCGCTGGTCAGAGAAATTAGAGAGCGTGCAGAATGGAGAGAGCTACTATTCGTTTCGGCAAAGTGCATTACTTATCATCCTCATGGTACAAAAATGTCACTTATAGTTTCAGTATCCGGGATACGGTAGTTGTGATCTACCTTGACTGAAAAATAACGATGTTCAGACCGTAGTCCCTCTGATCTGCGTGTATCTGCCGAACGCGATCGTCTTCCTTCTCCCAATCGTCGGCCTTCCCGATTACGGTCATTTATTGATCCAATATATTTTGTATTCCGTCAGAAAAGAATGTTTACGAGATAGTAAATGTGAGAAGGCGAATAGAAAGGAGAACATCGAAGAAAGGGGAAATATTTCATTTTTCAGGCCTGTCCGAGATATACATGGTCATGACGACTCTCTTCCCCGCCTGGGACGCTCTCGTCATCATTCTGCTAATCACGGACTATAGAGATGGACTTATCAAGATGTGGGGATGGAGCTTGGGGTGGACCTCTAGCGGCATGACAAGCCAATTCACGACTATTAAGAGCAGATGGACGGTCTGATCCATTCTTGTGGTAATATTTCTGATAAAATATCTTTCAAAACAGTTTAAAAAAATATAGTTTTAATAAAATCAGTACTCGATTGCATGGTGTATCGTATACGGTAACCGTGAAAAAGTTGGATTGTTTTCCTATTTTCAAATGCAAAATGATTTAATTTCGTCAAGTTTCCAATTTTGTAAACGCTGTGGTTGCCTGTTTTATTGATTATATGTCTTATTGGCAATGTCGATGCCATCACTGGCCTGTCGCGCGATCGTTAAATCTGTCTTGAAGCCGTGCGTTTCGTGTTAGACCTTATATCTCGCTCGTATTCTTCTGAATAGGTTCACTTTTAAAAGCTTTTCGTCGTTTACTTTCGAGAACTTAATCACTTCAGAGACATGGCGGGTCGTGGTCGCAGTGTTCCCAATCTCTCGCTCGCCGGAATGCGAGAGGAGAAGGGAGCGTCGAACGGCCAGCAGTGAGTATCAACTGGAACAGTTCTCGTTTTGATCTACTCCTTAGCCTGGCTCATCCGTTCACGCTGATTTGTTCAGAAACCGGGGTCGTGGTCGGGGACGAGGAAGGGGTGGCCGTGGAGGCAGAGGAAGAGGAGGAGGAGGAGGAGGGGCAGGGAAGCCGCGACAGGAACTCATCCAGGTTAGCAATGGAATGAGGCATCCTTTTGGTTTATGCTCATCGCATATTTGTATTATCTTGATGGAATAAATTCCGCAATTCCAGTAGCATCGGGAATGGGCTACTTTGTTCGAGAGAGAGTTTGTGGAACGATGAGCAAATTACATTCCACTTGGAATCCAGATTCCATCAAGAGATTTCCATCTTAGTATTACTCTAGGTTTTACTGGAGTGTTTAGCGATGACGATAAGTTCTTGTATCGTTAAAAAGATGAGTACACGTTCTCCATTATTTTTTATTCTTACAGAATGAAAATTTAGACTATGGGAGTTTTCTCCGACGGTCTACATGCGGAAGACCGCAAGAAGGAGCGAATCAAGCTCGAATTCGAGGGAGGTATGCAGTATTTTCAATCACATTCAATTGTTTATCGAGCATTGGTAGATACAGAATAGTAGCGGAGACTTTTATTAAATTACGATGGAGGACATGGTGGCATTTCTTCTTTATGCGAAATTTAAAGTTTATTATTTGTAGGAGCCCATAAGCGCATCAAGGAGGAGACTACAACGATTGCCGATATGGTTAGTTGATTAATTTAATGATAAGAACCCGGTACCTATGGTTGCTAGACTCTAGTGAAGAGATGATCCCTGCTTGAAGAAGTTGTTGCGGGGCATAAATCCGTTATAATATGCTCCTACGCTGATTTATCGATTATTGTAAAAAAAAATTATCGATTTTCTTGCAGACGAAGTCGCAAGTGACCTCTGCCCGGGGCTACGCAGAGATGTGGGAGAGTGAAGAGAGTGCCGACGAGGAGGAACTCAAGGAGATCCTCAATGGAGGGGTTAGCACTTGCTTACAAGTATTGTCATCACTGGTGAGCTTAAAAGGGAGAATGGTCCAGACCCATACAAATTTTTCGAAAAATAAGAGCCGGACCCCCTCAAAAATCAGTCGGCTAGCACGGGCTTAGCCCTCCGGACACCCCATAAATGACCTTCCAAAACCCCTTCCAACTCGAACCATAGACCTTTTCAAGCTCACCAGTGATTGTCATCGGAGAGCTGTTGCAATTGCCACTGGTATATTTCACTTGAACGGCTATTATTTGGTGGTCTGTATCACCACCACCTCTTTATTCACTGATTCGTCAATACGATACTCTCTAATATCACCACCGAAGCATTATTTCGTCTGCCCTCTTAAATATTGAATTTAATTTGAATTTAATTCAAATTAAATAATACAAATTGTTGCAGTTCCTGTCTGACGTTCGCAGTGGTCGTGTCCTTCCCCTGGTGACTCCCATCGAGGAAGAGGCCCAGTTCAAGGGATGCATGGCCAAGGATGAAGAGACGGCCAAGGTCAAGAAGGAGATCATGAGTGATGAGGAGGATGAGTGAGTTTTAAAAATAAATTTAAATAATGTATTCACACAAGCCTATTGCAAAGAGCACCAATCCTAAGCGTATACTCGTTCATTAGCTATTCAATCAATTTATCATGCAAAAACGTGATTGTAGATGATAGAGTGGAATTAGTATAGATACATGACGATACGATGTCACAACTAGGTGACAAAGGATAGCAAATGATATTCATCTCTTCTTGTTAGAGGTGATAGATTCGACGACCGTTGAATGAAGATTATTCTTGCAGGAAGCCGCGCGTGACTCCTCCCCACGACGAGGAGGACGATCCATTCCCGACGCTCACCCGGTCACAGGCAGCAGCCGGGATCGTGGAGAGAATGATGGAGGGTGAGGAAAAGGGGCAGACCGATTAATTATGGGAGCTACTCCTGACGTTGCACTCATTTCAAGTCTACCCTACGCTTCGGTGATTTGCCGTACAGTATCCACGCATTGAAGTGGAAAATGGTTATCGAGTAGGGCTTGTTTATAAGAGGTTTGGCCATTTCACGAGCGCAATACAGTTAATGCTTGCTCGTCAAATGTTTCATTTTCACGTTATTCTCGGGAAATAGGTAGTCTAAAACACGCAGAAAAATGTGTCAGGTGATAGTTCTCGGCAATCCAGACTGATATGCCCAGTCTATCACTATCCTACCAGTGATGTTGTATGACGTTCAAGCAGTATATTCGATGTTGATGTATTTGCTAAGGAAATGCCTTCACGGGTTACTGTACTGAATCGTGTCCCTTTGCAGCCGGTTCCTCGGATCTGCTGCTGCTGCAGATTCCCTCCATCGTGCCCATTCTGGCGCGAGCGACGGTGGACGCAAGAAGAGTACCGGACGACCCGACTGCTCCCGAGGTACCAGATTCGTGATAACCCGAGTTTTTGGCGAGAATGGACAGGGGTGTCATATGTAGATTGGTGTGCGTTGGTGGTATCAGAAAGATAACGAGAAATTTCGGGTTGTTTTAATGGTTTCAAATTATGAATCCCCAATAAGTCCGCCTGTTTGTTGCACCCGAGGTGCACATTGCTCATCCCCTATTTCCGGTCTGGACAACCTGTCACTTTCTCAAGTATCATAGATGATGAGGTTGAGATGTCTAGCATTGAAGATGAGGCCAACTAGAAAATGGCTGCTGCGGAAAAACAATAGCTGGCTATTCATGAAATCTACAACTTTCAATAATGTAGCACATGCTTTGTTTTCGTCGACTACCACGTTCGGTCGTTCCGGTTAAAATAAGAACCAAATAATAAGATAGTAGTGCCCTTCACTGCCGATTTCAGAGCTTCTGCTGTTTTTAGCGGTCTGCTTAGGCGGGTACCGCCCCCCCATGGATTCTTCATACTTTGGGCGACCGTAAGTCACGTAACTAGTCATACGAAATACCATGAATAGTACTCTACCCTGTGTGCACTGTCGATCTCTGAGCTGATGCTATTTGTGGCAGTCTGCTTAAACTGGTGCAGATAGCCTCATTTACGCGACATTCGTTGGGAGAAAGAAAGTCACGTCTACCCTGCCGATCTTCGTATTGTGGCTATTTTCGATAGTATGCGTCAACTGGTGCAGCTAACCTCATTGACTCGACGTTCTTAGGGCTTTCGTCACGTCTCATGTCAGATGAAATAGCGTGAATAGCACCGTACCTTGTCGATCTCTGAGCTGTTGCTATCTTTAGCAGTCTCCTAAACTCGTGCAGCTAACCTCATTGGCTCGCCATATTTTGGGTTACTGTAAGTCACGTAACTTACCAGACGAATAAGATCAGTGACTCGGTTAGAATTGGTGCCGCTTTTAGTGACATGAAAATGCAAGGTCGTCCAAAAAGTCTTTATTCAGACCCTTTCCCCATGTCCCTTCTTAATTTACCCTATATCTCTCTTAAAATCATGTACATCAATATTATTGTTTATTGCAGACTGCCCCCTGCTCGTCGGGTCTTCCTCGGGGGAAGCGAGTGGGGTCGATGAGGGCGACTGCGGATGGAGGAGTGGAGATGCGGATAGGAGGACAGAGACTCACACTCACCAAGAACATCGGAGGAGCCACTGGCTACTGTGATGTGAGAATTGGGGCGTTAATACTAATTATTATTATCCTATTCTTAATTGACAAATATGTATTTTCCTAGGCCTTGGGTCAAGTAAAACAGTAGAAATATTTTGTATTCCTAGTGGGGAGGAGAAAGGAAGCAGGATTTTTCTTCGATTCTACTTTTGTCATTCCGCGTTGGGCTGGATTTAGGGATGGAGTTTCGTCAGAGGAAGGAATCATATGGAATGTGACGTGCAATGGAGAGAAGTAAGTGGACGAAACGAGGAAACAACGGGTTTCGATTACATGCTCAGTAGCGGATATCGGATCCCTCGCTGGGCAAAATAAATGCCCGAGGGCCCTATGTTTACTCGTTTGTGTTTCGCACAGCCCCCCCCCCCCGTGGTCCCAGAGTAGGTCATTGCGAAGTGAGTTATGAGCGCTGTTCTTGCTGTAGTTGTTGTTGTGGCAGTTGACTCTCCCGTTTATAGAAATGGATGGGGGGAAGAGGTTGGATATATCGTTCTTAGGAAATCGGGAGGCGTAAATATCCCTTGACCAACCCGCGCGTTATCAATGCAAAGAGGAGAGTAGTTTGGCACGCAAAAGCTGCTTGAAAGGACAAGACGTCTGGCCACCCGGAAAGCAGTCCGCTGAGCCCTACGGGCACGAAAACATCCCCGTCAAAATCGCCTTTGCACGTACCCCTAACCTATGCATTCTACAGCCAACTAGGTGCGCCTCTTCTGTGAAAGAGCGATGCAACGGTTACTGTATTCAATCATGCAATTTGTGTTTGAGCAAATAGTAGTCGACTTGCTCTTCACGGTCTGAAATTGGGGAATTAATATAATAATAATAATAATAATAATATTTTTTTGCAGACGCTGGCGATGGTGGAGGTGCCACCGTCCGCCCTCGCTTCCACCGAATCGTCGGGGATGTTCGGAGGACGACCGTCGGCTCCCTCTGGAGCCAGCGTCTCGCATCTGGGCAACATCCAACACCATATGGTCAGCATTCTAGTAGTATTTCTACAGTATTGAGTAGGGGTGCGCACGAAATGGCTCTGATCATTGTGCGCGCTTCAAATCAGGGAGGGTAAATCCCGAGTATTGAGAAGGTTTTGTAGATGCCTATGAAATAGATGAGTTGGCTTTTCTTTCTTTTCTGCCATAAACAGAGAACCACGTGCAGCACGTCATTCTCGAACCCGATCTTGCACAAAACATATTTCTGTTCCGCTCCGACATGCATATTCCATGCATTGGGAATGCGATACTCCTCAGGTGGCTGCACTTGATTGGACGACGTCCCTGGCCGAGAGTCGGCGGGCCAAGAGGGAAGGAGGAGAAGGAGAGAAGAAGCACAATGGAGAGATGGAAATGAGTACGGTCAAGAGAGGTACGGTACACAGATATATCTTATATTTTTTTATTAATATTTTACATCTTATATTGATCTTCCAAAATCTATGCGAAATAGAATTGACGCTACTGTTCTACGGGGTTGTTTCTAGAGATCGATGGTTCTTTTTCTTTGCTGGAACTAAACCCTGGAATGAGTGAAGTTACAATGAAACAGGATACGGCTTCGATTTTTTTTGAAAAACATGATCTTGAAATACTAGATGTAGTAAACAAAAAGACATGGTTTACCTGCAGGGAACAAAGTGGATTTGCGTTTCTTATTGATAATTATAATTTATCTACGGCCGAGGCGCGACGAAATCATGATATCCATGAGTTGATTGTTGAGAGACAGGGAAGTTGGATGGAGGGGGATTATCCTCAATCATCGTTTATGTAAGAGGTTTGATGCATTTAGGTAGCGTTACAGTTATTATCTGTTTATTCCACCCATCAGTCAATATTCTTCCTAGTATGATCGCTGATTTAATGAGTGCGTAGAATGCCGAATTTAGAGATTATGCGATGCTTTCCTGTCAACAGGAAGGGCGTCGTCATCACAGCAGATTAGCCATTCGAGATGATTTCACGCTCAGATAGTATCCAGTTTCCTGAGATGGATTGGCACAGTAACTACGCCCTGTTTTTGTGAAGCAATAGTTCTCTGAATTTCCTTTCTCCCCTCTCATGACACTTCTCTTTCCGTTTTTCGATTCCTTAGATCCTATTTCAAGAAAGGAGTACTGTATGAGGTGTCATGTTGTTGTACGCGATAAGTCCTTGAATGAGGAAAGCCGAAGGATGTGTATTTCGATCGTCCGATGCATGATCGCAAACGCGCTGCAGAAGCAAAGCACGGACACGTCTCTCTTGTGGGCATTGTCGAATCTACGGAAGATGGAAACGGACTGGGGCTGAATATGCAGAAGTAGATGGTAAATTTTTCAATGTCAAGTAATTTTTTTGCACGGTCCGAAGAAGAGGTTGGGCTCTCCGGACTGAAGTGGCCCATGATAGACACTGGCCTAGCAGTGTACTCCCGCAGGACTTGTGTACCTTGATTAACGGGAATGCTTTACCCTTCTTTTTTTAACCCTTTAACTCATTTCGCACCCAATATAAAATCTGATCCGTACATCGTATCTCACGTGTGCCGTGGCAGTATCCTGTTGATGTAGGCGCGCTTTTCCTTGAGCTGTTTGTTGAGAGATCCCCCCCCCCCCGTTGGGAGTCCTTTTCCATCTTTTCGCAGATCTCGCAGCACAATAAATGCGACGACAGTGTGTGTCCAACGCGCACTGTGGGTCTAATTGGATGTGGGGGTGCACGGTTGAGTGGCGTGTAAGTGTAAGTGGAAGAGGCAGAGGGGGACGCCGTCCGCTTCTTGGCCCCTCAAATGCTAACCGGAAACAAACAACAGCCCTTCAGATTGAGTCATGTAATACTAAGAAAGTAGGAAGCACTTTCATGGAGTATTTGTCGCACTGGCAAGAGCTCTACGCACCGTATTGGCTAGTTTTGTCTTTAGTCTGGAGTGGGTTCTTTCATGTTTATGGCCCAGCTTCCCCACTGTTCTTCGAACAATGCTCTGATTTATGGAAGCAATTAGCATGCAGAAAGGGATGGGCCAAAGACCAGGGCACTGCAGTCAATCTCAATATAGTCGTCTGCTCAGGATTTATTTTCGCCTGCGCAATGTGTCTTCACAAAATTGAGAGAAAAAGAGTAATGTGCTCGACCATCACTATGAATAGCCCTGCATTCATACAGGATGGGGCCTTCCGGAGCACCGTGTTTTTATTAAGATAGACTGTAGCGTATGGGTCTAGACATATCGTCGCATCCACTTTTCTCGGTACTCCGTGCATGCAGCAGAAATCGCCGAAAACAGGTGAATTGGGCGCGCTCTACCCTGTTTCCACGTATTTCGCCTCTTGTTTCTGTATCATTTCCCGTAATTCCGTCGGTGAACAAGGTACTGTAGCTACAGGGAGTGTTCTTTGGGACGAACTACCCCCCCCCCCCCGCCCCCAGACGGGTGCGTAACCTGACCGCCGCAGCAGCCCTGTCAACAGTTGTGTGCAGCAAAAACAAACCCGATTGACGGAGTGGTTGCACTCTGGAAAAAAGCTAAGAATGGGAAGGCACCGTCGCTGAACGGATTCCAGAGATCTCCGCAAACCCGATGCACTGCTTGTATTTATATGCAGCAAAACAATTGGCGAAGTGGCTGCGCTCACAAAAGCAAAGACAAGCAGTAGCAACCAAACGTCTCGCCTCAAGACTGACTGGGCATTTCCAGAGATCGTCTCATGGACAATATTCATTACGGGATGTACTACTTCGCAGACTCGCGTAAATATCAGCGGACGTCAGCTCCTCTAACTTGGACCTTTTCCCGTTCCTGATGAAATGGGCGGAATCGAATATGATAGTGTAGCAATGCAATATGGTACTGTAGCAAATATATGGGAGGGGGTGAACTTATATGGGGTGAAAACCTTTGAACTATTCCTTTCCTCGCTCTTCTCACCACTTAATTCACAAGTTTCTAACGCCATGCGCGATAAATATATTATTATTATTATTATTATTATTATTATAACTTCTTTCTTCCTTTCCAGAGATCGCCTCTCCGACGAAGACTGCTGACAGGGCGGCACTGGAGACGAGAATGGAGGCAGTGGCCAAAAGACGCGCAGAACGAGCCAAATTCCTCAACAAATGGGGCACCCAACTGTGATCTACCCCCCCCCCCCCCCCCCCCCCCCATTAACGATTGTCTTGTTGTTGATTGTTACAGTAGGAAAGGATCTCGTTTTCGCAGTACTAGTGTGCGTATTCGTTGTGAATGTTAGAGAACTGTTGGTTATTTTCTTAGTTTCGCTCGATTTCGTATCTATTTTAAGTAACCGAACGGGGTATTTCATTATTTTTCTCCTCTTTCTCTAGCCTTTTTCGTTTCACGGCTACCCTCTTTCTCTCCCGTCCTCGCTAGTTATCACCGTATTATATCGGAGGAGGGACGCGTTGTCACGGCTCCGCCACCCCCGCCAGGATTGCACCTTTATTCCCTTCCTTCGTTACTCTCTCTCTCTTTCTCCGCTGACGTGCTGATTGCTTCCTCGTCGATTGAATTATGTCAGAAGTCCAGATATCGTAGATCCACTCCCCCCGCTCCCCTCCACTCTATTCCTCACTCTCCAGTTCCTTCCCCTTCCTGCCTCTCTTCTAATGACCGAGAAGTCTGGGACTGGCTCCATCCCGCGCTTATTTTCTCCCCCTCCTGCTCAGCGCCTGTGTCACTCCTTGGCTCCGAGATGGCGCATGGACCAGCAGCCCCTCCCCCTTCGTTCTTTTCATTGGCTCCGCCCCCTCACTGCTAGTTCACGTATTGTCTCCAGCCCTTCGTTTTGTATTTTGCTCAAGTACCATCGCCTTATTTTTCTCAAATCCGCCCTGTTTCACACACTGTGATTTTACCGGTTGCCCCTCCCCCATCATTATCACTGTTCTTACCGTATGCTGGAGAGATGGATTGCTGATTGGTAGGGAGATTAGTGGGAATGGGGGAATAGATGGATGGATGATCTCTCTAAACATGAGTATCTTGTGCCCATGTGGCCTGTTCTCTGTCTCTCTCTCTCTCGCCCCATCAGCCGCCCTCTGAACTCCCCTCTCGACGTATGCTCCTCCTCCTTGCATTGTTACACTTTCCCGGCTGTCACCCCCCCCCCCCCCCATCACTCTTCGTTGTTTTTGTTAATTCTCGCGGTGTTTCAGAGTTTCAGAAATATATTGTTATCTCTCATAAATCGTCCTCGTTATACTATTTGGGAGAGGGAAGTTGAAAAGGGCCATGACTACGTTGCGTGGAAGTAGATGGCGGATTAGTTGCAGGTGGAAAACCTTGAGTGGAATCAGTGTGGGGGAATTATACAGTGGAGTAGGCGTGACAATCATATTAGGCACGGGGGGTGATACGAGCTTCGGCATTTATTATCGCGCCAGTGATCTCACAAACTACGCGGCAGGCTGCTAATAGAAAGTTACGTGAGAATCTGGCTGTTCAGTGGTGTTTGGAACCTTTGTTCGTAATCTGTTGCTAGATCTCGCGCATACAGAAGGCGCAATGAGATTGAGATTGATGCGCGCGAAATGAGATTGATGCGCGCGCCGCGATCCTCGACTAGATTCAGCATTAGCTCAGCTTGATGTTGAGAAGATAAACCACCGAACGGCTTTCACTGCCAAATCCCCGTCTCGTGTCTTATCGCGTTGTTTTCGGCGATGTTCCCCCTGTCGTTGCCAGTCATTCAAGACGATATGCGTCCATCGTGGTTCCGTCTCTGTCCCTCTTTTGGGCATCAGCTGGGAAGAAGAAAGCGTTTCTCGTGGCTGCTGCTGAATAAACACGCGCGTTCTGCAGGGAAGGAGCGGTGTTTGAACAGAACGAGCCGGGAAATGCGCTAAACTTCTCGGAAAAGAAGCCGCGCGGTACTCGAAGTGATAGATTTGCGCATAATCTGTGGTCAGTCTCCACCTGTCCCATTTTCGATCCACCCTCGATAAGTCTTCCGTTCAAAGTGATGGCCCCTGACAGTTGCATCGTCAGAGATGAATTAGGCCTGAAAAAGCAACGTACCCTTTAGTGGCTCCATTTAGCCGCTCTCGGTGACAGTCGGGAACCTCCTTTCTCTTTCTCGCGTGGCTTAATTGGGTAAACACACTCTACGCATCGTTTATTAGGCACGAGTGCCCGTTGGCCGATTGCAGCGCAGAAACTTCACAGAATAGTCGTTGTTCTTTGTTCGAGAAGAGTTGCGAGAATTGAGACGCTATGTAATTTGGCCAGCCTTCTCGCCACTAGAAAAGACTCATCACCGATGGCATCAGCATAGACAAATAGTCCGAATCATTCCTTCGTTCTTTCTAATCTCATTCTGATATTGGGTCAGCTCGCGTTGATTTTCAACATTTTCCCTCTCCAAATTGAATTATCTGCAAAATAGAATTGTGAGATGCACCAAAAGGAAACATCTCGGGTTTCCTTCCATTTTGATGCGTGCTTTGCGCTACTTTCGCTGACGTCATTATTATACTGTCGTGCTTGCCCATCTGTTCCAGCTTTTTTCAATAGTCACTTCAAGGGCTGTTCAAAAGCATTCATTGGCATGGAAGTAGCTCGTGTTCCGTCCTGTTTTGAGCCTCTTCCTCTATAAACTTCTCTCGGTTCTTCAGCACTCAAAAGCAGAGTCATCTATCAACGAGTGGGCCTACATTTCAGACTTTCGTGTAATGAGTACGCAAACTACTCTAAATGCATGAAGGATCATCAAGTTTTCTCGGATGGCCACGTATGGGTCCTTCCATGAAAAGAGAATAATATGAGCTCGAGAAAGATTAGGGCATTATGGGTGAATCCGACTCTAGAGATCTGATTCCTTCTCCAGATTTTCTGGTTTATACAAGACACTCTGGCAAGAGAAATAGTTACGTTATTCGGGTGCCGAAAAAGGGGCACTAGGTCGGATGAGCACCGTCGGATGAGAACCAACCGGATGAGAACCGAAAAAAATGACGACTCACAGTATTTTTTCAGATGCTTCGCTGTTCCATGTTGAAGTTACGGAGAGAATACTGGAAGACGATTTTTTTCGGTTCTCATCCGGTTGGTTCTCATCCGACTTAGTGCCGAAAAAGGACGGTATTGAGTGCAATAGATTCAGTAATCTGTGTTATTCGCAGACAATCACTGTCTGGAGACTTCGTGTTATTCAGTTTCTGACTCTTTCTGGTACATTGGGTTTTCTGGGTTTTTGAGGATACTAGAAAGTATCGTTGAAAACAACAACGTGACCGCTATGTTTGTTTCACGTTGTACGCAATATCTGAACTCTGATTGGCTCTACTCAGTTCTTTTATCGCTCTTTTGTGTGGGTGTTTCTATTATGATGTCGAATCGAGAGCGACCTCTCCCCCATTCGCACGCTCTCTCGTTTCTCTGATAGGCGAGAGTGCAGGCGAATTGAGGAGAGTCAGTGTTGATTCGACATCTAGATAGTTGGTCTGCGGTATGGTCATTGAAACACACAGAGAGCAGAGAAAAGAAGAACAATGCCACGCCAATTGTTTTCGCTAGCCAGTTTTTGGTATGGCTTGTATCTGCTGCCTCTCGAATGATTACCATTCCTTCCTCTTACGGATACCCGGCCTTCTACATAAGGTGAGCGAGAGAAGAGAGAGCGGTCAGGGGAATGGCGAGATAGTACGCGAAAATGAGAGAGCACGAGCGGGGTCTCGAAGCGAATTCGTTTTGGCGCGTTGCCAGCAAAACGCCGTGCGGATACGCGCCGCCTTTTCATGCCCAATTGTACGCATTATTGATCGAGAACTGAGCAAAACGATACTAGGTCGGATGAGAACCGAAAAAAAACGTCGTCTTCCAGTATTCGTTCAGTAAGTCCAATATGGTACAGAGAACCATCTGAAAAAATACTGATAGTCGACATTTTTTCCTAGCACCTGCTGCGCTGCTCCTACAGCAGCTTTTATTCCGAATGTTCTCATTCTAGGGCCGAAAACAAGCGCATAATGCAGCTGCATAGGGGTCGGCCGTAGGGAATTGAGGGACTATCGTTATCATGTTGTTGTTCCCGCCCTCGTGATCTCCCTAATCTCTGTAGGCTTCGTGTGATTCTCAGAGATGGAATGACACAGATTATTGCATCTTTGGCCTCAGAAGGGGGCTGAAGATGACGGGAAAATTGGCGCATGGATCATGTCTCGCCCCCCAATCTCAGTCATTCATTCGTTCATTATTCATTCATTCCGGGAGGAACTGGCATTACTCTGACAACATTCGCCTGTTCCCATCTCGGAACCCCCGTCTCTCCTCTATTCGCGTGATCTCTAGTCTCTCTGGCCGTCAAGAGTGGCGAACTTGTGATAGTCGTCACTAAACTGTACCCAGCAACTGATCTCTACTTTAAGAAACGATAAACTGAAGCGTCAAAAGTCTTTAGAAATGCGTGAAACTTGAGTGTAGGGAGCACGTGCAGCTGCTCTTCACTTGTAAAAGGCCAGGTTGGCATTTAGGGAATATCCCTCCTCATTTCGCTGGCTATCTCATCCTTCTCAACCTGTTTCTGTCTGTCTGAGTAGACAAGACTATCAGCGATGAACAAATGCAATTTCCGCATTTCGTTGACTCTCAGTCCCTCTAAACACTTCCTTGTTCCTTCAATCTTGAACTTTTAGCAAGTTATTCCTCCTCAGTTATCATTTATCGCGAATCGTATCTATAATGAACTACCTTCGGTGGCGTATTCTGGCTTTGCGAGCAAAGTCAATTTTTTGTCCTAAGAATTTATACTATCCAAAGGTCACAATTCAATGAAAGCTGTGAGATCTCGTGTTCGAGAAGAAAAAGGACATCTGATTATTTTGAATGCCTTAAAATTATTCCAATTATTCCTCCTCTATCACTTAACGCAAATCGTATCTTGAATGAACTACGAAGGAACTATCCCACTGCACTTTCTCGGAAAAGCATTTGTACAACCAATGAGCTCTTACCCTGTGTTTTTCCTGCATCCGAACCCAGGCCAAACGAACAGTAATCTCCGGAACTACGCGCCATTCTCTTGAGAGTCCGATCTCGAGCCCCGATTTCAGGGCTGCTTGCTGGGAGTGCTTGTTGTTTTGCGCAAGCGATCGAAGATTGCCACTTCCGTGTGTGAGTGTTGTAATTCATGTTTTCCGTCAATTTTCGAACAAGGAAGACCTGAACTTGACACCGGAAAGACGAGTAGCAACTCGTACTAGATACTTCCTAGAATATTATCCGTAATGCGCGCGCACAGTCCTAGATTCCCCCTCTCGTCCTCTCCCTACCGTCCCCTCATTTCGAGTGAATCAAGTGAGTCCGAGCCTCCCGCTTGCTCCGAACACACCCACACAGCAGACAACAACGTGTCCTTTTCGGCGGCGGAGGACGCTACCCTTCTCTAATCCCAGTTTCAGACCCCTCTGTTTTTATCTATTCCTCCCCCCCTCCCTCCTCCTCCTCCTCCTCCGAACACCAAACTCAGTCATCATTCACTATTCAGGAGCGAGTAATGGTCCCGAAGGGAGTGGGAGGAAGGGGAGGATCAGACTCCCAGTCGCTTCTCCCTTTATTTTCCGAAGAGTTCGGAACCAATCCCTGTCTTTGCCTTTTTTCTGATTCCGAAGAGCGATTTCGAAGAAAATTTTTTGAGTTGGAACCAATCTTTTCCTTTTCTGACGCGGCTGAGCGATTTTGAGGAAGCCTCAATTTATCCTGCGACTCTCTCCTGCGTGCGTTCGCGTGGCAACTGTTTCGTTTCTTTTTGACCCCTGCTCATCCTCCGATTTCACCTTCTGACAGAGTTTCAAGTTTCCCTCGGGTCCCGTTGCTTCCTCCTCATCTTCTCGATTCTCACGCGGATCCCTCATAGAGTTTCAGTAGCGGAAGGCTCAAAGTCATCTGAGCATCCCTTTCATTCTTGGACTAATCATGCTTATATTTGGAATGGTTATACATCAGTCATTTACGTAATACGCTCTCATCGTCTTCATTAGTCGTTTTTTCTACTCCACGACTAATTGCGCGATTGTATTTCGAAGTGAACGGCACGATACTGTCCTCATTGAGCACAGCTTTGAACATTTTCGCGGTTGTCATACGTGCGGTATGGAACAAGTCTAGCTACGTTGCGAACTGTTCATTGCCTGGCGCTGGGTGCAGACTGCCGTATAGAACCCAGAAATCAGCCGGTTGTTTCTCCCCGCATCGAGCATTCCTCGCTACGGTCGATCGCTGCGTGCCAAAGTGGATAGGGAAGTACCACCGCTATTCTCATTTATTTCTGAATCTTGATGCTTTCTCACACACATCCTCCGTCTTTTTCCAGAGTTTGAAATAGTCGTGGGCCACTCGAAAAACGAGCAAACGTGCAAAACATAGAAACGATTATCCGTTTTATTATTCGTCTATTTCCATTTCGAGTGCACACTACATACATCGCCTACCGCACTGCAGTTAGCCAGAACTCGCTTCTCGCATCGATGAGAACCAACCGGATGAGAACCGAAAAAACGTGGTCTTCCGGTATTCTCTCAGTAAGATCAATATGGTACAGAGAACCGTCTGAGAACATACTGGGAGTCGAAATTTTTTTCGGTTCTCATCCGACGGTTCTCATCCGACCTAGTGCCTCGCGTACTGTAGGGTAAATACATGGGCGCGTGCCTCTCATTCGCTTCTGAAATTATGTCGGAGTCTGTTTTCACAAAGTTCTGGGAATAAGAGACCAACCGGAAGATGAGTGTGAACGTGCGGATTGAGAAGGGACGAATATGAAGGATATCCATATTTCTTGAACTATGCATCTGGGTACGAGCCTTGCCTGCGCCTCGAAATGGCTCGCAGGCAGCGTCAATACCATCTCCAGCATAGATCATTCTCATCGAATAGTAAATGGACAAGGAAATTACGCGCCTATTCTGTAGACATTCTACGCGCGCCTATTCTGAAAACGCGGGTGCGCCTTCCATTTGATTCGAAATCGTTCTGATGTTGCCATCGGCGCGGATCTGTCGTTGAAAAAAGATGAACGAACGTGTGGAATGTCAAAGCGATTAACCTCACATCTCTTAAACTTGCTGGTCTACTTTCTGAGTGCATTGTCGGGTTCCCTGCAGAGGGCCAAAGCTCATGCAAAAATTCAATCCGGCATTAACCATTCTACGCCCAACAGAATGGTCGATTATTTCTCGCAACTTTCTCGGCTGAAATACACGTTGAATGAAACTCAAACCGTATTTTTCAAAATTATTCCTTACCTGTTTCTGGGTACAGACTTTGGTCTTTCCATTGGACTGATTCGAAAAGCGCTCGAGCCTCTCATTCGTTCGCAGAAACCAAGTGCTACAGATGTCAGCTGTTCCTCCTCCTCCTCCTCCTCCCCCGTTCTCTCCCATGCGCATCATTTGCATGCTCATTCATCGGCTGCTCTCGCTGTGTCTAATCGTCATATTTCCTCGAACAACCATCGTCATCGCAGCCTGATCGGTGTATGATGAGACCTCCCCCCCCTCCCCCCCCCGACTATCCTTTCTCTTTAGAGTTATCACTACTTGAATTGTGTGTGTTGGCAGGATGCCAAGCGTTGGCAGGACGTCCAAACCGGACATCCCCACAGACAGACACACGTTTGCGCTATATGTATAGGAGACACTATCTGACACGAATGAGCTATTTGGACTATAACCGCACAAGGAAAAATGAAATTCCGCGAAAAAATGTCCCTAGGATCAAGTTTTCACGTAGAATTCGAAAATCGACTTTAGGAAGCCGTATCTCAAAAAGTGAATTCCCTGTGGCACAGTTCTCGTGCCAGGGGGGAAATACTATCTCGAGAACGGCGCTTCGGAGACCCATAAACTTATAGTAATTCTGAAAGATCTCGACGAAATGAGCATTTTTATGTTGTGACTAAAACGCTAGCTCATCCATGGAAAAAGTTATGACTTCCGAAAATTTTGAAACTGCGACCCTGAAAATTTTTTGAACACATTGGGTTTTGTTACTATTTTCATTCGATTCCTCGTTGAAAATCACTCCTAAAACGTATATTTTGAGAAAAATAAAGTGCATGATAGTTGACCGTTTGACCTAAAAATGATCATTTTCTACCGTTTTTCAAGCATAACTTTTTTTGCTTTGAGTTTAATGAACTCTAGGGCACAAATTCGAATTCAGCGAGTGAAAATACACCACAAACTCCTGTAGTCAGATTTTTCTGAGATAATTATTTTCCAAGCTTTTCATGACCCCGTATCGAGGCCATTTTTGGGCTAAAAAGTCGAATTCTCAAAACTATGTCACTATAGGTGTTTCTGGCGTATTTTTGCTCGAAAAAACTGAATTTCTTTACTAGAATTTCATTTTTCCTTGTGTGGCTGTATGCGATCTGGCTCAGATAGTGGCTCATACAGATACAGATTTTATCCTGTCCTCAAGGCACTGGGCCTGCAGGATGGTAGCTTCGCTAGGGAGGGAGTTTGATCTTCTATTTCAAGGTGTCTGGGTCAAGGGATGAGGGAATCTTCTTTGGCTTGTTGGGTCTACTGTTGGAATGGTCTTGGTCGATCTCCATTGGGCTTTGAAGTAGATCATCCAGCCTCCGATGATGGCGAGTGAGTGCTGACGTGGACTATTGATTGACTCACGAGGCAGACTTGACGATCTGGGCCTTTCTTGACGGTAGATCACTTGAGTCGGTTGATACCCATCCGGGGTCTCTTCTTGAAGCGTACCAAGTGGGCGATTCTCACCGGGTTGCCCAAGCTGTCGGGTGAGGATTCTTCAAACTGGGTCGGAATGGGGCGGGGTGAGACGAATGGAGGGGACCGACAGCCCGTCACGAGCGCAAGAGTGGCTCATAGATGTACAGATATTTCCTGTTTACGGCCTGTAGCAAGACAGGGGAGCTGCACATTTGTGCGCGCACTGAGCCGCTTCTCTATCCCTTTGTATTCGCCCTGTGAAGCGTGTTCCGTGTGAACGTCAACTGCATGCATACATTAGGCGATTTCGGAAAAGAAGAGCCACCATGCGCCGCCGCCCTGTCTTTGTGCTTCGGCATGTAGCGTGTGAGCAGCCCCCACTGAAAAGCATATTTTGTACGTCTGAAGAGCCTTCTGGAGGAACGCAGGGGTGAATGCGGCCGCTGTGAGGTGACAAAAAGCCGCAGCGCCCATGCTAAAATTGAGCGAACCGCATAATACCTTGTTGTCTGGCGTCGCACCTACGCTATCTCGAAGAACCGACTACTACCGCGTATTTCCGCGCTTAGAAGCCGCACAAAACGGGGCGTCTTTTGAAATAGCCGTGCCTCAAAGGCATCGTGATGATGGACGATTACTGCGATTCCAATGGACACATGCAGCAAGGGCAAACTGCTGGGAGAGGCGGACAAGCATGACCTCGCTACGTGATGGATGACTTAATCCAGAGGCGATGATGCTGAATTCGAGACTCGGAACCGTCGCTCGATCTGATTTCCTGCCAGGGGCGGGAGGGGGAAGGGCGTGACTGAATTGTCTCGTCTGCTCGCGCCAAAATAAGTTTATTGTTTATTCTCGCGCGTCTTTTCGCTGTCGTTCGCGGTGTCTTGTAATTTCCTCCTTATCTTTGCCTTCTTATGCCTTCTGGAGCTATGATATTGATCTCTCCGTTTCCCATTGTCTCTCATCCCGTCTGACTGATGAGAAAGAACACTATCTTCAATATGAAGACGTAGACTATCGCTGTCTCTCCCGGCCCTTGCCCCTTCCTCTTCCCGGATGTTTCCTCCGCACATGTATGCAATATGAGGGAAGTGCGAGTCATGATGTTCTGGGAATGACAGGCGGGAGGGAGATGGGGGGGGGGGGGAGGGAAGAGTGATCTCGCGAAACAAAGAGAGAGAAAGGCGTGTGTCAGTGTCAGGCCGGTGTCACATCCACCGCGCTTTTTTTTGTGGCGCCGGCGTCGTCGACGCAATGCGCGATGGATAGGTTTCAACACATTCCCGTCGTGTGACAGCTATGATGGATGGTCGGATGCCGGATAAATTCATTCCAAGTCCAGGCCAAGGAATAGCTTCTCCATCCCATTCAGTAGTGCTTCCCCGCGACCATTCTACTCGGTCATCATCCAGCGTGAAATGGCCCATTCAGGCTGCCCCTCTGGTCTCCACGAGTGTTTCTTTCCCATCACTTTCCTTCCCCCCCTCCCCCCCCTCCCCCCCTAACTCATCTCGTCGTCCTCATTTGCAACTAGTCTCTGCACACACACACACGCTGCCCGCTCTCAATTTGCATTACGATTAGAGGCTGATGATGCTGACGCCAATTGAGAGCAAGATCAGTCCAAACGCGAGTCAGTCCAAGTCCACTATAAGCCGGCCCATCGCGCCTTCCACCCAGCGCCCCAGAAACGGCCAAACACCAAGCGCCAGTGTCAATCATCTAGTTGAATTTTGAAAGGAGATGCGCGCCGGCAAAAACAACAGACGGTTTTCGGTGAGCGCGCCAAGGTGTCTAAAAACAATTCTGCGAAAAGCGCCAAGCAATTCTTATCGAACGCTTAATCGGGAAGTAGTCTAGTTCTTCTAGATGGGGTATCTGTCCCCCCCCCCCCCTTGATAATAGGGATATATTCCGTCTACGGAAGGTACGAATTTACTCTTGTTGCGTGAGTGCGAATCAATCCTTTGCTCCCAATCGCGTAAGATGTTTGGAATCCATTACATGTCGGGACTGTCTGAGTGCATTCGTGTCTCGATCGTTTTACTATTTATGCGAAATTGAACGATTCGTGTTGCTCTCCGGTACGCCGTGGGATCCGGGAGAGACCGGATACAACTGAGACCACGTAGCTATTCAAGGATACGCGTGTCTTTCCCCAGACAGATTATATTATGTTAATTATAAATAATTATATGCTATACTTAACGACCGGAAAAGGGCTAATCTGTAGATTATGAGAATTGCGGTAATGCGCGTTCCAAGTAGTGATAGCAAATCGGCATCGACTCTCCGCTTTTCGCGTGATCTCTCGTCTGTTAGAGAGGCGAGATAGGAAGCGATTTTAGGAGAGCCGGATTCCGATTTGTCATCACTAGTTCCAATTAGGAGCGAAGTATGCTGATGTGGCAGTCCCTGCATTCGCAACGAACCAGTGGTTACTCAATTCTCTCGCTTCGCTTAGGCTACATTCACCCATTCCCCCCACATATCTCAGGTTATTGCCTCTCTCGAATAAACAATCTCCTTCATCAGTCATGCGCAGTCTTTCCATGCCAGTCTACCTGATAAGCCTGTTACGCCTTTCAACTGAGCTGCTCTACAATAGATCAGATTGCTTGAATCGTTCCATATTTTGTTCATCGAGAGCATCGCAGACTGGACTCGATGATTCTCAATTTCTAAAGATCCAGCTAAGCCGCAGCAGTCCCCCTCACGTCATCTTGCTCTTCCCGACCCCTTTTGCTTATGTGAGAAAGTGTAGAGTATCCGCATCTTTCGTGTTAGCCAACGACGTCAACGCGGATGTCCTTCTCACAATGCTCATTGTCCCCACAACTCATCCATCATTCTCTCACGTTATGGCGACGTCGTCGCAATTTGATTACGCGCTCGTGATCTGTCCGATGCATATTCTATTTATTTATTTATTGCTATTTATTTATTTTTATTTGCTCTGATTTTACCCCTCTGCAGACGCGCGATGAACTACTCAATATTGGACGGTCAACGAACGATTTTCGGGAATTTCACCGAGGTTGGTTCTTCTTCGGGAAAGCTTTGATGAGGAAATTGATAAAGATTCAGACTTGACGCAGTGAAAACTGAGGCCTGATTGGGTGCATAGAGAAAAACACTGCGCCTTTTTCATACTTTTTCTTCCTGGTATCCAGTATTTCTGTTTTCCCTTGCTCTGAACCATTCCCCTAGGCTCGAGGGAAAACTTGTCATTGTGAGTTCCGAGAGTCATTCGTAACCAGGGTTCGCTAGGGGCAGAAATAGCATCTAAAGTAAACTTCCTGGCCAAACTGCACGTCTTTTCAGCGATTCCCCTCTCGTTCTTTTCACCGGAGTTTGGCCGCAATTATGGAAATACCTGGGACGCACTGCGCCAATTTTGTGTGTGACACCGCAGCTAGATGCTCATTATCTCGAGAGCGGACTTTGCCTGCTCATTTCCTATAGAGCTTGTGATCTTTGATGAACAATTCGCTGAATGGAAGGAAGCGTCAGCCTCTTGGTTTACTCGATTCTTCGTAGACCCGAACCCCATAACTCTTCTTGAAATTGATCGAAAAGCGCTTGTCCCGGAAGAAGAAAGTGTTCAGAACTGTTCGTGACTGCCCACTTGACTCGCTCGAGCAAAATAGTCGTTCTGGTTCTTTGTTTCTTGAATCTGAACAAGCGCATATGCTTTTCCGCGCATGGTACAGGACACACAACTTCCGATTGCACTGCCCTTCATATTTGTTGACGTCCTATTCTGTCCCCCCACCCCCCCCCCACCCCCCCCCCCCCCCGAATAATCGGACAGAGGGACTGGCGCGCATAATTCAGATGATTCTGATCCGCGGATGAAGGGGAGTGAGAGGGGGCACAAACAATGGGAGGGACCGACGTGCGCATGACCAATCCCTCCTCACAAGGGAATGGTCTGAGGACACATATCCCAATCTTCACGAAACTTTGAGGGAAGACTAATTAGACTACGCTGATCACAATGGCGTTTTCAAAAGTTCCGAATAAAGCCGTAGAAGGGCGATAGCATGTCAGTCTCATTTTTTAACGCGAGCATAGATATCTTCCATGCCTCAAACAACCGATTTCACTATTGAGATTTGCCCTAATGAGACAGTACTAATCATTCCAATCGAATCCATTCCAATCTCTGTTCATAGTCAATTCCAATCCTCTTCAGACTGCAACGGAGACGATGACGACCCTCCGTCCTCCGATCGTCAATCCGTACGGGAATGTCCTCGACCATCTCAAGATCATCTACGCCTTCCTCCTCCCGCCAATGATCATCGTACTATTGGTGCGTAGATGGCCGACTCTCCTCATTTTGCGTGCTCTCTTGCCACTCTAACCGACGAGAGATCACACGAAATGAAGAGAGGCGATGCCGATTTGTCGTCACTAGTGCGTATTAGCTACAACTACAAATACATTTTTTTAAAAATCTATCCAATCCACTCCTTTTCTCAACTTTCTCTCAAGAATGCGTAGAGACTACTCATCCCTCTAGTTCGTATTTTAGTTTGGGATGTGCTTGAATGAGTTTGGGATTAGCTTGAAATTAAAAAAATAAAATCGATATTTCAGATAGCAGTAATCGGCAACGGCACCATCGTGATCTCCGCGCACAAGCTGACGTCTCCAGTGTCGCCCTACTTGAGGTATAAAATTGGTCTTTTATTTTTATATTTTTTAATCCGAGTTAATTAATGATCCTTCTGCAGATTATGCGTGAGCCTCGCGGCGGCGGATGCGTGGGCAGCCTTCCTCATGATGATAGGCCAGTGTCTTCTAGTGATGTTAACTCAATTCTATTCCATTGTCTCGGTAGATCCCAATTACTTGGGATTGGGTGTAGGAATAGGGCCCAATTACTTGGGTTTTCGAGCAGAGGAAGTGGGAATTGTTTTGACATCCCTAGCGTCTGCATTCTTTCGCTCTCTCGGAATCGAATAACCAGTGAAAGATTGGCTTGCCTTGGCTGTGAACTGTGTCACTGCCTAGTCGCATTTCCAGATAAATCGAATAGACAGATTCGTTCCTTCTCGTTCCTGACTAGATTAACTTTATTTGCAGATTCCATTTCTTCGATTCTCGAATTTCATTACAATTTGATTTCGTTCCAGGTCTGATTGTCAATTCCCTCATGCCTGTCATGCTGGGGATCAAGAAGCAGACCATGTGCTTCGATGCCGTGCTGGAGGTGGGGAGCTATAGGCAAAACAAGGATGATGAATGGGGACTGATTGAAACTTACTTGCGTCAGGAATCCGGAAAATCGATCGTTCTCACGTTCCAACGATAATGACTAACAATCGAAAAAAACAACAACATTATCTCGCTTCAACGAAGACGGAAATCCTCCAATCAATCACGAAGCTACCGTACCATTCCCTGCCCCAAATACCCTAGCGGATGAATAATTGAATTGAATATCGCAGATCTTCCGAATCTCTGGAATGCTCACGTCGGACATGCACCTGTTCGCCCTGGCTATCAACCAATTCATCGGCACGATGTGGCCCCTCAAATACAAGGTTATTTGGGATAATCTTCAGCCATTTCAAGAACATCAATCCCCACTATCGGAATGCGACTTATCCAGACAAAATACGCAGAAAACAAGCAATTTCAGTGAATCTTGGAAAAAAATAGGAGGAAGTCTGGCAATTTGACACAGATACATGCGTATTTTGAGGGGGAACAAATAATTTGAATTAACAAAATAATACGATTTTCAGATGATCGTGACGTCACGTCGTCTTCGATCTCTCGTCTTCCTCCTCTGGATCGTGCCCATCATCTTCACTGCATCCTGGTTCTTTCTAATTCCCGGAGACGGATTCAGACACCCGAAGTACGGGTTACTAATTTGCGAACATTTCTCTTCATTTTATTATCCTGAGAAGCAGAAGATCGAAATTCGTGAACATTCTCACAAGCAGAGTGAAGAGGAGATTCGCCAGAAGGCTGTCCTAACAGATGGAATTCATTCCAGATGCAATTTCGTCTTCTACAATCGGTTCGGGCCCTTCCGAATCACCATCTTCATTCTCTTCACCTTGCCCCTGTTAGCGACGCTCTTCATCTACGGTAGGTTATGAGAATCGACGATCTTGACCAAACACTAGTTTTCCTATCATGTTTCTCTTCCCTACTGTAACCGCAAGCGTACGAGATGGACTTTGGCCTTTGCTTTTGGCCTTTACCTCTCGCCTTTTAGCCATCATTCTCAACCATCTGCTCAAAGCTAAGGCGCAGTTCAACAAGACCACGGAAGTGACTGGGTGAGCTTCAGACTTCTTGAGACGCTATGGCTTTTCCAAAACGAGGGGATGCGAAGAAATATGATAACTCTCTAAGAGAAAGTAGTATCTGGCCCCTCTTGCAGTTCGGCCAAGTGCGCGCCTCGCAAGAACCACGTGAACTCTCGTCTGAAGCTGGTGTGGACGACCCTTCTGATCGTGTCAACCTTCTGCTTCTCGTGGGGAATCTGCGTCGGCTACTTCATCCTGGTGTGCAAGTGAGTTAGTCTGACATTCGTCTTCATTACTCACAGGGGAAAATGTCTACGACTTTCAAAGTCTAAAGTTGATCGACATCATAAGTCTAAAAATTAGACTTGGAGAAAGAGGTTCACCCCAGACGACTTTGAAAGTCTACAGATAAGTCTAAAAACGTAGACTTGTTTCCCTGTGAGTATTGCTGTTAATTTCTCAATAAACTCACCGTTCTCCAAGCCCTTAGGCGCTCGGCACGGCGAGAAAGTGCTAAGAGAGCTACAATTAGATCCAGAAGTATTCGTCATTGGCGAACACTTTCGAAGAATGTACTTGGTAAAAGTTAGCCGGCGGATTACGTGGTTTGAGTGTCTCTCCTCCTTTATTATTAGCTCCTGGAGAATGAGAAGAAAATGAATTCGCTGCATTGCTGTCAGTGCCATTGCTGGAATGAACCTTTCTCACTTTCCAGAAAACAGAGAGAAAGAACAGGGACCATTGCTATTCTCGTGTTTTCGAAGATCGGATAGTGAGAGAACACTGCGTAGGGAGGACAAGCGGAATAGAAGAAGTTATAATGATGGGGTTCGGCTGGGGGGGGGGGGCAAAAGAACAGGAAGGTATTTAGCTTTTCTAGTGTACATAGTGCAAATAAAGTCTGTTGGTTTAAACTTTTATCTAGTAATGATCCACACACCATGTACTTGTTGATGCACCTTCAGTACGATTGGCAAACACAAATACTTTCAGGCAAGACTGCTATTTCATCTACATGCAAGACGTGGGCGTCTATGCGGGAATCTTCTTCGGATCGACCGTCAACTGTCTGGTCAGTTATCCATGACACATGCATCCGACTCTCCTCATTTCCCATACTTTCTCAGACCCACTAGAGATCATGCGAAAAGAGGAGGGCGCATGCCGGGTTGTCATCGTTATTATTCATCCATTTCTGCTGAATAATTGGCAAAAGTAGGACAACTTTCGTAGTGTGACCTGTCGCACTTTCGCCTGTGCTCAGTCACTCATGTAGAAGGCCGTACCTTCTCAGATGCCACTTTGAGCACCGAAACCAAAACAGGAAAAAATAGAAATATGGGGCAGCCTCAGTCGTCCTTAGAATATTTCGCACCCGAGGAAATTGGAGTGGGAATGGAGTAGCCAGACAAGCTGCGCTTCCCCTCTGAGTAAACCGTATACAAAAAAAACGAAAAGAGCAGCAGTTTCCTGAACTTTTGTTGAGATGACGGATTGGTTACTTCTAAAAACAATGGTCTCGACATTCTGTTATTAGCAGGCAAACATATAGAACAGACCACAGATCGTGGTATCCAGACAGACCGAAGTTTGAAGTCCAGAAAACAATAGAGCACTCGAGTGATGCTATTAATGTTATTCTCTTACGATTCTCTAAAGAACATCTCAACTCAGTCATTAGTAGAGAGAACCACAGGCTCAAAGCAACGAATTTTTTTCGGTCAGACACCACAGACCATCGATTATGCACTCTGTCAGAAAGATAATTTTCTCGGGCATCAAAAAGGGGATGCTCTATGAGCATCATTAGCCAGAACAAATTCTATAGACTACCATTCAAATAGTGCTTTATAGCGATGAATCTGTATCTAAATTGGATTTTTCAGGTGATTCTCAAGCTGGCAGCGAATCCGTTCATCTACACCCTTCGAATCCGCGCAATTCGCCGATCGGTGGAGTCATTCCTCGGCAAGAGATTCTTCGGAGGCAGCAGAAGGGCCGGCTGCTATGGCAACGAACGATCCTCATTCTGCCATAAGTCCTCGCCCAATGGACACGCCGTCAAGGTAAAATAGGAATCTTAGATCGTTTTTGGGCCATCGCCTTTCGATTTTTTACTTCAAGTTTCTTCAAGTTCTTCCTCTCCAGGGATCTTGATCTTTGATTATGATGGGGGTGGCACATCAAGGAATATGATTTCAATAAACAGCTAATTGTTGATTATAAATCATTCCCTGATTGCAGCTGCCCGTCCACACCCCTCTTCTCTCCACCAACTCGTATACCGTCTGTCACGTATCTGACGTCTCATCGTAAGTCACAGGTTAGAGCTACTTTTTACCATCGGGGTAATCATTATTTGCTTTCTGTGAACAATTAAAACTCAAAAATCAACAGATCGTGACCGATGTTGAGCCATTATTATCAAAACGTTTGTTATTTCAGTAGGAACGAGTCTTCGCGAGGAGCATTCGACTGAAGTCCATCCCAAATGTTCCTGAATCCATCCCCAATATCTCAAGTGTCGGGTCAACTCTCGAGGTGCCATGCAACGCACTACTTCGCCAATCATTATCAGCATCGAGTTGATGTATCGTGCCCATTATGTACCGTGTTCATCTATGACGATAATAATACTATTTTCTGACTCAATCGCATCCATTTGAATATACCTTATCAGTACACTGGAGCAGAAATGATGAAGAAGAAAAAAGGTAAAACCATAGTACAAATGAGCCTCATCAGACTGGAACATGCAGCTCTGCCACAGGACACATGGGCCATGTAACATGGCAACACGTCTTCAATCGATGAAACATTTAAATTGCCTCTCATTTGGGAACGAGCCAGCGTGCAACCATTCAAAGGATATGTCATTTGAATTGTTTAACCTGAGCCAGCGAGCAACTGAATTCGCTAAAATTGGTTGCTACAGAGTCAACCCTGCCAGAACTTGTATAATCATGTATCGCAGTTGTAGAACTAAGGCAGCGCCACAACTCAGGCAAATCGTTTCCGATCTAATTCGAGCAATTTTGCGACTAATCCGTGGCCAAATCAAGTTGCAAAATTTGCTAATTAGATTGTAAAAACGTTTTAATTAGATCGTAAAATCTCATCAGCTTCGGATTAGATTATAAATTCGTTCTGATTAGATTATAAACTCTTCTAATTATATTGTAAATTGTATATTTTCGGTCTGAATCTAATTTGATTCAAATTAGATTGTAAAATCTGATGATTAGATTATAAATTAACGAGAGTTCAGATTAGATCGAAAACGATTTGCCTGAGAAAGGCATTTTATTCCACGCTATTTGACGGGAAACCCCTGCAAACTAGACGTATTTTGTAGTTTTGACTGTTTTATTGTCTCCCTGTCTCAGATGAAAAGAACTTCGAAAGGAAATCATGAGGAGAGCAGAAACAATGCAAAGAAAAGCAAAACGGTCGCTCACAATGAAGAGGTACGAAGCTAACAAGGGAACGGCCAGAACTCACATATCCCGATCTCGTTCTTTTTCTCATGAGAGATAGCTCTCGTATAGAGAAACTCATTACCGTTATTAAAAGTTGCCCAATCCATCTGGAAATTTTAATATTGAAACTTCAAAATTTCGAGCGCAAATTTGCAAGAGCGACTTGTTCATGCTATGATCGAATCGTAGTGTCTCCGTCACTGAAATAATGGTGTTGAATACCACTAGTCATATGACACATGAAATACCGTTGAACCCCTTTCGAGTGCATCTGTTTCGGATCTATCGACACCACTGAACTTGAAAAAAAACATTGAAAAATTTCTCGGAGTGTTCGGAAAGGCAACAAAACTAAAAAGACCGAGAAGGGATCCGAACCGCCAACCTTCTGATTAGTAGTCCTAGTCACTATCCATTCGACCACAATGACGGAGACACTACGATTCTATCATAGCGTGAACAAGTCGCTCTTGCAAATTTGCGCTCGAAATTTTGAAGTTTCAATATTAAAATTTCCAGATGGATTGGGCAACTTTTAAAAACGGTAATGAGTTTCTCTATGCGAGAGCTATCTCTCATGAGAAAAAGAACGAGATCGGGATATGTGAGTTCTGGTCATTCCCTTGTAAGCATACGTTTAGCACATGATAATTTGTTAGATCTCTTATATATTTAAAGATTAAAGATTAAAGATTATCGATTCAGAATCACTTTGTGTCTCTCTCAGACGACTGCCTTCTGGATATTTTAGCCAGAGTGAATCAGTAAGATTTATTTATCAGCTTTTCGATGTAGAAATAACAAGAACATCTGTCTGAACGTTAACAAACTAACCATTACAGTGATGATCTCGACCAGTTTGCAACACTGAGCATGAGAATGGGCAGGCTCTCGGCTATTTCAAGACCGACAGCTGTAAAACTCCTTTCTACTAATATAATCGTTTCACAGGTTAGAGAAAATAGATACATCATTACAAAAAGGGTAAGACGACGAATGATAAGACGGATGCACGGCGTTTTTCTGGCGAAACGCCAAAGCTAATTCGTGTCGAGACCTCACTGACGCTCTCTCCTTTTCGTGTACTATCTCGTCTTCTTCTCGCCTGCCCTGGCTCCCCCCATGCAAAAAAACAGTGCCGCTAGAACATTACGCGCCATCTTTGTTCCCAACGACGGCAATGAATAGGGAGAAAAACACAAGACGAAAATGTGTTTATGACTGCATTTTTTTCTCGCCGTGTTCATTACAATATCCGCTTAGGAAACTTCTCGGACCTTCAAATTCATGCTCCAGTTTGGAAATGAAATTTTCCACCTGAAACTAACCAATTCTCGTTCCGGGCTGTCGAGTAAGATGACTCGCAAATCGTTCGGAAAATGGGTCAGTGATTCTTTGTTTTTTCTATTCATTCGAATGTGTAGCCATTTAAAAATTACTTAAATCATCACAAGCAAGCATTCTCGGGTTTTTGTTAAAAAATTATTTTAAAATGCACTCAGATCACCAACAGACATCCGCACAGACAAATAGCGTCAGAAGTTATCACGGACCGTGCTTATTCTCTCCTGAGCAGTTTCGAGTTCCAGTGCTGCATTTTTGATTCGGTAAATATCGAAGAATATATACGAACATTCAACATGCAGCTTTACAGATTTCTATTGATGATCATTTTTTGAATTTCATAGAGAAACTGATTATGAATAGCTCTTTCTCCTCGTTTATGCTAATGGGCAGCGATTTTGAGATGAAGTTGAACAACAACGGAATAGAGAGGTCGGCGAGGTTCCATTTTGTTGCTAACTAAATCTTGAAATATAACGAAGCGACCACCGCATAATATCTACTCGCAGATTCTTTTCCATTCTTCTGGCCGCTAAGCCCACCCACATCTCATTCATGTTCGGCGCTCCACCCATCGATGAGCACTTCCTCAGCAAATTTGCTGAAGCTGTACTCCTACCAGAATTCCGGATCACCTATTGTCATGTGAGTAATTTCGAATAGAAAATGAAACCAGATAAAGCATATAAAGCCTATAATAAAGCAGATAAAACAGATAAAGCATCCATTGCATCGTCCGAAAGTGACGTGTAGTCAGCAAGAGTATCGTAGGCTTGGAAGTAGGTGGACATTTTCCGACGGCCCTAGTCGCTCGCCGAACTGCTTGACTGTGGTTGAATATTTTGTATAAAACTTTTCCTCCGAAAGTACAGAATATTAAAAAAGCTGACTTCCGTTTCAGATGCCTACGGTAATTCCCAATGAGCGATTCGTGGGAACTTTATCAAAATTCATATCTCTCAGTATGCCTGCTCTGCTCATCGACACAGATTGGATGATATCATCCATATCGGTGAGGTTGCAATGACAACTTTGCATCATAGTTCATCTGAACACTTTCTTGTCGTAGAAACAGAGCTCGATCCATTATGCGGACTCGTTCTCTCTCGCCAAACAGAACGACAAGAGAGCGTGCGAGACAGAAAGAACACGATTTTGACAATGTTCTATTCATTAGTGAAACAAAGAAAAGATGATCCCTTATTCTTCCTTTTATCGTATTTTTTTCAAATTACGCTTCAGATGCGTTTGCGTAGACAGACAAGTGGAAACTGAGAGTTTCTCATCACGAATTCGCTCAATAAACAAGACTTTGAAGCGGCAATTCAAGACGATTTGCAGGTTTCTCTCAAACGCATTTCACAATAGATTGAGCTCGCATCGAAAAGGTCACAGACAATGCCCTCATCGTCACTATGATAATGTTGTCGTCATGGTTCAGCTGAGAAGTCTTTGCTCGTCATAATTTATGAACAACTGAATTCGAAAAGCCAGAATATTAGATTCAACAGCTACGCGTGTTCTCTTAATATTTTACTTAATTAATTATTGATTTTGTTCTCATTTTGACATCATTTCAGTACGTGGAATCTGTGAATGGGCATAGCATCGGAACCGGTCACGAAGTGGACATCAAAATTAACGGAACAGCAGATCCGAATATTTGGTCACTGGAAGCTTCATTTGTGGAAATTTTATTTGAATATTTCATCATTACTATGTCTAACCATTTGTTGTACTTTCCACGGGAAAGAACACATGCAACAAATAAACTAGAAAAAATATTTCAATACACCGACTGCAATTTACAAGCTTTCCTAAGATACACAATCTACCTTTCCCTCGTTCCTCCTCTGGTATCTCACCTTCCTCTTCTTTAATGGAGCTCTGATTTATTTGAAGGACAATTGATAAGGAGATCAAGACCAGAGAAAGAAGGGGGAGGTAGGTCAGGGAAGGTATAGAATAGAGGAAGGTGAGATACCAGAGGAGAAACAAGGAGGTATTATGAGGCCGTTTGCGTAAGAGTCTAACAACGGTGACCAGAACCTTTCCCTAAGCCTATATTTCGGCCAAGCTTCCTATAATACTATTTTCTAACGCATTTGCATCCATTTGAATAGACTTTATCAGTACACTGGAGCAGAAATGAAGCTGTACTAATCGGGAGGAACGGCGGGGGGAATCGCGCCAGCCTTGGGGCACCGGGCTAGACCGGGAGGGCCGCCGCAGCCGGAGGAGGGGGTGCAGCAGCATCTGCAGCCTCTGCAGCCGGTGCCGTCACTTCGGCCACCTCCGGCGTGAGGAGGTCGGGCGGAGGACGGGGAGGGGCGGGGGAGGCGAGATGATGATAGGAGGGAGAGGGATTGGCCTCCTCCTGCTGGGCCAGCATGTCGAAATCGTCCAGCATCGTCCAGTGTCTCATCTGAAAGCGATGGGATTACGGTAGACGCAGATCGATAACTGACTTATTTAATGAAAAATGATCTCACATTGTGCACGTAATCGGTCTTGCCCACACAATTCTGCATGATATCGTACTGGCGCAGGTCCATGAACAGGCCGCGCTGGTAGTATTCCTGCGAATATTGATTATTTATTCGTCACTATCGATTCAAAAAGTTTGTAAATGAAAAAGGAAGCTATTTCTTATGTTATCTACAAGCGTGGAATGATCAGCTCAGAAGCTCAGACCGAAAAACTAATTGCAAGTATATTGGACTTAATCCATCGCTAAGCAAAATCCATCCCAAATTGGAAGATACGAATACTGACATGCCAAGCCTGCGTCTTCATTCCCGTCACGATCTGTTCCTGGTTCGTGTCTCGCTCCACCGCCAGCTTGCTCTGCTCGAATAGGTCTTGACGCCAGAGTCGCTGAAATGGATTTTATTATCGGAAGAGTACGGTAGTTCGGAGGGACAGTTCGGTAGGTCGGTTCCTTGAACTCATTCAATTATCATTTGGCTCCTTTGTGAATAATGTAGTACATACCTTATTATCTCATTTCATATGTTCTTCGTGCATGTTTGACATTTCGTGTAATTCAAATAGACGACAGAATGCGTAGGTTGGAATACGGTAGTCGGGGTACGGTATCTCCCAAATATCGATACCTTCCAGTTGCTGCCCTCCCAGATGACCACCGATCGGCACATGTAAGCGTTGAAGCAGACGAGCAGAGAGACGAGAGAGATCACCAGGATCTGGAAAATATAGATATGTTTTCAAAAGATCAAAGATCAGAGATCAGAGAGTTGACCAGGATCTGAGGACAGGAAACACTAATAGATCAAAGATCAAAGATCAATGACTGAAGTGCCGAAACGAACCGCCAATCCTCTGGCGACCAGGGAAACGATGCGTTCTAGCGACTCAGTCGTCGACTTTGAGCGGAGGTTACCGTCTATAATATTGTGAATTTAGATGAGAAATCGACGATGGAGATTAGTTTCTTTCAATAAGACAAAAGCAGTCAGGAGACACACGAGAGAGCAAACGTATCAGCATTTTTTTTAAACGGTATCTGCAACTCTCTCTCTCTCTTCTAATCGATCCGATAGCCCTTTGCCCGCTCCCACTTACTAGTGTTGGCTATTATGTAGATACTACGCAGCGACCATGGTACCTCTCCTCCTCCTGTGGAGGAAAGGGAGAGAGGTAGCAGGGTCGCTACATAGGATCCAAGAGATCAAAGATCAAAGATCAGAGTGATCCGATCTCCAACTTACTCGGGGTAACGCAGGTGGCGATGGTTCCGTATCGTGTGTGCATCCACGTGCCATTGGGGAAGTGAATGCGCCACCAGCCCAGTCTGAAGATCAAAGATCAAAGATAAAAAATCAATCAGTATTTAGCTTGAAAGGATTGGTGGCACTAATGTCTGGCTATATGTGTTAGATAGGGAAGGTAGTGGGCATCCGATATCCGCTCAACTCGCGTGTTATAAATTTTCGTTTGAATGAGCGATTGGCTGTGTACCAAAAGAGCCTTGCGCTACGGGACTAATCCGAAACAGGGAAGAGAGAGGAAAATGAAGAGAGCGCCGTCATTTCTGCAGGGCATCGTCCCGAATGAAGGAACTTCATCGGTTTCTGGCCCAGCCAATGCTGCCATTGCTTTCTCTTACAATTACTCCCCATTTCTCGATTTCCACCTTCCCCCCCCCCTCTCATATCAATTTGCGCGGTTGGAACATGGGCCAGAGACCGAAAAAAAGTTCCCGACAGAGGATGTCTCCCTCACTCTCTATCGCAGCTCAGCTTCTTCATGAGCTGCCAGTTCGCGGCTTCACTGAAGCGCATCCTGCAATACATCCAATATTTATTTATTTATTTATTTAATAAATAATCATCATTCACTACGGTAGATCTTCTGGGCAGAGATGGCTCTTCGCAATTTCCCCTTTTCCATTGCTTACATGAGTTGGAATGGCTCGTTGCACTTGTTGCCGCCGTAGTCGCTCAGGAAATTGATCTGGAAACAATTTATCGAATTTTATTTTCGATGATATCGATCTCCTACCGGGCTGCATCTCTCAGTCTTCGTGCAGGACTGCTTGAGGAAACCGTCGGTGACGCACGAGTGACCTGAGACGAGATTGCATCATCATTAGGAAATAGTAAGGTAGCGTCATCACAATCAAATGCAATGGAAAAACGAACGGGGAAAATTGTTTTGTCTGCACTGCACGTCGTTGACGGGCCGCATGAAACTGAATTATTGTTTATTATTTATATTATTTATTTTATTGGAGAAAATACTGACCCCTCGCCGTCTCTGATCTTGAACTTGTAAATGGAGGAGGATTCACGTGCACAGATTGCCGTCTGGAAATGAACTCATGTTATAGATGTTTCAGCCAGTCATAGAGCTTCCAACATAGGTGTGCACGCCACCGGCCACCTATTTTTTGGACCGACACCCCTGCGCAACGACTTATGGGGGCCATGGTCCAAAAATGCTCGCCACCAGGGTTGAACAGGTATGGTTTCCAATATGACTCAATTAGAGACTATTTCATTATATAATAAGCTTAAATGCATTAGCTATCTCTGTTCACTCGGGGAGGCGGCAGATTGGGTCGAGCTGCGAATCGAAACGATCCCTACCGTATTCTCGGACTACCGTAACCCCATCGACCTGTGGATTGAGCACGACTCTCCTCGGCGTGTAATCAACGATTCGATCGCCGTTCGCACCCGACGCCACCGTGTTCACGAACATGTCGTAGTTGTCGGGGCACTGCAAGCAGAGATACCGTAACCTGCGCTACCTACAGTAACCCGTAACCGATACCGTAAGATACCGTAACCCCCAGCTACCGTATCCGTAGTGAATCATCGTTTCCTCCAGGTACCGTACCCCCCATCAGGATACCGTAGCCCGTAGGCTATGGGGATACCATGCCATCGAGCTACCGTATTCACGGACTACCGTACCCTCAGTCTCGCACAGGTCGACATGTGGTTCTGTCCCTTGTACGGCATCGAGAAGGGCAGAGCACACTGTGGATTCAATTTGGTGCCGCAGTGCTGAAAAAGAGACACTTTGCATATGCACTTTCCAGTCAAAACCACATCATTTTGAGCGAAATTGGGCTAACGGATCGGTTTCTGAGGCGAAATCTACATCGCTTTTCATTGCCAAATAGGAGTAGAGCCGGGGATTGATGATAGAACCGGGAAATGGGAAACTGGCCTTTGGCGTCGGCGGAATGGGGCATTCAATGCAGCGGGTGCGATCGATCACTTCGTAGGCTGAAAATTGAGGATCGAATGGCGAAATTGGAATGATCAGGGTATATTCGAGGAGCAATTAGTTCAACTGCTGAGATGCGGATGGGGGTAGAACGTACGAGAAGGAGGGGGAGGGAGGGTCACAGATTCCGCGAGAGAGGGGAGGAGGAGGAAGAGGAGGAGGACGAGGTGACCGCCCATGGCGGAGGGAAGAGGAGGGAATGTAGGAGGAGGAGGAGGGAGGAGAGGGGAGAGGATGAGTGGGTTTGCATACGAGATGAATTGTAATGCGATTGTGAATCGGTTCATTGTTCAATGACTTATCTGAACTGGCTAAAAAAAGAGAAAGAGCTCGATAATAAGACAGAGAGAGAGTCGATTTCCGATTTGTCAACACAATCCTCACCAGATGTGTTGGCGATAAAGATTAAAGATTAAAGATTATTAAGTTTCTTGCTCTCCATTGATTCCTCATCCACGCGAACGATTAGTCTGACAATGTCGGATGGAAGAGTGGCGAGGTTCACTGAATCATCCTTATATCTCCAGTATCCAGTGACTTACATCATTCGAAGGTGATCTACCGTACTGATCGGCTATGTCACTTATCGGCCGCAAGATACTGTAATTCGTTAATTGAGACGAGAGAAGCACACGACTATAGATGTACCTATCAGGAGTGGTGAGAACGAGCGGATTGGAGATTAGATATCGAAATGTTCATGCGAAGAGATGGTTTTAAAGCGGTTTACGTTGTAAGCGAATATATGTTGATGCTACTAATGCTCTTACTCCTGCTTTTTGCGTATGTGGATTTTTACTGCTTTTGTTCATCGGTTCTGCGACAAAATCTGTTCCTATCCAAACAATCAATCATTTTCTTTATTATCCGATGGACAAAACGCAAAATATCCTAATATTGTCTGCTAACTGTTCCTCACTCCAGTTTTCCACTCACTAAATATTTGTTTAAATGTTACTTCTATCCTTCTCATTCGCCTCGTTTAATGTTACTCGATAAAGAAAATTTCTGTAATGGCGGGGCTCAGTGTAACACTTGTATGACGAGAACACCTTTCGTGAGATTGGAGAACAGAAGTCACCTAGGAGATGGGGGGTGGGTGGGGTTGAGGTCCATGGGCATACTTTACCGTAATCAATGCTGCTACAGTAATCTACCGTAGGACGAGTTTCCGTGAACGATGCTGCTGGTGATGGTTTCATCGATTACACGAAGAGAAATCGGTGGCTGGAAAGGAGGAGGAGGAAGGAGCGGTAGATGGAAATGAGGGAAGAACGAGACTGTTGACAAGTAAGAGTAACACAGTAGAAATCCTCCCATTGCTCGGGTATGCGATGTAATTGATCCCTTTAGCCAGTATCTTTGCCCCCTCAAGGCCCCCCTTATGGTCGTCTCTTCTGCTTTCTCCCACGCCCTTCATGCAGCTGCCAACACTCCAGCCTGACGCCGGAATGGGAGACATTCCTTCAGAGAAAAAAATTTCATGAGCATACTGTAGCCTACCGTAACCAGTGATCCTGCAGTAATCGACAGGAAGGCGAATTGGCACATCGGATGCGTGATCAGCTAGCTATCGTGGTAAACATGTCCAATAAAAATACGACAAAAGAAGGATGATTCAACAACTGAGGTGATTCATTCACGGTGCATCAACACATCTTCCATATTTTGAATTGTGACGACGTAAACATAGATAGAAATAGCCATATTTGGCGTCTGTTCAAACTTCTCGCGTTGTTATCTTCAGATCACGTTTCCAATCAGCAGGTGTTGCTCTGATTCACACGTTGACCTATGAAAGCCTCGGAGATCAGGGGGAAACGGTCAACTTGGAATAATCTTGGACTAACTAAAATGATACAGTCTCCTCTCATCCCTCTGGTTTTCCTCTCCCTCCTGGCTATTACCGTAGTCTCCGGGGGCTGCTACGAGGACTGGTCCCGCTGCACGCCACAGACAACATTCTGTACGTAAGAGGGATGACTTATCGGAGCCGACTCTCCGCATTTCGCGTGCTCTCTAGTTTCGCTGACCTCTGAGAGTTGTTGCGAAATCGGGAAAGTCGTGGCCGATTTGGCATCACCAACAGATTGATCTTTGATCTATCTTTCCTGTTCAGGGACTGGCATACTGTGGAAAGACTGTCCGGACTACTGTAGACAGTGCAAGGGACGCGCATCGGGAGGATGCGAGAGGGTTCGGGGCCTGGGGCCGTGCAGTGGAGGATACCAGTGCCGGTGAATAGTGACTCCAAATCGGAAAGATTCTCCCCATTTCGCAACCATATAATCTAGAGATCAGGCGAAATCGGGTTCCGATTTCCCATCTCTACAAGTTAGTATGTTGGATAGCGCTCTCTCCCCTCTGCGAATGCTCTTTTGTTGAGCAGATACAAGATGGTTCGCAGAATTGAGAGAACTACATTCAGATCTGTCATCGCTACCAGTGAGTGTTTCGAATCAGGGATGAATTGGCAATCTTCACCTAATCGCTACACATTCATGTTCAGGTGCAAAGGCGGCAACGTCGGGCCAAGCGGAAATTGGCTTGTGAAGGCGACTTGTGCACTCGGTCTTTGATCTTTGACGAGAGATACCATGTTACATGGTCCATATATTTGTACATTGACAGTATGATAAACCTCTCGAGCATAATGTGACAAAGCGAGATGACGTTCGAATGGGTGAAGGTTATGCACAGTTTTTCAAGCAATTGATCAAAGGCATCAGACCGTCACTACAAATGAGAATTAGCGAGTCGAATAGTCAATCGACCAGTGTACAAAAAGTTGCAGTAGCGAATCTGAGCTCCCAGAAGAGATAAAAGACCAAGATTCAGGTTATTCACCCATCATAGTATGGAAGGAGCAAAATGGGTTGGAAACTGTTGTTCGCGAAGGGGCTGTTTTTGCTCTCCTGATTCAAGTGTTTCGTATCAACCTTTATACACCAGACGGGGTGCTAAATAGAAGAACCCGGTGAATATCTTGTAGGGGGTATAGCTCAGGGGCTCTTTTTGCATGCGAGAAGTCTGGGGTTCGATTCCCCATACCTCCACCAAAATCATTTTGCTGTTGTGTGTAAATTAGTCAATTGATGAAACTCATTTTTGCACATCATGAGTGCCCCCTGCATCTCACTAACTTAGTTTTTGTTTGGTTCTTTTTTTTCTGAAAATTTACTTCTTTGTTAGACCAGATTCTCCTCCCGATATACTTCGATAATTCCCAAGAACTAGAAGATCGAGAATAATTCCTGATGCGAGATTGACATTAATCATATCACGCAAACATTCACACTAATTCTCTAGTTTGTGCACGTTGGGATGATTTTGTGGCCTTGATATCACGACACCAAGACAGTTATCAGGATGTATCAGGAATAGAGTTCTCTTATTGGAAAACGATTTACCATTAACGGTTCATTTGCTTATTGGATTTCCAATAGTATCCTCATTCACCACACTGTCTCGCGAACAGAGCAGTGTAATCCCTTTGTTCGACTTTATTGGAAAATGGAACAAGAGAACAACAAGAGAACCCTAATCAGGAACCATTACTCGCCAGTTTCAATAGTATAACAGAACTCATTCATTGCCTCTCTTCCATGCGAGTTTGAAGAGTGCCTAAGAACTGAATACACACGCGATTTCGTCAATTCTTGTTACCTAGTAATTGAAGAGAAACATAAAAAAAATATCGAATATCTCGAGTAAAAACGTCTTTCATGAAGATAAAATTAAAGTTTTGAAGATGATATCAAGGAGATAAATGCCCCCATAGATATTCCAATTAATATTTTGGTGACTGGCTGGTGACTTGTGTAGGTGGCGTTCTCGAGGGAAGACACCTTGCAATGGCCAGTATTAGCCGTTTCCCGAGCACTTCTTGTCTCAATGCTCCTGAAAAAAATTCTTGAAAAAAAGAGCTCTTATCAATTGTGATAATTCGTTGGTATTTCTAATTCTGTCAAGAGTTATCTTGTCTGTCAGAATGATTAGAGACATTAGGACAGGCTTTTTATATCACCTTATTGTCTTACCACTTGTGAGCAGTAGACACCAGGGGTTCAGTAGTGAGATTGGAAAGGAAACGGAGTAGTAGTGGAGCCGGAGAATGTACATTGCATTCAGCTTAAAAGAAGGTTGAATATCTCCATCATGGATGCCCACCCAATACTTTTCGCTATCGACAGAGACCCTTGATGGTAACGAAAATATGAGCAAGATATTGTTTTTAGTGGAACAATTGGGTATCGCTTTGATATCCCTATTGCAAACATCAATGAACGAGAAGAGCCCATTGGCGAGGTAGAATACGGCCAGGGCACAGAGGCACAGGAAGAGGACGAACGAAGTTATCATCAAGGATCGTTCCTTTTTCCGCATGCGAAATGTGCTGAAATCACATGAATTCGAGCCATTTTGAGCCTTCAATCACCTTTTTTTCAGTGTCAGAAATATCAGAATGTAGCAAATAGTGGAGATAAATGCACCAGAGAAGGACGATATCATAGTGATCAAAGAGTTGATCTGAATTTGCTAATGTCTCTACTAGAGATGACAAAACGAACTCGGCATGCCGGCTTCGACTAGGGTTGAAGCCGGGGCTTCAAACCAGCATTGAATGCCGTTTTGTGATCACTAGTCTCTACTAATGACTTTCAGATTAGGCTCACTTGCACGTGAGATAGATTCGTCACTCGCGCCATGCGATCTATAGCAGGGACGAATTCGAAATGGGAATGAGTCTGCCCGAAGAAAATGTACAGTCCGAAGAGTATTGGGGCGGTCATGTGAGACAGAGTCACTTTCACAGTCGATAAGTTCTCGATGACCTGTATGTATTGCATTATAGTTCGAAAAAACGGGACGCCGTCTCTTCATTTCACACACTCTCTAACCGGACAGAGTGACGAGATAGTGTGTGAAATGAAGAGACGGCGACCCGTATTTCGAACTCTATATTGCATACCAATTGGAAAATGACAACGAGCGAACCTTGGAGGCGTGCGGAAAGCGGAAGATCATCATTCTGCTTATGGAGATCAGTGTCACTCCGAGGATCTGATAAATGTAGGATTTCACTCGTTTTCTGAAATCCTACTCGTACCGAATAGGTCAGATAGGTAGGGGGTCGAGATAACGGTTACGTGACAACTGAGGAAATTAGGGGCACGTTTATCGATAATTCTAACTTCGAGATCAACCTTAGGCGTCTCGAACATCGCGAGTGAAATCGTCAGATATGAATGAATCTGAGGTGTTGCAACAAACAAACTGCAGGAATCGTTAGGAAGTGTTTGAGTGAACGAGGTCGTGCGTGGGTTTTGCTGAGTTGCGCGGTAGCTTATCGCCAATTTCCAAATTGCAGCATCCCGCCCGGATCTTGCTCTTGCAAACTAAGGATCTTGCAAACTAAGGATCTTGCTAACCAAGGATCTTGCAAACTAAGGAGACTAAGGATCTTGCAAACTTAGGAGACCCTCCAACCTGCTTCTCTCAGGTGATCACTTCACTCTATTGGTTGAGGTACTATCTAGATCAGTGAGCTTAGTAGTTAGGTGATTATATCTTTCCTAATGTTGGCGGATTCAAATGAACCTGTCCATAGACACATGCGTATCTGTGAGCGTATGTGAACTGCACCTCGAACGTCCCATTGAGTCCGAGCAGATAGTCGTGAAAGACTAGCCAATCCTGAAATGATACACGAATGAAGGCCTAAACTCACGGGCTATAATCTACCTGGGGGATCTCAGACACGAAAAACCAAACGACATAGCTAATGTCGAAGATTGCCTGCAATTAGGTGCATTTTAAAGACCGCAATAAAGGGTTTCACCTGTGCCCGAATGAGTTTGTAGAAAAGATTGCCTTTGCTCTCTCTTCTTTTCCAGAGCACGAAGAGCACTTTGAAGTAGAGTGCAATAGTAAGTACAGAAAATGGAAGGAGGAAGAAGTAGAGTTGAGGCCGCTCCATATGCATGTCTTCAGATTCGGAGAACAGGGAATGTTTTCATATCTCATCGCTATTAGATCCTTGATATAGTGTTCAATGAGTCATGTAAACGTGACTTTGATCGTTTGATTTTTGAGCTTCTCAGATGATGAATATCTAGTCTTCTGGCACGTACTCAGCAGTCCGAAAAAAAGCACCCACATTCATTCGAAAATTCATTTGTATATGCACTAGAAACCGCGATTGCTCGAGAGAAACAGGAGAATATCACGAATTTAGAATTTCGAGTGAAAGAATGCAATTGGGCAGTAATCCACATCGATGGTGGCGAAGGGGCGACACGCACTGTGATTAAGATTGAGATAATGAGCTAAATCGTTTCGGATAGACGACATTTATCGTTTTCTGAAAGCCTACTGGTACCGAATAGGTCAGATAGGTAGGGGGGCGAGATAATGGTTACGTGAAAACTTACTGAGGAGATTTAGGGGCACGTTTATCGACAATTATAACTTCGAGATCCACCTTAGGCGTCTCGAACATCTCGATTGAAATCGTTAGATAGGAATGAAGTGTTCATAATTCTACATAGATAACAGCAAAGAAAGTATGGAACCAAAGGAGCAATTACGGGTCAGTGTTAAATACACTTAACAATTTTTTTACCAATGATTGAAATTGAATACGAGAAATATTAATATTGCCCGAAAAGAAATGGGTGAGTGATAAAACATATAATTTTGAGAAAACAATAGGCTGTTGAAAACGAAACAATACTAATGTTGCAGCCAGAATGGCATGCTTACAGTGTCCATTCCTTATTTTTTTTACAATAGAAACATCTTGAAAGAAGTGCAATAGAATTGAGAGATGATTCCTCCTCACTTCGATCTAGTGGATTGCAATGGATAGTTGCTCTCACATAGCGCGCATAATCACATTTTTGAAGATTGGATCATGAAGTGTGATCAATTTGAAGGAAACCCCTACTTTCTCCAATTCATTATTCATTTTCTCCCAGAATTCCATTGGCTGTTGGAAGTACTTATCTCTAGGGACTTCTTCTTTGGATATCCTTTCGTGAATGCTCAATTCCGCACCCAGTTCAGACAACTCGCGAATAGATTTGCCTGCGAATATTGAGTGGAATTATGCGAGATATTGGAAAATCTCAATCATCCTTTGCTCACCAATTTCATCGGGAAGTACTCTTTGAGCGAAAATAAAAATGTATTGGATTCGATGTTTTCGAGTTAGTCTGATAATCAGTTGCCTGCAACTGCGCGGTTAAGGTTTGTCTCAAATGCAGTACGTACATGTCATTCTCGTCACACTTCCATTCCCATAATTCCAGCCGTTGAACGCTTAAGCAGCCGAGCGAGGATTCTATGGCGTGCGGAACCCTTTCACGAATAGGCTTCTCGTAGAATAGCACTAGAGTCTGGATTTGAGAGAAGCATGTGAGGAATCGAGCGATTCGACGGCTCTTGTCAACATCTCCCAAGTGTGGCCAAATCATGTCGATGAGGCCAGCGAAGGCGAGTATGAGAAAAATGAATATGATGATAATCAGCAACAATGGCGACATCATAATTGCAGACAACACCGAGCACATAATTACGAATTTCACGAGATATTTCATAATTGACTCCCAGGCATCGCTCAAGACGATCTTTTGCGGAGCACAGGCAACTTCGATCGCCTGTAAATTGCATAACTTTGAAAGAATCTCTACCAAAGCATAATGTTTGGTCCTATTTGGATCGATTCTTTATTTTGTTGTCACACCGTCGAGGATGTGGCGAATATTTAAATGTATATATTTGATTTGATATCACCATTAGATACGAGATTACACTCACCCCATCGTATCTCTGACAGATACTCAGCCATTTCCCTATCCCGACTCGATCCTCCAGCCGATCCGGCATGATAGCATGCATGTTCATCTGATGATACGTATAAATTTCATGCTGCTTCGTCTTTTTCATCCAGGAAAGACCACTCGTATCCTGCAATTATAATAAGCATCCATAAAGAAGAGGATGAAGGCATTGTCGAGGGGGGGGGGTATATTAGGCCAACGACGAGTTATAAATGGACAATGCAGATGGCACAAACGCTCGGTCGGCTGCCGTTCTTGAGAAGAAGACCATTCCCGTTGTACGCAATCTGCCGATTCCGAGACACACGGGCTAACCTCAACGGGCGATGGGTGACTGGCGCAACCGGGAGAGGGAATTGCGCAGTGTAGATAAACCCGTTCGAGAGGAGGAAGATTGCGAGGATTGTAAAGATGCTCCAGAACCAGGGCATTCCACGATCGAGAAATCTGGTATACACAAGTTCTAATTTTCTAGAAATAACAGGGTGAAAAGTGTTCGGAACCCTAACCAGTCTCATGTTTTCGAATGAATCTTGCTCCATCCGAACGATGATTCGCATGATGTCCGATGGGATAGTGGCGAGATGGAGAACCGGAGGCATGTTTTGACAGAAATAATAACGCTCAATCGTTGAGAGGTAAAAAAAAAAAAGGAAAAAAGGTAAAAAAGGTAAAGGACACCCGTTTCTCTAGGCACATTCGTCCTGCGGGTCACACTGCTAGGCCAGTGTATTTGTAATGGGAGGATTCAGTCCGCAGCTCCCGATCCTGTTCTTCGGACCTACTTTACCGCGTGATCTTGTCACTACCAATTTCCCGTCCCCAATGGGTGGGCGCCTTGGTGAGGCGGAAGCGGTGTCACGGCCGGGATTCGAACCCGGGAGGATGGAATGGGAGGGCGCCTTAGACCACTACACCACTTCGCCTCTGGTTGAGAGGTATTGTGAAATATAAATTCGAAAAGAGAAAGCGCGCCAACAGAGGGGACGCCAGGCCAATAGTTCAAGGCCAGATTGCTGAATCCCGATTAAGGCCTCCTTTCTGCCAGCTGAGTCATGCGCATTGCGCTGCCTGTTCAGATTGAGAACATTGTGATTTTTTTTCGCACATCTGTTGAGTAACTTTGAACTCACAAACAAGCACTAAGAGAAATGCATAAACCTACTTGCGTTTAGAAACCTCTTGGTGCAACTGATTTCGGATCCTTCTCGCTTTAGATTGAATGGATTTATCTTTGAAAGAACAGTGATTAACAAACATATATAGCCAGTTTACAGATGATAGAGGGTCTAATCCATACGATAGAATCCTCTCACACGCTCAACATCAGAGTGGCCTTGCTAACAATCGATTGGCTTGCAAATAATGTGCGTTCTAACATTGCATCTGCACATTTTAGTGATGAAATTATCATCTTTGATAGTAGCCAAGCTGAGGGATACTCCTTCTTTCTTCAATAAAGAAGCCATGTTGTTCCAGAACTCCCTCGGACGATGAAAGTAGTTGAGAACTTCTTTATAGTAATTTTCTTTCACGACATACTCGTAAATGTTCACTGTTGCTCCCATCTTCGTAAGTTTGAAGACGAAATCGCCTGAATGAGTATGTGCGGCTTCAAAACCCTTGTTATTTTTTCTGTCTTTCAGGTGCTGTGAGCTAGGTGGGAAAATATAACAACTTACGAATCCCGTTTTGATCACATTTGAGTGTGTAGATCGAAACATGTTTGATGTGATGCTTTTGAGTCAGCTTAATTATTCGTTTCCTGAATTTTTCGAAATTGTGAACATTTAAAAAAAAAAACTGAACTAACTGTAATTTCCTGTCCAATTCTGAGTCGCTGACTTCGAGTTTCTCAATCAAAACGTAACCAAGAGTCGAAATGGCATTGTCAAAAACGTTATTTCCGATGGTTGATTTCGTGACTCTATCGAGCACCAGATTCTCGATGCGATTAAACGTGGAGAATAATTGAGTGAGGGGAGAAGAGCGTTCCTCCAGGCCTTTTCTTGCCTTAGACTTGAATGGCCAGAAAAGAATCGGCTTAGGATGGATCTTCTGAGGAGCGCACGTGACTTCGAGGGCCTATAATAGACTCGGCTTCCCTTATGTAATGCGTTCCCGATTGGCAATGCTACCCGGGCTATGAATGTTTTCCCAAATCCCGTTCTTCCATCAAGATGTTCACATACTCCAGGGAATCTCTGATGAACGCTCAGCCACTTTCCCACTCCGACAATATTCGCGAGTCGAGCAGGAATGACAGCGTGCATGTGCACCCTCTCCTCAGCATCGGCGTTCCTTCTTCGCATCTCGACATCCTATGAATATCTTGATTTTAAAGCATTTTTTGAACTTCAAAACACATTTTCCAACTATTCATGTGAAACAGTCACCGAGAAAAGGAAAAGTATTAAAATATAAAAGTTTCAGATGGAATCCCCCCCCCCCCTGCTCAAGTTACATAACAAAAAAACGCAACCCTTGCAGCATAAGCTTCATGATCCTTGTCGGCGGGCATTCGACTGTGAAGGTAGACCCTTTCGAGGGGGACGAGAAGGCGAATCTCTTCGAGGTACTCGAGAAAGAGCGTATTCCATGATCGAGAGATCTGCACAGAGGCGTAGGTCTTTTGACGCTATTTCGAATGGTATATACCTCATTACTAAATTGCATGACAAGGATATGTCATTCTCTTGTAGGTACTCTCACACGGAATCTTACCAGTCTCATATCCTTCATCGAAGCCTCTTCGGAACGAACGATTCTTCTGACGATATCGTGAGGAATGGTGGCGAGGTTAACAGGCATCTTCAATATGAATGACTACGCTTGCAGAGGCGTTGCGCATGGATATTAGTAGAAAAACGCGCCAATGTGGAGGGCACGCCAACCCGATCAATAAGAGTTTGAATGTGTATTATGTCGATCGGGTGGCAGCTCAATCCCTCGCGTTATGTGGGTCGAGATCGTGAAGAAAATTATCTCTTTACAATAAATATATACTTTTTTTTTCTTTACAATAAATATATATGGCTTATGATAGAATATGGCCTAAACAACTTCTGACCAATACAACCAATCCGAACCAATTCGCATCATGTCTACCATGACACAACCGTGCTCACTCACGCAACAAAAAGTTTGAAATTTCTTTGAAGAGCCTTTCATTATTCTATCCTCTCTGAATACTCTTATTCTCCCGAATCACAAACATATCTTGAGCCGTAATGATGCGAGCAGTAAATATGTCCATAAAGTGCAGCTAAACATACTCTAAACGACGGCCTTCCCACTGTGGGATGAGATCGTCATCATACAATTAATGGTAAACTGTCGAAGGTGTGCGATGGGCATCTGTTTTAGGAGATTTCAGACGAAAATATAGTGACGACGCTATCTCGAGGGTTGTTGTTCCATCAGAGATAGTACAAATGGCCTCAATTGTCTTGCCAGAGATTTAGAGGATACGAACAATAACTTTTTTCATAGTATGTGTTATTCATTGAAATCATTAATTCATGATCAAATGTCTAATAAAGTTGAACAATAGTAATGATCGTTGAACGGTGACACGGAGAGTCTGCATCACTATTAGTAAAACTATCAATATTTTTTTTCTCAAATTGTGGTAAATCTTCTTTCGCAGTTGGCGCAAACTTTATCTGTGTACGAGTAAATTAAACGAGGAGAACGAGTGAAATCTCGTATGAAAGACAATACAGAGGATAATATAATGCAATACAAAGGACTCCATAAGATGGTCTAATCTGAACGATAGAATCCCCTCGAACGCACATTATCTGAGTGTCCATGCTCACAATCCACTAATTTGCAGCTCATATATGTTCGAACGCAAGATTTTCGTTTGGAACCTCCACACATTTTGGAATCGAAGTTTTCGTCATTGATAGTGGCCAGGTGAAGAGATGCTCCCTTTTTCATCATTTTCGATGCCATCTCAATCCAGAATTCCCTCGGCCTATGGAAGTAGTTTCGAGCTTCTTTATAATATTTGTCGTTCAGGACATATTCGTAAATGTTCACCGTCGTTCCCATCTTCACAAGGTTGACTAGGAAATCGCCTAAAAATAGGATGTCTGAGGCCGTCGATTTGGTTTTCTTGTCGTATATACCGTCAAGCGGGAGCAAAATGAACGATTTGCAGTATTTTACTGTATTTTACAGGAAAAAAACAGTAAAGCCTAGCATTTCGCCCAGAGTTGATGAAAAGTTGTGATTTTTTTGCTTTGGGCCTTTCAAGTTATTATCTCAAATGTATCGCGAGGAATTGTCGATTGCACTTTCCTAAATATGTTAAATCAGAAACGCGATTTGACGGAGTTTTGTGGCAAGCAAGCGCGGTGTTCTTGAATTCTCCGAAGGGATGTTGTAACATGCAGTTGAAAATAAAATAGATCGTTTGTGACTTGGTGATGCCATCAATTTATGCTCTAACAAGCCAACGCAGTGAAATTGAAAGAATTCAAGAAAGACACCGCGCTTGCTTGCCACAATACCCCGTCAAATCGCTTTTCCGATTTAACATATTTAGAAAAGTTCAATCGAAATTTCCTCGCGATACATTTGAGATAATAACTTGAAAGGCCCAAAGCAAAAAAATCACAACTTTTCATCAACTCTGGGCGAAATGATAGGCTTTACTGTTTTTTGCTGTAAAATACTGCAAATCGTTCATTTTGCTCCGGCTTGACGGAAAGGACGCATTTAAACGGGTAAATAAACACAATGCACCAATCCTATCCTGGTCACATATGTAAGCGAAGATTGAAATACGCCGGATGTTATGTTTTCGAGTCAATCCAACAATTCGTTTTCTGAAATGTGCGGAATGATGAAACCATTTCAAAAGATGAGCTTACTGTAATTTTTTGTCGAGGTCAGGATCGCTGACTTCGAGTTTCTCAATCCGGATATCTCCGAGCGTCGAGACTGCGTTGTCAAAAATTGTCCGATGGTTGGTCGATGATTTGTAGACTCTATCAAGCACCAGAAGCTCAATGTGAGAAAAGGTGCACAAGAATCGGGTGATGATGTGAGGTCGTTTTTGCTGTGTTTTTGTTTTCTTTGGATCAAAGCACCAGTTGCGGAGACGATCCAGTAGTTTCCCTCTCTTTTGAGGAGTGCAAGTCACCTCGATTGTCTGTAAAAAAAACTTGAATTGATTTTTTTCTGTAGTTATCCCTCCAGAGAACATGGGATATAAATATAGAGAACAAATTCTCTATAAATAATTAGGAAACGCTGGTTGACTCGATGTTGGATATATTATAAATGGGTGCCTGTTCGAGATTCGGCAGTAGGACTGGTATCAACTCACCTCCTGGAATCTTTGATGAACGGTCAGCCACTTTCCTAGACCGACAATATTTGCGAATTCTGAAGGAATGATGGCGTGCATGTGTATCAGCTTCTTCGCTTGGAGATTTCTCCTTTTCAGATCGACATCCTACAATACAATTGCACCGTTGTGTTGTGATTGATAGATTAGTTGTAAGTGACCACTCTTAGTATGTCGATACAAACTGACAGAAACATATAATGGCCAACCTTGTTTCCGTAAGCCTGCGTATCTTTGTCCACAGGCTTATGACTGTGAAGGTACACCCTTTCGAGAGGGATGCGGCAACGAATATCTGCGAGGTACTCGAGCCCAACATCATTCCATGCTGGAGAGATCTGAACGGAAATGTTTGATGAGACGAAAGTGTTCGATAAACAGGAGATATATGTGATAAAGATGTATGACTAACTAATACAAGCGAAATTTTCAACAGTAAAACAATGCACTACTCTCAAACACCACAAATGGGGTATAACGGAATCATTCCTTCCCACTCGAGTAGGGTTTTTATCTCACCAATCTCATGTCCTGAATCGCTGCCTCAGTAGAGCGAACGATTCTTCTGACGATATCGGGTGGAAGCGTGGAGAGGTTGGACGACATCGCTCTGGCCGACGGAATTAGTTGGTCCTTGTGGTGCGGAGAATCGTTGTGTTACTTATTTAAGTTTTGAAAAGAAAATTAAAGCACGCCAGCCTGAGCTACGGTGTATTCAAATTACGACGCCAGTCGATAGTTCTAGAATGTTCTATTGTTCTTCTGACAGACGGTGGACTTAAATAATGCTTTCCAAAGCCAGGAATTGCTCGAAGAGAACCAATTTATCTCCGTAGATAGACATCTTCGTTCACGGGCATCAGGACTACGCAAGATTGCGAAATTCGAGAAATTTATTTTCTTTATTGCTTCAATGGATGAAGTAATTGCAGCGCTCACTAAACCATTCGAATCGCACTGATAATATGTCTTGAATGATATATAATGGGTTGAAATTGTTTCATCCATTGACGCGGTAAAGAAACATAAATTTCTCGAATTTCACCATCTTTCAGAGCCTTGACGGGCATATGATTGTGAAGATTGACCCTTTCGAGAGGGATGCGACAACGAATCTCTTCGACGTACTCGAGCACAACAGCATCTCTTGCTCATCGAGACATCAGATGTAGTCTCACTGACCTTTTCCTGTGCGTCAACAACTTTCTCAATAACAACAGATACGAGAATGCACAGATTAGGCAGGCGACACTCGTTACGACAGCGATTTGTGAGGAGTGGATCTAAAGTTCATCGGATTCAGGAAATTAATCTTAAGGAAGAATAGACCAAAACCTTCTCTCCTATTATCACGGTTTGTTTGAAATTCACATCATAATGGAAGTAACTGAGAGTGTATGAGAATAAAGAAGAAGAAGTGTGTGAGCAATTGAAGGGCGACAATTACAAATTGAGGTATGGTTTCGAAGAACTAAACAAAGGAAAATAAATGCTTCCTCCAAACGTGTCAGTATTCCCTTTATGTTCATTAGATACTTCGGGGACAGTAGATCATCCTTTTCATTATCAATCTAATCCTCAATCATTTATTAGTCACTCATTCATTCTCAAGACCATCCCCAGTTAATTCTCATCACTCATGTAGCCCATTCCTTCTGTCAATTTATGCAATGATAAGCTACATCTACATAAACATGGGAGTAACTCTCTGATGCCTCTCCCCTCCTGCTGTATCTTCCCTACTTCATTCCTCTCCTTTTCTCATCACATAAAACTCCCCTCTTCACTTCTTCTATTTTCGCTTGCATTGTCTCTTTTCTAGTAGGATATTGCTCCATTTCTCATCCATGCTTGATTAGTGCCCGAGGGAAGAATGGAGGAGGGGCTGTCACTAGGGCTGGTAAATGAAGTGTGCTCTCTTTATTCTACACACTCTCTGCGCCTCTCGGCCGATGAGAAAGCGCTCAGAATGAAGAGACATGCTCTTCATTTGCCAGCACTAGTTGCACCTCCCCCCCCTCCTTCTACCTCAGACATGAAATTGACTGAACTGAGAGACTAGATGTTAGATCAGCGCTATATTAGACAGTTTTTCCTTCTCTCAACCTTATTCCTCTTCCTCCTCTCCTTTTCTTCATCTCATTTCTTGGGAGTCTACCAATTTGGTCGTCTTCTTCGACCCGAAGGCCTAATTAAAAAGGAGGGCTCATAGTCGACTGAAGAAGGGATGAAGTGCCTGTCTCATCTAGGCAGAGAAAGAGAGAGATCATGGGATAGAGAGAGACAGCAGACAGCACTCCAATATTATGCCCTCTGGTGAGAATTTGGATATTAGTTATTGGCCGCAGGAATAGTGTATCTATTATGGTTGGGCGGATAGTAGGTTGGGCATGTCGTAGCAGCGCTGCTACCTCTCCTCGTCCAACTTCGCAAGAGGCGCGGAGGAGGAGGTAGCACCACTACGACAGGACGAATTTCCAATCTCTAGTGTGCGCGCCCAAGTTGGAAACAAGCAGTAAAAGGCGTTTCCGGGAAACTGATATGATCTCTCCATTCTCCATACTATCTCACTCTTCCTTTGTCTCTCCATATCTCGCTAGGAATCAACGAGTTTCCAACTTGGGAATGTCTCATAAGGATAGCGAGTGAGTATGGGGAATGGAGAGATCGGTTCTCCAAGTTGGAAACAAGCTTGTTTCCAACTAACCTCAACTTGGACACCCCGACCCAAATTGTTTCCAACTTGGGTGCGCTCACCAGAGACCATATATATCTAGTGGAGTAAGGGGAGGGGATGGAGAAGCGGGGAGGGGGGGGGCTTATTCTATTCTTTCTAGATTTTCTACCTATGGTAGTTATCCTCATGTCCTTATGTATCTCCATCCGGTTTCTTCTCTTTTTCACTCTTTAGATGTCTCTCGATCTTTTATTTTTCTCCTGCTCCTTCCAGAGGGAAGTTCCGACTCTTTGTTATTATTATTTACCCCTGTGTGTTCATTCCTTCACCCCCTCCCTTCCACCCCCCCCCCCCCCCCCTTGTGACCCCTCTATTAGGATTCTTTCCGGTCTATCTCGCTCCCAATCCACACTCTACTGAACACCGTACGTTACACTGTATTCATTCATCTATTCCAATACTAATTTCAATATGAGATTTTTTTGAATAAACTGGAAATGCACGGTTCCTTCTACCTTTTCATACCTAGATTTCCTTTTGTTTTTCACTATTTTCCTACTGGGGCCTGACCATAAATTACAATTGTTGAGTAGAAGAAAGAGGGAAGACTGTAAGAAATTTACTAGTTTTCACGAATAAGGAGAGGGGGAGGGAGGAGGGGGGATTCATTTGTCTCATTTCCCTTCCATTTATTGACAGACTACAACTTTACCTGCTAATTCTGAGAAGGATGTAAACACGACGTCTCTATTCCATTCATCCACTTCCCCTCACCTTTTCACTTGCCCCCCCCCCCCTCTCTTCTATTCATTCCCCTCTCAGAAACCTAGGTGATTACTCCCTTCTCTTCTCTCTTTCTTCATTCCTTTTCATAATTCAATCACAACGGACATCGATAGATCGACCTTGATATTACCAACATTCTCCATTTCTCGAGGCTCAACTCTGTGTTTGCCAGCTGCAAAAATGTTCATGCAAAAATGAGCTTACTCTGATTCCATGTCTTGATTTCTCCCATATTGAGCTCTTCCCATCCATTCTCCCCCTTCTCTCAGTGTGACTATCGTATCTCCTTCTCATCTTCTTCCTCTAACTTCTACCCTTTTCGTTACTCTCTTCATCTGTCTCGAATTCTCACAATCTAATATCATTTCTCTTCTAACTTTTTGATGTAAAGAATGAGATTATTATCATTTGACTATTCTCAGGCTGATTCCTGTCTTCTTAATTTATATTCGTTCCCCATCAGTGGTCGACTGATCATCCCTTCTCCATTCACTATCAATTCAATTCAATTCAATTCAACTATTTATCCGTCCGGGTATTTGGGAAAGGGAATGGTTCGATAATTTCGTGATTGATTGGTGGATTTCCGTCTTCGTTGTAGCGAGGAGACGGCTTAGTTGGGAGTCTATCCAAATTCATAGTCCCTTCTCCTCTTTCCTCCTAAAGTTGATGATCGTCTTCTGTATTTCTCCGAAGGAACATAGAATACGAAATAGATCAGACGGTTGTTTAGATCTTCGCAATATTTTAATTGCTTACTTTGTTCATCCCTTCTCGTCAGATAGGAGTGAGACCACTACTACATATAATATACTATCGTATATAATTGTTGCTGTATTTCAAGCCATGAGCGTAGATTCCACTGTTTCCATTCTGTTTGCAAACGCTGTCAGTTACTCTGAAATCTTCAATGCATTCCATTACTTACCTGACTATGCATCATTGCAGGTAATGCCTTCTCCTCTCTGGTTCACTTCTCGTTTCTCATCTCGATCGATAATCTCTCCATCTACCGTATTCTTCCTTCTCATCTTTATTCAATCCTCTACTTCTCTATTCTGCCATCATCATATGGCAATTGAGAAAAGTGAGTTGGAATGTGGTCGATCAAGGAGGAGTCACAGCTAAATTTGATCTAGGAATCCGAGAACATCCGCGTCTGGACCGAGTTATTTGCGTTCTAAATTTGAATTCGCGTGAAAAAGTGAATACCACGGAGGAAAGGGCTGCTGATTGTTTGCGCTGCGCTCTCTCTGCGCCACTTTTCGGCCTTTCCCTGGTCTCCATTTCGCGAGAGGCCAGAGTGGCAGAGAGACAAGAGAGGGAGAGGGTGCCAAAGGTCATGTGAGACGGGCAGAGACGGGTAGATCAAGGGAGGATTCGCCAAGTTTGAAAATCGATTTTTCATAATTTCTCAGCCGGACAAGCTAGACTCAAAATTTCGTTTTGCATAATCATAGACATGTCGAGAGTGCATGGAAACACTATTGAGATCTGATTCAGGTTGATTCCAAATCAGTTTTCGTGACTTCAAAAACTTCAAAAAAAAATTTGAAAAAATCTGACGAAAGGATAAAAAAAATCAGAGCTGCACTCTTAATAACAAATGAAATGTGATCTGGTTTATTCACCATTCCTTCCAGTTAAATCTCCAGTTCTCAACAAATGCATTACTCAAGGATATTGTTTGACGAAAGAATCGAATGGACGAATCGAGAGGAATTGTGATGGGAATGGAAGAGACCAGGTAGGAGGAGATACCTCTTATTATATCAGCCCCATATTTCATATTAATGATAATGAGTATATGGAATTAATATACTCATTATCATTGTGGTCATTGATTATAAGGATTGATTCTGAGTTCCCTCTCAGATCTCTATATGCAAGGAACTAATGGGCAAACCAGTGGTTCGTGAGACCGTCTATGACCATCGAGGATTCACTAGTGATGGGAATGGAAGGAGGGGAGGAGGCGGAGGATGCAATACCAGCAGTGGACATCCATGCACACAAGGTAATATCACCCACTCATTATCTCTCAACCTCACTCTTTTGCAGGGTCTGAGTCTAGAATCAAGAGTGCATCTTCCAATGGGCTTCCCTTGAAGAATGATCCACGAGATCAATACACTACAGCGGTCAGTCCCCATCCACCTCTCCCCGACCCCCTCCCCCCTCCCTCTCCCCTCGCCCTTCCACTTCTAACCAATTCAAAAGCAGACTCGTGCTCGATCTACTTCTGATTCCTCTCATTCCTCCTTCATTCCCCCTACCAAAGGTATTCGTCCACTGTTCCATCATTCTTATTGACAAACCCATCATCTGACTATCAATATTGTGCAACATTATTCTCTATTTCCAATCATTATCAAGCATTCCTTCTCTTTTCTCACAATATCAGATCGTCTCTTCCCTCGTACTTGTTTCGATCTCGGTCAATTGGGCACGGTGTGTTGCTGTCAAGGGGCGATGTGCAATTCCTCCCCTCCTCTTCCCCTAATCAGTATTCTACTGATGAGTATCCTACCGCGATTGTGGTGACTACCGTATCCCTTGCCCTCTTTATAACGAGTTCATCAGGGAGAGTCGCCTTCACATTTCACGTGTTTCAAATTTACGGGAAAGTATGTGAAATCTTCATTTCATGCATATTTCGAAATTTTTCAATTGTTCCAATTCAATGTTATTTATAATATATTTGCTCATGACGTGTCAGGAGTTTTCGGTCAAACAGTGTACAGAACAATGTCCGCAACTTCTCGTCGAGGAGAACCAAAACTTTAGTTAGATTTGTCTGCTTTATCAACCGAGTCTTGTTTCTTCATTATAAAGTAGAGAATATATCCAATATCTGACCATCCGAGGGCTATCTAGCGTGCAGTCGCTGTTAAATCTCGACAAACTTTGATCGCAATGAAACTACAAGGGCGGCCTTTATTAAAATGACACGGGAACATGATGAGATGATTTCAATGGATGTAAATGTTGATTAGGGGTTGTTTCCCAGTCATTGGTCGAACTCCGGAACGCAACTCGACATCCTGCAATAATTCTGATTTACTTTCGTAGGAAAGTTTCGAAACTCACAATCTTCTTCCTCCTTCTCAACACTTTCTTCTGCTCTTCCATCTCATTCTTCAGTTTGTCTCGCTTCTCTCGCTCGTGTTCCGTCAGATTACGGGGCTGGAAAATTAATAAATGAACTATATTTGACAGAAATTGTATGGTTTCATAAGTTTATCCTTGTCATCATAAATCCCGAGAATTATTGATTGATCATTGATCAAGATAACATCTCACATCAATCTTCTTAGAGACTTGGAAACTGCGCAGGTTCTTGTTCGTGCCAGTAGGCACCGAGTATTCCATGAGGTACTTGAGACGATCCTGCGGTTTCAGAGACACTTCCAGCATCAGAATAACTTTTGCCCACTGAAATCATTGGCATTTATTAGCATGCGTCAAATGAGTCTCGAAAAAGCGAGAATGCACTCCGGCAAGACCCATATCGACAAAACGAGGAAAAGAGCGTAATGTATGGTGAAAATCGACCATATCGAATAGACCACGTCGGCAAACTTGTTAGGGCATATCGGCAGAAAATTCGAAGCGAGACCTCATTTGATGTATGTTTATTAGTGTTGTCGGAACGAATAGCTTTCATTCCGATCTGCGTCATATCTAGCTGGACAGACGAGAGAACTTCTAGCAGAAATCGATATTTTCTACCTGTCTCTTGTACTCGTTGGTCGTCTTAGAGATTGCCTCGTACGTCTTTGTCATCATTGCAATGAGCAAGTTCAGTTGGAGGATGGATACGCACAGTTCAAAAACGAGAAAAACTCCCTGAAAATAGGAAGCACTTGTATTCTGGAGCGTCTTAGATTTCCGAGATGCGAAACATGACCGCAAAAGCAATCACAGAATCGTTAGGAACCAGATACCAGAGAAATCTCATTATTCTCACGGCGTTTTGCATGGGGTGAGCGAGAGAGGAGAGACCGGTCACGGGAATGGCGAGAGAGCATGCAAATGCGAGAGAGTGCGCGCGCAAAGGTCTCGCAACGAAAGCTCACTTGGCGCTTTGCCAGCAGAACGCCGTGATTCTCACCTTCCCAATGAAGGCGATGACCGGCTTGGGGCACGCGTTCAGCGAGCGGTAAAAGATCATGAACTCTCCAATCGTCATGATAAACGTGCGAATGACCGATTCCTTGAAATTGATGTACGGATGATGAATTGGAGAGTTATTGTTTTGAAGTTTTAAAATTATACTCATTCGTTACGCTCTGAACAAAACAGCGTAATCCCTTTTTTCGATAAACAGGAAATGGTAATTTTTTCAACAAGTGAAATTACATTTTTAGGATTGAAAATCCAAGGATCCGACTTACCATTACTCACATTATTCGACGGGAGCTATGAAGTAACGCGTTCTCGGCTTGAGTTGAGTTTCTTAAGAGTTCAGAAAACAACAACCTGCGGAGTGTCCATGATGTTCACCCATGTGATGTTGGTCGAATGATTTCCGTTGCGCATGCCCTCCTCGCACGCGTAGAAGATGGCGTAGAAGGCTGAACCCCGCTGTCAGAGATGTCTCTTCCCTCACTCGCATTCCCCCCTCTCTGTCTCCAGGCGATCGGTCGGATCTTTCCCGTGTCGGCACTCTCCCTTCTACCCTTCATTTTCAGTGTGTGGTTGAAAGCATCTCTTGGATGTAATAGAGGAATGCTATCCTTACACTGGCTGAAGCCGACCATGATAATGATATAGATGAGGATGAATCGACGGAGATCCGTAGCGATGATCGTGTAGATCATCAGGACGAAGGGACCGATGAACTTGAGGGCTCTGAGATGGATTATCGATTTTCGGAATGGATTATCGACTTTTGGAATGGATTACCTATTCCCCTCAAGACCCACCTGCAGTAGAACAGGAAGTGGGCGGTGGTTAGCACCACCGAGTAGGAGACGAGGTAATTCTCGACGTTGACGAAATCGAAGCCGAATCGACAGAGGAACCGCATGGGTACCGCGAGGAGAATCAGGACCCTGGATGGTTATCAGTCGAAACGAGAAAATAATCTTTCAGAGAACTGGAGATCTGAGAAAAAAAATAGGAAAGACGCACCACGAAATTTTGTAGAGGATCTTGGCGGGGAAGGCTTTCTGAAATTGTCGCTATTCGAAGCAGCAAAAATTAACAAACGTAGATATTCAGCCATTTCTGTCTACCGATTCTCCTAACGTCACTGATATCGGCGAGAACTTGCAGAATGATGAGAATGATGACGATACTCTCGCAGACCAGACGGATCTGAGTGTTTGAAAGATCGAAGTTACGCTTCAAAGATTTCGAATTACGTCACTGCTTTGACGCATGAATGAGGACTAGTCAAACACTTTTGAAAGGCAGCGTTTATCTCCCTCCCGAAACCATTCTTTTCAATATCCATCACTGTTTGATCGCTGTTCTTTGCGTATTCTCTCTCCTTATTTCTCACCCATCCCTGCTCTAGTGGCAGTTTCCCGTAGTCCCACAGATGGCAGAACAGCTGCGTCGTGTCTTCGATCTCCGAATCGACGCACGTCTTGTTGCTGAGCTTGGTCGTGTTGAAGCAGACGGCGTTGCCAGAAGCGTCCACCGCACCGTGGGCGAGCACCTGCGAAGAGACTAGTTGAATTCTAATGATATTATGTCTGAAATGCCCGCGATCGGTCGAGGCCGCATGCAGGATTGCGAGAGTTCGTGCTATTACAAAATGAAATGTTTCGAGAACCTCGTGCCACCAAGATTCAGTCGAGGAAATTGGCCCATTTCGTCATCATTGTGCCTAGTATACATTTCATACCTGCGTAGTCATCGAGAAAGGACGCTGCATGTAGGCGGTGAAGAAGAAGATGTAGTAGGTTGTGAAGAAGGCGAGAGAGATAAACCATCTGAAACACTTCATCAATCACTGCATCTGACAATTTCTATTCGGATATTAGTTGTATCCATTTTAATTGTACAAATATAAATAGAAAAAAATAGAATAGAAATTAGAAAAAAACCTAAAAGCAGCCACTCTCATCGCTCTAACCAAATAATAAAAATAGGCAATGCAAACTGTGTGAGACCCACTCCTTCTTCGCGAATGCCTCCCACTTCGAGTCCAGAATATCCTCAAGAATTCCATCGAGAAGGGCGAGATGCTCGCTGGTTGTCTGGAATGCTTTTTCTAGTTATTTCCCTCTTTTTTAGAAACCATATCTCCAGGAATCACCACATCAGATGTGGGAAGATCTCTCACTCCGTAGACAGTAAGCGATAGTGCACTAGTATCGTCGATGTCGCCATTGTCCTGGTTGATAGTGTCGATGCGAGCGAGAGGGTAGAAGGCCTGCACGTCTTTTTTTTGACTCCACTCATAATACTAATAATTTGTAACTTCTTCGGTTTCTGGCCCAGATTGCGACCTGATATGATAGTAGTGGAATGGAAATCTAGATAGGGGAGGAATGCAAACACAGAATCGTCTGGGCCAGAAGCCGAAGAAGTGCCAATAATTTATCTACGCCCGAAACGCTACGTACAGTACTGGCTAATCGCCTTGCATGTAATGACACTCATTTCAGTAATCATCCCCTAATCGGAAGAACTCTTTTGATTAGTTCTAATATCGTCATTTTTTTTAAAACTAACATTCGTCACGTTCGCATAGTTCGCAATCGGCACGGCCTCGCACTCGAGTAGCTCAGTGAACATCTTGAATACTTCTCCATATCATCATATCGAAGACTATTCCACAGTGCGATTTGGCTGCGTCAAGAGACTTCATAAGAAGGATTACTAGTTCGACAAGAAACGTGTTTCTGTTATTTTGATCCTAGAAAGGCATTTAATCCCTCAACCGACCCTTTGCTTGGCCAGTTTGGCAGCGAGTGTGAGAGGCGTGAGGGTCTGTTTGTTCTGAATGCTGACACTCGTTCCCAGTTCGATTGCGAGACGGAGCATCTCCTCAATATGGTTTATTCAATTCGGAACATTCAATAATCTCTCATAACCCCTTAAAATTCTTCGTTCCTGTTTGCGTCAGAATAACTGGATTACTTTTGACACCTTTCTTATGGATAGGAGAGATAACGAAGAATGGAATAGTACATCTCGGGTGCCGTTCGAACTCACGATGTTCTCATGAATGACGCACATGTGCAGCACGGTGTTCCCATTCGTATCCTGCGCGTTGATGTTGGCCTGAGAGTTACTCAAAAATCGGTAAGTGCGTCGTGTTTTCTTCTCTTAGAGGGATAATAGAAGATGAGATCCATACAAGTTTTGGTAAAAGATTCCCCTTCGATATCGGAACTTTCAAAATGAGCCTGGACCTTGTACGCGTGGAGCAATCTCATGCAATCGGGATGGTTCATGCAGGCTGCGAACGACAGCGGATACTCCCCGAAGTACATCGACCTGCGAATCGATAACACCTCGATCTACCGTACCCAATCTGGAGTCGGTATGGTGTATTTTCTATCGATAAATCCTATAATCTACGGAAACTTTCTTGAAATGTCTTTCAAATTGGAACACGGCTGTCTCAAAACAGGTGTTTCAATATGCAGATTGAACAGCTGGTGCGTAATCTCTCCGTCCCTTTACAGTACCCCGTGTAATTCGTGTTATGCACCGCGATGTCCACGTGTTCGTGCTCCAGCGAGTCAGTGCGACTCGACTTCTGATCGTCCGCACAGAAATACGCTCCGTAGCATCTGGAGAGACAGTATTTCCTGGAGTTTTTCACATTCCGGGCAGAGAAAATATCATGAATTGAAATGCAAAGATTAGAAACCGTTGATGGACGTCAGCTCCTCGTTTCAGCAGCCAGGCCACGAGAGGCACGTCCTGGTTGATGATGGCTTGATGGAGAGGAGAGAGACCTGAATCTGGCCTCAATAAGTCAAGAAATGACATTTTTCAGACAACTTCGTACACTATGATAACTGAGAAATGTGATGACGGTGATCTTCCGGTGACGTTCCCACGAACGCTTACCATAGTAATCCTCGCTGATGTTGACATCGTTGATCAGTTTGGGGAACTGATCGAACAACTTCATCGCCAGTTTGTTGTGAGTAGCAGTGCCGTTGAGAAGACACACTCCCACCAGATTCTCGCCCATTGAACCTGCGGAGTACTTTCAAGAGTCGTCTAAACATCAGATGTTTTTGTAGGGGTGAATGCGTTTCTGTGAATAGCAAAAATAATTAGAAGGAATCAGTGCGTTAGAATAATGAATGACAACTATCCGAGATGCAGCAGAAGAGTCAGCTTCTCACCCCTCTCCTCCAATCTCCAGACAATCTCCCGATACTTGGACTCGTTCCTGCCTCCTTTGACTCCTCCATCCAGCAATTTGAGTGCTGAAAATACACGATTTTAACAATCTTATTTGGTATGATTGGCTTTTTTTGTAAAGTTACCTTTCTTGAGATCTCCCACGTTCTCTCCTTCCTGATTGAAATCGTCGAGTACATTCGGTCCGCTCTTTCCCTTGCCTTTCTTGCGCGAGAACGCACCCAACATCGCGTTTCTTTCCTGAGTTTGTTCAGTCGAAGACGTCTAAAGTTCATTCCAAACCTTGTTCCGCAACTTGACCAGCTCAGTTACGGTCACTAGCTTGCCCTTGCCTTGGTTGTAGAGGTAGTCGCGGACCGGAAACAACGATAATAATATTAGAAATGTATTTTTAAATATTAATATCTTAATTACCTTGACTTCGATGTAGCTGTCCACGATCGAGTGGTCTCCACTACGCTCGGTGTATCTGAAATGATGTTTCTTTTTCAAGATAAATGGGAAAATAATTGTATTCTTGGCTAGCTGGAAGAACAAAGAATGAACGTTTGTTGGGATAAGGACGCCTTTCACCTCATCCACGGTATGAGATCTCCTCCTCCATGCATGTCCACCAGTCGATACAACTTCATGTCCTCCCTCAGTCGGCCCATCGATCCTACCTTCGTGTAGACCTCGTTCGATTGCCCGAGGCCCATCGCACTAAGAATAGTGCTACTGTCACTTCAATCAATGATATCCCGAGCTGGGCACTCTTAATGGATCAATCTTGACATATTCAGTGAGCTACAACCAGAGCCACCAACAACACTCCAGGAACGATAGAATCGCATCCATGTGAAAGATTGCAGAGGCTACAATTGCTCCGAGACACAATTATTCGAATGGCCCAATTGGATAATACGAGGGAACGGATCGCTTGGAAACCAGAGAGGGAGTGGGAGAATGTGTCGGTAGAGGACTCGAGGCATCGATTCTCCTTGAAATATGAAGTCGAATCTGCTTGCAGACTATGATCTTCGTCTCTCAATTTCCCTCACTATCTCGTTCTGTCTGACGGATGAGAGAGTGTGCGAAACGAGGAGAGTCTTCTAGCAGATGGTAGTGAAGAAGAGGCTCCTGAAGTTTCGCTGTGAGAACACCTGTCTGCTTTTCGAAATGAACTTCTCATCGTTGTAGCAAAATAAGTAAATTCCATCGAGATCAATAATCGCATCATTTTTACACGTATTTCTCATGAAAAAATAGTTGGGTGATCAATATTCGTATTATCTCTGGAAAGGACAAGAGCGGCCATTCACTTCCTCTTTCACGCAAACGAGCTGGCTATCAGTTCATTGCGCATCTATCTCTCTTCCCTCTCGCATCCCTTCCCTCAAATCCCTCTCTCCCTAAGGGGGGATGCCCAAAAAGGAGAAAGAGAGATATTGGAGATCAAAGGGAAGTTATTAGCCATCGTCCCTTTCTTTGAATTCTTTAAAGAAAATGAGATGAAAAAGATCAGTCATATCCAGGATTTTGCATTAATTTCTCACTTCATCAGCCAATTGTTTTTCCATCTTCCCACCGCGTACCTTTCTCTCCTCTTCCGGGTTTCCGGTCCAGCGCGCTCGCTAGACTTTAATTTACTGAAAATTGCTTCGTTATCATTTGCTGATAGACCATTGAAATCAAAAAAAATTACTTCACAAAGGTATTGTACTCGAATTAGCCTGGACCGCTCTTTCTCACAAGATCTCCGGTTTGGAGTCTAAGGGGGCCGAGCCTGCCACGAAAAGTGTTCAAATTTGCAAAACCCATCTTCCGATCTCAATTGTGATCAGTTATCTTGCGGATAGTGCTGATATCAATAGGCCTATTTGGCGTAGTTTCCACCAAACTCGGAGATGATTTCAACCAAGGGATGGAGAAGAAATTCGGAGGAGCTGCAAGACGGAAGTTAGAGAGGTCAGGCTTTCAAACTTTCAGGTTGAAAATTGCACCTTCGAGAGCGATCCACTGATACAATCAAGCTTTACATCTCAAATTATTCACTGAAAAATGTGTGAGTGAAAGGTTTCTCGGTAGATCATCATTAGAAAAACGTGCAGATTCATAATTGCTATGGAAAATGGCTTCGACTATATTTCTTCAAGTTCAACTATAGCTTAGAGAAAAGGGAATCGGATAAGGGTAGAGGGAAATATGTATTCTTCTCAGACGCGACATCGCCGGAGGTTCCTTTGGAGGGAAGTTTAGTGGGTGCCCATCAGCCAGTTCTCTTCGTGCATGGAGTCAGTTCGAGAGCGGGAGAAATGATGAAGAAAGCGGCCAAGTTCTTCAAGTAAGTCAGATATATAATGTGGTCATTTTTCTTTATCATCTGTTATCGTTAGCAGTGATTAGAAGTCGATATAGGTCAGCGGTAGGTAGGTCCTTCTTGGGATCTGAGAAACTAAGTGCGCCCTAAAGAAAGGCGTGCAAATTTGTAGTTCCAATGAGAAGGTAGTTGCGTTTGAGAATGCATTCGGTTTCTTCAGGATTGCTTTACTTGCGAAACCTCACCTCTTCCAGGACGCATGGCTACAAAGACTCGGAGCGGTACGCTACTGCGTACAACGATTGAGGAAATGGAGATAAGATGAGGTAAGACTTTCACTTTCATCTCTTCCTGACTGCCCATCTCCCTCGTGCTGCAATTTTCAGTTGGATGAGGTACCACATGGAGTGTTCGGCGGTCAAGCAGGTAATTTTTTTAGAGGAATGCCATTTCTCTTCATTTCACACACTCTGTCATCGGCTATACAGAGCAATTGTATTTAGAACATAGAACGACCGAGAGCTCGCTTTGTACGATCTGTTCCGGTGCCACACTAGTTCTCGATTCCTTCATTTACCGTTTTCACTTTCAATCGCAGCGGGTGTGAAAGGAGGAAACAAAAAGCTCAGGAAGTGGTGGTCAGTAGGGATGCCTTTGCGAATAGTTGCTCTCTCAATTCTACAAGCTCTCTCATCTGACCGACCCGGCGAGAGACTATGTGAGATGAAGAGAGCCCTATTTCATCCGGCAACACTCAGTGATCGGGTAGGAGAAAGGGCAATTTGCGCCACTGATTGGGAGAAAAACGTGCGGATTGGTCCCTTTGAACAATAGATCGGAGGATTGCGCGTCTTTTATTGACAGTCACATTCCTGGATGAGAACTAGAGACATTGCTGCCACGGCATTCTAAGATTAGTGTGCGAGAAAAGAGAGCACAGAGAAAGAGAGAAATTAGCAAGTTGTCAGCCTAGTGCGGGAGCTGTAGCTGTCAATAAGACATGGTTCTGTCGCGAATGTTTGAATTAACTTTTGGCTGTAAAATGCCGTGCACATTGTGCACTGAAGAGCTACATTTATTCACGCCCCAAGGTCTGTTTCTGGTGAATTATGTTGAAAACAATTAATACAATCCCAGGTGCGAGCAATGATCATCGCCACGTACAAATACACGGACAAGTAGGTGGACATCGTCGCTTTCTCACTCGGAGTTCCCATCGCGAGAAAGACCATTCTCGGAGGTAACTTTGGTATCTACTCGAGTTCAAGACTTGTTCCGGGAGTTCCGGTTGTCAAGGTTCTTTACTTCATCTATCCTTGGCCTCCGTCAATCTACTTCCAACACTTTTATCATTACCTCGATAGCCGACAATAGAAGGCTACAGTGCGGCTGTTGCAACGCTGATCCGCTTCCCTTCAATAGTCATTATCCTGTCAGAATAGTTTCGCGTCAAGGATGGCACGATCTCACGACGAGACCCCTCCACTCACTTTCTCCTTTTTGTCCTATTGCGCCCCCTAGAAATTTTTGCCATTGGGAACGAAGAAGGAGAAGAGAAAGAGTGAGATAAAGGAGGGAACAGACTAGAGAGGATTGGGCGTGTGCGGAATCAAAGGATAGAGGGCACTAGACCGTGAAAGAGAGAGAGAGAGAAAGAGAGACAGCGGCGGTAGATCACGATCATGTCTGTCTACTGTGGAGCTTACGGGTGATGGACTTTAGCACACTCTATGACTAAGACGAACTGGTAATGCTAACTCCACAACGGCTCTCCCTATTTCGCGACCCCTCTCAGGAAAGAGAAACGAAAGAGCGTCCGGTTCCAGTTTGCCATATCTTATGTGAAATGAAGAGGTGTCAATCAATTAACGTGTCTTCGACATGGAGGAAATTGAGATGAAATGTGTTCGTCCCTTCAGGCCGTTGCGTGGACACTCATCAGAACCTGGGCGCCCCGCTCACCCACATCGTGGACATCTTCGTGGGCGTGGCCGGCCCGAATCGTGGAGGCGCGCCTGTGGTGAGATTACCAGTTTTCTCACATTGATTGGTAAGATATTGACAATCCGCAATGGTCTCAGGAACGGGTCTATGCAATATGTTGCAGTCAGAGAACTAGAATAAGTTTGGGATCTTCCATATTTGGTCGATCAGAATTGAGATTGTCGATAATCTATTGTAGATGACGAAGATGCTGTATCTGCCCGTTCCCAGGTGTGCCCTAATGCCCTTTATACCGATCTGCAACCCGAAGGACGGCCTCTTCTCGGGAATGTGCCCGCTCAAGAGCGAATTCCTTACCGTTCGTCCCTTGCATTCAAGTCAAGAAAGATTTCATGCATATAGGCTACCATCCGTGCCACCCATTTTTCCCCCTCTCTATCGCATCCTCATTTTGCCGATGGGAACGGAAATGGATAAAGAAGAGAAAAACAGGGAGAGAAAAAAAGGGGAAGTGCACACTTTATAGTGTGGTCACTGTGTAGATATTTAGGCTGTGCCTTGACACTCTGCATTGGTCGTGCTAAATGAGGAAAAGAGCGTTTATTGCAAGCATGACGTTAGTATTGCCCACCAATCCCTTCTACGTTCGCAGGTAACGAGTCGAATCCCGCACCAGGACGGAGAGAAGCGATACAGATGGCTCAGTCATAATCAGGTGAGTTGTCCCCTACCATTATTTCAACATTGATCCCTGAATTTCAGGTCTTCCACAAATCCTACCACACGATGCTCAGGATGGTGCGCGACCATAAAGCCGCCTAATTAGCTGCCTAATTAGCTTTAATTGTTTCTTTTTTATTGTTCATTCTTGCCTTTCTTTGTTCCGCCTTTCCCAATATCTCTACCTTGGTGCTTATTTTATGGGACTACAATCTACTTCGCAATCGCTTCCGAAAATGAGGAAGAAGAAGAGATAAAGACTTGAGTGATATCCTCTCCGTCGAATGGAAAACTGCTAATCAAACACCTCAATTGGGCAAAAAAGGGATCGCAATGAGATCTCGCACATACGTGTTCCCCATCAATCATGGGTGCTAATGAGGATAACCACCGGCTTGTGTGAAATCCTCGCATTTCGGTTCTACTTCACACTCTATTCGGATCATTCAGTCATTTGAATGGACCCTGTTCCTGCGAATCTCATTTCTTTGGAACGGTGAAGCTAATTTAATCATTATGCCTGCCATTCCATCAAATTGCCCAGACCAATCTAGCCTCCATATGCCAAAAGTACTAGGAAATGAAATCCATCTATCAAGCGGCACTACGTTTGCTTGATGGATTGCCTTTGAAAGTGCATTCTCCAATCAGTCTTCGATATCAAAAAATGCACTCAAATGCGGAAGTGCATTGCTTCTTTGTCGGTTCTTGTTTGATCCTTACGGTCCATGCCTTTATCCCCAGGGCTCCACCATTTTCCTTTCTCTATCTCCGACACCGTTCGGCATTAAAAAGTGGCGCGCCACCCTCCGTGCGGATAAAAGGCGCGCCGTGATCCCTGCCGCTCTCCCCTCCCTCCAATCAGGGAGATGATTGTCTCACTCTTTGTTCTGCACGCCGCCCTATCCCTCTCCTCTGCCCTGTTCACCACCGATTTCACCCAATTCCTCGATAAACACTATGGCATCGGGCAGCGTCAGATGCTGGAGCGGTGAGGGCGAAAGCTTTTTATCCACTAAAAGTGTCCGCCTTTTCAAAGTCGAACTTCGGTTAAAAAGGGAATCAAGCAGCCCCAGAGATCATGGAGATCTATAAGATAGTACTCGTCACCAGTTTCTTCCCTATTCGTCATGAGTCTTGTAAGGTATTAGACTCAGGGTCTATTGGCACCTCGAAATAAGTGAACACCGCCGCATTTTCCAGCTCCGACGTCGAGGATATGAAGGGCTCGTTCGGCGGGAGGGCGAGCCCCAACCAGACGATCGATCGGAATCCCGTCGTCTTCGTGCACGGAGTATCGCACGTCGCCGGATCCATGATGAGAGAGGCGGCGTATAATTACATGTGAGCAGCGGATTGCTAATGAAATTCGGATCCCGACTATCCTCAAACTTCGCGCTCTACCGTTTTTTTCTCTTCTGGCCCGTTAGTTGGTGATATATTGAGGAGAGCTTTTGTCCAACACATTCTGCGGGCTTGTCGCTTTTTAGCTGGCTCAAACAAATCGTTGATGTTGGCGCGCTATTCTTGTGAACTGATAGAAGGGCTAATTGCTAAACGTTGTCTCAACACTGTCCATTATTATGAATATTCTTCTATTGTAATCTTTAGGAATAAGGGATACACGGATGCAGTGATGTACGCTACAACCTACGACAATCCCAATGGAGACAAGATGAAGTGGATGCAGTACACGATGAAGTGCGATCACGTTAAGAGGGTACGCTTGTAAGATCGGAACACCTTCAAGAAACTGCCTTTTGGTGCGAGTGTACTGAGTTATGCCCAAGGATCATGAAGTAACGGTTAGACTTTATCGGTCATACGCGTTTCGGACTAATGCCCATCATCAGTGGCAAGATGAACTTACCCTCAAACTTGGGTAATTAAACCCTTTTAGTGGTTTTGTAAATCAAGTTATTGACTTCTCTGGCGTTATTTAATGATTTTTCAGATCCGGATGCTGATCGAGGCAGTCCATGCATACACTGGCCGACCCGTGGACGTGGTCGCCTTTTCAATGGGAGTTCCCATCTCCAGAAAGGCTATTATGGGAGGTTGGTTGATGCTAAATCACTGCATAAATAGTTCTAATAACGTACAGCGGCACATAAAACATTCTCACAAATCTTTTCGATGTCTGTTCGATCTATAAATCATCATCATCCAGTCATTTTCTGCCAAGATATATACAATTTTTCCTCGAAATTATCGATTTAGGAAGGTGCGTCGAGAACAACGAGGACCTCGGAGGCAGTATCACGGATAAGATGGGCACGTACGTCGGAGTGGCCGGCCCGAACAAGGGAGTGGCACCAGTGGTGAGGTATTGACTTGTGATGACAAAACAGTGCCAACTCTCCTCGATTCAAGTGGTCCATCTCGGATCAAAGAAGGTAGAGAAAACGCGGTCTGAGAAGAATCGAGCCCGATTTCTTGCTTGTGCAGAAAGTATTGATAGCGGATGCAAACTCCTGATCGATGATGATTTAGAGCCGGTAGCTCTTCGTTTCTCTCAGGTTCTCTTGGTTAATATTGGTTAATATATAACAACGAGGCATTTACCCATGTTTCAGCTCAAAATGAGCCGATTATTTTCAGATGATGGGAATGCCTTCCCCGATGTGCGCGCTGGCCCCGTTCATCCCCGTGTGCAACCCAGTCAACGGACTATTCTCCGGCTTTTGCCCCTTCAAGAGCCGATTCATCGATGTGACTATTTTTTCTTGCAAGTTGAAAAACCAAACATTTTTAGGCAAAATCTGAAGATCGCATTTTGTAGGAAAATAAAGTGAAAAAATCACTAATTCTTTTAATTTCAAGATCCTAAGATTCATTCTGCAGGATATCAACCACAAGAGCCAATACGAAGGGAAGCGCATCTACTCGATTGGATCGACGATCGACGAAGTCGTCGGGCATATGATCTGCTTTGATGTAAGAGTTATTATTATTATTATTTGAATAATATTTAATTTATATTTTAAACAATTTAATTATCATTCACAGGTAACAACACGCATCGGCGGGCAGAATGGCGAGAAGATCTACAGGGATAAGAAGCACGATGCTGTGAGTGACTGTTTTCCGACAAAAACACAATTTTCGGATTATACTCCCTTCACCTTTCTTTTGATCTGAAAATCGGGGTTTGAATGGGTATAAGTCGTAAATGATGATTCCGAATTGCAGACCTTCAAAGATTCCTTCGACATTCAAATGGCCATGCTCAATGGTCAACCCTTCTAGTGCTCATTTTAACATAATTATTTATTAACGGGTTCTTTTCTTGCCCACTCGTCATTTCCATGTTACTTGTTTCTGCTAATAAATTGATTTTTTTGAAGAATTTCGGACTACGTTACTCATGGAAACCCCCGTGATATGTGATGACTACAAGACATGGAAGGCTCTTAGCTGCACACCAGTATCTGATATTTCTCATTCAGTTTCTCATTCTTTTCCAATAAGTAAGGTAATACGCTTAGGCCTCGAAACGGGTACAATCTCTCGTATAGCGAGAATACTACAAGCGAGAGAGACCATAACAGAAGAGGAGAAAGAGATCACTCAGGCTCTTTTTTTTAATATTTCTCACGTTTTATTCTAGTGCTCATTTGAACATAAGTATAACATAACCTATTGCAGCATTATAGTACTCGGAGTTATCAGTGTCACGAATCTGCTCCAGTGACACATCTACCGTGCCATGGATGCGACTCCTGAAATTATCGAGCAATTCAAGGTGGCCCGCGAGAAGATGAGAGTAAGATCATTTGTTTTATCAAGTCATGATCGTCACATTGCGAATCATTCTGGGATACATTGATTAGGAATGTGTTTGTATATCTTGGCTCTCGACCGAACAACTCCTTCAGGCCGACCCCACTCATATCAACGAGTCTATCGCCAAAATGAGTCTCCAAGCACAGATTTATGCCAATCAGGTGATTTGATCCGATTATCGATGCTATTTTCAACTCAACTTCACAGTTCCGTGAGATAGCCAGAACAGAGCCGGACGTCATCAAGATGACCGAGAAGGTGAGTCATGAATCTGACTCGATAATCGACCTACCGTACCCCAGATCGAGGCTATTCGCGCTCCTCTGAGTGCAGATATCATCAAGGAACTCGACCAACACAGAAAGGATCTTGTTGAGAAGTACGGATTGCCGATACTGAAGAGATGAAAGGAGAAGAGCCAAAATATCCTCAACAATGTTGTGCAGAATATTTGTAACCAATCCCAACATCCACTGATATTATCTAATCCAACTTTCCAATGTCCTAGATCATAAAATTATCTCTTCAGTGCTTATCCCTGTAGCTTTTTTGTGTTCAGCTTGAATTAATCCGTTTACAAGAGAATCGATTAAATGTGGTTCATTGTTCCGTAATTGCGAATAAGTGCGTGCCTTGTGGTCTGGGAAGAGCCAAATCTGTCACGGATGAGAACTGGAAAATGCGAAAGACTTTCTTCGTTTCGCGTTTTATTAATCTCAATTATAACCGCTCTTGGGCACTCATTGTGGACTAAAGGCTCGCGTGACGTGCTCCCCCCACCTCCTACCTACGATCCTCTCTGATCAGGCATGAGTATCTCTCTCTTTGTCCTACAAGCACTCCTCTCCCACCTGACATCCGCCTTGTTCTTCACTGATTTCACGCGATGGCTCGACGACAAACATGGAAGAGGAGTGCGACAGATGCTGGAACGGTACGTGACATATCTTTACGTTCTTTAGTTCACCAATCTTCCGGATTTTGCGTGTCGTTACCGATTTGGCATCACTAAAAGTTACTCACTGCCTCTAACGTGATGAGAAAACTCTCTCTGTGTCTACTTGTTGTGTCTACCTTTGACATGAGTGTTATAGGGCACCCCAAGCGAACAAACCGAACTGTAGCTCCTTTTTCCTGCTCAGATCTCGGCAGTAGAGGCTCTTTCGGCGGAAGGGCCAGCCACAACGAAACGATCGATCGGAATCCCGTCTTCTGCGTGCATGGAGTATCGCATTCGGCAGGGTTTATGATGAGAAAGGCAGCTAATTATTACATGTAAGCCCGCTATCCAGAAATGTGTTCTTCACTTTTTTGATTAACATACTGCATAAGACCAATCAAGAGCTCGGAAATAATGTCGATGTTCTCTTTTTTGTTGTTGAAAGAAAGGCTCGAAAAGGAATCAGCGAAATCTCCGCATTCAGAACGAAGGGATACACCGATGCTGGGGGGCAGTCCATGCATACACTGGCCGACCAGTTGACGTAGTCGCCTTCTCAATGGGAGTTCCCATCTCTAGAAAGGCCATCATGGGAGGTTTGTTTCTCTGGAATATTTCGGTGGATGGGTTTGGTCATCTAAATCTGCAGAGATATCAAATCCAGCTCTTGTTAGTGAGATAAGAATCAGGATAGAAAGAAGTTTCGGAATGAAGAGAGATAGTATGGGACTGGTCTTCACATTCGCAGGTCGATGTGTCGAGAACAGCCAGGAACTCGGAGACAGTATTACTGAGAAGATGGGCACGTACGTCGGAGTGGCCGACCCGAACAAGGGAATCGCCCCCGTGGTAGGTCACACAAAGGGAGAAGACTTCGTAATACATGCCTCTTCTTTTTGCATAGTATTTTACTAAACAGATCAGCAAGTTTCTCACCATTCACTGCGAAACTTTCCTATTTGGCACTCAGCATTCCTCACACGTCACTCTTACAGAGGTGTTTGAATGTTGGGACTGTGCTCCGACGAACAAAACCAATCAACGATTTCCAGCTGATGGGGATACCCTACGCGATGTGTGCGCTGGCGCCGTTTATTCCCGTCTGCAATCCAGTCGACGGACTATTCTCCGGATTCTGTCCCTTCAAGAGCCGATTCATCGATGTGAGCACAGCCCCTGTCCACTTGATAGCGATGACATAGTGCTAGCCCTGAAGAGGGCACGCAATTCGAGGACAACTGAAAAATCGGTAGAAGTCCGAATCTAAAATAAGTTTATTTGAATGGAATCTGTTCGAAAACTGTTTAGCAATATTTTCAATTGGTCAATTCCCCAAAACATTAAATTTTTGCAGGACATCAACTACAAGAACCAGTACGAGGGCAAGCGGATCTACTCAATTGGATCGAAGACTGACGAGGTCGTCGGACACATCGTTTGCTTTGATATAAGCATTTTCGTAATATTATTTTAAATAAATATTTTAAATAATTTGTAAATCGTTCGCAGGTAACAACGCGCATCGGAGGGCAGAACGGCGAGAAGATCTACACGGATAAGAAGCACGAGGCTGTGAGTGAATCAGTGTAGTCAGACAACAGCAACAATAACAATATCAAAAATAAAATCGTCGAGTATTCACCCACTTTTGTTGTTCTTTATCCATCCTGGTACGTTGAAAATCAGAAATGATTGATTCCGAATTTCAGACCTTCAAAAATTCCTTCGACATTCAACTCGCCATGCTCAATGGCAAGCCCTTCTAGAGTGCACATCTCAACAATATTCAGTCGTATCTGGTGCCCACTCGTAATAATATTATTGATTGTGCTAATAAATTGATTTTTTATGGAATCAAGTTGGTTCTGTCATTCATGGAAACGTGACTCTATGCATTTGACTCCGCCAGTCTGGTTTCTTAATGTTCCCCTTCTTAATGTTCCCTCTTCCGTCTCTAACGTGACTTAGTAAGAGATACCAACAAGGCTTCAAAGCCGACACAACTTCTCACACATCGATACTACAACCGAGCCTCGAATAGACGAGAAGTGCTCCGCCGTGGTGCCAATTTCTGCCTTTTTCGTGCCTTTTGCCGTCTTTCCATTAGTAACATGTGGCTATCTTTCAATATTTGACTTTCAATATCCGCGTCATTTCGTAATGATGACAAAACATCACCTGCGGGCGGGAGTCGAACCTGCCTGCGTCGGCATGCCAGTCAGACACCATGCCCATTGCCCATCTAGAATAGACATAGTTGTCTATTCCCTCTGATTCCTCTCGGTAGTTTTCCTAATCGTCCCTTTTCCAAACCTTGTTTTATTGCAATTTGCCATGTCTACCACTCCCGAGCGATTCAAAGCCGCATGTGAGAGAATAAGGGTGAGAAGGTTTGGTTAATTTGAGAAATGGCATACATTTTCTATTGATCGTGCTCTTGGGATCTAGAATTGGAATGCGTTTCTTTATCGGAGGGGGGGGGGGGTTAAGCTACTCTCGTCAGAGCCTAATCAATTCAGGCCGACCCCACTCATCTAAATGAATCTATCTCTAAGCTGAGTTCGGAGGCGCAAACGTACGCCAACCAGGTAATTTCACCCGAATTTCCAACATATTTTAACTTTACAGATCCGAGAAATCGCCAGAACAGAGCAGGACTTGGGCCAGATGCGTGCCAAGGTGAGTGACAAATCTGTCCCAGTAACCTACCGTACTCCAGATCGAGGCCATTCGTGCTGATATCATCAAGGAACTCGATCAACACAGAAAAGATCTCGTAGAAAAGTACGAGATGCCCGTAGGAAAATGAATAAAAGAGTAATTGTTTCCTGTTGAAATCCCCCTACAACGATAAATCATGCTCCCTCAAATCTTCAATATGTGGCCACGACTGTACTCCAGATAATATCAGCACATTCACCTACCATGTCTCAACAAACCTATTTTTTCGGAACATACCAAATACTACTTTGCGCATTGTTATGACACTCTTTGAGTATAAGAGAGTCATAACAATGCGAGAGTTCTCTCTTCTGGAAGAGTGACCGCTCTCCCCAACTCTACCGGAAGAGATAATCGACTATGGCTCATTCTACCCTCTTCCTCTCCACATTCCAGTCTTTACTTTCAAAATAATCTCTATCTCGTCTCTAACGTGGCTCACCAACGTGACTTGTAAGTAAGGGACACTAACAAGACTTCAAGGCCGATACAACTTCTCATACATGGAGACTACAATCGAGAATCGAATAGACGAGAAGCAAGCGCTCCGTTGTGCTTCCTCTTTCTGCATTTCTGGTGCTTCCTTCAATCGTCAACATGTCTACCACTCCCGAGACGGAAGAACGCTTCAAAGCCGCGTCTGAGATGATAAGGGTTAGGAAGTTTACGTGTAATTTGCTTTAAAATATATAATTAAAATATTGTTTTGATGACTCTACGAATACTCTGCCTGTTGATCGCGCTCTTCAGGGAGAGATTAGAAATGCGTCTCTGTATCTAGGGTTCACGTCAGAAATGATTCAATTCAGGCCTTCCCTACTCATCTGAATGATTCACATGCCAGGCTGAATCCCCAGGCGCAATCTTACTTCAACCAGGTAATTTCATCCGAATTTCCAAATAATTTTTACTATACAGATTCGGGAAATCGTCAAAACAGAGCAGGACATGGGCCAGATGCGTGCCAAAGTGAGTCACGAATCTGACCCAGTAACCGACCCACCGTACTCCAGATTGAGGCCATTCGTGCTCCTCTCAGTGCTGATATCATCAAGGAGCTGGATCAGCAGAGAAAAGATCTCGTAGAAGGAAAATGAGATAGTACTAAACATTCCCTATTAAAATCTTCCTACAACGATATCATGCTTCCTAATCTCGATTTCCAATCGATTTTTGTTGTCAACTCTTTTTTTTCTGAATTCTACGAAAGCACCCTTTAAGTACACTCTTCTCTTTGAGTTGTCACAAAGAATAAATAACAAAGCATAAATTACAAAGAACCGTTGCTGTCTTGAAAAATGATCAATGTCCTTGAGCTCTTTCCTTCTGTTCTTGCTTCCTTTTTTCTATTTTCTTCATCATTACAGTGATCCTACAAATGTCTCCAACTCCCGAGATGATCGAACAGTTCAAGGCGGCCCGAGATAAGATGAGAGTGAGTGAATACAGTTCATCGAGCGGAAACTAAAAGGGGAAATAAGGAATTCGTGATGAAATTATTCCTCCAGTCCGACCCAACTCATTACAAAGAGTCTATCGCGAAGCTGAGTCCCGAAGCGCAGACTTACGCCAGACAGGTGCTTTATATTTTTGTCGGATCGAACAAGTTATCTCTTCCTTCTGCGCGCTGATAAGAATAAGGCAGGAATGCGGAAAACACCAAAAGACAACACTGATGCTATCACCCGCAAATCAATGTGATATTCAATGCATTTTCTGCAGATCCGTGAGATTACCGAGAACGAGCAGGATATGTACCAAATGCGCGCCCACAAATTAACCCTAATTATCCCTCCCGAGAACAAACCGACATCATTTATGAGCCTTATAAGGAACATCAGTGAATATGAAGTAGAGTTGGTTGTGGTTTGAATCTCTATCCGGGTTGTTTAAAGGTTTTTGAAATTCACGAATCTGTCTCGGCAACCGACCTATCGTATTATTCCAAATCGAGGCCATTCGTGCTCCTCTGAGTGCTGATATTATCAAGGAACTCGATCAACACAGAAAAGATCTCGTTGAAAAGAACGGACTTCCCAAAATCAAATGAGACGATCTGTTCATCTCTCACAATAATATTCATGTTTGCATCTATTGTATCATCCCTTTCTTCTTCTTGAAATGCACTCTATCTCTCTATTAATTGTGCAAATAAAAAATATATCTATCACAGTTTACATCTGCAAAATGTTCGAATAACTTTGATATGTGATACCTAATAAATTGTGTTCAAGATAAGATTTCCAAAGTCTATTTCGAGGCATGATTTCACTTCCTCGTTAGTACTAGGCGTATTGCTGCGCTAATACAGGAAAAAGGTAATGAAAAGTCCTACCACAATCAAGCGAATTTTACAGCTGGTGGGCCCGTTGGAGCTGACGACGACACCCTTTCTGACTTGGCTTCTAGGGCATTTTACTTGCGCGCTCGTAGGTGCCGACCCCGGGGAGGGATAGCAAGCTATGTTGGCCGAACTCGTGACCCCCCCCCCCCCCCCCCCGAATGGGAGGTGGCGCCTTACAGCACTCGGCCATTCCCGTAATAAGTCTAGGTGCAAGTGAAATCATCGAGAACTTAAAGCACATACGCCGTTCTTGTTGTCAAATTGCTCGGTGCATTCCGGAAATCATGAATTCCACACCTCCACTTTTCTATAACTACCTGTTGATTGCATTTTTGCTCTGTAAGACGCGAGAGTTCGGTCGCTGAGCGACTAAGCTTCTTGATTCGTTCGTACTTCGTCAAATGGGCAGCAAAATCAATTATATTTTGCTCGAAATATCTAGATTAACGCAAAACACACCTTTTTTGCTAGTTTGCTCGTCGTGATCATGTCGAATTCTACCTCACTCCGCTTCGGATGGCAGTTCGATCTGGCTAGTGGTATGGACGCAGTATTCCTGTAAGTTCCAAGCGAAGATGATCAGAAATGGTTTAAAAACCCGGTTAAATGATTACTTTTCTTACTTTTCAAAGTGCATTTATTGGGGATTTGTGGCTCACATCTCTTTTCAGTCTCACCGAATCCGTTGAAATCCTTTGCTCTTTTCCCGTGCACTGTTGGGTGATCACAACGCTGAGCCTGAAGCCGCACGTTATCAACTGGGACATTCGTGCTGCCTACATAGCAGATCAGGTATGGCTATTAGTGATCATACTCGGCCCTCGTCATTTCGCACGCTCTCTCGTTGGTCCGAGCAACATACCACGCGAGTTGGCAAAAGAGTCGGCTTCGTTTGCCATCGCTAAAACCGACCACTAATTATGGATATTAATCTAGGTCACGATGTTTCTGTACGGGATGATGTTCTCCTTCTTCCTACGACCGTACCCAATATTTCCATGGCCGGGGTGAGTACCGTAAACGAGCCAAAAACTGCAAATGAATTGCTTGAGGTACTATTGCGCCGGAGTTCTTTGTGAGCTCTTCGATGACAATATGTTATCCGTGAGTTGATTCAATCAATAACATAATAAATGCGAAAATTGAGGCGCTTCTGTGCGGAACTTTCGTCTCAGTGATCCCCTTCTTCTGCTATCTGATGATGCGGTACGCTTATGCTGTGGAAAAGAGTCAGGGAGAAGAATATATGAATTCCCGCACTAATATATCTTAGCTCCCAGCTCCCAGTTATATCTTACTTGAAACTTCGTTTTTGGGTTTTTTGTGTGAACCCAAATTCCACCTCATAAACGAAGTTCGAAATCGTTACCTCTACTGGAACTTGAGATTCGAAATTGCGGAAATTCAAACATTCCGTCTTCTCCTTGACTTTTTTCACGCCATTAATCTAGACGGGCAACACAGATCATTTTCAGAATACTCAACAAGGTAACCGTGGGATCAGCCAATTGGATCAGAAGTACGAGGTATGCTAATCTAATGGACGATTTTCCAAATCAATATTCTAGATCTCAAATTATCGCCATGAGCTCGATTTGTATTTTGTCAGTGTTCAATGTTGTTGGCTCCCAGCAATTCGCTGTCAGCGCCGAGAGCTATGACGTGATCATGAAGGCTTGCGAACTTGTTTCAGCTTGTAAAAAGATCATAAATTCAGGCTCCAGAATTAGCGGTACTCGCAAAGAGAAAGGGAAAAGTCATCGTTCTTGGACTCCCTGGGAAATCTGCCGATTTTCTGTACGGTATGAATCTTTGGCATGCCACGGAAAGAAGTGCATTTGCAGAGGTAGCCTTGCTGCTTGTCACAAACGTCTCTATAGCCGCATATCTGACAGCGCTCACAGTTCACTCGCTAATCATAATAAAGAACAGAGATGTAAGTCTGTGGGACATGTTTTAGATAAATCTACTTATATTTTCATAATCACTTTAAATTTAAAAATTAATCGATAATCTTAGAAATGCGTCCTCTCACAGAAGACTCATCAGGCTCAGGACCGGCTGGCAATCGTATTCTTCTTACAGGTGCTTTTTTTCAACATTTTAAACAAATTCTAAATAGTTCAATATTCAGCTGATCGGTGTTGGATTGTTTTTTGTGTTTCCTCAGCTTATGCTGATGGGTCTGCTAGTGACGGATACGAGTGCATGGTCTGCCAGAGTCCTGTCAACTGTTCGACCGGCACTCATCGTTAGTTTGAATGGAGTTGTGAGATCCTAATTATCAATCGTCAGATCGCTCTTTCTCTGAAGCCGCTTGCCCAATCGCTGATTTATCTGGGAAAGAATCTCGACCTTCGAAAGGTTCTGAATATTTTCCTTTAGTCTAGTAAAAAAACAATTTTTTTCTTCAGAGATCTCTTGCTCAAATGAAGAGTTGGCTTTGCTTCTGTTCTCCATCGACGAAGGAAACTCGAGCGTGTATAAACATGAAATCGAGCAGTGATCACCATCAACGAATCACTCCCGCACCAATGATGCATTGATTTGGTTTTACAGTTTTTTTCACCTTAGAATCAATAAACTTTGAAGCTCATTAAAAACAACATTCACGTCAGCAATAATCTTATTTTGCATTTAAAATGAATGAGATGTTAGTCATTTTCTCAAGAGATGGAATGCAGGTGATTTTACGGGGCTCGATTTGGGCATGAATCTTAGCCGAGGCAAATAAGAGTAAGGTGAAATCGATCCGTGATGAATTCCTTCTATATTTCGCCTAAGACAGAAAATGTAATTCATATCGGTCTCCGAGTCGTTTTCGGCATTTCATGCTCACTGAATTTGCTGTGTTTCGTGTGTCTAATCAAGAAAACGCCTCGGCATCAAACTACGTTTCGCAACTACCTCATTTTCATACAAGTACGTCGTTCGAATTTCATTTTCAGATGTTTGCTTTTACATTAACCTTCTTATATTCCCGATTTTCGATGAATATACCGATTCGCTATCCCATTTTCAGATTCTATTGACACTGAATGACATCAGCATCGATATCCTATTCGAGCCGATTCCTCTCTTTCCCGCCTATGCTGGCTACTGTGTCGGCATTTTATGCAGGCTCGGAGTCCCGATACAGTACAGCCTCGTGAGTTGTGTAGCTTTTGTTTAAAGGGTAAGCACTTTTGCAGCAATTATCATAAAATTTCATTTGAGAAGTGTATTAGAGACGTATTTACAACCTAGAATCCTTTCCAATCTTGGCATTTGCACGAAAACCTGAAGAGATATATCAGGCAGCAGCTGTTTTACTCCTGGCTAATGTCGGGGTATCCATCGTCGTTTGTTGTCTCTATCGACACCAGACGATTCTCATGACGGGAAGTATATTCAAACTTAAAAAGGTCAGTGATAAACAGTCTTCAAGCTTGAAAGTTTAGTTTCTTCAATTTTCACAATCGAACAGAGCGAGAGGGAAGCGCGCGAAAAAGGATATTTGTAACTCTTGAAAATATTAGAGACGTCACACATTACAGCGAACGCTAACGATCCTCCGACTCGTCCTATTCGTGTTATTCTCTCTTCCTGGGCTTATTCTGTTCATTCCTCTGGACACGAGCCAAACTGATGAATTTATTGAGAAGGTGGGAAGCATTCATGTGATGTTGGATACTATTCTACGCTCGGTCAATGGAGATAGCTAAGGCCGGAATAAGCTAGTTTTGCAGTTCTCTCCCAACATAACATGGATAAAAACCAGAGGGACATACACGATGTATGAAAGGTCTGATTCTCTCGTCGGACTATTTGTCCTTCTCGTCGTGGTTTGTTTCAACTTACGAATACAATGCGATATTTTTATTCCAAGGTAATTTTCGTTGCAATGTTGGCTATATTTCTCATGTTCCTGCATCTTGTATACACACTCCACAGAAAGGTGCTTGGGAGGGAGACATTTTCGAGGCTCTCAAACTGTTCCAGAACCGTAGCACTCCCTCCAGCCTCAAGCGCCATCGTAAATCACTGAAGCTCTTCTTTGCGCAGGTATTTTTGCACTGTTGAAGGAATGTAAGAGTATTGACAGCTCGGAGTGCCGTTAACGCTCCTGATTGTTCCTGCTCTAACCATGCTGGCCGGGTTGATCTTCGAAGTGGTTCCTTTCGGTGAGAAAAAAAAGAACATTCAAAACGAGAAAACCGTGTAGAGATTACAGAAGGAGTATGAAAAATAGCTCCTAGAGGACGCGGTTACATTCGAAGAGAAATAGAGATGAAACACCATTCAGAAATCTGTCTGGGCGCCTATTTCATGCTTCCTTTGCATCCTATTGGTCACAATATCATCCTTATCGCGGTGACTCCGGCCTATCGAGACTTCGTCTGGCATCTGATCAGCGGAGGAGCCTGTGGAATGGTGAGGAAAGACTATGAAGATATCAACGAAAAATCGCGCTTTTCAGAAACATGGCAAACCGCCAAGCGCTTCAGTTCGATTCGTCTCCATCAAATCGATAGCGGGTTGAGAGTAATACGGACTTTTTCCTCAGCTTTAGATTAAAATCTGTTTTATGTTTATTTTGATATGGAATTTATGTACATTTCGAGAGGTCATAAAGCACGGTCCGAATATCGAAATAAAACTATTTCTGTCGATGAGAACATCAACGACGTCGGAACAGTCGAACGGGAAACCCGTCTACGGGCTTCATAATGAGCTGAGAATGAGATAGATTATCCAACTGGGGCGGACAGTCATACCTCGGGAAGGATTCGGTTTCCGGGGAATGGCTCCGCACTCTCGACCGAGTACCGTCGGAAGAACCACGATAGTACTGTCTTCTCCTCGGCAATAGCGAACTTCTGGCCTGTAAATTGGAGATGACAAAACGGACTTGGCATGCCAGCTTCGACTAGGGCTTCACCGTTGAAAATCAGGGATAAAGCCGGTTTCAACTCTGCATGAGAAGCAGTTTTGTCATCACTACTGTGAATGCAAATCGGTGCTAGGTGGACAATACATAAATTCGCGAATATTTGCAGCGGTCGTCCTAAATTAGAGCAGAGTCAAGCACGTTTATTGTCTTACCGACACAATTCCGCGGTCCAGCACTGAAGGGGACATACGCGTAGGGATCACGAACCGCAACCTGAAGAGAAAATTACAATTAGACCAGGTTCGGGAAAGGAAAGATGTTAGGAAACTGCCTAGAGTAATAGGGAGGGATTTGACAAAGCACCTCCTAGAAGACGCGGCATGGTGTTTCGAACCATTAATTCGTCGTTACCCATAAATATTGAACTCCCGTGTTTTGGTTGGCGCTTAAAGTCCGGCGCACCATCAGGAATGAATAATATGATAATCACCAACATTGTATGTTCAATTCAGACCGAGTTGTGAAAGAGTAGGTAGCATTTGGCGCACCTTCTCAGGCAGGAAGTGGTCCGGATAGAAGTCCTCGGGCCGCTCCCAATGTTCCGGATCCCGGTGACTGATCCAGGGAGACACGGCGACCGCCAGGTTCTTGGGTAGTGTTACGCCGTCTGCTTTCGGATGGTCAGCGATTGAATTCAATGCATCATTCGCCAACATCTTAGTCATCTTTCTATCGCGTTTGGCAAGAATGATAAACGATTACGGGCTCAATAACCGGAAAAGAATGCTCACTAACCGACTTCGAGGTCGTGTGAGAGCACGCGTGCGAAGAATGGCACTGATGGCATCAACCTGCAGATTTATGTGATTATTCATTCCAAAATGTGAATAAAATTATCAGAATAATTATTGATTTTTTGATAATTTAGTTCCAATCGAGACCTCAGCGATTCCTTGATGCATCTCTCCAATAACGGAAGCCTTCGAAGATCGGCTTCGGTCGGGTCTCGCATCGGATCATCGCCAAACACACTATCGATCTCTTCGTGCAGAAGTTTCTGAAAATGGGACAGTTACAGGCAGATGTGAAGATAACGTCAAAGCACAACGTCAAAGCACATTCTGTAATGTGGCATAGCCTAGCACGTGCGAACTGCGTTGTAAACCCGAATGATTGCTCGCACAAACCTGACACTCCGGGTACTGGCCGAGGAACCAGATGGTGAAGCCCATCGCGGAGCCTGTCGTGTCGTGCCCTGAAGATACATTTACACATCCTGACTAGAGCTGGCTATTCGGGGTTAACCAGCCAGCTACGAGCGCTCCCTCTATTACGAGCCCGCTAGGCCGATTTGGAGGCGGAGTTTGCACGCGATAAACGTAACGAGGCGTAGCGATGATAACGAGCCCGCTACCTCTCTCCCCGAGGTAACGGGCTCGCTATCTCGATATCGTTTAGCCAACCCTAATCCTAACTAGAGCTGGCAAATGAAGAGACAAACTCTTCATTTGCCAGCCCTTATCCTAACACGACTTCGCTGCTTTGTATTCCTCGGATAGTACTGGCTGCCTTTCTACAAGCCATCATAAAAACTCCGTAATAATTACGAAAAAGTGGATGTAATTAACCTTCGAACATGAACGTGTCCACTTCCTCTCTGATGTCTTCGTCGGTGAAATGATTGGCCGCCTGCTGACGGAGTAGCATGTCGATGAACACACTCTTCTTGCTAGCAACCTGCGAAAATCAGAGCTAACGAAGAGATAAAACATATCTTCCTTGGGTAGAGAAAATAATGAATAAGTATTGAGTTGACTCGAGAGTGAAAGGCGTGTCGAATGTGAGTGTGCTTAGAATATGCAATTACATGTTCCGTCTTGGCGTCCTTCTCTCCTAGCAGACCCTCGTCCTCCATCTGTCGACGCCGGTCGCGAATTATCTGAGCGAAGAAGAAAATAAATGACCTTTCGAGATACTAACAATTAAGTCGCTTTGAAACGCTCGTGTTTATTTCTCGAATCACTTCCATCATTAAATGCTCCTGTTGATCTCTATATGAGACCGTTTGCGTTAGGATCAACAAGTGGCTGGAACAGGTAAAAAAATCGGATATGCTCAAAAGTTGGCCATAGGGGTAACTTTTTATTCTGAATCGACCTGTGGATTCCGTTTTTCGCTCTGAGCCTTCTGAATCCCGGTACGACCACCTCAATTTTGGCCACAATTTCGATTTCAATGAAAATCTCCTTTGAAAATGGTCCAAGTGGCGGAAAATCTCGCGACCCGACCAGAATTTAATTCTCTACAAACTGAAATAAAGAACGAGGTGCTATTACCATCGATTTTTGACAGAAAAATAAACGGCCGGAAAACCCGTAAACACAAGAAAGAGCAAACTTGGCGACACAAAAATCGATATAAAAGTATCACCGCCCGCCTAAAATCTCTCATCTCATATACTAAAATGATCAGCGAAGTTTGCTCTTTCTTGTATTTACGGGTTTCCGGCCGTTTATTTTTCTGTCAAAAATCGATGATGATAGCACCTCGTTCTTTATTTCAGTTTGTAGAGAATTAAATTCTGGTCGGGAGCGCGTGATTTTCCGCCAATCGGACCATTTTCAAAGGAGATTTTCATTGAAATCGAAATTGTGGCCTAAATTTGAGGTGGTCGTACCGGGATTCAGAAGGCTCAGATTGAAAAACGGAATCCACAGGTCGATTCAGAATAAAAAGTTACCCCTATGGCCAACTTTTGAGCATACCCGATTTTTACCTGTTCTCTACCCCTGTTGAGCCTTGTTGATTCTACCACAAACGGCCTCATATCAACGTGCGCATATGAGAAGAAAAACTCGGGGGTTCGAAAATTCAACAGAAAAACGTCGGTATAATTGTGCACCTGCAGCGTGAAGTCTTGCGATTGTTTCACGAGTCGATCGAACTGGAATCCGTACCAGATCCCGTACCAAATCGGCTGGATCCAGAGGAATGGCATCCTGAAGAATTACGTATGCAACTTGCGAAAGCTCGCAATGCGTCTGCTCGATCATGGACTATCTTGAGCTCAACTCACAGCATTTTCTCGAAGATTCGCTTGGAGATGGTGACTACTCCCTCACAGTACTCGGCGCTCTCTCCAGTCTGCGTGTTCAGCTGCGTATCCATCGCCGTTTCTAGAAGAATGACGTCAGTGACGAAGATAAAGTAGTGAAATAACAATGCGAGTAAAATTCAACTGAATAATGTTTAGTATTCTCGGAGAAAGGACACACACCGTTTTCATATTGAGCCGTCACCCCCTCATTTTCGTGCCTCAATCACCGTGCTTACCAGCGATTATATCAAGAGCGCATCGTTTGATGAAGGGGAAGACATCCACTTCCCGATCCGTATCGGCGTGCGGCTCCAGCTGTTCCACTAGAATCTGCAAGGAGGAGACTCATGTAGCAGTCTTATCTAGGGCTGTCAGAGTCAAGAGTTCGTCTCTTCATTCTGCACACTCTCTAGACCGGTCGAGGAGAGAGCGTGCGGAATGAAGAGACGAACTCTTCACTCTGACAGCCATATTCCTATCCGAATTGTAGCCCTGAACATCTGACCAAGGGTCCTAAAATGCATTTCTTCGTCCGAGATATAAGAAAAGTTCCACGTCACCGCATGTGTTGATCTAGGCAATTCGAAGAGTACTCCCCTAATGCGCTTTGGTACATTTGCGTTTACAGTACTCGTTTTTTTATCAACCAAGAACAGCAAACATTAGCGTTCACTCTAATTTGCTCGTCATGCCCACATTTTCCGGTCAACAGCCCCTGATCAGACGCCCCAGGCGACATCATAGGAATTCACAGCACGACGTTCATGGGGCTAAAGTCGTTTCGGGATGTTTGGTAACGCGCAAGGCGGTCAACCTTTTTGTTCTTCCTAGTTTCATTCCTATTTCTGACTGGCCTACAGACAGACACATCTTGATCTTCCCTTCCCCTGCAATATCTGGTGTCCTTATGAGAACCGACTGCGAGATGCTGACCCTGCCTTGAGTGACGAATACTCCTCGGTACCCCTGGAGAATGTTGAAGTGGAAGGTGGGAGTGATGATCTTGCGTCGCGAGTGCCACTTGTCCGAGGTACTGAATAGGCTTCATTCGGGTCGCCATCACTTCATTCTGCACACCCTCTGTCCAATAGAGTGTGTGCATTAAAGTAAAGGCTACTCGATTTTCGACCTTTAGTACACAAAGGACTGTTTTGTAGAATTGTTGTTAATCAGAACTTGTTTTCGTGTGATCTCTTAGCGAAGATCTCCTCAGAGAATGCATGAGTTCCACTGTCCGATAGTGTTGTCGTAGCTCTCTCCATTCTGCACGCTATCTCGTTTCTCTGACAAGCGCGATAGTACTACTGCCCAGTGACAATCTTATTGTGTTTCATTGGCGCACACATTGAGCACTGATTGACTCCTCCTTATCACACACTCTAGTCATCAAACTCTACACTCGAGGCATACAAAACAGTTCACTTTATCTAGGGTGAGAGGTAAGGAAGGTTCCTCTATTGCAAACCTCGTCAACAGGCCGCGACCCAACCACACACTGATTATATCATAGAACCACGGCTTGGTGATGAGGGTGTTGCTCTCCAGAAGTACCTGGGAACGAATAATCAAAGGTTTTCAGCGAATTTTGCAGCAGATTATTGCAAAGAAATGGCTTGGAGGATGGACATAGTATCTATCCGAATTAGAATCGCAAGCACAGACCTTCACATGGCGGGCTCTCATCAAAACGACCACTGGGACCGGCCCAATCCAGGCTTTGAATATTCCGTTACCTGCGAAATTAACAATTATAATACCTAATTTACGCCTGAAGAGCGGCATTATCTATATTTTCATGCAGATCGGTGAGGACCGGATGATGACTAGATACGCTGAAACATCCGAGTTGCGTAAATTATGACCTTTCGGATCAGTCAAAACGCCCTTCAGCTCAGTTTCCAGCTCGAATGCCAATTCTGCAAAAAATCATATTCACAATTGTTGAGCGATAAACTGACCGAAAACATTCCATGTAAACTCGAATATCGCCCCAGCTATTGGCAAGTTGTAAGGTCCTGAATGAATTGGTTTTTGTCGTTTTATGAGATGTGGGCAGAAGTTTCTCAACAAATGAAATCTCCATCGTCACCATCATCAATACTAATGTATTTCATGCCTACCAGCTCCGTGCTGCTGGTTTACTGTTTTCGCAACATTTACTTGTTGCGATAAAGATATATATATATATATATAAATGAGCCCACCCGGCAGGTCCCTGAGCAGGTAGAGCGAGCGGCTCACGAGCACGACGTAGTCCCGAATCTCCTGCCGATGGCGATAGATGATGCTCAGGATAATCACGGCCGCAACCGCGACCAACAACAGCAAGATGTCCATCGGTCGCTGTCTCGCCCCGCACTTTTCTACAGTGCGCTATTTATACACACATCGTAGAGTGTAGCGGCCGCTATGTCTCCATCATCACCGGCAATGATTGTATCAATAGGAAGATCGGAATCTGACCGTAGACGAGAGAAATCTGTCCCTCAAAGAGAATCATTCCAGTCTTCTAAACCACGGGAAGCTGAAAAGATCATGCTGAAGCGATGAAAATCGTCAAAATATGCATGATTATATTCATAATCACGCGCACAATGTTTGGCGTTTTGGAGAGGAATACACCTGAACGATAAGAATATGGGTCACGCCACGCATGTTTACTCAAAGCAGGAATGTTGAAATCGGAAATAGCAGAGAAACAAAACAACTTCTCGGAAAAATAATGGGTGAGGAAACAAAGATCCGCATAATCAACAGGTCTAATTATTTTTATGGCTTGAAACCATCATTCGTAGAACCCGTTCTTTCCCACTACATACCAGAAATTAGCTGAGTGACGTCGATTTGAAATCGAAACAAATGGCGCGAAACTGCTCGTGGGGGAATTTCGCTACTTGAGCTGATTACACGCTGCGGTAAGTGGTGCATTCTTGCTAAAGCTAAGCTAGAAACTTTCGTCTTCCAATTTTCAAGCTGCGAGGAATGAAGCCGCATGTAGAAGAGTCAGTTTTTGAAATATTATAGGATTTTATTCAATATGGAAACTTTTTAATTGTTATTCTTCAGAGGGAGGTACTTCCCGATCTACAGGAACACACGCTGCTCCCCGCTCTGTTCATTATTTATATTCTGCTTATAGGTGAATTTCCCTTAAATTTACATGGCTAAATCGCTTCAGGAATTACTATTGTCTGTTATTTTCTCTTTCTGGCAGTTCTCGCATTCAATAGAAACACCTTCCACGTGAGTTCCACATCTTCAACTTCTAAAAAGTCTTACTTTATTAGTTTTCATTCCACATTGTGCTCGTGCAAATAATCTGGTGTGGATTCGGCAAGGTGTTGGTGAGACATCGGACGTTTTTTTCTCTCGTAAACTTCGAATGCGAGGAATTCGCTTACTTTTAGATTCGCGCCTTTTCAATTTTCACTCCAGAGCTCAAAGGAGGTTCTCGATCGAGCTCATGTTTGATTTCGGTTCACAGCCACAGGATTCCTCGTTCAACAACAGTTACTCAGGTCTCCTCCTCTTCATCACTCTAATGTCACTAAATCGCTTCCTCGTCATTTCCACTGCTCGAGATTGTTTCGTGTACTCGAACAAGTTTGTTGGGCGAACGAATTGTGATATTGGCATGCCTTCCATTGACAGCTTTCCAATGCAGCATTGTTCTAGAGTGTATTGAGTCTTTACGACTACCTGCCTGTTGTCTGTCTTTTGCTATACGCCCTATCATCGCTGATTGTATGGTACAAGCGACGGTGAGTATTCGATTATATCTACAGTTTGATACCTGTGTCTTATTGGACAGATTTTCATCCAGAACTGTATGTATTACTAATAATTTACTAAATTTTTCTCTTGATTATTGTATTCCAGCTCAATTCCGCGATCGGAATCTCATCGCCACGTAGAATGGAGAGTTCTCTTTCATGGTCTTATTATTTTCCTCGTTTACGGGGTCGGTACTCTTCAAAAGCCTTCGGAAAAAAAGAAAAAAATCAGTTCAGATAGCTTCCATAATCAACTTACTGCTGGAAATCTTCAGATATAAATCAGTTCTTGAGTAATTTCATAATTTTTTTAAAATTAAGTAATTATCCAATAAGCGGTGAATCTCACACTGGCCCAGTTTCTCCTGTTCGTCTACATTTCGCTCGACGTCACTACAGTTCTGTGCATTCCACTGACCATTTTTCTATCTGTGCCGGGCATTCGCAAATCTCCCATGCATTCCATCACAAAGTCAGTGTGGGAGTAATTGCGTGCTTCTCTAAGCTGATCTCAGGTGGTTGAAACATCTCGAGTCCCGAGTTTCTCCTATTCGGAGCAATCAACCACCAAACATCCGATTCTGGGCAGTGACTAGCACCAAATTGGCCTTGTTTCTCGTTAGATGAATAACGAATTAATCTTTTTTTAAATTTCCCCAGCGTCATAAATGAAGGCGTTGCATCTTGCTGAAGAATAACATGAGCAACGAGAGCTCATTGACATTATCAGCTCTTTCTCATCATTTCCGTTGCTTTTTTGTTGACATTATCACAAGAAGAGTAAGGCACCGAGAATTAATAAGAAAACCTTTTAAAAACTAAAGATGATAGTGCAAAAGAAGGTCTGTTTGGCTGCTTTTTCTCAATAAGATGATGAAAGTCTTGGAACAGCAAAAGAGATGACATCATCATTCTCATTTGCTCTCTCATATAAATTTATTTATTATGATTATAATCAAGTAAAGGTCGTGTGCTCGATGCACTGTTATGCTCATCACATTCTACACGCATATTCAGATGCAATGCGTCTCTGACGCACTTTTATACGCATCGGAAAACAGCAATCATACTAATTATGGAAAATCGAAATACGACTCTACTCAAGTCGCGTACTTTTAGCACACGTATTGAGAATTGAGAAGAGTCATTCACGCATATGCGGCTCCCGTCCATCGCAGCGCTCGCTCCGACCTCTTCCGAATATCGGCAACGGACGTCGTGTCCCTGCCCATTATCAGTTCCAGGTAATGAGCGAGACGAGTCCGCTCCCGGATCTCATTGTGCCGCCATTTCTGACCGTACAGACCCAGCAGTTTCTCGATAATGATCCTTCTGAATCTGCAAAAAAAAACAGTAAGGTTTAACTAGACTTTGAAATATTAAGAAGCAATCGATTGCCTAATATGGGAAATGCACCGCTCTAGAGACACGAAACTATGAGGAGTGCGACGAGTGGTTTCCCTAATACTAAATCCATTGCTACGTATCGTTTCGAGGTCCAGTTTGAACAGAAACAATCACACTCATGATTCTCATTTCCATGGAAATGCCCTTCTGTCTTTTCCCCCGCGGGATTTCGGGACCAAGGAAATGGAAATGCTGATAATTCCCACCTCGGAACTACTATAATCACGATGAAAGGGTCGATGGCTGGGTAGAACTCGAACGCCAGTGACAGAACTTTCGCGAATTGCCCGATGTTCAGGCCAATTAGAGGAAGGCCGATGCTCAGAGTGAACGGCAAACACACGAGAACCATTGGAACGGAAAACTGTAATTGGTTAATTAACCAATCAAACTAATTAGCTCGATAAAAAAGTACCTGAAATAACAGAGCGTGAAATAATTGGATCTGTAGATGTCTGAAGCGGACTTTCAACGTGCTGAAAATCACGGATAAGTGATGGTTGAGCAGCTTTTGCGCTCACTTTGTCGAGAAACAGCGAAGAATTAGGAAGATACAGACAAAACAGACAACAATACTGAACGCGGCGGGAATAGTCACTGCTACGATAGCTCTCAATACAGGCCAGTTCCACACTAGCTGATTATTTCGGAATTTCTGAAAATTAACAAAATATTAAAATATAATGGGTGAGAAATCACCTTAAAATTCACTGAAAAATATCCGGGCTGAGGCACTGCCAAGATGTCTAGGTTGTACTCCGTCCGCAATTGCTCGACGAAGTACGTTTCGGATTTCGAATAGCACCTGACAAAATGATCAATGTTCGGACAGATTTCGCTAAGAAAGTTAGATCCGTCGGTTCAGTACATTCAGTTACTGGATGATAGTGCTTGAATTCATACCAAATATCCGAGAATGACTTGGCAGTAATTCCACAGAACAGAAAATTCACTAATATGAAGACCACGGCGCACTTTCCCGAGTGAAGGTGGAGCAAGGAAGGACAGAAATGTTCAATTTTTTAATGATTTCGCTAAGAAAGTTAGATCCGTCGGCATGCTATCTAGATTAGTTTTATTTCTTAGGGACTTCGGGAAATTGTTTCTCATTATTCATACGCTCCTATTGTTTGCATTTATGTTTGATATTCTTTCGGTTCTCAATGATATTAGATAAATGCTTCTTCTCACTTGCACAGAGCCAGGTATCGATAGAGGAAGTGGAAGGAGAGCAGAATGAAGTGTTCCATGAAGAGAACCACCAGTAGAAGGTTCATAGCGAGACGTAAATGCTCGGGCCAGAACAGAACTGTATGAGAGAAGAGGGCTAGACCGTATGGAGCACCGGTTGATAGCTGAAATATACGAACCATTACTTTAACCAGGCATTGCGCATAGAATACAGTACTAGAAACTGCTTCAATGTGTTCTAGAGATTGTCTATTACTGGAATTGTTTTTCTTTTTTTCCACAAAGGGTAGAAGGGACAATTAAAATATTTTTAGAAATTGGAATATCTTACCGGCACCATAAAAGAGTGCAGAAGGGGCGTCGCAATGTCGGTGAGAGCGAAAATGACCAACAACCATCGGTACCTTCCCATCACGGCACTTTGATTGTGCAAAACCAGATAGATCAGCGCGCAATTTCCAACTAGAGAAACGGAAAGACATGAATATAAAATAATCTGAAAGTTTCCATCTTCAAATAGCATTGTTTACGGAGAAAAACTGACTTGATGCGTGAGAATCGAGACAGGCATCATCTCGCATTATAGATAGTGATGAGAATGGGGATCTCGTCGCATTAGCTGATAACCGCCCCTAGAGACGGAAAGTTCCCGAGCCCGTCTGACGCATTCCCCTTGACAGACTGTATTATCACCCTCGCTTCTCGTATTCTTTTTATTCACCCTTGTTTTTCCGCTTGTCAACACAATTAATTGAACGAGACGATAACCAGGCCTGGAATGATTGGTATTTATAGATCTGATAATCGAGCTTGAAGATGTGATTTCAGACAACAAATTGATTCACTGATTCCGTGCTAATTTGTAGTGATGCCCTTCCCAAATTGCAGTAATATAAGAAGAGAGAAGTTAATCGGCAGAAAGAGAGCCAGATCAGTTATGCCATGAACTCTAGTGCAAAATTGTGACTACCATTAGATAGAGACTTCGATAGTGTACGGGTATTATCAGTAAATCATAACCTTCTAGTGGTCTTCTAGTGGTATATTTTCAACCATTGCCTTCAGAATATTCTCCGAACGTGATAAATGATTTATTCCTTTGATATTTGATTTTTTCCAATGATTAATTTGTTTAGCCGTCAATTCTTTGAAATAAGATAAATAATGATAAGAAAGATTCACATTGCGACCGATCGGAAAAAAAGACAATGAATTTTGAACACACAATTCCTCGGATTTGGTATCGAAATGTGAACCGACTGCTATTCTCAAAGACCGTCATTCGGGCACACAACGAATCGTGGAAAAGATGAAGTAATTATTGTACAAAAACATGTGCTTATTATTTGAGGAATATCGATTTGCTAATAAGCTGCCAAAAATTAAAAAATTAAAATCCCACCCTCTGTAAAATGGTTGAAAGTGAAAAGAAGTGGCCTTCCTCTGTCGCCCAAACAGAAAATTCCAATGTATCATTTTTGAAAGGAACTCCATCATCATCCCCTACTGTGGTTTCAATCTGGTTTTAGAATCTTCATCCTCTGTTGAATTAGAAATTTACGAAAATAGGGTCGCGAAACCCTCTTTTCAGACTATTGCGTCATAATTATGCAACATTTCCTAAATCTGAAGACGGAATCAATCAATCAATCAATCATTTATTCAAGCGTCAGGGTCAAGGCCTGTTGAATGATGCATGTTCGCCAGGCATCGGGGTATCTTCGGCACGTGTTTGCCCAATTCATTCCCACTCGGTTTGTAATTTCGTCGCGCCATCTCGTTTTAGGCCTTCCAATGGGTCTCTCCTTGTTCCAGGGGGTCCAGTTAACAATCTTCTCAGTCCATCTATTGTCATTCATTAGAACAACTCGTTTTGCCCAACTCCATTTAAGTTGCATAGCTCTTACTCGCACGTCTTGGAGAGGGACTTTGTTTGCAAGCCACTCATTCGTCTTTCTATCCATTCTAGATACACCTGCTAATTTTCTCATCATTGCTCTCTGAGTCACAATCAATTGTCTGAGTTTCTTTGTTGTACTCCAAAGTTCGCATCCGTAAAGCAGTACTGGCTCGATACACATTCTATAGACTCTTGTTTTTAGTGACATCTCTACTGTTCGATTAGTGAGAAATTCGTGAAACCTGTTGAATGCTCGCCATGAACTCCCGATTCTTCTGTTCAGTTCAAGCGCTAGATTTTGATCGAAAGATAGTCGGACGCCAAGATAAATGAAGTTGTCTACATAGGTCAGATGTTCTCGTTCCACTTGTAGAGGTACTTGTCTTCGATTGGTCATGGCGACCGTTTTCTTTCGATTGAGCGTTAGACCAACTTTTTTGCTTGCTTCCATCAATTCCTTCAACATTCGCGTAATTTCAGTTGGACTATGTGATATAAGGACTACATCATCTGCATATCTTAGATGGTTCAGCTTTTCTCCATTTATGCGTATTCCGTATTCGTCCCACTTCATTTCGCGAAAGACCTCTTCTATCACAGAATTAAACAGGTGAGGGGAAATAGGGTCTCCTTGGCGCACGCCTCTTCCTACTTCGATGGGCACCTTGTCTATTCCCACTCGTACGAAGACTTTTGCACGGTTATACACATCTCTCATCGTGTTTACAATCTTCGAGTGAACGCCTTGATTGTACAGTGAACTCACACTGCGCTGAATTCCACTGAATCAAAGGCCTTGGCAAAATCAATGAAGACGAAGTATAATGGGAAATCGTATTCCGTAGATCGACTTATCAGCTCACACAGAGTGAAGGAATGGTCGGTTGTAGTGTAATCCTTTCGGAAGCCTGCTTGTTCGCGAGGTTGGTTTTCGGATAATGTTCTTTCTATTCAGGAATTCATAGTCGATGTGAATGTTTTATAAACCAGATTCAAGAGAGCAATTGGTCGATAGTTTCCGATGTCGAGTTGACTGCCCTTCTTGTAAATTAGCGATATGATCGAGTTTGGAAGTTCATCAGGAACGGTATCTTCGAGGATCCATTTATTGAATTGAGCACATAGTGGTTTGATTAGGACATCGCTACCGCACTTGAGCATCTCCGCTGTTATCTTGTCAGGACCGGGTGACTTTCCGTTCTTTAATCTCCAGATCGCTTTTTTCACTTCGCAGAGTAGTATTGGTAGGAAAGGCCCGACTGTCTTATAGTGTATTCTTCGCGGTCTCCTGGTTCTTTCAAACAGCGTATCATAGAATGTTTTCACAACGGCATTCAGCTCTTCCTTCGTACTTGCTATACTCCCATCCATTTTCTCCAGTTGATACAGCTATGTATGGCCTATTTGTGAGGCTTGGAGTGCCTTTTTCGTACTATAACCGTATTGTACCGCACGTTTAACAGTTTCGAGATGCCCTTTTCGAATGTCTTCTTGGATGGAGTTTTGCTAAAGCTTTGCTTGTTAGTGAGAATTCAATTCGATTGAAGGGCGTAGGCGTGTTATCTCTTAGTCGTCGCTGTTCTTTGTATAACTGTTTCGTTCGGTCAGAGAATCTTTCTCGAGTTGCAATTGGGACCATTGAATCAACAGCTATTTTTGTCATTGTTGAAGCTATTGTTTCATATTTCGTCCCTTCAACAGCTGTTATCTTGTTGATCTCAGCCGTAAATTTCTCGTGATTGAGTTGTACACGTAGTCTTGGTTTGTGGTATCGGTTTTTCACGTTTGATGTTATGTGAACTTTTGCAATGATCAGTCTGTGGTCGGTGGTAAATGCCCACTACTGATACATCGTACACTATAGATCTCTCTTCACTCATGATATAATCGATCGTATTCAACGTTTTCATGTTCGGGCTTTCCCAGGTCCATTTCCGTGAATCTCTTTTGCAAAAGCGAGTGTTGTGAACTACGAGCTTTGTTTGCATGCAAAAATCGACAAGGGTTTGCCCTCGTTCGTTTCTCTTTCCATGTCCGTTTCTTCCTATGAACACTTCTTCAATGGACTGCCGTGAACCCACTTTCGCATTGAAGTCTCCGAGTACCATTACATGACCATTTCCACCCCCCGGTAGGCGTACTCGACGGGCAGAAGTGGTTAGTAGGTTGCTCAAATCATCCAGAAACTTTTCGTAGATTGGGTCAGGGTGTGCCGAGGTAGGCGCGTAGGCATTTATCACGCACAATCCTAGTTGAGGGATCTCGAGATAGGAAAGGCGGTCATTGACCGAGTGGAAGGCGCATGAGGCAGCCCATTGACGGGCAATCAGAAAAACCGGTACCATTTGCTGATCGGGTACCATAACTCACTAGCAGATGTTGAGATTTGGCTAGGGTTAGAGACGTGCGACCGATTCGTCTCGTTTCCTGAAGCCCGATGATGTCAAACGGGCATTTACTCACGGCCTCCTCGATCTCAGCTACTCTGTCGTCCTTCTTGAGGGTGCGCACGTTGAGAGTACCGATGCGGAGGATGGTGTTGGCGGGCATCCAGCGGACAGATACCCCGACGGTTGTCCAAGTCGACGTCGAGGAGAATGGAGACTGACAGCCTCTCAGCGGTGCACGAATGGAGAATGGAGAATGGAGAATAAAATAGTATTTTTCTACCACTAATTAAAGCAAGAAAGTGTTTGAGATAGTGTCTTGGAATACTCATGAAATAAAATAAAGAAAAATTTTAAACGAACTTTTGAAACACCCCAATATCATGACATGCTAATCGTAGATAGAATTTTAACGGTGTTGAAATGAACAAATTAAGTATTTTTTTTCATATCAGAAGTGCAGATGTACACAATGACTCAACCGAAAGAATCGAGGTAACGTTTAGACTTGGAAGCGTACCAGCTCCGAGAATTCATGAGAGTTGAAGAGCGTATTTCGTCGACATTATCTAAATACTACGCTGGCTTAAATTAGTGAGTGTTCCCTCAATTCCTCATTCGTACCATGATCGTTAGCATTTGTCTCTTTCTCGTATCTCTCGCTTCCACGCAAGCCTGGGGACCTCCTATCACTCCCGAGGAAAAGGAGGTTCGTGCAAAAAAAATAGACTAAATTTGCCTCGGCACATCTTCTGTTCCTGGCCAAAACAAAATTTTCACGAAACCTCATGAGCGCCTAATTTCAGCTAGAAAACGATGATGAAAATGATGAAAAAATGATCAAAATGATGCACTTACAGGCGGAAAGGATGGGAATTCTCATCATTCGAAACGTGAGAACGCGCTGGGAAGGAATTTACAATGTCACATTTAACGTTATCAATGCGGAGACGGGTGAGATATCGAGACAAAATTTGTTTGCAAAATCTCTTGCGCGGCGTTCTACTGGCAAAACGCCAAGTGAGCTTTCGTGGTGAGACCTTTGCGCACTCTATCGCATTTGCCATTCCCCAGATCGCTCTCTCCACTCTCGATCACCCCATGCAAAACGCCGTGCTCTTGAACAAACCAGCAAACTACAAAAGTGCTGTGAAGTTGAAACTTCAACGAAAGTTCCGAGCATATATCCTGGCGTATTTCGTCGTTTTCCCAGTTTCCAAGGCTATTTTCAGGTGAAGAGACAACTTATCCAAACGAGTTCATGATTGGATTTGTCAACCTCGTGAATGCATATTGCGAGAACGCCGTTCCCGGATTCAACATGAATTATTCGAGAGTTGATGAACCATTTCGGCAAGACTTTCAAGACAACGGACTTCTAAGCTCAATGACCTTCCATTGGACGAAATTTCCGCCTCATTCCTCGTTCTTGCAGAGAACGATAAATACGTGTGTTATTGCTTTAAATATTTTTAAAATTTTTAATTTATTTAATTTATAATCCTCCCCATCAATCAGTAATATTGAAGGCTGCCAAGTGGATTCTGCTCAAGCTCAACGAAATGCTAAGAATCATTGAAGACATCGTATACAAGAGCAAGCACAAGGAGACGATTCCCAAGGATCTGGTTTACGGTTGGAGCATCCTTGTAATCTACAGATCTAATCATCACTTTCAGAGGAACACACTCATTTTACCAATCAACTGGTAAATATCATGTATCTATCGGCCAAGGTGGCCACTCCGGGATTCGATAAGAATACGTTGGGCGGAAATGAAAGCGAGAAAGCACTACTTAAAGAAGCGATCAAATTGGTCAGAGAATCAGCAGGTACAATGGGAAATCGTTAGGAATTCGCCTTAAATGTGATAAATTTTGCATCGATTTAATGCCGCAATGGATTATTTAAATAGTTTCTCGTATAAACACTGCTCACTGTCCGACGTAGTCTAGTGCTCGCTGGAATAACTTGTCTCATTTTCTTCGGAAGCCTTTAGCAGCCCATTTCACTACTACAGATCAGGAAAATTGCGGGATAATCTTTCCGCAACGTGTCTGATTCTCAGACTCCGAGCACTTCTGTGAGGCCTAACACTCACCAATAAAGGGTTATCTCAACAGAAAGAGCGAAAATCTTTCATGCCTTGAACTCGAGCACACAATCGTGACCGAAACAGGAGCAATGCATGTGGTTGTGATTACGCCTTCTTGTTACAGTCGGCCTTGGCGAGTAGATCGATCTGCACCGCGAACTGCGTGTTGTCCTGATTGCCCTGCTTAGTCCACATAACAGCGATGTCGAAGGAAGTCCCCTCGAACTGCTGATTCAGCACGCCAGTGTCAGCCAATCTGAATTAGAGATAGGAATCAGACTCTCCTAGAATCATGTGCTTTCTCTCTTTCTCTGACCGACGAGAGACCATGCGAACTGAGTCCAGTCGTTTTGCCAACACTAGTCTGAATTGTTGTTGTTTTTATGCTGAATGCAAGAGGCTCATTGACAAGTGTGTCGTATCAATAAATAGTGAAATTCCATCGAAAGTTCACATAGTAGGCTATGTTCCATGATTGTCAAAATAAACAATTGCACTCATAGGATATTTTTTGCATTTCTTCTTTCAAAAAGTTTGTTTACCCATCATTTCTCTGAACCAGAATAACTGTTATCATGAACTGCTTACTTCGCGATATGCTCTGTGTTCGTCTCGTTCACTGTGATGGACAGGGCAGAGTTCACGTTGTAGATTGCATAGTCAGCGTGGACATTCACGCACATCCCACTGAAAAAATCATTATTTGATGATTTCCGGTATCTGCTCAAGTCTCGTTCACAGTAAACCGTTTACTTGTCTTTCTCAATCTAATTGATGTGATTCACTCAACGATGTGATTCATTCATACGATTATTCATTTCTCGAATAAATGTGCAAGCAATTGATGTTGAGAGATAACGGAGGTCCGATGATAAGACCTTATCGATGTTTTTTCCGGGTAGCAAGGTGTTACCAAAAGAAAAGAAAGGCGTCTCACTTGCTGTTCTGCGCCTTGAAGTTCTTGACGACGTTCCAGATGTAGTCATTCGCGTATAATTGAGTGCCTCCGCAGCCCACGAATCCTACATATTTCAGCATTTCACTTTTTTTGTAAATATTTAATTTAAAATAATTTAAAATCACCAGGCGACACGTAGATGGAGCTAGTGTCGGCATCAGTGAACACCGTGGCTGCAATAAATCCCTTTCATTATTAGTTTTATCTCCCTTTTTACAACCACCTCTGAGTACGTTTACGGGACGTAATTTCAATAGAACATGGTTCGGTAAAAGAATATTGGGAAAACTGCAAGGCGAGAACAGAACGGGTAGACAAAAGCTGCCGAGATGACAATGTCTTTCTACGCCAGTTCATTGTCCAGCCATCTCCCAATCTCACTATAGTCCATGGAGAAGGTGGCCGAGTGCGAGGCCCTGGAAGATCCGAAGTCGATGGTGGCGATGGGACCGAGGATGTTGAGGGTGCTGCGGGCGGCGTTGTCCGACGATCTGTATGTATTTAAAAACAAACTTATGTATTTTACTATTCACAAGTATCATTTCAACTCTCTATTCTCAAATCTATTCTCAATTCGGTGAAATCGATTTTTGGGTTGCCGTAAAGAGTACAGTCCTATTGCTTACCTCGAAGTGAAGACGGGCTTGCACCCAAGGCTCATCGCCTGAGCTCCCGTTGTGAAGACTCGAACGGGGTCATTCTGCGATACCGTATTACCATAGTCGTATTACCGCATACCGTAGTCAAATACAGTATTTAGCCATCCGGATGGACGCAGTCTACTGGAAAGGAGCGGAAATTCTACGCCATACTTCGTTGAACGAGTGATCATGCGAAATAAAGAGAGTCATTCTATGCGCCAATCACATCACTCACGCTCAGATCCCCTTTGATGTTCTTGATTCTGAATCCGGGCGCGTCCGAGAGGAAAGTGAGGTAGCGCTGGTTGGTTACCATGCTCACTTTCTCGATCTTTGTGTACACCGGTGTGTCGAAGTTGGCTGGATTTCAGTTGTTTCGGAATTTGACAAAAATGTGCTCGCAAGTCCCTAATGTACTCAAAAAGATTGTGTGCATGACCAATGCCGCCTTGCAAACTGTGAAGAACAAAATCTTCAAACTCATGAACTGCATTACATTCCCTATTCCATAAAAGCGTGGGGGGATAAATAATAATAATATTCAAAAAATAAAAGTAACGAACGCGCATCCTTCTGAACGACGTAGAAGGTGAATTCGGTGCCGGGACTGCCTGTGTTCTTCAACGAGTAGTTGCCGGGCTGGAAAAGAATATTGATTGCATACTTGATTGCATAAGAATATTGATTGCCTTGGTATTTCTGGTTTGCCGTAAAATTTTTCATGGACATCATTGAACCCAAAGGATGCTCACTTAATCTCGTCATTGTTTGTCGAAAGATTTCACTGATAGTGAAGAGAAGTCTCTAGAATAATTTCCAGACGATGGGGATCATGATGGGCTGTTCGCCGTCATCCCATCCATGAGATTTGAAACTCACAAGGGAATGATCGGAACTCACATATCCCGAAAATTCTGAAAAATTACAGAAAATGCAGAGAAAAATTCTATCCAGGAAACTACTTTCAAAAACTGCCAAATGTTTTTTTTGAAATTTCTATTTTACGCCAAAATATCGTTTTGTGGTAAGAATTCTGTCAAAAACGCCCTAAAAACGCCATTTTCGAACAAAATCGAAATTTTAAAAAAAAAATTTGGCAATTTCTGAAAGTAGTTTCCTGGATAGAATTTTTTTCTGCATTTTCTGTGAATTTTTCAAAATTTTCGGGATATGTGAGTTCCGGTCATTCCCTTTTCAGTGAAGTTCACTGGTTTACCAATCTCGTTAGTGTTCTACAATTTGTCCCTTTCCGCCTTCGATCAGGGAATCGAGAAGACGCCATCTCTCTCTCTCTCGCATCGCACTCACCGACAGCGTAAATCCCTTGGGCGTGGCCAATGTGCTGATATTGCGGAGACTGAAATATCACTGATCAGAGTAGTGTTGTCGGATCGAATAGCACTCTCTTCATCTCACATACTCTCTCGCCTTGTCAGAAAGTTGAGAGAGCGTGCAGAATGGATATAGCTATTATCCTGATTAGTCAAGACTCCAATGAAGCGTCAGAGCGAGGCACCAAATGTGAGTCACCACCTCACTGATCACTGAGACTAACAGTGCAGTGTGTATGTAATCTTGCGCGTATCAACACGAAACAATGGAATCAACCGACAGATAAGGGGATCTGTTGGTGGCGTGTTTTGCTTTAATTTCCCCCAATACACATCATCCCAAAGATCAGCTGTCTCTTAGAGTAACAAGCGGGGTACCTCATCTCTTCCTCCGCCCCTCACTCTCCATTGAGTAGAGTTCGAAATACGGGTCGCCGTCTCTTCATTTTCACACTCTCTCGGCCGGTCTAGTGACGAGAAAGAGTGGGAAATGAAAAGACGGCGACCCGTATTTGAGAACTCTACCATTTAGTGAGCATGCAAACATACAGTATCCGAGCCCACTCACTGGAAGTAGACGTTCCCGTAGCCATCGATGACCTTGACATTGACGACGTCGGAGGGCGAGTAGACACTGCACCCGATGGGGCAAGCGAACGGTGCCTGAGATGTCTTCAGAGCATTCGAAGGAAGAATAAGAATTGACGTGTGAATTCTAGACCCATTGCAGTTCGTCTATCACTATGGTGGTTCGTTCCAAGTTTGAAATTTTTAAATCGTATTATATAATTGAAATAGTTCGTCCCAATGATTAGTCCGTGATGATTCCGATAACGGAGAAAACTCACAGTAACATCGTACGCGAGGTCGGTGTGGTCGAGCAGTTCGGCCCTGTCGAATGTCACTCGAGAATAGACGAGAGGGAGAAGGAGGAAGGGAAGGACGGCAGCTACAAATGGATGATTCGTTATTTGGAAATTCCGAGAAGAATCGGCTGATAATTTGAGGACAATTTTTTACTTCGAATTTATTCGAGAAGTTCGAAGTGATTTTCATATATTAAAATTTTTTATTCACCAACGCATTAGGGAGCCGGAGGGAATCATGAATCATCAGACCTCAATTTCAATAGGGAAATAAGAGCTCACCTAGAAGCATGGCGGCGACCTCGATCAATCAGACTGGCTGCACGTTCTTCCGTCTCGTCTTTTATCCACTGATTCTTATCAGCTTTGGGTGCACCCCGCCCTTCCTCTCCCGGATGCAATCGTGATCTAACATATGAAGAAGAAAAATATTGTGGAAAGCGTGATTTATAAAATGGGATGGTGATATTGCGACAACGAGAGAAGCTCACTTGACAACTAACGCACTAGAATTATAAACTAGAATCATATGATTTTTTAACCTTTCACTTCTCGAACTTTAAAACCCCGAAGTTTAAAAAAAATTAGGAATTGTCAACAAACTATCAACACTACACTTTGTAGTGATGCGAGGCTATCCGGAGAACAGTAATCGATATTGTGGAGCGGGTTCACAAATATTCTATTCATGAGTGATAATTCGTGTGTGAACACTTATTCGCTAGAAGTCTTTCATATTCTGTAAACTTTAATCTTTATCACCGATATGGTTCGATTATGCGATTATGGTTCGACACAGGTCAGAGGTAGGTTGGTCTTCTGGCTCGGGCTGGTGAGCCTATTCGTCAATGTAATGATCCACTGATTCTTCTCGTCCCTTTCCACTCCGATGCTCTGTCATCTTCTTGTCTGGAGCATTTGCAGACTGTAAAAATGTATTTTTTAAATGCATTTTCCCCTTCCGCTCATCTCATCTCAGTAATTTTACCTACACTGTGTTAGGCAAATAGAGAAATATGTATGTTTCTACCTTCATAATATAGTAGAAAAAGGAGCCGGCACCAGCGCACTTGAACCCGTACGAGATCAGAATGCAGATGCCGAATGTGTTGGGGGAAGGAAGGATGATCACGAGCAGGTCCTGCAACGCTTGTCTGGGATACTGTAGTGAACAATATCCAGTCCAATCCTCTGATATTAATCTCCTCATATTTTCGAGGATTTCTCTGATGCCCTTGAGCGGTCACCTTCTATCTCGAGCAGATATCGTACCAAAATAATATACCGGAACGAATAATGGATTGCTTCAAATTGTTTCCAGCTTTGATAGAATGTTTTCTCATTTTCTATGTCAATAGACAGACTTTCAGCACGGAGAAGGTCTGGCAGATGGCGTTCTGCACTCCGAATACGGTGTTTCTCTGCGATTCTGGCGTGGCGACCTGCATTGCGGTTGATCGTTTTGGTCTTTAGCGCGCTCTTCTGTCAGTTTTGCTAGCTATCTGCTCGTGAATACAGTATACCTGATAAAGAACGGAACGATCAAAACTAACCTGCATGATGTGAGTGATGGCGAGGTCAGCCATCCACAGACCTGCAAGATTAAGTTTATTTATTTCGTTCAGGAGAAGTGTGAATTAAGTCAAAACAAGTACATTGCTTCACAATTCTTACAAGATAACGTATTGAGTGTTCCTGTTCCTTCTCCAGCTTCATATCAATATCCTGAGAACAACCAGATGCCGAGAAACTAACCGAATCTGGATGCAGCGATGGCTATCAGGAACGTGAATATAGAAGCGACGCTCGTTCCATCAGACGTCGTCATCGTTGACCAGTCTGAGTATAATTTTCGTGTGAATGGGGAAGGAAAGGGAGTTTCTCTGAAGAAGGTGTCAGTGAAAAAGTGAGAAGGTCAGTACACATTTGATCATTGTTGTGTGAATACTCGAGAATCGATGGATGGTCGAGAATCCCAATCTTCACTAACTCTACATCGAGCAACTTGTTCAGTACTAGGGCTGTCAGAGTGAAGAGTTTGTCTCTTCATTCCACACGCTCTCTCATCACCCGACCGGTCTAGAGAGTGTGTAGAATGAAGAGACGAACTCTTCACTCTGACAGCCCTATTCATTACCGATAGGCGTGTTCGTGCTAACCGACGTCGAGTTCTTGGGAGAATCAGCAGAAGAACTGAAATTGCCGATGAAGGCAGTCCACCACGATGACCATCTGAAGAGATGGACGATTGGATACAGATGGATCGAGGTTAGGGTTGTCGGAGTGAAAAGTTCGTCTCTTCATTCTGCACACTTCTAGGACGGTCAGGTGTTCAGAGACAGTGTAGAATGAATAGACGAACTTCTCGCTCTGATATCCCTAACAAGAATGTATCAATCGATGATCACAATCATGCACAAAAGTCGGATTGATTCAGAGGAACTGAACAAACGAATCTATTCTAGGGAAAAAAGGGATGGAAAGGAAGACAGACGTCAGCGTTGAGAAATATGCCGACGGATTCCACGGTGATCCCGGCAGCCAGATGGAGACAGCGCAGAGGGATAGCAAGCTGGCTTGGATCTGCAGGAGATGAATAATATCATTTTCCAGGCGATGAGGAAGAGAGGATATATCATCATTGAGAGACAGTTTCATGTTGGATCAGTGCGAGAGATAACAACGCGAATATTTGTGGAAGCGAATTAGAAGAGACTACAGAACGGGGGAAGAGACGATACACGAGGAAACGCAATCTCGCTAAGAAGCAGTAATCAGTGTGTTGAAAGTTTTCGTTCTTCCCCGCCGTGCATATTCGAGAAAAAAGCTGCTCACCGTCATTCCAATCACTCCAGTCTTGCGGATGCCGAAGTGCCTCTCGAAGACGGCATACATCAGTGCCCCAGCCACGCCTGTGATCTTTGATCTCTGTTTCCTGATCGTTGATCTCTACCAGAATGACATCATACCTGCAACAGATCCGAACGAGCGGAAGAAGCCCAGCACGTTGTCTGGAAGCCCGATCGACTCGCCGTACGCGATGTCTAGCTGCATTTTAAACCAATTAAAAACTAATACAGATCAAAATGGCACCCCATTGAATCCGAGGCACGTCATGTAGAGCAGAGCGAGACCGAGAGCGGCCGGGAAGACCTGGAATTCACGCCTCGGCGATATCCCATCAAATACCTCAGGTTCTCGGACATTTTCTCAGAATTATTCTTGGAAGGAATGAATCGTGCTTACCGGTTGTGCATAGTACGTTGAAAGCACGGAGAAGAAACTTGAGAAACGGGAAGCGATCGATTTAGAGGTAGCTGAAGCGTCGGATGAAGATGCAAGAAGTTTGGTTCGATTGTCGTTCTGATAAATCGATTTTTGTTCTAACTTTGAAATCGCCTGATTTTCATGCTGAACGCGCTATCTTATTGTTCTTTCCGCCTAGGGACTGGGCAGAATAGATAAAGAAATATTCGAAATTCCATATCTAGAATATACCTTCTTCCTCAAATGCTCATTTTTCTCATACAGTGTGATTAGCAGCAATCCTTTCAGGATGAATGAAACGGTAGAGTACGCTGCAAAGTTCTCGAACATTCATTGAAATTCACTATGATGCGATATGCAAGAGAGACACTAGAGATGACAAATCGACTCTCCTCAATTGACGTGCTATCTCGACTGCCAGAGAGAGTCGTTTCCGACACTATCACTCACCGGCGAGAATTATGCAAGTTGTTCGGAGAGTGGAGAAAGAGAGGAGAGCGCCGAGAAGAAGAGGCGACACCACGTTCGCAAACTGATCCAACCCCGTCAGAATCGCGTTCGTTTCTGAGATTTGATGACGAGTTAGAAGGATTTATAGGAGTGAATGAGATGAGGTTTATCGGTGGAATGGAAAGAAATGGGAGGCACATATATAGATCGCAGTGGATATTAAATATGCTCAGGTTGGACTGATTTTCCTCAAGTCTAATCATACGTTTAAAAAATACGAACTTGCTAGTCGTCGATTCATCACTCCTCGCTCATTGACCAGCACGACCGCCCAATCTCTGAAAGCGCAGATTGCATCCAGTCAAAATCTCGGAACTTCTTCAGTTTCCGGTCCAGGTTAAATACTACCGCGCAAATTGAGATGAAATGGATGGAATAACTATCGAGATAGAGGAGGAAGAGAAAGCGATTGCATATCTATCTTAAAACCCGAGCAAGTGCAAAGATTTCATCCCAACCTCGCCAGCACATTGCGCTCTGCTATGATGAAGACTCGGAAAGCCGAGCATAGCGCCAGGCCGGAGAGGAGACTGAGGGTCTGAAAATACTTTGTGACTTAGACCAGTCCCACCAAAATTGTCTCTTTTCCTCGAGTATCTTTGACCTATTAATTTGCATCCGGATGTGTAATTGCGTTGTCCACTCACATAGAGCCAGTTGCTACGCTCGATGCTCAGACACAACACGAACAGCAATCCCGTCGAGATCATGGAGAAGTTGTTGCCAATCAGACACATCATCATTCCTGGAAGAGACATGATTGAAGGTAGTGATTGCACATCGGCTTCCGACTCTCCTCTTTTTGCGTGTTTTCTCGATTTTCGGAGCCAGAGATTTAGCAGCACTAGATGAAACAACAGAAAACCCACCCCATTTGCGCTCATTCCTCAAGTCCACGAGCCGCCCCACTGCGCCACTGAAGCCTATCTGAAGTCGCAATTGCCATTGGAAGAAAGCGAATGTGCATCTCTGTGAGTCAACAATGCCAAGCTTCTCGTCTCCGAGGGTGTGTCATTTTAGAACTCTCATTTTAGAACTCGGTAAGTTACCTTATCCTTAACTTAAAATGCTTAAGGAAGAACCTTAAGTTCATAGGGTCCTTTATTAAGCGTTAGGGTCACACTTTAGTACTTTAGGGCAGTCCTAATGCCTTAGCGCTAAGGTTAAGGTAACTTGGTTCAGTTCTAAAACGACCAGTTCTAAAATGAGAGTTCTAAAATGATACACCCCCCTCGTCTCCCTTCCCCCCCCCCCCTCCACTTCCCTCTTCCTTTCCTTCTTTCTGCGTCAGCTATTGCTACCCACATGCTGTCTAGTGATGACAAAACGGACTCGGCAAGCGGGCTTCGACTCGATTTCAAGCCGGTCCGAAAAGCCGTTTTGTCATCACTAATGCTGTCCCTCTTGCTGTGGCAAATGGATAAAATTGGCACCTGAGCTAGCCCTTCAACGAGCTGTTGAATGGACACCAGCTGTATTCCACCGAGTAGCTGCATGCACAGAGAGATAACGAATGACCATCCGCGATCTTCCTGGCAACGAGAGAACGTAATACACATATAACGATTATTGTAAAAAGAACGGTGATCTCGTGTGGAATAGGCCGGCTCGGTTTCCTTCACTAAATATATTTAATGAACTGTGAACATCCTACTCTAGCAGCCTGGATGCTGTTTCACAAGATGAAAACTATCAAACCTGATTTGAAAAGATAGGAGTGGAATATAGATCTTACCAAGCAAGTGCACAGATAAGCCGCATACAACAGCGAACTATGCATCGGGAAAGCGCTGAAAACAATCGAAAATGGTTTGCACATTCAACGTTTCTAGCTCACCTGACGACACCTAGTTACCAAACGGGGGAGTTGACTGGAAGTGAAACGTGAGTGAAATAAGTAGAGAAATAAAGCGGATTGCCGATCATGGGTTCCACATCACTCTTTTTCTCTCTTACTCTCCTCCATTTTCGCGTCGGATCGAATGATTTTGCAAGAAATTTTGGGAGAGACGCGTTTCCCAAATGAACATGATGTTATCTCGGCATGTCATAGTAGTCTCCGTTGAAGGAGGGAATGCTATAGTCCATCTGCTTATCTGTTACTGATGAAGATACTTAGTTCCTGCTCGAATGGATATTGTATATTGAGATGATTTCCTGTCTGCAATGCTTCCTCATTTATCGGTACTATCTGACATCCAGCGCATATCCGTTTAACTCGACTCATCTTCCCAACCAATACATAGATATCAACCCTCAAGGAAGAGTACGGTAGTCGGCAGTTAGATACGGTAGATCAGATGGTCTTCTGATCGACCTGCAGCCTAATGTATCGGATAGGTAGATCTGAAACTAGAACGTCATCGGTGATCCCGCTCTTATCCGCTACCACGCCACGCTATCCATTGCGCAACTCATCTTTTCTTCACAACCAATACCTCTGGTGTGCGTCCCCAAGTTGGAATCAAGCTTGAATCGGATCCCCAAGTTGCCTCCAAGCTTGGGGGCAACTTGAGGGACCGATCTCTTGATTCCCAATACTCTCTCGCTTTTACTCGGTGCAAGATCACAACTTGATTCCAACTTGTGTACCCGACGAAAGATCGAGAGAAAGAGACAAAACGAGAGACCACGTGGAATGGAGAGATCATGGCGGTCCCCAAGTTGCACCCAAGCCTGGACGCGACTTGGGGACACCAATTCGAGCTTGATTCCAAGTTGGGGACGCACACCAGAGACCGTACCAACAGACACCCTCTTATCTATCCGTCCTTTACAACTCACCAACTTTTTTGCCACCAATTGCATTGGAGGAGCACACATCGATCATTCTCCATCTCCCAAGATGCACCAGCTTGCCTCTGGTGGCTTCAAAAGGGGAGGATAGTGATGTGTTTGGGTGTGCTGTAGAGGCGGGGGAGGGGGGAACTCAGTCAGGGTCAGTTTTGCTTGTACTCTATACGGTGGGATGGCGAAGCAGTCTCGCAGGAGAGGAAAGAGGAGGGCAATGCACAAAGGAAGCAGTGGTTCGAGGAGATAGATGACGATGACTTGTCTACCGTACTCACTCCTTCTACGGAATATACCGCGTCTATTCTCTTGACGGATGGAACTATCCTCAACCAGCAAAGCAGCCATCCATCAAACTATCCACCACCAATACCGTGCCAACAGACCCTTCTATCCATCGTTTCATCTGAGCTGGACCAGAAGGATTGGAGAATCACATCTTGCAGAATGCCTAGGCTCTCACTCAGTTGAAACAGTAATCGAATCTGCGGACACAAGGGGGTAGGGGGTTTGGGCATACGGTACTACGGTGGGGAAGGAGAGCGCTATCAGTCTGATTGCGAGTCAATCTGGCAGGACTACTACGGTGGGATGACGAGTCAGTCTCGCAGATAAGAGCAATGAACAGAGGGAAATGAACAACGGCGACGTCTTCTCGATCAAAGATCTAGCAAACCGATTCTCCATGATCGCACTGGATGAACCACTTCCCTTATCCAACTCCATTAGCTGTCACCTAGAACCAGCGGGAAATTCAGAGTCCCTTGTCCTTCCCTCCCAATCGTGCAGTCCCCTGAACCATGGCGTTCTGCTGGCAACGCGCCAAGTGAGCTTTCGTGGCGAGACCTTTGCGCACTCTCTCGCATTTGCACGCTATCTCGCCATTCCTCTGACCGCTCTCTTTTCTCAGGTTCCCCCCATGTGAAACGCCGTGAGCTGAACAACAAAGTGGTTATTAGTGGTGCCTTCATAAAGGGAAAACAACATGAAACAAAATTGAAAAAACGAATGTATACACGTAAACGAAACAAGGGCTCTAAACTCACTTCCGAGTAACAACAATACTGTAAAAGAGAAAAACGAGTAAGAGCCAATGCGACGCCTGAGATCACGGTCCTTAGAGGTTTGTTTTCATGGGGAATAACGAGGGTAAGGAACTTGGTATATTACAGATAACGAATGAGTCAGGGGACCAGTAGCTTAGGCCTTGACGGCTTTGGCGGATTTGGTCTTGGAGGCAGCCTTGGCCTTCTTAGGAGACTTGGGCTTGGTAGCCTCTACCTTCTTGGGCGACTTGGCCTTGGAGACGGCCTTAGCCTTCTTGGGAGACTTGGCCTTGGAGGCAGCGGTGGCAGACTTGGCCTTGGGGGTCTTCTTCTTGGGAGACTTGGGCTTCTTCTCGCCAGTCGTGGCCTTCTTGGGGGTGGCAGCAGCCTTCTTGGCCGCGGGCTTGGCAACCTGAACAAGTGTCCATAAGGATGATGATAAAAGACTAAAGGCATAATCTTAGTCCACAAGTCTTGTACGAGTGCACTAGACCAGTGGTGAATGGGGAAAGAGAGAAAGAGGATAGGGACTATCGTACCTTGGCAGATTTCTCCGCGTTTCTGAAGGAGCCGTTGGCTCCGGTTCCCTTTGTCTGGGTGAAGAGACCGGCCTTGACTCCACGGAGGAGGGAGTTACGGAGATGGGCGTTGATCTGCAAGGAAACAAATAAGTAAGATAAAATCAATAGCTGGCCTCCAGCAAGGGTCTTTCCAGGCATTCCAGGTAAATTTTGGCGGGAAAACAAATGGACTTTTCGGTAAACAATCGCGAAACTAACAGCGGTTTACCGGGATAACAGTCACTATGTGCATTTTCTAGAGCACAGGAGTTGAGAAAGGCAGAGACAAGTTAAAGATAAGTCAAAAGTGAGAGGATGACGCGACTGTTTTTCGAAACGTGTTCTAACGTGTTTTCGTGGAACCCAAATATTGCACCGAAGAGAGTTCGCAAACACAAAGAAGGAAAGGCTACTACTGCATAATGGCAAGTCACGAAAGGCCCCGTCTGTAGAGTAAAAACAAACAAATTGCAAGTTTTCCCTCCAAAACTGGTCGGGACGCCAAAAAGTGAAAAATGACCTACCGATCCCTGGTTTCCGGTGAGCTCGTAGTTGGCGGCAATGAAGTTGGCGATCGCGCTTCTGGAGGTGCCATGGCGACCTCCGTCGGCCTTGATCGCCTCCTTGATCATGGCAGAGTACGTGGGATGAGAAGGTGCGACCTTCTTCTCAGTCTTGGGCTGCAAAGCAATCGATAAATACACCGTAATTCACTCAATCGTCCACTAAATGGCGCGTCTGCTGTTGGGAAGCGCATTGGTGAAAATACAACGAGTCCCAGCCACTAGTCAAGAGAATTTGAGACGCGGACAGAGACGGTGACTAATGCAGCGACAAAGGGGCCGACCAACAGCAGAAGCGACCAATAACCCAACAAATTGATCGATAATTCACCTTGGTGGCCTTCTTGGTGGCGGTGGCAGCAGACATAGTTCGCTGGTTAGAAGTGAGGAGAACTGAACTTTCCGCGCGATTCCGCCAGCTTATATGCCCAAGTGACGGCGCGCGCCCTAACACCGCTCCGAGGGATGCAGCTCTCGCCTTTGCCGCACTCCCTCGCACCAATGTACCGCGTTTCGAGCGCCACTGTGAAATAACCAGGGCACCTGTCGATATGAGCTTATCACCATTAGAAAGGTCGATACTTCCCCTTCACGATGCATATGAGCACAGGTAGGTTGGACATTGGGAAACCGAGAGAAATTAGCTTCGGAAAATTTTTTGGCTGAACGGAACCATCCGATTTCACATTTTCTGCTGCCGATTTCAAAGTGTACCCTCATAATTTATATTTTTTGTACTTTATTCAAGAGAATATCTATCGTAGAAGCTAGCAAGGCTAAGATAAGTCAATGTCGAGTACTGATTACATGTTGATCGCGAGGTTTCGTTGACCCATTAACATACCACTTTTTCGTTGTATCTCTGTGCATTCTTTCACGCTTCTCTCAACCATCACAAGTTTATATGTGTTAGAAAGGGAAACCATTCGGCTTTCTGATGGTATATATCATGTGTTTCACATGAAACTGAGTGGTGGTGGGCCGCGTTTCATATGAAATTGAGTGGTGGTGGGCCGCGCCGTGAAGGACACTCCCATGCGGGTGAGAGGGAAGAGGGACAGAGAGAGACGAGACTGTTCTCTATCGATTGTGATCTACATGATGGGCTCGATCGTCAAGATTGTGATTCCACATCTTCGCAACTAATCGATAATCATAAGTACACTGTAGCTGATGAGGATACTGTAGCCGAATGAGTGGTGGTGAGAAGGTCACTGAATATTTCGGGTGATCGGAGATTTCGGAAGAGAAGCGATATGAGTGTATGGTAGTCGGATGAGTGTATGGTAGTCGGCGGATACGGTAGTTCTATTGATAGTATTGCAGCTCAATGTCTCGCATGCATCATTCCGTAACCAACTCATCCTCAGTGAGATGAATGTGGAGCTTGTTACTGGAGCACGGGAGGAGAATGGCACGGCGTTCTGCTGGCAAAACGCCAAGTGAGCTTTCGTGGTGAGACCTTTAGGCACGCTCTCGCATTTGCACGCTATCTCGCCATTCCCCTGACCGCTCTCTCCTCACTCGCTAACCCCATGCAAAACGCCGTGAATGGTATGAGTAGGGTAGGAGCATTGTAGGGGTATCAAGCCCCTCTCGACCCATCACCACGCCCTCATTGGCTGAGACCCCAATGAGACTGAAATACCAGAGGTCTGCACTAGTGACGCCAAATCGGAATCGATGTGGTCTCTCGTCAGAGATTTTAGGAGATTGGCTTACACTTTCCGGAGAGTGTACCTGTCTACTGTGACCTGAATCATTTGACCTGATCTGAACTCGTCAATAGCAAACATTATTCGGGAATAACACTCAACTCGCTCCGCCTTCCCATCCCAATTAACAGCCACTCTACTTCTTTCCGACTCGATTTGCCTTCAAGAGCAAAGTAGTATGGCTGAGAGAATGGGAGAGAGAGAGAGGCAGCAAAAAAAGTATCCAGATTCCCCTGAGCATCTCGCGTTTCTTTCTTATTCCAATCCGTTCCTGTTCCACGGCGTTTTGCATGGGGTGAGCGAGAGAGCGGTCAGGGGAATGGCGAGTACGAGAGAGTGCGCACAGGTCTCACCACGAAAGCTCACTTGGCGTTTTGCCAGCAGAACGCCGTGTTGTTCCTCATTTTCTCGAATGATTCAACACTCGTTTTCCTCTTGACCGAATCGATGTAGGCGTCTAAATCGTCTGCTCGTTCGTTCATCGAACACACATCAAACAGAGATGCAATCAGCATCAACTTCTAGAATAAATGAGGTGTTTATTTTATTTTATCTATTTATCGTATACCACTGAAGGTGCTTCAACAAGTACAGGATGTACGAGAAAGAAGAAAGGTAGTGAGAATACAACTAGGGGAAGAATGCGTGAGGAATGAGGGTGGGGTAGGGGGGAGGGGAGGAAGGGGGGGGGGGGGAGGGATCGATCTTCTCATGGAGTCGCACATTGGAATGTCGAGGTGAGGGAGCCTCGTATGCGGTAAGAACTGGCCGCTGATCCAATATATGTCTTATTGGATGGAAGTGCTTGACGAGGTAGATCGAGTTGGAAGGGGAAGGGGGTGCGAATGGATGGGGATGGGTTGGAGGGAAACTTCTATTCCGAATGCACGAGGTAAATTAGGATGATTAAACATGAGAACCTTAATAGTAGGAATAGACAATTTGGGGTTACAAATCAAGTGCAATTTATTTAATAAGCGAGCGGTTCTTTGAGAAAAAGATACTTTGAGATTTTCTCTCTTGAACGGGGGTAGATGAAGAACAAACGAATTGCACAAACGAAACTAATTGCACGATATGTGTAAAAATGCGTAGGTTCTATAACAACAAAGTTGGCAAAAATTTTGAGAGCTAAGACAATATCGATCACAATACGACGAGTGTACAAAGTATTCAATGAATATAGAGATAATCTATCAGAGTAGGATGGAACAACGGGATCTACTCTGGAGCAACGAAAGTATAAAAGTCTGGTAAACAAGTGTTGTACTTTCTCTAATTTCCGAACAAGACCTTTGGACGAGGGGGACCAAACGGGAGGTATTCTAATACGGGGATAATGAATGACTTGAAAGCGGAGATGTAAGGGGAAGGAATAGTACAGCTGATACTGCGAAAAAGGAGGTAAACAAGTGAGGTTGATTTGTGACATACAATCTTAATATGAGAGTCGAAGTTCAATAGAGGGTCGATAAAGACTCCTAAATCACGAATGGAGTCAGAGATTGCAAAATTGCTAGAAAGAAGAGAGTAGGTGGTTCTGGGATTGTGTTGTCCTATGTGAACTCTGTTGCACTTTTTCTCAGCAACTTCTAACTGCCATGTTTTGCAGTATTCCGTGAAAGCCAAAATCCCAGACTGAAGTTGAGTGGGGGCGTCGGATGGAGAGAGTGGATCAAAAGTGGTGTAGAGTTTGATGTCGTCAGCGAAGAGCCGACATGAGAGTTTAGGATATGGGGAGAATACTCTAGGGAGATCAAAAGTGTAAAGCAGAAAGAGGATTGGACCTAATACTGTCCCCTGAGGGACGCCTGAGGCAACAGGTTTCTCAGAAGAGAGAACATCGCCAATTCGAACTCTGAAACTCCTTTCGGAGAGATAACCTGAGATCCAATTCAGCAAACAACCGCGGATACCAATTGAGTCTAATTTGAGCAATAATTTACTGTGAGAGACCTTATCAAAAGCCTTAGCTAAGTCCATATAGGCAACGTCAACACAATAATCACGATCAATCGAATCGCGCCAAGATTGGGTGCAGTCAAGTAATTGGGTAACAGTTGAACGTCTAGAGAGAAAACCATGTTGCTCGGGGGGAATAATATTGTGGGCGGTACACCAATCAATAGTAGTGGGCTTGAGCAATCGTTCCATGATTTTAGCTGGAATGGGGGTGAGACTAATTGGGCGGAAGTCAGAAACAGAAGAGGGTGAAGCTACTTTGGGAATAGGGACCACAATAGACGATTTCCAGAGAGAGGGAATATTACCAAGCATTAAACTGTAATTAAAGATATGAGCAAGAGGTGTGGAAAGAGAAGTAAAACACTTCTTGAAAATAATGGACGGAATGTTATCAGAGGGGAGAGAACAGGAAGAAGAGACACGACTAAGGTGGGAGGTGACTTCGTGCGGGAGGATAATAGAGACAGGAATGGATTGGGAGACTAGAGAGGGGCAGGTCGGGACAGTTCCGTCGTCACTAGTATAAACTGAGGTGAAATAATCAGCTAGAGTTTCTGCTTTCTGGGAGGAACAAGCGACTACGGAACCGTCAGGAGCAACAATAGCGGGAATAGTTTGTCCTTTAGACTTGAAACGGGTCGACACGTAACGATAGAAAGAGCGACTATGGTTACTGGCAAGCAAACGATTCTCATAAGAGCGAATATACTTTCGTATTTCACTATCTAATTTGCGCGAAACTTGAGAGAACTGGGACAGAACAGGGTGAAGATGGAGTTTGTCAAACAACGCGCGTTTATGGGCAAGGAGTGATTTGATATGAGAAGGGTATTGGTCAAAAGGAAGAGAAGACTTTTTGAGAGGGACAAAGGAAGGGAATAACGCAATGACACAAATCGATCATACAGATCGGAGACATCGATAAAGTCAGAGAGAATCGCTTCCCAATCAGTCCCATAAAGTGCATTGTCCAATCCAGAGAAGTCAGTTTTGCGGAAATCAAAAGTATGCACTATTATGGGATGAGAGAGGGGGAACGAGAACAGGAAATCAATAGAGGAATGATCGGCATTGCGAAAAGGAGCGGATATGCGACAATGGGAAATGATGTCAGGAGGAGAGTGAATGACATCAAGGAAATTATCATCGAGGGAGGGGGAGGGGACGACTTGAGAGAGAGCAAGGTCGGTAGAGAGATCAAAAAGACATGAAGCTTGAGAGGATAAGAGACCGCGAGAGTTCCAATTGATATGTAAATTAAAGTCACCTAGCACAACCACTTGGTACTGAACGGATACCAGGGAAGAAATAAGATCGAAAAGAGATGTATTCTGGGAAGTGGTTGTGCTAGGAGGACGATAGACAAGTATGAATCGGGTAGGAGTAGGGGCAAGTGGGGAATGGATATCAATAGCAAGAATATCACTCGAAATTCGTGATGGAATGGTAACTCGGGAGCAAGGAAGATGATCACGAATGAATATACAAACACCACCACCACGACGGGGGCGATCAGAACGCAACAGTCGGTAGGGGAATGAAAGGAGTAGCTCAGAGTCTATGATCTTAGAAAAGAGCCAAGTCTCAGTGACGAAGAGAATATCGGGTCTGTCAATAGAGAGGGTGGCGTGAACGTTCGGGATCTTATTACAGAGGGATCGCGCATTAAACATCGAGCAGGATAACTTAGATTGAGCCTGAGCAGTGGGGGAAGGAACAAGAGAGACAGGCGATGGAATAGTGGAAGGCGAGAGAGGAGAAAGGAAGGGCTCATGAGAGGGCGAGAGAGTGTGTGAAAAGGAGAGAGACGAAAGGGGGGCAGGGGAAGAAGGGAATGGGGAGAGAGGAAGAGGAGAGTTGTCGAGGCAACAACAAGAGACGAATCGATAATGTTTACATATTGGGTTGAGGAATAAGTAACGCTCGTTTTTGAGCATCGTGTTTGGGCTCATATATCTCCCGCCAATCAAATCTAAACGAGCTGACTTTATAGCATTTTTTCAGGGTATGCTCGAGAAACATAGCCGTTATTATTAGAAATATCACGCTTCCTGTGTAGGAGAGAAATTTAGATTTCAATGTACCTAATAATTTTCGAAAATTTTAGATTTTTTTCGAAATTGTGTAATTTAACGTGGAAACTGTTCGGTAAATTCACACATTCTCAGGTGAGCAGCCGATACTACACCTCTTCCATGGTGAAGTGAGAATGGTGCTCGATTCATTGTTGTATTTTTATAGACGTTTCAAGGGGAACGTTCGTGAAAAATTGCAGTTCACTTAACTTATTTGTCTACCTTGAGGATCGAAGGTGCTGGCCTATACACTAATGCGCTCCAGTCACTCACTATGGAGCTATATTATCACTATAAACATTTGGTGCTACTTATGCTCCTATTTGAAAAATAACAGTTTTCCAAAAATATTATTTTGTGACGGAATCAAAAGAAATGCGTGTTTTGAGGACTTTGGATTAAACCATACCCAAGACATAGTAGCCATTCTATAATTGTGGCCACTTGGTGGATGATACTGCAAAAGTTGCTCGTCCATTTAACCATCTAAGGCCTTACATTCAATTAGTACGGTTTACAGGAAACAGCAATAAATGTCGATTTCGAGGCTTGTTTTTCTATATCGGACTTACGAGCAATTTAACTCATAAAGAGAATGCTCCACACTTAGCAAAATTCGTCCATATTTTCAACAGGAAAGGTACTCCACATTCAAGCATAATTGAGGTCTTTAGATCTATTGCTAAGAAAACGCGGCTAGCAAAACTTCTTTCGGTCAGTAACTGAAAATTCTACACTCTCGTTAGGCGCATATCTCACACAGGCCTTTACTTGGATATTCCTCTGAATATCATCAGTGTAATGTATAACCATGATACTTTACTACTGCAGCTTAATTGTGGCTCAATAATTCTTCTTCCCTCAGTGCTGACCTGTCAAAATCTCAAGGTGAGGTGCGACAACTTTGAATTGAGCCAGCCATTGTGATCGCCTAAATGATCGGAGATATATGATATAGTGTGCGCTAAAGAGAGTATCCAAGCCCTTATCGATCATCAAAAACCGGAATATAATTGCACAATTTAGAAAGACGGGAGTGGTCATAATCTGAAATTGGAAAAACGAGCATTACTTATTCCTCAACCCGATACGAAGAGGGATCGAATAGTGGTGATCGAAAAAATTAGTTTCCCTGAGGGGGAAGTCGAGTGCGCTTATGAGTGCGAATGTCATCCCTGTGTGTCTCCCCACAAGTCATCCCGGTAGAGGACAAATGGACAGTTAGAATCCGACTCACGCAACGACTTGAGTCTGACTCTCAAGGTCTTACTTCTCTCTCTCTCCTCCACTGTGTGGGATTTGCGAATAAAGATGCCCTTGAACTCCTCGTTCTTGCGGAGAACATGAGCGTTTTTGAGAGCAGTGAGGAGGTGAGATCGAGACGGAAGGACCACTTTGAGCAGACGGGGGTGTTCACCAGACAATTTCCCCATTCGATAGACCATCTGGGGAGAAGCCTCTACCTGGAGGCTAGCGAGAGTTCGGCCAACGGCCACTCTGTCACTGGCCAACCTCTCTTCAAGATTCAGAGAGGAGGCAGGCTCCATAACACCTGAGATAACCAGCGATATCGCTCTCAGATGGGCCTCAACAGGGTCCTCGCCAGGGAGAGGGGGGAGGGACGAGAGGAGGAGAAGAGGGAAGGGAAGAGAGGAGGAGTAGTGGGGTTAGAGGAGGAAGTGGAAGGGGTATGAGTGGCCACTTCTACGGAATCACTGTCTCTTGCGAGGAGCAAATCAACCTGCGTGGTCATTTGTCTCAAGACATTTGTGATTTCAGTCCAAAGGGACTGGTCGACTCCCTTAGGGGCATCCCTCATTGCAAGCTCTTGGGCAGTGCAAATCAGGTTATCGATTGCTCCCCGCTTTGCAATGGGGGAGTCACCACCAGAAGCCCCCCGTTTCGTGGCCACCATATGGTAAGAGGAAGTGACTAGGGGAGGGGTGAAAAACAAAGAAAATACACGAGAGAAAAATGGACGCACCTTCCCCGAGGAGGGAAGAGAGGAGAGAGGAGGGTGTGCTCATTTCCAGGTTCAACCTGTTAGTCAATCGTCTTCAATCGATCACATTCACCCGTTACAGACCACTCAATAACTCTGCTTCCTTAGAAGGACTGATCTCAGAAGGCCTGGTTTGAGTACGTCCTTCTATCATTCCTCACTTCTTCTACTGAAACTCAACATTTTCGGGGATAGAGAAAAGGAAAAATATATTTTCCAGTGACTGTCCATCTAGCTCAATGGGGTGTGGAATCTCTCGTGACTCCTCTCACCCGACCATCCGAGTCTTCTCTCCAGACATCTCATAGTGGTATGCCAATTCATTCGATTTTGCGTCCGGGTTCGATCGCACAAAGGATTTAGAGGGAATGAGAATGGGGTTAGGCAAATAAGAGAAAACGTGTATCAAAACTTGATCGATATGTATTCATCTCAACTTTTCATTCAGCCCCTTTCAGATGGAGAGATGTCATCATGAATAATATAGAATGTCTGGGAGATGATGACCCTTACCTCTATCCGAAGGAGGATCGTGAACAGTGAGAGAGAAGAAGGCCACACTGTCCATCCTTCCCCAACATGACGTATCCACTATCCATCCTCAATTCTCCATCATATTGAAAACTAAATTGTAATTCGCAAATAAATATGATTGTTGAAAAACTGTCAAACGTTCTGAACGTAGGGTAAACCACGCAGTCTCACGTACAACTCAAAATATTTAGAGTTGAACATCAAGTCTTGTCTGTCCTACAGTCAGAATAAGAGAGACAATGAAACTCTTTATCTAGGTCATCTCTTTCTTCCTCTGTCCCCCCTTCTCTTTGTGTACAACGATGGCTTCTCTACGATTCCTTCCGACTTTACGAATTTTTCCTTCCAATTATCCTTCAAAACAAGCCACTTGACTTCTTCAACATCTGATCTCGCATTTCCACCAGGGAAACTGATTCATTAGGGAAGAAATACTTTTCCCTATGTCTTTTCATAAACAACAGAATGAATAACTTTCGAATAAGGAAGTCGAGGAACAACGAAGAAGGAAAGATCTCAAACAACTTCCCGTGAGATGATAATTGTTGTCGGATAAAGCACGCAGGACGAAAGATTGACTAGTTTCTTTATTCCTTGTATTGATTCTTCTTTATGTTGCCGACGCTCATAGCATAATAAAGTGAACAATAACGATTCATCAATGAATGTATTCACACGAATGCGGGTTCATTCTCCATCATGAGCCTTCTTCCGTCTCCACTCGACATTTCCCTTCTCAATTTGTCGACGACTCGAATGGCGTGGAGACAAGTGTAGATGAAGACAGCAGTGATGCCCAGCAGAATGCCGTAGAGGAACTGGAAATGACTTTCATGGAAAAAAATTCGATATGCCGATTTACTTGAAATCACTAGTCATGATAGAAATAAAGAGCTATCATGGTAGCGCAATAGGGATTCACTGTGAGGACATTGTAGTCATGAATGAAGTAGCGCCAAAATGTGAAAATCTGGCAAAATACGATAGCAGCGAGTGGTTTCGATCCACCGACCTCTGGGTTATGGGCCCAGCACGCTTCCACTGCGCCACGCTGCTTATGTTCTAGCTCTTATTCAATACGACTAACACATCAGCTAAAAACGCTCACCAGAATCTCTATCGCCACGAGATCCTCCGCTCCATCGGCCGTTCCTCGGGCCACCTAAAATATAATTGAGTGAAGGAAAATGGGAGCTGGGGGCCGCCCATTCAATGGGTACTTGTTCGTCTTTTCGAAATTACAAAAATTACAATGTCGATAACTCACGCGAACACAATAGAGAATGTAGAGAATCGGGATGACGAACACGCATCCGGCCTGAATAAGTTTATTTGTTCATCCAAGGCGAACACATGATAAAAATACAAAATGCTTCTAAAATTATAATCTTCAATTTGCAGCTGGTTCACTATCGCATCCAGCAAAGTAATGAGGGACAGAGAATCAAAGACGTCTCCTTCAATTGTCCTCCTTTGAATGTTGTGAGATCTATCCATCGTTTCCATCCCCTGGTAACTCACAATGGTGCACTCAAACGTGAGAAGAACTCTCTCCTTCTTGCCGTAGACTCCGACGACTGCTGCGATGCACACGAGAAGGATGGCCGCCTTGAAAAAGAGCGATTCGGTTTTTTCCCGACTCTATCAGTTGTTATCTCCAACTTTGCACTTTTTGCGCTGACCAGCAACCATACCTGTCCACGCCGCCGGCGAGTGCCGTGTTTGTACGGTGATGGGCATACAATTTGCACGGTGATGGGCGCCCGGCACGGTGCAAATCTTGATCCATGACCCGTGGGTCATGGTCCAAAAGGAATTTTTAGTCATGATATGCCAAAGTGGACTACAGTAACTCCACATTCTACCGTAACCCAAATTACCGCTAATGTGGCTATCGTGAACTGACTTTTTTTCAAAATACGTTTTAAAATTCACTTCTTGGTTCCATCAGGAGTCAATTTGAGAGCTTTTTTTCGAAATATTTTAAAATGCAAAATCATGACCGAGTGGCTAACGTGCTTGCCTTGGAAACCGAAAGTTGGGGGTTCAATGCCGGACCCCGTAAAACTTCTTTGCCAAGCTTCGGGGATCTCGGGATGTGCTACTGTAACACGAAATACCGTAATCTAGTTGCATATTGTAAACTGACTTTTTCTGAAATGCTTTTTAAAATTCACTTCTTGGTTCCATGAGGTGTTAATTTGAGAGCAAATTTTATTAAAATATGTTTCAACCTAAAATCATAGCTTAGTGGCTAACGCGCTCGCTTTGGAAACGGATGGTTGGAAGTTCGATGCAGGACCAGATCAAACTTCGTTGCCAAGCTTCGAATGTTACGGGGAAGATACCTTACCATATCTACTGTACCCTCAAAGATGTGAGGTGGCTCAACCGGTGATGGCACGTTATTGAACATACCAATTTTGAACCTTTAAAAAATATATAAATTTCGTCATAACTCCGCAAGTTTTGGTCGGAGAGCCTCATCCGTATATTTATTCGAGCGAGCAGACTTTGCGCTACCAATTATATGACAAGAGTCAAGAGCTCCGAAGCAAGGTAAAATTACTATGATTTTTAAGGTTGGCTGTTCCGTTTCCAACCTTTGAATTTTAAAAATCTCAGTAAATTTCCCTTGCGTCGGGGCTCTTCGCTCTTGTCATATTATTTGTAGCGCAGAGACTGCTCGCTCGAATAAATATACGGATGAGGCTCTCCGACCAAAGTTATGACGAATTTTATAAAAATGTTTGAAATTGATATGTTCAAAAACGTGCCATCACCGGTTGAGCCACCTCACATCTTCGAGGTTACCGTAGATATGGTAAGGTATCTTCCCCGTAACATTCGAAGCTTGGCAACGAAGTTTGGTTTGGTCCGGCATCGAACTTCCAACCATCCGTTTCCAAAGCAAGCTCGTTAGCCACAAAGCCATGATTTTAGGTTGCAGCATACTTTAATAAAATTTGCTCTCAGATTAACACCTGATGGAACCAAGAAGTTAATTTTAAAAAAACATTTTAGGAAAAGTCAGATTACGATATGCAACGAGATTACGGTATTTTGGGTTACGATAGCACATCCCGTAATCCCCGAAGCTTGGCAAAGAAGTTGTATGGGGTCCCCCAACTTTCGGTTTGAACCCCCAACTTTCGGTTTCCAAGGCAAGCGCGTTATTCACTCGGTCATGATTTTGCATTTTAAAATATTTCGAAAAAAGCTCTCAAATTGACTCCTGATGGAACCAAGAAGTGAATTTTAAAACGCATTTTGAAAAAAAAGTCAGTTCACGATAGCCACATTAGCCGGATTACGGTAATTTGGGTTACGGTAGAAAGTGGAGTTACTGTAGTCCACTTTGGCATATCATGACTAAATCCCTTTTGGACCATGACCCCAGGGTCATGGATCAAGATTTGCACCGTGCCGGGCGCCCATCACCGTGCAAATTTTATGCCCATTACCGTGCAAACACGGCACTCGCCGGGAGAGCTGGACAGGTATGCCAGCAACTGTGAACGCGGAATGGAGAGAACAGTAACGCTGTTAGATAGAAGATTCGTTTATCCATTGAGAATAACGACGAGAAATGGTTACCTCAACGACGAAGGTCATCTGGGAGAGGGGGCCGGAGAAGGAGCGGTAGGACTGGTGCTGAAATGAGGAGGATGAAAGCATGCCTGAAAAAGGGATGCAATTGCTATTTATTACATTATCGAAAGCTTTTCCTGATAATTTCGATCTCTTGAGACGCGAAATTATAATTTATCGTGCATCCACCTATGAATCGAGAGAGAAATAGAAGAAACAAAATCAGGCAAAAGAGGATAGCAGCGAGTGGTTTCGATCCACCGACCTCTGGGTTATGGGCCCAGCACGCTTCCACTGCGCCACGCTGCTGATGATCTGGCTATTTCCCAGCCAACACAAGATAGGGGTATCAGATGAAAGGTCGGAAAATGCTTACGTAGTAGCTGACGCGAAGCAGCAGCCAGTCGACCGCGGCGAACACCAGAATGTAGACGAGGGTCAGAATCTGGAAGTTAGTCCATTTTGAATTAAAAAAAAAAATATTTTGAATCCTCATAATTTTATCATTATAATATTATTAAATTCATTTTCTTGTTGCGCCTAGTGCGTAGATAAATTATCAATATTATAATTCAATCATTTCGAAAATGACGACTCGGAATTCGTGTATCATAGCTGTCAAGATGAAAAATGCTACTCTTCGTTCTGCAGTTTCATTTACCAGTAGAATCGCGAAAACTTGCTATTGATCTCCCTAACGGTGAACAAATCGATGGATACATTGAGAAAAGCTGCAAACCTTGACGGGCAGGCCGAACATGGAGGGTGTTTGGAACCAGATGGAGTCGGTGACATGCTCCGTCAGGCCGGAGATCTTGCCAACGAAAGCAGCCACAGCGCCCATCGTTGGTCAATAGAATGGAAGAATACGCGGATAATCGATGGCAGTGATGAGAGAGAGACTCTCCTCATTTCGCCTGCTCTCTCGTATCTCTGACAGATGAGAGATAAGGCGGATTCAGGAGAGTCAGATCGATGGCAGTTTCTCTTTAGTTGATTGACATCCGCTGATAAGGCAGCGAGTTGTGAATGAGTTGTCAATTCATCGTTGTCTCTCCCTGTTCACTCTCGCATCTCTTACAGGAAAGGGAACGAGAGAAATCCGGAGATCGATTGTTGTCAAGTGTGCATTTCCTTTCGCAACGGGCTACAGTCATTCAATATCTTTATCGCACGTCCTCGAATGCTTCGTTGAATAGATTCATCATCCGGTACACTTGTATGTCTTCATTGGTGAGATCAAGCACTCTCTGGAAGATTATCGATTGGGAAATGTAGAATGGGAAAACGTCCTTCACTCCTATTATTTCGGGACAATTCCAGATGCTTCTATCTACATTCTTGCATGAAAAGTTTGTGAAAAAAAGCTGCTGAATGATAAATGGGATCCCTTTTCTATTCATTACCTCCACATTCACCAGCAGACACAGTAGTTCTCCCAGTCTCGCCGCGTAGTCCGCCATTCCCTGCTTTGCGTACAATTTGTGGAGTTCTTTCATAATCGCGGTTCGATTGCTGCTAACGAGTGGAAGGAGGTCAGAACGAGTTAGTGAGTCTAAAATAGGTGGTTCATATGTTTTTAGCAGACATGAGTTATCGTGAATGAGAATAGAAGGTTCCAAACAGCACATCCCATATTTTCAACGTTCAACGAATACAGTTGGGAAACCTACTGTCATTCCACACGGCGAGGCCTAATAGTGCAGCGAACTCATCGCTTGATAGCTTCACCCTCTTGAAGTGGCCCTTATTGGCGACAGATGTCCGTCTAATATTCTTCTTGAACTCCCTACAAGCACATATGATTCTACGTAATCAAAATGTAGTAAACTGACTCTGCCACGTTCTTCTTGTTGATGTCGAAGGGACAGTCCTCGAAGAAATCTTGCATGGTGTCGTCGTTGATGAAAGTCGAGTAGCTAGCCATGCTGCAGATTTCGAATCATTTTTATTTATTTATTTATTTTATTTTTTCATTCTAGAATCAGTTTCTATTCGCAATGATGCGAGTACTTTCATACTCTAGACACCTTTCCGAGTTCGACAAATAGACTTGTAACATCGGATGTTGGGATTCCGACTAGACTCACAAGATTGGTCAATAAGCTCTCTGCTACCGTACACTTAGTCCAATTCATGAACTTCGTCACCGTATACCACAACGAACTCACACTGCTTCGTCATCAGGAAAGTGTTGGTTGGCTCTGTACGCGCCATCAAGCGACATGATCAACTTGAAGTTGCGGAAGACAATGAAATGCTGAAATTATGCGATTCTTTGAGGGAGCCGAATGAAACAAAGCTTACTCGATTCTCAGCAGAGAGATTGCTCAAGTCATCGAAGGAGGCTCTAGCGAAATCGAGCGCAGCACTGAAGAAGATGTGCGAAAATGATACGACGGTCGAGTATTTGGCAGGGAGTAGAAACTGAAATGTATAATTGAAGACTGTTTCGTATATGTACTTTCTTCAAGGGGATGAGGCGGAGAGGGGAACCAGGGATGAGTTTCGGAGTCGAACCGGAAAGAAACGAACCGTGGTCTTATCTGTCAGTACTGCATGCATGACTCCTCGCTGTACTGCCCCGATTTCGGCCGATTTTCGAACGAGACACATCATGCTAGAAGGAAACGTAGGCGAGGCACAAATGCAGATAGTTGCACCTGTACGCTTTCTTGATATTGTCCAGTATCGGAGTATCCCTGCAAGATGGCGCACAGTCGAAGTAACTGCAGAGATAGCGGTGAATCTAACGTTGTGAAATAAGAGCGAGTGCTTCATTCATTGTATGTACACAGTCTCTTCACAAGTCGGCCACTGATTGTGAGCGATTAGAAGCAATAATCCACATAATGAACTACAAATCTGTATTTATAAACGGATGAACCTTCTGATATTGAGTGCCAAAGAAAGTCGCGGTACCTGTTATGGTCGATGAACGACGGCTTGAGCTCTTCTACGGGCTCCGTCTCCGAACTTCCGTCCAAATCTGAGAGTGAGTCTTTCAGATCTTCTTTCTGGAAAAGGCAGAAATACGAGCAACTGAACTCGAATTGATAACACTCCCTTGTACAAGCTCTTCTATGACCATAATCCACTCTGAAATCATTCAATGTAGAACAAACCAACTTGTAGCCACTCCGGTTGTTCTCCAGCACATGCCCGATCGAAGACTTCCTTGAATCGCACGAAGCGACACTGACGGCAAGATGAGGTGGGATCTGGAAACTTCCTTTGTTTTAGCCCAATCTTTGAGGTAGAGATCAGAGCATTCTGAAAAGAGCTTGAGGGACGAGAAGTGAGGTTAGAGATAAGAATAACATGAAATTATCTTCTTGCAAGCAGAAATTGTCGCCTTCTTTGCACTTGAGGGGACGCTTCAGATTGAGTGTGCGTCTGAAAGTGGGATTGATGATTTTTTAAAGAGAGTGAAGAAAGTGTTCAAGCAGCTTCATTAATGCTAGGTCTAGCAGGCAACGTGAACTGAAAGCCTTCTATCTACAAGATGAAATGAGAGGCAAGCGGATAGTCTGGCTGGAGATGAACGTTATTCATTTGACGGTAGCGCAGGGAAATTATGAATAAATAACTTACTTGTAGAAAACAGCGCAGGCTCTACACGAATCGATTCCTAGATGGCACTGAGTGATGGGCACTTGGCAGATGAGACATCTCAGCTCCTGAAAGGATGAAAACTCGATTCTTTCGAAGAGAAAATATGACTTTCTGGGCTCAAAGTGCTTCCTAACTATGGTCGTTTCACAGCTGAATCTGGGTTTCGTTTGCTCCTTCTCAGAGATCTCGATCTGTCTGACCAGCAAGGGAGTGTTGGAAGAATGGGGAAACGTGACCAGTGAAAAATTTCACGCTTTTTCTTGGACTTTCATTCTAAATTTAGAACAAGTGAGGTTTTTTCGCAGATAAATCTAGCAGGAAATTTGACTCACCTGCTCACCTCCTGTCATGTGTGCGGGGTAGGGGCGAGAGGCTACTTTGCGCGCAACGGAAAGGGATGTTTGACGGAAAGTGATGAGAGAGATTGGAGATCGAAGAGACGCAGAGAGACGTAGTACACATTTCTCTCGCTTTCTCTCTTTCTATGTGTTCTCTCTTATCTGGACAGGCTCTCTGATCACTGGGTGGAGAGATTGTGGACTCTTGGACGTAGAGAACAACACGGCCTTCCTCTATTCTCTGAGAACAAGTTTTCAATGATCTTTCGTGGAACAACTTTAATTGCAGTAACCTGCATCGCTGAACGATTCCCTTGATGTTTGTGATTTACAAAGAATGCGCCAGTTTGGTGAAGAATTAGCGGATAGAAAGGAAGACTACAAACGTTGAACAATCTGTCACAAACTCCCACTATAGGGGTGTCCCATAAGTCTTGAGAATTGCCCCGTAAATCATTGTTGCGCAATCGAATGCCCCGATTTCGAAATGCAAATTGTAAACAAACTATTGCATCATGCTGACGTCGAAGGGGTATTGGCATTGCATCAGTTTAGAATTTGCCACAGTCATTCTAGTGATGGAGACTTATCACGATAAACGCGCTGTCTTACTTCATTCCTTCCGCCTTGGTCGTACATCCAAAGAAGCTCATGCCGACCTGGTGCTTACGGATGGAGAGGATGCCCCTTCCCTTGCTACATGCCATCGTTGGTACACCCGCTTCTGAAAGGAGATTATAACCTCGATGACAAACCCCGATCCGGTCGCCCAATTTCTCGCAAACCCACTCGAGTTCTCACTGCGCTGAAGAAGGATCCGAAGAAGAATGTGCACATGTTGGCGGCAGAGACTAGCACTCCCAAGACCACCGTGTGTCGGACCCTCCATCGGGCGGGAAAGACAGCGAAGCTCCCCCAAGTCATTCCCCATAACCTCTCCCAGGCACAACTCAAAAAGCGAGTTGAGGTGTGTCGGGAATTGCTCTCTCGTAGATCGAATCTGCGATGGGTAAATTCCATCATCGCAGCAGATGAGAAGTGGATCACCTATGATAATCCGGAGAGGAGACTGCAGTGGTGCGACGTGGATGAAAAGCCCCAGCCCACCCCGAAGAAGGAGCAGCACGAAAAGAGGGAAATGCTGTGCTTCTTCTTCTGCTCCCTCGGTCCCCTCTATTGGGAGATCCTCGCCCCTAACACCTCAGTCACTGCCAACCTCTTCACTCAACAACTGGAAGAGGTCGCCAGCAGGGTCCCTCCCGAACTCATGAGCGAGGGAAAAATCCTGATGTTGATGGACAATGCGCTCCCCCATCACGCGAAAATCACCCAAACCAAACTGGACGAGCTTGATATGGAATGGCTTCCCCATCCACCATATTCCCCTGACATTAGCCCTTGCGACTACCACTGTTTCCGCTCACTGTCTGACTTCTGCAGGGGAAGGAAGTTCAAGGACCGAGACTCACTCGTTCGGGCATTCACCGAATGGATCATCTCTAAGCCTCCCGAGTTTTGGAAGAGAGGTGTTAACACCCTGCCCGAAAGATGGAGACAGGTCGAGGGTTCGAAGGGGGCATACATTGATTATTGATTATTGTAAACTGTTGAAGAAATAAAAAAAAACAAAAAAATTAAAAAAAATTATCAAGACTAATGGGACACCCCTATACACTTCTGACGTTGTGTTTAATCTCTTGAACGAATGGGAAGGAAGTCTTGAAATTCACACAATTGCCCTTCATCATTCGCAATTTTTATCAAAATATTCCTTGAAAACGCCTTGAAGTCGATAGAGTTGGAAGTCCTCGCATATTTTCATAGTGTTGTTCTGAAATAAAATAAATTTGCGATTTTTTATCGTCGAAATTACCTGGAAATAGACTAGCAGGCAGTAGAGATGACCGATTCTGACTGCGTAGTTTAGATTTCCTTGCTGGGCGTAGTACGAATGAAGTTCCTTCATGATCATCGCTCGATTCCTCATAGAGATGTGGAGCAGTTTCTCGTTGAGATTGGCAATTTCTGCGAGAAAGAGGTCACTGAGAGGTCTGAGAGGTCACGAAACAAAAAGGCGAACCATCATTCCAGAGTGCCAAGCCGAGCAGCGCGAGAAACTCATAATCCGTAGGTTTGACTCGTTTGAAATACCGTCTGACTCCCTTGACGGATCGGTCGAGACTTTCCCTGATCTCGCTGCAAAATACATTTTGCTCAAACTTCCGTATGCTTTCTGCTACCTGACAATCTTCACAGAGTCAATTTTGTCCGGACAATTCTCGAAAAATTGCTCGAGTTCTCGCGTTCTCACGTAGGTCGTGTACCCGGGAGTTCGACTGTAATATTAAAATAATAATATTAAAGAAGGGGAGGCACGAACGTGTATGCAAATCGAAGAGCCGAGAGGCGCTCGCCGATTTGCATGCGTGGTCTCTTCATTGTCCTCTTATCCCTCTCTCGTTGCCTGCATCGTCAGGCCCGCTTGGCACACAGCCAAACGGTCATGTCTCAGTTTAAACGAAAATTGGCAACATGGGAGTTTCGCAAGTGTGATCGGGCAACCAATCCCCACAACCTCCCCTATAGAACTCATCAAGCCAGATATTCCTCCTTTAATAATAGATTACTGTAGTACTCACATGTCATCATTATTAGGAAAGTTGTGGGCCGACCGATAGGCAGATTCGAGCGCATTCATGGCGCCATGAGCGGATTTCATGATGAAATTCTGAGAATATACATTTTTTTGTGAATATTAGCTGATAAAATACCTTGCTCTCCTCATCCAACGCCCGAAAATCGTCGAAGGAATGGCTGGCGAAAGCCTTCATAGCTTCCCTGCAGATTTTGCCGTGGATGGGAACAGTCGAGTAGGTGGCGGGGACCAGGACCTGAACGAAGTTATGAACCCGACCTAAGATCTGACCTAACACTGTCGTTAGGGTAGCTTTCAGATACGATTTGCATGGTATATTCGTGAGTTTGACAGGTGCATTTACAGAATAAAAGCAATAAACGAAGGAATCTTACAAGGTTGCCGACGCGGAGTTCCAGGTGTTCCTCGCATTTGGTTCTGTTTCCGAGTTCTCCAGAGTGACGAATAAGACACATCAAACTGCATACATTTAGAATCGAAACAAGATCACATTTGTACTCGAGCAAAGTCTCCGGTATACTGTATAGATAGAGATCAAGTAATTACAGGGAAATGATACCTGTATCCTTTCCGGAGACGATCAAGAAGAGGTGTTTGACTGGTGGACGGCTCGCAGTCGTAGAAACTTAAATATTGTTTTATTAATAATATTATTTTAATTGTGAAACCTCTCATGGTTGATGAAGCCATCTGATTCTTCATTCCGATTCACTTCCATGCTTTCTTCGATGGTTTCGGGTTTCTTCTGAGATGAGCAAACATTAGCAAGAAGCCCGTTCAGACTAGAGATATATTTCAGTTGTTGATCACTTTCCTAGTGTAGAATCTACCGTAATTTGGCCAGAGATCACGTTGTTGGATCGGATAGTAGCCCTATCCGTTCTCTAGTGGCTCTTATTGGCGAGAGCGTGCAGAATGGAGAGAGCACGATTCGTTCCGTGGTAACACTAACGCACAATGCGTCGACCATCTCTTGCGAAAGCCATTCCAAACTCACCATAGATTCTGAGTCACCAACCGCCTTCGTCAGAATCTCATTGAACCTCGTGAATCGACACAATCGACAGGTCGTTTTGGGGTCTGATTGATGGCATTTTAAACAATATTGAACAAAATATTCACTTATTTTCCTGCATTCTTCCGCTCCGCCCTTGCACTTGAGTTTCTTCTTCGATTCCGTGGTACGCCTACAAGACACGTTGTTTTGACCATCTGTCCGCTATTTCGACAGATTTTACGTACTAGATGCCATCTAGATAGTGCAGATAAAACGAGAGAGACTCTCCTCAATTCGCGTGCGTTCTCGCCAGTCAGACGAAATGAGGAGAGTCTGCTTCAGATTTGCCATCATCTATCACGCTCACTTGTAGAAGACTGCACAGGCGCGACATGAATTCACACCCAAATGGGCGTGAATAATCTTTTCACCGCAGATTAGGCATTCCATCAGCCTGAAATTGTCAGGAAACAGAAGTTAACCGGTACGAGGGAGTGTGCACAATACCACGATGGCAACCGATTTGTAGTATTTAAAAGCGCAAAAAACGGGTGTAATCCTTGGTAAATACCCAGAACAAGGGAGCGATTGTGCGAAACGAACGATAGTGCGCACCTCTAGTGCTCCCGTGGTTAAGACAGCGCATTTCTCCCCCATCTCCCCCTCTTTCCCTCTTCCCTTTCTTTCTCTAGCCGGTCTCTTCATGCACCAACTGGCTCTCATTCTTCATACACAAAGATGGAGAGAAAGAGAAAGAGTTGATCTCTTAATTCCGCGAAATCTGCCGTATTTTCGCGTTATTCAATTTGTTGAAAGTTTTTAAAAAAAATAATGATTAGAATTATGATGATAAGCACTTGAATTGATAAGGCTCTTCTTCTTGTTCTAGCTCAAAATAAGAGTTTTCTGACCACTAACAATGGTGTCAGAGCCAGTTCGCCCAGTAGATGAGGGTGCTTGGTTCCTTGCTCCCCCCTACACTCACAAGAAATGCCTTGATCTCTCCTTGCTTTTCTCACCACTCCTTTCTTTCCCTATCACGTAAGCACTGGAGTATGGATGGCAACCAAATACAATTCACTCAACCCAAGGCCTTAAAATTGGATAACGATATTGCGTATTGGGTTACCAGGGCCGAGTTATGTATTGTTTAGACAGCCTTGTACGACAGGAGGATGGAGGACTGGTAGTGGGGCAGGTTTGAAAAAGGAAGCTCCTTTGCTCAACCCCTACACGCGTCTCAAGTGTCCAGATGAAGAACCACACCTAGAGACCGCAGAGTGATCAACCAAATGACTTGCACCGGTCCAAAAATGTGCTCAATGCCTTGGTCTCGGTCTGAATAACATTTTTGCTTTTTTTTTATCTCCCAGTCGAGTTATTACATGAAAACCACGCGCGCGCTGGCAATGGAAAGGAGAGGGAAATCGGACGAGAGAGAAAAGGGGCGGAGCCTCTCTCGCGCGTGTCTCTCTCGCTCCCCCGCCCTCTCGCCCCTCTCCTCTCGCGATCGAGCGACAATTCAGAGAAAATTATTAAAATTCTAGTAAAATGCTTAAAATTCGTCTAAAATACAAATAAAGTAAATTCGAGTGGCGGAGCAGTGTACGACCACTAGAACCGTTTAAACCCTCAATCTGGATCAAAAATCGTCGATTTTATCTACTTAAAGTTGACCGATCATGTTCCGCCACTCGTCATTTGTAAAACATCTTGAGAGCTATCGAAAACGTTTTTGATCGCATGATTTGGTTGCGAACCCGAATTGTCGCTCCGATGCGCAGGTTTTAGACGATTCCCTATCCCCTCTAAATGGGCGGAGCTTGCGGTCTCTAACCACACCTTTTTATGCGTGACCGGCCGGAGTGATCGCTATAATGTCATAGTTACACTGATGGATTCTTTTTGTTTTGAAAATGTAGATGAACGATGAAAAAGATAATATATAACTTTATTTGTACAGATAGTTGTGCGTCATGCGGGGGAAAATACGCTATCGAAGAGGTTGAGCAGGCGGAACACTTGGAAGTCTTCGTGCGTTTTGACGGAGTGATTCTGAAAAAAGTCTCAATGAACCTTGGAATACTCTTTATTGGGTCGTTTCCGTGTGATCATTGTCGGCAAGGCTGGACCGGTACGTAATGCAATGTCATACAAAACACTCATTAAGCGTCATCAAAGACGTGCTTTTGTCTATTCCCTCTGATTCCTCTAGGCGGTATTCCGAATCTTCCTTTTTTTCCCTTTCCCGAACCTTGTTTATTGTAATTCTTCTCACCTGGCAGTTCACCAAAAGGCAGAAGATGTTTCCGACTCGTGATGCATAGTCAGCCGTTCCACTCCAGGCATAGTAGATGTGCAGCTCTTTCATGATCTCGGATCGAATTGGAGTCGCGATTTTGCTTAGGGTCTCGTCATCCTTGGTCACAGCTAAAACAATGGTTTTTCACGCAGTGAGATTGGGGATATAAATCACCGAGTCGTCTCTAGTTGCTCACTCACCATCACTCCAGAGAGCCAGTCCGAAAAGGGCGAGAAACTCGATATCCGTGGGCTTGGCATTATCGAAGTGTTGCCTAACAATCTTAGAAGATTGCACGAAATAGTTCTTGAACTCTCTGAATGTCTCTTTCTTTTCTATCTTCGGAAGATACTAGGGTTACCTGATCAGATTCTTCTTATCCACTTTATCAGGACAATCATCAAAGAACGTTTCCAAGTCTGTATTTCGTAGGTAGGTCGTGTAGCCTGGCGTCCTGCTGAGGAATACTGGGATTGATCAGGAAGAAACTGTTGAACGTACATTGCATCATCTTCAGGAAAGTGATGACGTGCTCGATACGTTGTTTCCAGAATGTTAATCGTAGAGAAACTGGTCTCGATCATTGTGTTCTTAAAAACTTCAGGGATGTATGGTCGAAAAGGCAGCAAACCTTTTTTTTTTCGTCCAGCAATCGGAAATCATCAAAAGCGAAGCTGGCAAACTCAATAAACGCATTCTTCGCGACTCGCACATTCGGCATCGTGGTCGAGTATTTGGCTCGACTGAGAACCTGTGAATAAAATAATTTAAAATATAGCATGAGCCAAACGATTTCCTACTACACCATATGACACAGTACTACTGGTTCCTCACCAGATTATCCACCGAAATTTCACCCTCTTCTCTGCTATCAGGCTTGAGTGCGAGCTCGCCTGACTTGCGGATGAGACACATCAAACTGGAAACATCTTTGAAGTGAGCATTTAGGATGTTTAAGAAACCTGTATCCTCTCCTGATTCGATTCAGAAGTGGAGTCTCACTTGTGGTCGGTTCGCAATCATAGAAACTGAAAATATTATTTTAATGTTATTTTAAAATACATTTCCCCCACTTTTTATGATCGATAAATGTGGATGAAGTGGCAGGAGTGGCGGAAGCAGTCTCTTCGATCTCCATTGGCTTCTGAAAAAAAATTTCGAACACGATTTGATTACTTTTTCGTAGCTATAATCCATTCACGCTGACTCGTCTCACAATTCACACCGAAGAAAAAGATTGTAAGTTTCATAGACGATCTCTTTTGATATTCATTCATTAGCTGTCATTATCTTCACATTCTCAATTGTATGAAAACCCAAATATCGGGGGAAACATGAAGATACTCACGGTCTCGATCACAACCGGACTCTCTCCAGCCCGTGATAGAACCTCCTTGAATCGTGCCAGTCGACACTTGCGACATGTTGTCTTCGGGTCTGAAAAGGAAAATTCCATTTCAGATTTACAGAAAGGTCTCGCAACGCTGATTAGTGAGCAGTATTCTCTCAATCGAGGATTATCCGCTTTGTTTGTCAATGGACTTGGAGGGAGAGAAAGAAAGAGATACCCACTCTTCGCTACTCGTATTTCACTGAATAAATGCCGAGAAATGGTCTCAGTTGCAATCAAGTTAGAACCGAGAAATGTAGGGATAGTGGTTCGGAATGGATGTTGGCATAGACTTGGAAAATATGCTCACTCTTCTCTCGACATCGATCCCCTCCGCCCTTGCACTTGAGTCGCTTGAAATTGCCGGACGTTCGCCTGGAAATCAGCGTAATCGACAACATATAAATAGCCACTACAACGTAACACAGGATTGAAGTATCACTACTTATCAGATTGTAGGGAAACGTCTCTCGTTATAAGAATGGATGCAGTGCCTGGTCCTATCCCAGATAGCACAATTTGGACTCACTTGTAGAAAGCAGCGCACGCCCTGCATGCATTCACTCCCATTCTCGCGTGGACGATGGACTCGCTGCAGATGAGACACTCCATCTGGGGCTGAATCATGACAGTTTCTTGACAAAATACTATCCGTTATTATTCTGTTCTTCCTTACGGAATAAATAAGAACTGAATAAAAATGCCTGCGCGAACGTAAGGATACATAGAAATCGTCGCTTTTAGACTGGACCCAAACTGGGAAAGCACTTCGGTTGACTAATCAGTGACGCGAATGTCTGACCAAGAAGTGATCAGCGATGAAAGCAGCACGAGCCTATGAGTCACCAAGGAAGTTGAGAAGGAAGGGAAACAACTAGAGAATGCAAACGAATTGTCAGAGAAAATTGATAGAAACGCACAAGATTGCACGAATTGTCTGCGTTTTAATGGTCAAAAACAGCAAGTAAAGGTGAACGAGGTACTATTGAATGGGATTGGTAGGTTGGTAGGTACGAGGGGCGCTTCGTTGTCTCTCTTTCTCTCACCTCATCCCCTCTCCTTTTGCCTCTCCATCTCTGCCCTCTCTCGCTCTCCCTCTCTCTCTCCCTCTCTCTCTCTCTCTCCCTCTCTCTCTCTCTCTCCCTCTCTCTCTCTCTCTCCCTCTCTCTCTCCCTCTCTCCCTCTCTCCAGCTGATGGGATGGACTCTCTGATCGCTCTCTCCTGGGCGACGACGGGAGAGTGGGAGTACACAAGCCACACAAGGAAATGTCCAGATGTACAGATGCATTTTGATGCTAGATGGGAGAGAATGGTTTCAGAAAGGGTTCGGGTCGGATCTTCGTTCGAAAGAGAACCATCTGCTCAGAGTTGGAGGTTTGTTTCGTGAAGATGCATACCAAATGAGGAGTGTATCTCTCCATTTTGCGATTCTTCGCGCAAACGCGCGTACACACTAATGCAGAAGGTGCTCCTGGGAATAATACAAGTACCGATTACTCTGGTGTACATTCCCAAGTTGCCCCATGCTTGTAGGCTTGTTGGGGACTACTTGATTCTTAGGAACTCCAGAGTAAGACATCGCTTGTAGCCGGATCTTGTGGATGGAGTTGGAGGCAGGGATTAGAGACGGGTGAAATAGCGTGTAGAAAGACAAGGGAAAGGGGGGACATCATTTGTATCGAAGAATGAGATCTCGTCATGCCCGTCTTCTGGGCAGACTCTTATCATCCATCTTCGTCCTCGCTGCCTGGATTTCGGGCAGATGCAGAGCTCGTGATGCCCCCTCTAGTGATGACAAAACGGACTCGGCAAGCCGGCTTCAAGGCGGCTCGAAAAGCCGTTTTGTCAACGCTAGCCCCCTCCCTCCTCTTGCATCGTCGACGGACATCTGTCTATGGCTTCACAATATCTCCGTTTCTTGCAAATGTATCCGACGGAATAAACAGTGAAAGAAGAAAAGCGTCGAATGGGTGGATGGGCAAGGTTCATCGGAAGATTCAGTCGGGCATCGAGGGGAGTGACGGAAAGCCATCTTGCCTGTGTAGGCTGAGAGGAAAAGGGGAAGGGGGAGCAGATCGGGTGCGTTCCTGTCTGGTTTTCACCAGAAACAACATACATCTGGTATGAAAGCAACAATATGATAATTATGATTGATGTAGAACAAAGATACTTTTGCATAGTCTCTCATTTCTTTCTTTAATCGTCACGTCTCCATTCTCCATTCATTCTCTCTCACTCTCCATTCATTCTCCAGTTTTCTCCGCGCCAAGGGTGGTCGATTTGCGACAATGGAGGTTCGTTTACCATCCCTTCCTTCAGCTCCAGATCTCAGGAGAATCTCCTACTATCTGTCACAGATCTAGCCGTGTTCCTCCTTTGATCCCACTACCCCCCCCCCTCCCCCCTTCCCTCCCTCACTCCAGTTCGGGAGTAGATCACTATCTAACAGCGCAGTAGAGGAGGATCCCGCATGCACACCTCTACACAATCGAACCCTTTTTTTTCGGTGTGGGTATGTCCTATTCAGTGGTTAAGGCTCATGGGCTGGCTACAACAAAAGTAAACTCCCCCCCCCCCCCCGTTCTGTAGAATTTGCGCTCATCATAAATATTAAATATTCGCTTTGCAGGAGTCCAGATCGCCAGTTTCGGTCGACTCTACGTGAGTGCCTGCAGTGATCGAAGAAATAAGCATTGATCTTTGATCTTTCTCCAGATCGCGAGGGGACTCAGACGTGGAAACTGCCCTCTCATTCAACCTTAGCCTGATCAGTTCAGGTATGTACTGTAGCGCACTCGTACCGTACTCCGACTGATACAGTAATCCAGAGGTTTTACCATATTCCTTAGGTTTCTCGATTCTGCACGCACTCTTGCCCATCTGATAGGCGAGAGAGCACGCGAAATAGAGAGAGCACAATTTTCGAAATTACTCGGCTTGTCCACACCATCCTTTGTTTGCGGCGAGTGAAAGTACTAACTGCTCTGACCTGACACAGTGATAGTGGAAATAAGGGGAGAAGCTGAGACAAGGTCACTCAGTTCCATCTGCTCTTGTCGCTTACTTCCTTTCCAAACAATCGCCTTATCCTGACTCTTTCTTTATCCTTGCGCATGTCTAGTTTGGGCGACGTGATAGGAGTACGGTAGGATTACGGTAGGTCAAATTGAGCACCCTCATTATTTTCGATTGTGACGCCATGGGCAGCAAGCGGTCGAAGAGGAGCAGAAGGGAGAAGCGAAACTCCCAGGTAGCCCCTTTATCACTCTTCATTTTCTTGTCGCGATCCTAGTATCTATCGTCGTGCATCCTCACCATGTCTCTGGTAGTATAGTGGTTAGTATCCGCGCCTGTCACGTGCGAGACCCGGGTTCAATTCCCGGCCAGAGAGAATCTTTTGCTGTTTTTCAGAGAACCACAGACGCCTCCGAGATCGCCATGAAGCTCGAGCAGTGGTCAGTTATTGATCGGCAAATACCGTAATCTCCTTTATCTTTAGTGAGACTCCCGACGTGATCGATGAAGCAGCAGCTACCGTAGTTGATGCGGATACGGTAATCGACGGAGTCGTGCTGGTCGATGCCGAGCCGGGTGAGTGCGGGTAGATAACTTGGACTGATCGTTGATCGTCTAATCTTTTCAGCTCCGCTCACGCCGACTCGTGCTTCCTCCATCCCGGTACTGTGTCGCTGGAGCACAATCATGCGATCTGGTGAGACTGATCTTTGAACGTTGACCTTTGATCTCAGCTCGCTCCTACACGACGATTCGTCCGGTCTCCGAGGATCTGCTGCCCACGGGCGCCAAACCGTCTCGCATTCCGCGCTGGGCCGCAGCGAGTGGTGAGAGGAGGGGAAAGGGTTAGCGGGAGTGAAAGATCAAAGATCAAAAATGTGATGAAAGAGCACGGTCACTTCAGTTTGGGGGCTGCGTATTATGGGCGACGATGGTTACTGTAGAGAGATACAGTGGAAGGATTACGGTAACATCCTGGGTACGGTAGGGAACATGGGTTACTGTGATACAAAGGTTACGGTATCCTCTTTCAGTCGCCGTCACTCCGCCCGACCAGACGGCCTTCTCCTTCGATGACGACTACCAGCAGCAGCACCACACGATGAGCAGCGCGAGCAGCCTGGTACGTTATCTGGACTGGATTATCGATCGATACAGTACTCCTCGCGGATCAGTCGATACGACACCTAATCCTCCTAAGAGCTGTTTATCGATGGATTCCGTATCTCTAACGTATAGCTAAGCACTGTATCACCCTTCACATAGGGTAATAGATAGATACAGTATGCCACTGTTAGATGAGATAGATTGCTTTCCATCGATCGATCGATAAATACCGTATCCTCCTTTTCAGTCGTCGGTTGAGGACCACAGCTGCTACGTCACCGAGGCGGCCGCCGTCTTCGCTTCGTTCGAGAACAAGAAGCACGGCATCGAGGTACCGCCTGATCTACTAATGGCATACGAGTACAGTACTCACAGCCTGCTCCTACAGTGTCCCTATCGTATTCACTACACCACTCCTACAGTACTCCATGCAGTTATTCAGTGTCATACGTCTACAATGCTCAGAGCTTGCACCATCAGTAGGCCTACAGTACTCCTACCGTGCTCAGACTTACCGTATTCCTACCGTACTCAGACCTACAGTACTCCTACCGTACTTATATCTGCCGTATTCCAGCTGGACATCGGCATCGAACTGGCTGCGACTGCGCCCGGCGGCTGCCTCATCCTCGCCTCCATTACCGTACCCGAATGAGCAATCGATCGATCCTACCGTACTCGCCAACCGTATCGATCCATCGTCGACCGATGTCGCATTCCCATATCTTCGAATCAATAAACTGTGCATTCTGATGGTTGTGCTATCACACTTGCATCTATGAGATTCGCATCGTATCCGGGTTGTGCGTACGGTATCACATGTAGCCTTGATCGTAAGCCTTAATCACAGTGTAATCCTACCGTACTCAATTACCGTATCCCCGTAGTTCACACTTTGTTTGGGTTACAACGTTCTAGGAAGCCAGAAACGAGAGAGATGCAGAGGGTGCTGGAGGGTAGCACAGCGTTTCTAGAGAGGACAAGAGTTAGAGAAGCAGAGAAAAACGAGATAAGGCAAAAGTGAGAGAGTGACGCGAGCCGCGACGCGTTGCTAGTTTGGCTCCTCTCCCTCTTTTGATGTGCGATCTTCAAGACCCTATGTCCAATCTCGCCATACTGCTGAAACGTTGTGGGTAGATCGGGGACACGTGCTGAACTCGCATGTGTGCACCAGCGATGCGCAAACTGGAGGGGATGATTATGTGAGTCCTGTGCGTTTACATGAATCATAAATAATAACCAATTAAAATAATTCATTTATTTTTAATTTTTTAAAGAGTTCTCGATCGAAAATTTCTACAGTAATCTGAGAAAATTTCGCGCGCGGGAAAATTTCGCTCATTTCCTGCACTCCGCTCTCGTCCTATTTTCTTCGATTTCCGGAATTTCCGTTGTAGTTACATTATTTCGTACAAGCTGTTCGATCGCAGGTCACTCGGAGCGAGAAGTATGGCTAAAAGAAGCAATGCATCCTACCCGGTGATCGGAGGAAGGAAGAGGGGGCGATCCAGCAAGCGGTGAGCATTCGACGATGTTTTGCGTCTATTTGCCGCAATTGACCTTCTTGCCGCCGCTTCTACTGATTATTTGCTTCCTAATAGCTCGCTGCGAGGCAAATAAGGGCATCCTGGTGCTCCGGTTCTTCCCGTCCCTACAGCTGGCGCCAATTCGCCCTTGCTAGTGTGACCTTTGCCGCGAGAGAGAGTGCAACCAGCCGCTATTAGCATGGCCCTACTTGACACCCGCCCGTTCTGGATGGCGCACGCTCACTTCCACAATGCCCCGCGTTCGTCACCGGTTCGATAACTCATCGTCTCTGCACGTTTGCCCTAAAATGCGCGCGTCTCTTTCCTCGAGCTTGATGACGTCATCGTCGAGGCTGAGGAGGCAAAGGAGACGGAACTGGACCAACTGTGCTGGCAGTTCAATCGATTCAATCAGGAGCGAGGAAAGAGACGCCTGGGCGTTCCCCGACCTGGCCACGAGCGGGTTTGTCCACGCCTCGAATCGAGTAAAGGAGGTGGTGGAGATAAAGGGTAGAATCGTCTCGAATGGGCAACGACGGGTGCTGAAAGGGAGAAGGCAACGGGGATGAGAAGAGGAAGCGCGTCGAGGAGAAGAACACTGACGTGTTGACGATGGTGGAGGGGATAGGGGAGTGAGGAGAAGCACCGACTAACAATTGATTGCACTAACTGCCTCATCGCTTGCTTTATTCGTGCCACCACCTTCCATTTAGGGACTTGTTCGCATTTGGAAAATTAGCGTACTCATTTGCTCAATCTAGGCATTCCATTAAGGCCGCATTACCCCGTGTCACTGATCGATTTAAAATAATTTAATTAATAATATTGCAGCACCGCGGAGAAAGCGAGTCGTGCCGACGTCGTGAGACGTGAGATCCTCGATGAGGTAATTAAATTAAACTAGAAGCTGCTGGTCGTCGTCTTGAGCGATCCAACCTGACCCGGTGATTGCTGGCCTCAACCATCCGATTAAACTTCTCATGAAAGCTTTAAATAACTTTTCCCCTGCACTTGATAGATAGGCCGGGCATACCTGTCCACGCCGCCGGCGAGTGCCGTGTTTGCACGGTGCCCAACATAAATTATGTTGGGCACCGTGCAAATGATGGGGCCATGGTCCAATGATTCTTGGTGGGTAGACCCAAAGTACCATATACCAAAGTGGACTACAGTAACAAATTCTACCGTAATCCGGCAATCGCGAACTGACTTTTTTTTCAAAATGCGTTTTAAAATTCACTTATTGGTTCCATCAGGTGTCAATCTGAGAGCAATTTTTTTGAAATATTTTACAATGCAAAATTATGGCCTAGTGGTTAACGCGTTTACCTTGTAAAACGAAGGTTGGGGGTTCAATGACCCCACAAAACATCTTTGCCATGCTTCGGGGATCACGGGATGTGCTACCGTAACCCAAAAACCCGTATTCTAGTTGCGTATCGCAAACTGACTTTTTTCTCAGTTTGAGATGCGCAACTAGAATACGGTATTTCGGGTTACGGCAGCACATCCCAATGATTAATCATGGCCGGCTAACGCGCTTGCCTTGTTAACCGAATGTTGATGGTTCGAAGCCAGACCTCACCAAATTCATTTACCGAGCTGCCCCGTTCTTGTTCAGAATTGCACAAGTCGGCAGGTGGTGGTGCAAGTACTCATACATATGCCCTGTGTGTTGTAGCTTGGAAGGATTTCGCAATGTTGCATTGTGATTACGCAACATTTACTTGGTACTTCATGGCTTACTTTAAGATCTGAGAATTGTTTCTCAGCCTTCCAATTGTCTGTGGTGATACAAGACCTTAATACCTCTCGGATGAAAATAAGTACTCCCTGGAAGTTGCCGTGCAGCAACCCTGGACTTGCTCAAAAATGGTTCCCGAAAAAAATGGATTTTCGTCCACAGACGTGCAAGAGACTCGTTCAAAAGCTGAAACTGATCCTTACCACATTTCGTAATGATCCCCAAAGTTCGAAAACGATAATCCTTTATTTGCCCTCAGTGCACGATTTTTTTCACTTTTTCACATGATTTTTTTCTCCATTTTTTGGATGATTACAGTTCCAAGGCCGATTTTTGTTTAATTTTTTTTAAATGTCAAAATTCAACAACTTTCAAAATCGGTTATTTTTTCTACATAATGAGCTCGGATTCTGGGTTGCCGCGGGCAGGAAAGTTATCCAAATGATCTAAAAAGTTGGAGTCGGTTCATCCAGAGATATGCAAATATCCTGTCCAGGAAAGACATTTAAACAAAAATCGGCCCAGGAACTGTGATCATCCAAAAAATGGAGAAAAAAATAAAAAAAAAGAACTTTGGGGATCATTACGAAATGTGGTAAGGATCAGTTTCAGCTTTTGAACGAGCCTCTTGCACGTCTGTGGACGAAAATCCATTTTTTTCGGGAACCATTTTTGAGCAAGTCCAGGGTTGCTGCACGGCAACTTCCAGGGAGTACTTATTTTGATCCGAGAGGCATTAAGGTCTTGTATCACCACAGACAATTGGAAGGCTGAGAAACAATTCTCAGATCTTAAAGTAAGCCATGAAGTACCAAGTAAATGTTGCGTAATCACAATGCAACATTGCGAAATCCTTCCAAGCTGCAACACACAGAGCATATGTATGAGTACTTGCACTACCACCTGCCGGCTTGTGCAATTGTGAACAAGAACAGCTCGGTAAATGAATTTGGTGAGGTCCGGCTTCGAACCATAAACATTCGGTTAACAAGGCAATCGCGTTAGCCATTCGGCCATGATTAATCATTGTAGAATTTTTTTTGAAAACTGCTCGCAGAGTTACACATGTTAACTCAAAGAACTGATTTTTAAAACGCATTTTGAAAAAAGTCAGTTTGCGATACGCGACTGGTATACGGTTTTTCGGGTTACGGGAGCACATCCCGTGATCCCCGAAGCATGGCAAAGATGTTTTGTGGGGTCCGGCATTGAACCCCCAACCTTCGTTTTACAAGGTAAACGCGTTAGCCACTCGGCCATTATTTTGCATTGTAAAATATTTCAGAAAAAAATGCTCTCTAATTGACATCTGATGGAACCAAGAAGTTAATTTTAAAACGCATTTTGAAAACAAAAGTCAGTTCGCGATAGCCGGATCACGGTATTTTGGGTTACGGTAGAATGTGCAGTTACTGTAGTCCACTTTGGTATATGGTACTTTGGGTTTACCCACCATGAATCCAAAAACTATTTGGACCATGACCCCCGGGTTATGGATCATGATTTGCACGGTGCCCAACAAAATTTTATGTTGGGCACCGTGCAAACACGGGGGTGTTAGGGTCCCTTTCTTCTCATTACTCGAGTTCGGGAAACTCACGCGTCTTGTTCATTGCAATGCACAATGTGGAAATGTGAAGCCTGAAATCGCCAGAAAAAATATAAAACATTTTCTGAAACTAATGGCATATTTTTGAGCCGCCTGTCTCGGTGTTCAGTTCCCGCGTCCTCGCGCCTGCACTTGGGATGAAGCCATTCGAGTTCGAGGTTAGGGAGTGACTGCACTTTGAGTGATAACACCTCCGTTTGCTCATTGTGAACTGATTGTCTCGTCCATTCCAAAATATTCCAAAGACGTCCATTCCAAAGCATTCCAAAGACACGTACCAAGGCGATTTCTGGCTTCACAGGTCCACATTGTGTCACGCAATGAACTATCTCTGTGGCACAGGATGTTGATTCTAAACGGCTATTCATAAGATGGTACTAGTGTGGGCACCTGTAACAAGGAAACTTTGAGAACACGTCAGTTGGCGGTGCCTTCTGAATGTTCATCATATTTTAATTTTCATTTTATTTGTAATATATATTATTTAGTCCGACGTCGACATGGTCATCGACCCGACGCCCCTCTTCGACGACCCCGAAGTGAAGCAAGAGGTGGTGGACGAGGTGAGCAAAGGGAGAGAGTTTAAATGCCAATGAAGCAGTCGTGTAATTCCTGAAAGCATTGTCAATCTGTCCATGTTTTCCTATTACGTTACTGATTCATTGGTCCATTCCAAAGCATAGTAGCAAATCGATAATGACCCTGGTAGTCTCTGGGTTTTGATCTACTCTTTTTGTCTTTCAGTCGTATGGAGACGTGGACGATCAGCCGTCGACTTCGACGGGCCGTCGACGGGCCGCAGCTGCTGCTCCTCCGAGCAAGAAGAGACGGGGCGACGTGAGCCCATCTTTGCTGTTTGGGTCGCACGGTTGAGGCTCCCCTATCGAAGACTGCACAATCCGTGAAACCTCTCGCCTAAAGGATGCAATGGGTCTTCTATAGTGGAGCCCCGAGTTGGTTCCTCCCAGACTGCCTCCTCATCCAATTGTCTCTCTAATTGCAGAAGATCGCTGTGCCCTCTACCTCGCGGCGGCCGAGCAACACGGACACCAGATCATCGGTAAGCTCCGTTGTCCGGGTTGCTTGAATCCGACAGGGGGGTTCTCATGACTGCAAGGATCCGATTCAGAACACACATGGTGTCTTGTAGAATTGTGAGACGGCCTTTTCGAAGAAGACCCACTGTTCTTTCACATTCATATTCTTTGTCAGCCAGCGCTTTTATGGAGCGGGACGGGAAATGTAAGGGAGATAGCTCTCGGGCTAGCTCGTATGGGAGAAGTTGTGTAAGGGGGATGTTCTCTATGTGATGAAGGGCTCGCCGTTTCAGTCGACGACCACGATGGAGATCCGTGCCGCCGGCCGCGCCGCCAGCAGCCCGTCCTTCGTGTACGACGAAGAGCAGTCGGTGGTCTCCGGCCCAGCCCCGCCTCTCACTGGAATGATCGTGGGAGGGCCGCTCGAGGCGAGTCCAAGGGGGGGGGGGGGGGGGAGGGAGGGGTGTAGCCTCGTCTTTGCCAAAAATTCGAGAGATGATCGTGAAACGCGTTCCTATTCTGCATACGTTTTGGGTGTGCCTGACTGTCTCTCTCTCTCCTCGTTTTGCGCACATTTTCGTCGGCCAGAAATGGTCATCCTTTCAGGTATGAGCGAGGGAGAGATGGTGTGGAATAGAGAGAACGAAACGAATCCGCTAATCACCGTGTCTGTTTGCAGAAAGCGAAACGCGACAAGCTGGAGGCGGCCTCGTGCGTGACCTACGCCTACCCGCGCTACAGCTCCTTCTCGAATGTGAGCACTCATTTGTAACTAATTAGCACCTAGTTAGCAGCGATGGATATTCGAGAGATTGGCGAGCTGGCTACTTTGCAGTAACTCGAATATCCGGGATTAGCAAACGGACTAGCCAACTCTAGAGGGAATCGATGACAAATGCGGGCATTGCTCATTTAAGACGGCATCTCGGTAATTTGCAAGCATTATGCCTCCTCTCCGGACACGTTGAGCTAGCAATGAGAACCAGAAGCCCATGCTCGGGTGATGGAAGGGTCTTGGTGCCACAGTGCACAAACAATGAACCATGACATATTTGTCATTCCTGCCACAGTGTATGGAGAAGAGTGGTTTTCATGGAAAAGTGGGAAAAAATTGTTTTTTATAACAATCTGACTATAGGTGTTTCATGTGTATTTTTACGCGTAGAATCCGAATTTGTGTTCTAGAGCTCACTAAATATTCAAAGAGAAAAGTTGTGATTGAAAAACTGTCGAAATCGAGGATTTTTCATGTGAAAATGGCAATTTTAGAAAAAGTAAAGTCTAGACCGACCAAAGTATAAATGATTCAGAAGTAGAATATGAAAGGCTACAAAACCTATGTAGTGAGGCCTAGCACTTTTTGCGAAAATGGGCAATTCTGATCGAAAAAATAAAATTTGATGTCAAAAAGATCATTTTCAAAACGAGCTGTACTCAATCAAAATGAGTATTTAAGAGCCTCAGGGCACTCCTAAACTAACGCAAAGGAGAAATTGAGTCTATCCCGAACAGTTGAGAAAATATCATTTTTCGACCTTTTTACCTTGAAAACCACTCTTCTCCATACACTGTGGCAGGAATGACAAATAAGTCATGGCTTGTGCACTGTGGCACCAAGACCCTTCCAGCACCCGAGCATGGGCTTCTGGTTCTCATTGCTAGCTCAACGTGTCCGGGGTGTGGTCTCAAATTACTGAGATGATGTCTTAAAATACTAATAATCCATTTTCCAATACAAAAATCATTAATATTTTCAGAGCCGGGTTGCGACTGCGACTCGCAGATCAAAGAGGATGCTGGACCTGATGCTCCCTGGAGATGTGAGATAATAATTTTTTTACCCTTTGATTAATGCAATTAGTTATTAAACAATTGCATTTTCTTTTATTCATTATTGATGTGTGCAGGCTTCGGATGACGACTCAGACGAGAACAAGGACTACGCCATCGGAAGTATTCTCTTCATGGACAAAGAAGCTGTGAGTGGAGAGAGATGGGGGGGGGGGGAGATGGAAGCCACTTGATATGGCATTTGACGAAGAGAGAACGGAGATCTAAAGCTCTACTCGTTCGCTCCTATTTCGCACAATCTGTTTGATATTTTCATGCGACAACAATCCCGTTTTGAACAGTTACTGCGCACAGCTGCTCATCACGCTCAATGGAGGTCCTTGTGGACTCCTGAAACACAATAGGTCATGCCTCGTTGTGAAAATGTTAACACTTCTTCGGTTTCTGATCCATTTTGCAACCGCGCAGATTGAAATGAAAGGGATAGAACCATTGGTGCCCAAGGTGAGTGTGCGCATCCTGGGTAGGCAATGCTCGGGAGAATTTCCTGGGTACCTATGGATAGAATATAAATCTAGATAGGGGGGAGGGGGTTGAGATATCAATCACAGAATTGCCTGGGCAAGAAACGGGAAGAAGTGCATAAATGTGATTCCTCTCTATCTGCAGGTGCTCGTCGACTGGATGGGGTACAAATTCCCCACCTGGCAGAACAAGGCCATCCTCGGCGGTCCGAGGCAGAAAGGATCGGCGGTCAGTCTTCGTTTATTTTCGCTTCTTGTTTTAGACTTACTTTGGAATGGCTTTTGCCTTGGACACACGTGATTGTGCTTCTGATGGCAACCGACTCCGACGGTGCCACTCACCAATCTCCCTCTGTCGAGCCTTTCTCGATCAAAGTGCTTGCATTGGCTAACGTTATTGGTCCCAAGTATTTGCATTTATGGGAGGGAATTGAGCATTCCCGTCTGGTCGCACTAACGAATCCGTCTGGCGCGTCAAAACAGTACCCAATTCTTCCCTGAAACCCCAATATGGCTATCCGATAGGTCCCGGTTAGAGAGTGCGTGAGACGATGCAAAATGTACTGGATTGCCATCCTCCTCGTTCGCAGCTCATCGAGAACGCCGGGCGCGAGAAGATCTGCGCCGAGCTGTCCAAGCACGTCTTCCGTGGCGAGACAGCCTGGGACGTCGCCAAGTACGGTACTTTTCCAATCGGGACCCAAAACGTTTTGGTTACGGTAGCTCCGTTTGTGTGATCCATGCCTGCTTTCAGGAAGTACCCGAACATGAGGCTGCTCCAGACTCAAGACTACGGCGAGTACGTCAAGTCGCCGGTGAGTATACGATCGGAGAGGCGTACGGTATCCGGAACTATATCGATTGACGATTGGGAAGAAGGATGCTGATGCGGTTGTCGGAGCGAGGATTAGAGAGATGATAATGTGTTGACGTCCAGTTCCTAATGTGCAAACATAGGGTCGACATATTCTAACTCTTTTTCGGCCTTTTATCTTAATTTAAAATGTTTAATTAATTAATTAATTAATTATATTAACCCCCTCAGGGCATCGTCTACCTCACGGGACTGCGCAAGCGCGAGCGAATGATCAACGACTTTCTGGACAAGCACTACGGCAGGGACTCTGGTGAGGGCGGCTGTCCATCTTTTGTTATTTTATTTCCAAAGTTTTGTAATGTTTTCCCTGCTCTTTGCTTCTTGTATCTGTATCTCGAACATCCTGCACTTGTAATCGTCAGTTATGCATGATAATTAAGAATAAATTAATAAATTAAAATTTAAAATAGGATGAGCCGACAAAGATGATTGTCGCCATTGCAGACAACACGGCTCCGATGATCATCTTCGTGGATTGGACCAGCTTCGAGAAGTCGGCCATTCCCACCTTCGAGGTGAAACGGATGAAAATAATGACAACAATGCTGATGCATTATCATTTTCTAGAAGAACTGTGCATTTCCGTATTGTTGGTATTCTAGCTAGCTCACTAACTCGAATCTGACTCCATTTAATGCATTCTGCGCAAGTACAAAAAGTGTTAGCATGTATAGTAAATATGAACTTGTATCACCCAACTAATGTCGAATCTCTTCAGATTCTCACTGACTCGGAACTGACGCCCGCTATGGAGGAACTCGAGTCTCAGCTCGTCTCGAACAAGAGAGTGTGAGTAGGAATTTGGTATACTTGATGTCACGTCGTTTCCGGTAGATCATGGGTGTGTACTCGATTCCCTGTTATGCCTATTGTGGAGTCGAAGTAGGGATTGATTCGAATCGGTACCACGCTAGATCGCCATGTAGACATAGCAAAGCAGGGGAAATCTACCGTACCATGAGTGTTGTTGTTACCGTATCATCTCTCCTCACTGCAGATGCACTTGCACCGGAGACTGCACGAAGGAAGCGTGCTGCTCCAACGTGAGTTGACCTGCCTCATATATGACCCCAGACTCTCCGCATCTCGCACGCTCTCTCGTCGGTCAAACACACTGCGAGAGAGTGCGCGAGATGAAGAGAGACAGACATGTTTGATTAGCTAATTACTTTCTTGTCTTTTCCAGAAGGCCGAATCAAACATCGCCTACATCACCGGGAAGGGGCAGATCGCCAACATTGTTCAGGTATTTTTAATTTTAATATCGATAATCAATTAATTTATTTATTTTGTATATTTAATAAATACAATAATTGATGCCGGTGTCTTGCAGGTGAGGGACTCGGACCTGAACGGAGACTTGGAGACGGCTGTCGATTGTGAGTGTTGGTGTGCTCGTTGTGCTCTCTTATCGATTTTTTCTCGTTACCGGGGAGGGGGGGAGTCGCCAGCAGATTTGGCACATGCAAAAGTTCTTAGGTTTTGAGTGCCTATCGACCACAATGGGTCTCATTCATCAATTGCATATCGATGGCCCGACCTTCCCCTTGTCAGAGAAGTGAGAGAGAGTGAGAGAGAGAGAGAGAGAGAGAGAGAAAAGCGAGAGGAGCCCTCTTTCCCCTCGCCACACACGTTCTCGCTCCATTGGTACCGCGACCGGCTCTTGGCCCCGTCTTTTCAAGATTGCGGCGGCGGCCTTTTCCCCCACCGCTTTAGAGTATTGATTGCTCGCCGGGTTACGGTACTGAGCCTGATATTGATGGCAGGCGTGGATATCTACGAGTGCGGCGATGGCTGCGCGTGCGCGGCCAGCAAGGAGAACAGGGAGCGCTGCTTTCAGCGAGTGGTCCAGGTGAGGAGGGGGCGGGGCCAACTGATTGCGGTACTGTATCTGCACCATACATTTTCAGTATCCTCGATGGACCAAAAATATGTAATGACAGAACAGAGGGAGAGCGAAATATTTAGTGACTGAAAAGAGTTGGTATTGAATATATAGTGACAGGACAGTGGATGGCACTAAATATGCAGTGACTCGAACCGCGGGGATTTACCAAAATGTATGCAACTGATTGTTCCGGATAGCGGTACTGTATCTCCACTAGTGATGACAAGTCGGCATCCGACTCCTATTTTCGCGTGATCTCTAGGTTTCTCTGATCATTGAGAGAGCTTGCGGTTAGAGGAGAGTCTGATGCCGATTTAGGACATCTCTAATCTGCACTGTGCATCCTCTCCCGATTGCAGATGGGTGGTCAGCTGCGTCTGACGGTCTTCCACCACTTCGACAAGGGATGGACGGTGCACGCTGCCAGCGACATTATCCGCGGCCAATTCATCGTCGAATACACTGGAATCGTGCGTTTATCGATTGTATCTGTTGAGATTTATGACCTACCAGCCAACCACTGGCGGTGTTCAACGCTTCATCACATAAGCTTAGAGATTGTATGTTGGCAGGGCACGTCCAGACCGGACATACCAACCAACATACACACGTTTGCGCTTTATATAGATGTATAGATGTTTATTATTTAAATAAGATATGAGAGAGATACCGTCCATTTACACTTATTCCCTTCCTAGTCCAGTCTAACTGTCGGAATGCCATATCGAGAACTGAGGTGAACAGCCTCGGAGACAAACAACCAAATGTCGAAAAAGGTCCTGATACGATTATTCCAGATCTACGCGCCCGCCTCTAGTGACATGATCGAGTACGGTAACTTCATGCATGAAGTTGAAAGACAGTTTCACAGTCCAGTCGCGGGAAGTCATCGGTATCGATTCGTTCATAAAGTCATCCTGGGTGATTTCAATGGAAAAGTGGGTTGTTGCGAACCAGGGGAAGTTTCGGTGGGGAAATTCGGGTACGGGGATAGGAATCAAAAAGGGCAAATGGTGGTTGATTTATGTGAGAGGTTGCGACTTGGGTTGGGTAACAGTTTCTTTAAAAAACGGGGAATTAGAAAATATACATGGGTTTCTCCGAACGGGCGAACTTGCAACGAAATAGATTATATCATGCTCCCAAAGGGAATTCGGGTACTAGATGTGGGGGTGGTTAATCGGTTTGATTTCACGTCCGATCACCGTCTGGTTAGAGCCACCATCTCCTTTCCTTTCCGATTCCGGCGGGACCACAATAGACCGGCACGGGGAGACTCGCACCTCCAAAATGACCTATTTCGATTCAGTCTAGGCGAGTTGACGCGCGCAGGTGCGAGTCCAGATTACGGTAGCGTCGTGTCTGCGGTGCAGGTGGCGGGGAAAATTGCTACTACTTTCACACCGCCGGGTAGAAGGGTCTCCCAAAAGACTAGGGATCTGTTGGATAGGCGTAGGGGACTCAAGATGGATACGGTTGGTGTTTCAAGGGTGGAATGGTTACTCGTCAATAGGGCTATTCGGGAGTCGTATAAACACGACCGGGATATGGCTTACCTTAATTATGTCAACGAGGCCATTGCAATGGGGAAAAGTTACAAAAGGGCAACTAACAAATTGGTAATTGGGAAGGATAGGATAATGAGGGTTAGAAACGGGAACGGGGTATTAGAAACTTCACAATTGGGTATTGAAGGGGCATTTCAATCTTTTTACAATGGTCTTTATGAAGGTGATGGTGGGTTGGGGTATCGGGAGGAGATAGAAAGGGATCCATTCATTCCCATCTGCGAAGCTGACAAGGGAATGACCAGAACTCACATATCCCGATCTCGTTCATTTTCTCATGAGAGATAGCTCTCGCATAGAGAAACTCATTACGGTTTTCAAAAGTTGCCCAATCGATCTGGAAATTTTAATATTGAAACTTTAAAATTTCGCACGCAAACTTGCACGAGCGGCTTGTTCACGCTATGATCGAATCGTAGTATCTCGTCGAATGGATAGTGACTAGGACTAGTAATCAGAAGGTTGGCGATTCGAATCCCTTCTCTACCTTTTTTGTTTTGTTTCCTTTCCGAACACTCCGAGAAATTTTTCCATGTTTTTTTTGTTGCAAGTTTTGATTTTTTGTGAAATGAATCTTTAAGGTTTGGGCAACTGAATTAGTGGTGTTGAATACCACTAATCATATGACTCATGCAATACCGTTGAACCTCTTTCGTGTGCAACTGTTTCGGATCTATCGACATCACTGAACTTGATGAAAAAATAACTTGAAAAAAATAACAGAAAAATTTCTCGGAGTGTTCAGAAAGGAAACAAAAAAAAAGGTAGAGAAGGGATTCGAACAGCCAACCTTCTGATTACTAGTCCTAGTCACTATCCGTTCGACTACGGTGCCGATGGGATTGAGATACTACGATTCGATCATAGCGTGAACAAGTCGCTCGTGTAAAATTTTGAGTGCGAAATTTTAAAGTTTCAATATTAAAATTTCCAGATCGATTGGGCAACTTTTGAAAACCGTAATGAGTTTCTCTATGCGAGAGCAATCTCTCATGAGAAAATGAACGAGATCGGGATATGTGAGTTCTGGTCATTCCCTTGTGAGGTAGATCAAGTGTTACGACACTTCAAATCGGGCAAGTCACCGGGGAAGGATGGGATCACGGGGGAAATGCTGCGTGTCGGGGTAGATCAACTGGTCCCTACTCTCACTACCATCTTCAATAGTATCATAATGGGGAATATTCCACATGGGTTTGGGGATTCACGTACAATTCTTCTACCCAAATCTGGCGATCCATCCCTCACCAAAAACTACAGACCGATTAGCCTGCTTCCTGTTATGCAGAAGGCGCTTACCGGGCTGCTCAATAGGAGATATGCGCCAGTTTTGGATAGAAATAAGGGCTGGGAGCAAATGGGATTTAAAAAAGGTCACTCAACCGTAGATGAAATTCATACTCTAAAGTCCGTCATTGCGCACTGTGTCGATTACAGGATGCCGATTTATCTGCTTTTTGTAGATATTTCTAAAGCTTTTGACAGTGTTTACACAGACGCGGTGTACAGGGCAGTGGAGAAGGAGGGCATTCCCTCAGAAGTGGTTTCTTTCCTCGCGGGTCTCTCACAAGGCAGTAGAAATGTGTTCTCGATATGGCATTCCGACAGTTAGACTGGACTAGGAAGGGAATAAGTGTAAATGGACGGTATCTCTCTCATATCTTATTCGCCGATGATGCTGTTCTCATATCACATGATGAAAGGCAGATTCAGGTAATGGCAAGGGATCTCGAGCGGGTACTGGCTACTGTGGGACTCCAGCTTAAAGGGGATAAAACCGTTGGGATGACTTCTAAGCTTTGTCCCCGGGTAGTCAAAGTGGCAGGGAAAATTATAAAATTACAGGAAAGGGTGGTGTATTTGGGAAGCTCTATCGCTGTCAGTGCAAAGGATGACTGCGAAATTACCCGACGTATTCAAGCTGGTTTCGGGGCATTCCATAAACACCGCACCTTCCTCATTAATCGGGGTATACCAATGGCACATAAACGCCGTCTTTTCAATGGTTGTATACTTCCCGCGGTATTGTATGGATGTGAGAGTTGGGCACTGACTAAAGCTCAAATGAATCGATTATCGGTGGCCCAGCGCAAAATGGAACGATGGATGTACTGTGCTTGATCATGTCTCTAACCAGCGGCTGCGTGATTCCACAAAAATTCTGGACTTCGTTCGCACTGCGCAGAAAAGAAAATGGTTTTGGGTACACAAACTCTCGATTGATGATTGCTTGAAGTGGAGCCGATCTATGATCGACTGGTTCCCACGAAGGAAACGAAGGAGAGGCCGCCCTATGACAAGATGGAGCGATATCTTCCGCAAGACGATCGGCGCAAACTTTCTCAGTGAAGCAAGAAAAGTCGCATGGAACGCCATGCACATCAGAGCTCTCTTTTGACCTTCCCTAACCCTCTCTAAAGGGTGAAGAATCGTATGACCTCTTGATAAATGTGTTAAAACTGAAACTGAACTGAAATTTAAATTAAATTACGATTGCCCTCACATCAGATGATGACTGCAGCCGAGGCGCAGAATATCTCCGAGAAGACGTACCAGATCGATATGACAGTGTGAGTGAGGGTGATACTGTAATCGGCAATCGATAATGAATCGAAATACGGTAGCTAATCGGATATTGCTTCCAGGAAGATCCAGTCGAACAGACGCAAGAGCAAGATGGAAGAGCGCAAGGTGGTGATCGATGCAATGAAGAAGGTACGGTAACCAGGCCATTACGGCAGGACCGGAACCAGGTCACCGTTTGCGGTGTTTACTGGGTTTTACGATTTATGTGTTCTTACACTAGATGTTCGGTCTACTAGATCAAACTATAGATTAGCGATAGTCCGGATATATTCTCCATTTCCATCTGATCAATGCTCGTATCGATTGATGTGTGTGTTGTCTTGCAGGGAAGCATCGCTCGCTACATTGCCCATAGCTGCAAGCCCAACCTCTTCTCCTACCGTGTCCATTTCGACGTGAGTACAGATGGATTACTGTACCGGGGTTACGGTAGAGGGCGACAGTGCAGCTACTGTACTCTATTGATTTGATGAGAATCTGTCCATTCCTTGTCCAGTAGTCTATAGGATAGTTGTGTTGAAATCGAACGTATTGGATGCGAAGAAGGAAGTACGGTCGCTGTCGATTACGGTAGAACTGGGGGTAATTGAGTCTCGTTGCTCTGCAGATCGAAGGCCGTCCGAAGCGTCGTATCGGGCTCTACGCCATCAGAAACATCCAGAATGGTGAGTGAGTGAGTGAGGGAGGGAGAGGTTACGGTAGGCCTAGCGCTGCGATTGGGTATCCACTAGTGACAACGGTTCTGATTATTGATTTGGCAACAACCAATTCAATCTCTCAGGAGAAGAGCTGACGTACGACTACTGGACGTACATCAAGGATCCGACGGAGTTCCACAAGAAGGCGCTCGATGCGGGATTCACGTGCAAGTGGGTTCATTCATTTGTGTATTCACTCAGGGAGTAATGCATGCACGATGATAATTGGGGAGGTGACGAATAGAACGGAGGCCCGTTGTTCGATCGGTTATCTGATTATGCCTCTCCTGAGATAGAGAATCATTGTCATTGTGAATGTCATGACACTTTTGCGCTATAGCAAGTTTCCTCTTGGGAGATTGGAGCGTAGTTTGGCAATTAAATTTTCCGTTCTCGTTCCTTATTCGTTCCGCCAGCGGGAGAGGAATGCTCACCACTCGACACTAACTCTTGCCTCTCTTCAGATGCGGTTCGCCCGATTGCCGTGAGAAGGCGTACCAGAAGGCATACCACAGGGAGCAGGCCGCCAAGAGACGATCCACGTCGATGAAAAACGTCAAGGAGGAGCAGACGGACGACTAGATGGACCATGACCCCTCCCCCCCCCTCCCCCTTCCCCCCCCCCCATCTCTCTCCCCCTCTCCCCTTCTCCCCTTCTCCTATCCATACTTCCCCCTATTCTATGTAATAGTTGAACAGCGACCTGGACTTACCCCCCCCCTCCTCCCAATCCACTGCCTCTAATCTAGGCTATCGATCATGTATAATACGGTAGCAAGATCCTGTTGTACCCCTTCCGTTTTCCACTTACTATGCTTTCCCCTGTTGACTTTCAGACGTCGTGAAGTGGCACATAATTTTGAGAGTCAGATGCACAAAACTCGGCGTGAAAGTTGACTCCTAACCTACCCCCTCCCTATCTCCATCTAGGAATCTATTCAGTTTGATGCTGTTCATGCTTAACCGTTGTTATTAGATCTTATCTATCCATACTCACAAACTCCCGATGTTGATGATTTCCACTAACGGTTAATTTCTGTCGTCTCTTCATGCGAACTATCGGACCTACATTCCTGAGACAAGCAAGAAATCATGAATGGCCCGCCATGCACATCAGAGCCTACTCTTGATAAATGTGTTAAAATCCAAAAAATCCAATCTTTGCCTCATTGTTCCCCAAAGTTTAAACCCACACTCGCTTACATCCACAATATTAGTTTTCACACTTCACCATCTTCTCATTCTGTCCTACCCTTCATTATCGCTCTCCTAACAATTATGATTTGACCACTAGCATTCTTGTTCTCTGCGTATGTTTCACCTTGTTGCTATGTTGTTAATTGGAGATTAAAATTCCTACGGGAAAGCGATCGCGCTGGAGGACATAGAGAGATGGAAAGCTAGGAGACAATGATTGGTGATGTTAGGATATTATTCACGAATTGGTTGCCATTTTGTCTTTGACTGGTCTCTGCCTTCTCGATGAAGCAGGCACGATTCAGTCGTCTATGAGTGTCTTGTCCTTCCTATCCTCTCCCTTCCCCTCCTCCCTCTCTTCCGTCTCTTCTCCTCGTTAGCGCCAGATAACGACAAGCCTCGGTATTTGACCCAGCAATCTCTGCACCTGCTCATTAATGCTCGCAACGCACGGCAATTTACCGCCAAAAGGGAATTCAAAAATTCCCGACAAGACCATCTCTTGTTGACGGCTGGCTCCCGTCACAATGGCTAGCAATTTGACAATTTCTATCATTCTCTCGCCCTCCCTCAGTGAAATGCCGTGGCAACGGGGGAAAGAGAGAAGGGCCGCCTCCCCCCTCCCCCCTCCTCTATCCAGGTAGATCGGGATGGATTCATGGATTCCTTTTTTGGACAATGTATGAGCCACTATCTGAGCCAGATCACATACAGCCGCACAAGGAAAAATGAAATTCCGCGAAAAAATGTCCCTAGGATCAACTTTTCACGTAGAATTCGAAAATCGACCTTAGGAAGCCGTATCTCAAAAAGTGAATTCCCTGTGCCACAGTTCTCGTGCCAGGGGGGAAATACTATCTCGAGAACGGCGCGGAGACCCATAAACTTATAGTAATTCTGAAAGATCTCGACGAAATGAGCATTTTTTATGTTGGGACTAAAACGCTAGCTCATCCCTGGAACAAGTTATGACTTGAAAATCACCCTAAAACGTATCTTTTGAGAAAAATAAAGTGCTTGATAGTTGACCGTTTGACCTAAAAATGATCATTTTCTACCGTTTTTCAAGCATAACTTTTTTTGCTTTGAGTTTCATGAACTCTAGGGCACAAATTTGAATTCAGCGAGTGAAAATACACCAAAAACTCCTATAGTCAGATTTTTCTGAGATAATTATTTTCCAAGCTTTTCACGACCATATCGAGGCCATTTTTGGGCTAAAAAGGCGAATTCTCAAAACTATGTCACAGGTGTTTCTGGCGTATTTTTGCTCGAAAAAACTGAATTTATATACAAGAGCTCACCAAAACACGAAAGAAAAAAGTTATGATCGAATAACTGCCAACTTTAAAGGTTTTCGAACGTAACTATTTTCTTTCGTGTTTTCGTGAGCTCTAGTAAAGAAATTCAGTTTTTTCGAGCAAAAATACGCCAGAAACACCTGTGACATAGTTTTGAGAATTCGCCTTTTTAGCCCAAAAATGGCCTCGATATGGTCATGAAAAGCTTGGAAAATAATTATCTCAGAAAAATCTGACTAGGAGTTTTTGGTGTATTTTCACTCGCTGAATTCAAATTTGTGCCCTAGAGTTCATGAAACTCAAAGCAAAAAAAGTTATGCTTGAAAAACGGTAGAAAATGATCATTTTTAGGTCAAACGGTCAACTATCAAGCACTTTATTTTTCTCAAAAGATACGTTTTAGGGTGATTTTCAACGAGGAATCGAATGAGAATAGTAACAAAACCCAATGTGTTCAAAAAATTTTCAGGGTCGCAGTTTCAAAATTTTCGGAAGTCATAACTTTTTCCATGGATGAGCTAGCGTTTTAGTCACAACATAAAAAATGCTCATTTCGTCGAGATCTTTCAGAATTACTATAAGTTTATGGGTCTCCGAAGCGCCGTTCTCGAGATAGTATTTCCCCCCTGGCACGAGAACTGTGCCACAGGGAATTCACTTTTTGAGATACGGCTTCCTAAAGTCGATTTTCGAATTCTACGTGAAAAGTTGATCCTAGGGACATTTTTTCGCGGAATTTAATTTTTCCTTGTGCGGTTATAGTCCAAATAGCTCATTCGTGTCAGATAGTGTCTCGTATACATGGGATACATGGGTGCAATGGGGTGCACCCCCCCCCCCCCCCCACCAACGTATAGGTCATGATATGCAATTTCCGACCTCAGGGATCATATCCCAAAGTACTGTACTGTAACTCTGGCACTACCTCGGATGAGCACCGTAGAATGAGAACCGAAAAAAAAACTAGTCGAAACCCAAAACAAGATGAATTAATGACTTTGTAATGTTTCTCGTCCGCAAACTTCGATGTCAACAAGCTCAAAGCTCTAAAAAAATAAGAAAATGATCAATCCGACAGAAATTGGATGATCGGCCTGCATACACTGCTAACTATCGGATTGACTGACAAGAATCCTCGTCTAGTGCGGTCTCTAACGAGTCAGACAAAAGAAGGAAAGAGAGGTTCATAATGGTATTACCAACTGATAAGGCCTTATCAATCGCTTCGTTCCCAGAATCGCTGATTAGATTGCGAGGACGCTGAGTATTACGGATCAAACTCCCGTCTCTTTCGTATTTTTGGCCCAGCCCATTCTGTAATTCAATTTCTCGTTTTTTCCTATATCTTGTTGAAACCATGTGGAGTCACTCGACAGGTCCCTATTACAGAGAGATTGCGTAGGGAGGGAAGTGGGATTCTCGTACTGTTACAGGAACCTAACAAGTGATACCAATTAGTACGGCCGGGTGAAAATCACAGTTCCGATCTCACACCTTCTCTTACATTTTTTCCGCCCTTGTAATGCTCAAACAACTCAAGTGTTTGTGTGACAGTGTCAATAGAGTTTTACTGCTTGTTCACACAGTTCTCAAAGTTGCCAGGTCACGCTTTTCTCTACCACTGATTCCGTCATTTCGATGTGTTTTAGATACTCTTCACTTCAGAGATTGGCCCCAGAATGCGATTACCGGTATTTCTTCTCGTTTCCATCACCAATATTGCCCACACTCACAAGATTCTCGTGTACAATCCGGTGTTCGGACACTCAATGTCCAACTTCATGGGCAGCATAGCGGACACTCTGGTGGACGCCGGGCATGATGTGGTGACTCATGTCGGAATATCGTTTTATTTTTATTTTCTGTTCATTTCTCACGCCCCTCCGCAGGTAAAACACTGGAGATACATTTGAGAATGGGGAGAGACGAAAACGGATAAAATAAGAACCATAGTAAGTATACTCCTATAGGACTGGAGAATGCAACAAGCGAGAGTACGTGGAGATTCCCATTTCTTGCCCCGTGACCTCCACCCGATTCAGACCTCGCTCATCAGCATCATCGATCCCGAGTTGCGCGACGGCACGACCAAAGCGAAGAAAGTTATCGTAAAGCAGGTTGGATGATTCTCGAGGCCATGTATCAGTCCATCTCCCATCAGTCCTCACACTATCCTCTCGCGAACAGTGTGACCCACTCCTTTGCTCGAATAAAGAAATTATTGGAAGATAAATATAAACATTCTCAAGCATTCTGATAGCATTTGTAATCGAACTCTTCAGAGCGAGGAAACGAAGAATCTATACGATGACTTTGAGAAAACAAAGACCGACTTCTTCGCCATGAACAATTACAGTCCGCTTGGAGCGTATTTCGTAAGTCCGTGATCTTTGATCTACCGACACCTGGTGAGATTCCAGTAGGTAGATCATCACGATTTACAGGTTGGCAGATTCTTCGGCAAACTATTCGCTACTCAGTGCAGCGCAATTCTCGATGAGCCGGGACTGATTGAGCGATTGAAGGTGTGGTTTTATGTGCATTGTCAGAGATGTTGGGGATAGCGAGACTGAAGACCTCCGGATATTATAAAGATAAACCAGTGTACTAATTTCAGTCCCAGCAATTTGATGTGATGATCGTGGAGAACTTTGACATGTGCGGTGTCGGTAAATTTTCCAATTTTGAACTTTGTCTATCTTATCTAGCGTTGCTCTGCTCTGAATCTCCGGTATTACTGTAGCACACATCGTGACCTGATTACTGTATCAATGTTTTCCAGCCTTGACCGAAGTCCTGCAGCCGAAAGCGTTCATTGGGTCCTCGTCTAACGTCGCATTCGGGCCGCAGATGGAGGAATTCGGCATCCCCGCCTTTCCCAGCTTCGATCCTTGTGAGACCTTTGAATGCCGTTCTCTAAATACACACACTGATAGTTTATCATGCCCTGCTTTCTTGCAATGCAGAATTGTGAGAATTCTGTTCCGAGAGGTCTCATTCTGCTCGGCATAATTTCCTCTTTATTATGACACCTCTATAATGTTGGTACCTGTTGGTGATAAAGATTAAAGATTAAAGATTAAAGGATTCGGTGGTGCAACTGATGATCTGGAACCTTCCTCAGCCCTCTACACCTCCGGCATGGACGTCCACTCCATCTGGGATCGTCTGCTCAATCTCTACGCGGATTTCATTGTTCGATGGAGCTACCACTACATGCGAACTGACGTAAAGTGGTATATATTAGGGTTGGCCAAACGGCCTGAATTACGGCGCCGTATTTCCCTCTCCCTCGCGTGTTGCGAAATTTGGCTAGGGGGTGGGAATTACGGCGCCGTAGTTCAGGCCGTTGTTACTAAATCGAGCAGTGCTATGTTCCTACTTCACTCACTCGTCTGGGGCTCTATGGAAGAGCGTGCAAAATGGAGAGAGCTGCTGTTCTATCCCATAACAAATCATTCAAGAAAATGCCTATTCAGATCGATGATCTGTTCCGCGATAAGTTCGGCTCCGCTATCCCTTCGGTTCAGTCGATTGCGAGTCAAGCTGCCTTCAATTTCATCAATTCCGAACCGTTGATTGACTTCGCGACTACAACTGTCTCAAAGGTGGATGCATAGTGTTGATAATTAAAATCTTAGCAACAAGCGTATTTTCAGGCAATTCACATCGGCGGAATCGGAGTAGGAGTGCCCAAGCCGCTTTCCTCGGCGAGTTTCCTCACTTTTGTGACAATCTTTCGAGTTTAAGTGAATATCGACTATCGAGTAATATCGAGCACTTCTTAGCTGCATTGAGAGATTTACTGAACCGATCGAGTTCACTCTGAACATGAAAGAAAATGATTGAGCTGTTGGGCGGTATAGCAGCGACAGAAATTATCTGTCCGAAGCAATTTAGAGTTAGCGTTTCAGGACTGGGAGGCTATCTTCTCTCTCCGAGACAAGACCGTCTTGCTGTCATTCGGATCCGTATGCAAGTCCATCTATCTCTCTGCGGAGATCAAGCGATCAATACTCGAGGTTACTGTAGATTTCCGCTTGAGATGGGGAAAACAGGGAATTCAGACCATTCAACAGCTGCCGGATATCACATTCATATGGAAGTACGAGGAAGAGGATGATTTCACTCGGAATGAAGCGGCTAAAGTGGGCGTTCTAACAACTGTTGAGGGATCGGCTAGTGGAGTCGGTGCTAGGTCGGATTAGAACCAACCGGATGAGAACCGAAAAAAATTCGTCTTCCAGTATTCTCTCAGTAAGTTCAACATGGTACAGATAACCATCTGAGTAAATACTGGGAGTCTGCATTTGTTTCGGTTCTCATCCGGTTGGTTCTCATCCGACCTAGTGCCCTAAAGTGGGCGTTCTCAAAAGTGTTGAGGGATCGGATAGTGCTGTCGCCATTCTGTGACTGCGTGTAGAATGGATAGGGCTATTATTCTATGCGGGGAATCACTAGTTCTCGCTTTGTAAGTCGCTCTCGAACCCAATCCAGTTCCCGAATCTGGTGCTGTCCAAGTGGATGCCACAATCGGATCTGCTGAGTGAGTGCTATCCTTCGATTACCTCCTTATTTGGAGCTCTCGCAGAATCGAGAGATCCATTCCAAGTTCAGATCATCCCAAGCTCACGGCCTTCATCACCCACGGCGGCATGGGATCGACGCTGGAGATGGCGCGGGCGGGAGTGCCAGGTGCCGTTTGAGATATGGGATAGAGTACGGGGGGGGGGGGGGCAGATGAAAGGCAGACTATCTACAGTGAGCATGTCAGCAAATTGATCCTTCCTGCTCAGGTTCTACCAGTCTGGCCAATCTAGTTGTTTTCTTTAATCTTTGATCTTTATCACCAACACATTACGTGCGATTATGGGTTGAGAGCAGGACAGAGAACACTCAACTGAAATGCGTCTAGATAGTGACAGTGTTTGGGGAGAAAATGTTTTACAACGAGCATATCGTCGGGAAGAGTGACGAAGTGCGAGCCGCTCACGGTTAGCAGTGAGATTTGTTTGTTATTTTCAGCCATAATCATCCCTCTCTTCGCCGATCAACCCCGAAACGCGGCGATGCTGGAGCACAATGGGCTGGGAAAGGCAAGAATTGCATTCTTTAGCGATGCTGTTCCGGATTTCATGACTCTCCATTTTATTAGATGGAGTCAGTGTATTGTTATGCCCAAGGAACATGAAGGAACGCTCTCCTTTTTGCATATTTGCTGTCCAGCAGGAGGAAATGGAGAGATAGCTCCAACCGAAACCGAAAAAGAAGCAGTGATTTATGATGTTTCACGTGAACTGTTCAGATCCTCGACAAGTTCGAGGTGCGAAATTCAACAAAATTCGCTGCGACGATAAGAGAAGTGATTGGAAACGAGAGGTAGAGGAATGTCTAATTCCCATAATTTATTGGGCATCGAAGGTATCGGCAGAAGGCCGAACACATTTCTGCAATGCTTCAAAAGAAACCGCACACTGCGAAGGAATTGGTGAGATATTTATCTCGTTTAATCACGTTCACAGCCCAATTCCGTTGAATCTGAATCTGCATTTATAATTTTTGCACGCTGCTTCTTGCGATTTGACAAACTCAATCGATAGTGTGTGCGCAATAAATAGAGTTAATCGAAGACTACTCCATAGGTGGTGAAGCATGTCGAATTCGCTGCCGAGTTCGGAGCCGCGACAGCCCTTCGGCCACTCTCACACGAAATGAGCTGGATCGAGTACAGAAATGCGGTACGTGCCTAAAGGTTCTTCTGGCACCTTACTACCTCACTTCATTCGCTGTCTGGGCCCTATTACAAGACTGTTTGATTACGGCCTTTCTTAGAATAGATACAATTTATTTAATAATAAAAAAGTTTTTTTTACTTTAAAAAAAAATTAAATTTTAAAAAAGAATAACGATTCGAACAATTCAGGACATTATTCTCGTCGGAGGTCTGATTTCCGTCGTCTCAGCATTTGGCGCCATCACAATGATAATGTATCTGCTGAAGTATTTGATCAAGAAGACCAAGCGGAAAGTCGAATGAGCATTTTCGAAGCAGTTGTGGTTGTTTGAAATATGATAAAGGTCTGAAAGTATCAACGTGCCTTCCTTTCTCCTTGTCATTGTCTGAGATCAGAGATCAGATCTCGATTGGGCGAGGAAGCGAGAGTTGGGTAAAATCGTGTTTCCCTAGTGGAGCATGTGTCTTTTTACAGCGAGGCTTTTCTGCTGGAGAAAGAATTTATTTTGCTTTCAATTTGATCAGCTCCACACATGCTTTTATCAATGCAATGTGAGCACATCGACCCTGTGAGCCTTTAGTTTCACTGATAAGAGAATGGTTCCTCTCTTCTCGTCTTTCTCTTGCTCATAACCCGTCACTTCTCACTTGTCAATCAATTTCAAAACGTTTCAAAATGCTTATTGCAGGCTATGAACAAGCTCAATAACACCGTAAGCGCGTCAGACTGCAATAATGTGGTGGGTATTCTAATGATTTATTCAATGAGTGCGCTCTGTGATCGCTAAAACATTGATTGTTTGCTCAAGATTTTCACTCTCGGTGACACCCACAGGCTTATCTACCAATAGTTTCACACCCTTTCTCTCTTTTCTTCCTTTCGCTTCCCCTCTCAACTCCTCCTTTCATCTCATTTTCTTGTGTTCATCCACCCCTTGCCTCTTCTTCTCTTCTTTAGAACGGGGGCGGAGTCAAAGGGCGTTTTGATCTATGAGATTGTATTTGCAGAACATCTACAACGTGGTCGTGCAAGTGAACGTGTCACCACCCGCACCAAGGGAGGAGGGCGGAGGACTGGGACCGATCCGAGAAGAGCCCCTGCCTCGTCCTGACCCCAACCGACTCGCCTCGAGTGACCCCGATTGCATGCGATGATAAAATGCATTTTCAAATGATTTTCTAGAATGAAAAATTCTAACATCTTCCTTCAACGATCGCTATGCCAGTGGCAAAGTCAAATTGCTATTAGTGAACAGTCCAAAAAAAGCAAATACACATTAGGTCGTTGGTCGATTGTGTTTGCACGTGACTCAACCAATGCCGATTGATGCAGATTGCTTGGAAGAAGTAGCTTTGAGTGGCTCAATCTCGAGCATTATATGGACTATAAACGAATTATTGCTCGCTGCCACAAGGATGCTTCGCTACATAAACGATGTGGATCTCTCTCTCGATTCGTTTGTCCATTCAACGGGGAAGGAATGCTCATTGCTCTGATCGTCGCTTCTCTTCTACTTCTTCTTCCTCCATCACTCGAGGCAATCACATGCGCTCACGTTCTGGAACAGGTTATTGACGAATTATTCATATTCATATTCGTATTCTTTATTCACCAACGCAGTAGGGAGCGGGAGGAAAGTGTAGGGTAGGGTAGGTGGTATTTTGGAAGCTCGGGCGAAAAAGGTGAATATTTGATTTCCTTGAAAAGCCCCAGAACAGATCCGAGTGTGACATGAGATCTGGCCCTAGCACGATCATGATGTTTTTCTCAGTGCTCTTATCACTTTGTTGTTGTATTTGTAAAATGTCTCAGCGCTACGGTTCTCAGATAAGGGATATAAATAATTTTAGCGCGAAAGCCCTGTCGCTAAATCAGCAAGACTTGTCATGCCTTCACAATCTTCTCTCAATCGCTGCGCCAGTTTTGTAAGTGTTTTATTGACTATGATTTCAGTTTTGCACTCTCTAAACTGATAGAGTGATGAGAGATCGTGTACAATGAGGACTCTAATAAAAACCCTTATTCCTCTCCCTTTGCAGGAGAAAGGTTCATGGCCCTCCTCCCAATAATTTGTTTGTGGCTGACGTTCTTTTTGTTTTGCAGAAATCAGTCGACGTGGCCCTCTTCAAGACTCTAGACGCCGTCACGAAATCGCCGTTTGCCAGTTTCTTGGGCAATTCGACTGCTGGAACTTTCACCGGGAGGTAACTTTACACTAAAATTTGTTTAAAAAAAACTGCTCCTTCCGATTTTTCAAGTTTGGTGTCTTGTGTGAGCAATTAATTTAATGTTTTCGAAAATAATTTCAGATTCAGCATGTCGCAGGCGGATGTGGAGAAAATTTCCGTACGTTTGTTGCTAGCAATCACATTTTAAAGCCGTATAATAACATTATTCAATGCAATTTGAGAAATTCAAAACAAAATAAAAATTTCAGGCTCAAAAAGCGGATAAATGTAATGGAAAGCAAGCTGAGCCGTGCTATTGCACAACGGATATGTGCACGGGCGAATATTTCTGAAGAAATGCGACCCTTGTAATTGCCCTCATCACAATGTTGGACTAATTGATAAACTCCGATTTCATGGCCTAGAGTAGATCGATGGCACACCCTATACCATCCTACACGGCGTTCTGCATGGGAGGAATGAACAGGAGAGGACGGTGAGAGAAAGATGAGATAGTACACGAGAAGAAGAGAGCGCGTGTGAGGTCTCGACACGAATTCGTTTTGGCGTATTACCAGCAAAACGCCGCGTCCTAATTACACCTCAGAACCCGTTTTTTTCGAATTTCGCGTGTTATTTCGTTTCTCTGCCCGGTAATATTACTACTGGTGATTATCAGGTCTTAACCTTTGCTTGTATTTCATACATTTTAAAACTTTTATCATCGCAATACTGGATCATCATCTTTCATGCTTCGTTTTTCCTCGACTTCGTTGTTCGAAAGTTCTTCATCGTCGTTCTGTTGTCTATGAAAAGACATGGGGCGAACGTATTTATTCCCTAATGAGTCAATTTCCCTTGCGGAAATGCGAGATTAGACGTTCAAGAAGTCAAGTGACTTGTTTTGAAGGATAATTGGAAGGAGAAATTCGTAAAGTCGGAAGGAATCGTACAGAAGCCATCGTTGTACACAAAGAGAAGGGTGGACAGAGGAAGCCTAGATAGACCATAATGGATTCATCGTTTCTCTCTTTTATCTGTACGAAAGGCAAGAATTGATTTCCAATTATAATATCCTTTGTGAGTGGTTTGTGAGACCTTGTTGTTTACTCAGAACTTTATCTGGATTACTGCCTTTCATCAGAGTTGATTTTGGGAGCATTTCTCGGAAGATTCCACGGAATTCTCTGAGGAAGACGATGGCGTTGAGAGCGTCGGTGCAGTATCCGTGAGCATCCAGTGACTGGGCGATCCCGACAGGAAGCTCGACTCCTGCAAAGATTCGCTGCGATTTGTGGTTTTCTCGTGATTGCACGAAGTGTATGTACTTTTGGGGCGACCGTTTTGCTCGAAACGCATCAGGAGCACATCTGATTGCTATCACGACACTTGGATGCACGGCGTTATGCTGGCAACACGCCAAGTGACCTTTCGTAGTGAGACCATCGCGCGCTCTCTCGCATTTGCTCTCGCCATTTCCCTGACTGCGCTCTGCTCACTCGATCACCCCATGTAAAACTCCATGAGGATGTCAGTGTACACTATTACTCACCATGATTGTTGGCGGCGTTGAGGGCGATGACTGCCTCTGAGCTAAGGGCCAGAAACGGGACGAGATTCTGAGTGAGGAGATCCGGGGCGATGTTCAGTTCCGCCAGGGGAGTGATCCGCTCATGCGAACCTGCAGAATACGTTGGTTCAGACCGCTACATCGATGAGTTGACAGCTTCAAATATGCGAAATGGATTGTGCCGAAGAGGTAACGGGAGGAAATAAGAAGGAAAATCGGGCTCAACACGAATTTATGCTCCGCAGAATTCCTGTTGGTGCAGTGCGCACATTCATGAATTCTCAATGCAAATCAGAACTGAAATATGTCAAACGCACCAATTCTGCAGCGAACTTTCATGAGGTAGATCAATGGTTGGCGATGACACCCAGGAAAGGAAGCTAGAGGGAATAGATGTTGCAGGCCTGTAATTTTTTTTTTGTTGATATTTCTCACCCCCGCCCTTATTTCTTCCTTCATAGTGGATAGTCTACCTCAATTGTTTTATAAGTTGATGCTGATTGCATCTCGGTTTGATGTGTGTTCGATGAACGAAAGAGAAGGCGATTTAGACGCCTAGAATCGATTCGGTCAGTAGGAAAACGAGTACTGAATCATTCGAGAAAATGAGAAACAGAAACGGCTTTGAATTAGAAAAAACGGGATGCGGGGAATCTGAATGCCCTAGTAGATGCCTCTATCTCCCATTCTCTCAGAGTTACTACTTTGCTCTTGAAGGCAAATGGAGTCGAAAGCAAGTAGAGTGGCTGTTAATTGGGATGAAATGGCGGAGCAGCGAGAGGGAGTTGAGTGTTATTCACGAGTAGCGTTAGCAATTCGAACGTCGTAGCGACCCCGCTCCTCTCCCCTCCTATTGCGAAATGAGGGTAGTTGGGAGTACAATAGAGATGTTCTAACAGGGGACGAGATCTGGATGCACATTTAGTGAATTATTGCAAGACGATATCATTATAGTTTCTCCAAAATGGCAGAGTTTCTGGTGAACTGGATGTGTGTTTTGTCTCTTGTGTGACTCGACTTAATTCTTCCCGGACTGATTGGGAATCGCGTTTTATCTGTACGAGCAAATGAATTGGAGAACAAAAATGAACCCGCGGACCCTGCCACTCGTGTAATTCTGCTAAAAATATACGGTATCTAGAAGAGTACAACGAAAGTGGAACAAGTTCAGCGGGGTGCTTGAGAGGAAGGAATACCGACGGAAGAACAAAGATCGAGAGGATGAACAGCGAAATGGTGCAGGTTGAGAGCGAGAGTTTGGGGTGTTGGGCGTCATCGAATGGGGAAAGTCAGAGAAAAAGTAGCTAGAAAGGAAGAATCGCACCAATCAATAATCAGTTGCAATGAAATACGAAAAAAAAAACTGCAGCTAGTAGGTAACCCCAAAGTCAGTAACTCGGAAACTATGGGAAGATTTGATCCGTTGATTATGATATAGTGGTGGGATGATCCAATCAGCCCCCCCCCCCCCCCCCCGTCGGAGGACGATTGGTAGAGCTGGTCAAGGGCGGATTGAAGCGAAGAGAAATCAGAGCGAGGAAGGAAGAATAACGAATTGTTGTGAGATCCTGCGAGCACGGAGTTATTCTTCTCAATGGAATTTGACTTACTTCGTTGCTGAAGAGTGGTTACATCCACTGATTAGCCAGACCGTTGAAGTATTCCTGCAATGAAGCGAAATTGTCTCCTTTCCCACGGCATTTTACCGCCAAAATTAATTCAAAAACATTCGCGAGAAGACAACGCTTTTTGACGGCTACGGCTCCCGTTACAAGGCAAATTTTGGCTGGCAAATTACCAATTTCTCTCTTTCTCTCTGCTCTCTTTCTCTCGCCCTCCCCCTCTGTAATGCTGTGCTTTCGCTCCATTCTCTCACTCACCTGTCTCGCGTTGTTGCCAATCTCAATCATTTCCTTCACCACCTTCTTCCTCTCGTATTGGTGCTTGTGCATGAGAATGACCATGGTGAGCGGGGAGATGAGCGCGTAGACAGGAAAGACCTGCAATCCTTAAATAATAAAGCACAAACGTGTGTCTGTCTGTCTGTGTTGGTCTGTCCGGTTTGGGCGTCCTGGCAACACACAATCTAAGCTTAAGCCGAACTAAGCTAATGTGAAGCGCTGAACACCGCCACGTAGTCGGGGGAATGCCGCTAGTAGTCAATAATGCTCGGATGCGTTGTAAAAACTTACGTTTGTGGTGATGTTGAGGAGGAGATGCTCAGCCGGGGACTCTGGAGGCTTCCCGAAGGCCTGCCCGATGTACACGACTGCAAGAATGATAGTTGCATATTGAGAAATGATTTTTTTAGCGCTACAGTAATCCCCCCGCATCTATTGCATGGAATTGTTCGCGTTCAATTAAAAGAAGTATTTCTATCGAATGATTCCGTGTGCTCCTATTGTAGTGTATGATATCAGCCAAAACACGCTTAATCTTATGTGGGCACGCAACGCGACCGCGTTGCGACTATAGTGGTTATGAGTGATTCCCCACATCATCCAAAAAATAAGAAGACGTGATAAATCAAATAGGAAAAGAATCAAGCAACCACAAGATTCCTCCATTATTCGGACATAACGTGCAGAATGAGATATTGAACGTGTCAATTGAACTGACTACCACAAGCAAAACTTAATTTTGTATTTTTTTGTAGAAAAAAAATGTATTTTTTCCATCCAGTATTTCATCCTCAAGAATAAAAAGGAACACAACTCGTTATATTTTCAGGATAGAACTCCATCCTTTCGATGTAAGAAGTCAATTTAGACCTCATTAAGCTTGAATGCCTAATAAATTGTTCTAAAATGATGCATCACCCTCTCTGTTTTCGACTTACCGAATAGGTAGGCGTAGACCATCGTGTGGGGGATTTGTATGGCGAGGAAGTTGCCCATGAGCGAGATATTCTGCAGTCGATGAAACTTGGGAGTGAGCTCGAACAGAGGGCTGAAATTGACACGGTATATCGGAATTCGTAGAATTCTGGTATTGCTCTACTAATTCAGAAGGAATTTGATCGGGTCACTAATTTTACAGCCAATTGAAATATGAGAGACTTTGATCTACTAATAGCATACGATAAATGAGGTCTAGCCAAGAATTATCTGCCGATATGCCCAAACAAGTTAGCCGGCGTGATCTACTCGATATAATCGATTTTACCATACATTACGCTGCTTTTCTAGCTTTGCGGACATGGGTCTTGCCGGAGTGCCGACGTGCCCTCTCGCTTTTTCGAGACCCATTTGACGTATGACTATTAGTCATACGTCAAATGGGTCTCGAAAAAGACGTATGGCGTATGACGTATGACATTTGACGTATGACTAATAGTACGGCCATTTATTGATTTTTAAAATTTATTTTTTTCATTTAATTAATTGTTTTTTTTATTGAAGTGGCTCACGTAATCGCCACCAGCTTCTTGCGATTGTAGATCCAGATGCCCATCGAGAGGAGAATATTGAAGATGTTGAGGGCAAACATCCCGTAGATGTTCCCATACACTCTCTCAAATGAAGCTATTCATACTTGTAGAGTAAAAGGAACAACTCATCCGATTTCGCAACAACTCTAACCAGGTTGAAAATCAATAACGCACGTGAGATGACTAGCGTCCTTTTCTGATTTGTCTTCTCCATAAGATACTTACTAGTGATGACAAAACGGACTCGGCAAGCCGGCTTCAACGTTGAAAATGCCGGGTTGAAGCCGGCCCGAAAAGCCGTTTTGTCATCACTAACACTCACCCAGTAGCTATTCTGAGTGATGGAAGTACAGTAGGAGGCGAATCCTTCCCTTGGCTGAGGTAGATACGTGTACAATCCATAGGCGAAAGCGTATAAAAACTGAAACGAGAAATTACCCTCTGATCGACCAATCGATAAGCAGAGTCTCCTTTAAAGCTTGTAAGACTACCGTAACCCGCAGGCCGCTGCTCATTGTGAGTCATCAAGCACTGATAAACACACACCGCGAACGCGATGAAGAGCCGGGACACGATGACCTTGGTCCGATTGCTGACTGTTCGGGAGCAGAGACCTCAAAGACTATCGTTACTCAACTAAACGGCACTTCCTGCCCCCTAAAAGCCTTCGGATAAAGTCTGCATAGGCACTAGGTCGGATGAGAACCGAAAAAAATGTTGACTCCCAATATTTTCTCAGATGGTTCTCAGAACCATATAGAACTTACTGAGAGAATACTGGAGGACGAATTTTTTTCAGTTCTCATCCGGTTGGTTCTCATCCGACCTAGCACCTCTGAATACACTGACCGAGATGGAAGGTGATGGCGAGATGGAGGACGACGAAGGAGGGCACGACGGAGCTGCCCATCAGACGGACCATGCAGAACTGCTGGAATTTGATGGCAATCAGCCAAGAAACATTCGTTGTGAGACCAGCCTCAGACTCTCTCCCTTTCTCAAGGGTACTTTTCCCCCACGCTAAACGCCGTGCTGAAACAGTGGTTTGTCTGCTATTTGCTTCACGCATGTCTATCAGATCCAAAATATCTGCACGCGTTTTCTCTTAGGATGATGTTATTACGGGAATTGCTAAGCGCATCCACCGACGGATGCTACCTTCCGCACATATTTCACAATTTTTGCTTCTCGTACAGACGCCAGAAAGTAATGAGCTTCGCGACAATTAAAGCTTGAAGACGAATAGACTAATTATCGATTATAGTTGAAAGAAATCCCTTGTTTTGATCATTTTGGCATAGCACAAAGATCTATTGTAGGCTGGAAAAATCTAGAGAGACTAACACGTGGAATCTGCGCATCGCACTCGTTGGTCGCCGAATAGCGATAGAAGAGAAGAAGGGACTGCAAAATGAGGAGCTAATTGAATAAGGAGTCAATTTTGTTGTCCCGTCTATCCTTTGCGTGGAGTGTCCAGGCATTAAGTTTATAAATATAGGAAATCCGAGGCCGAATGCCCATCACATCCGTCCCTATTCCCTATCAGCAATAGAGTACCTGGTTGAAGACCTGGCTGGATGCGTAGAAAGAGTCGAAGAAGAAGAGAGTGAAGACGAGCTCCTGAAAGGGAAGTATTGTTGAGAGAGAAAACACAAGGAGGGAGGACAATCGGGTATAGTGGGAAAAAAGCACTGATTTGGGTATCAACCAACTCAGTGCCCAACGTTATAACTGTTTCTTGCTGATCTTTCCCCTCTATAATATCCGCGATATTCAACTATCAGTGACTAATGATTGCTTGTTTCGCATAAATGTCTCACGGCCGATAAAACCCCTCTCGTTCCATTTCGCTTGCTTGACTAGGAAGAGAACAGTCCAAACTTTGGACTGGACTCCAAAGTGGAATGCGACTCGCCCTCATGATGGCGTCCATCAGATTCCGATGGTACAGGTGAATAGTGTATAGAAGCACCGCGAGGGCTGTCGAGCATAATATGAACTGTAAACAACATCATCTGATGATATCTGGTGACGTCAGAAATGTTCTATTCATTGGTCCATCTCGTTCAGAAAATGGTTCTTCCTCTACCCCCCCCCCCTTCCCTTTCAAGAGCAAGGACCATAAAGTGCTTGTGATGATTTGAGCAGGAAGGAATCTCAGGACTCTCTGAGTGAAGATTCCGTGTCCTCGATCTGCACACTCTCTCGCCGGTCAGAGTGGTGAGAGAGTGTGCAGAAAGAGGAGACGGATTCTTCAGTCAGACAGTCCAACTCACAATGATCCATTGCACGGCGTGGAAGGCGAGGGAATGGTAGACAACGGCGGCCAGGGGACAGGAAGAATCAGTCACCGATGAAGAATTCATTGCTCCTCAGAAGATAATCATTTATAAAATCATTCAAATAGTGCGTTAAAAAGTTCAAAAAATAAAATAGTTCAAAAAATTCAAATAGTCATTCTAATAATCATTCAAATAATGCAAGATAACTAACCGGGTATTCAGACGGAGATGGAAGGGAGGAAGGAAGAAGTAGGAAGGCCAACAAGGATCGACTGATGCTCAGCGGGAATGGGTTGGAATGGGCTACGGTACCCCCTAAATACCCACCTATATTCGGAGAAGATCCGCCTCCTTTTCGGAGAAGATCTGTCTACTTTTCGGAGAATCACGTCTCCAAGTTATTGAGACGGAAATAATTCGAGGCTGTTTGTGCAGATATGTAACTAGAAAATAGAACCAATCCTCACATTCATGCTCTAATCCATGATATCATTGATGATTGGATATGGGGATCAGAAGGAGAACCAAAGTGCATGCATGGGACATCACGAATTCACATCACACCATATTTATCCAGGACGAACTCTTTCGAAGGGGTGGAAAGACGGAGAGGAGAAACGAGGGATGAGTTTCAAAAGGAATTCATCATTGAGGCACGTTAGTCGTTGGAACACGTGTGTTGTTTGATGCATCCCAATGGGGATTACAGTATTGTGAGTAACACGAGATCAGATGAGTGGGGAAAGGGGAGGGGGGGGGTGGGACGGAAGACGGGAGGCCTCAAGTTGCTTATTCCTACAGAATAATTCGATAGCGTTCCTGAGAGGTGTGATGATGACATGTGATGGATGAGAGAGAAGGGCGAGGAGCATTGAAGAGCCACTGATTTCACTCAGTCTATGCTAGGGGATTCACAATCTTCAGAATGTCATAAAAAAAGACCGCCCCAAAATAACATATTTCACACATTCTTACGTCGTTGTCTGTTCTTCCGCCCCATCGGATTAGTGGCTGAGCGCGCAGGCCTGCTTGACACACATCCAATCGCTTTTTTCTCACAAGTCCGTCCTATCCAGAATTGTGGGAGTGTCGAAATTGTGATCGGGTAACTCATCCCCACAAGTCGTATACACCTTATGTGCGAATAATGGAGGAATCTTGTGGCTGGTTGATTCTCTTCCTATTTGGTTTATCACGTCTACTTATTTTTTGGATGATATGAGGAATCACTCATAACCACTATAGTCGCAACGCGGTCGCGTTGCTTGCCCACACAAGATTAGACATGTCCGCATGTTTTGATTGAAATCATAAACTACAATAGGAGCACATGGCATCATTCGATAGAAATAGCAACTTCTTGGAAATCAAGCAATTCTTTTCAAAAGATGATTCTCCCCATCCTGAACGCCCTAGCCACCCTCACTGCCCGCAACAGCCTCCCTTCCCCTCGGGATACGGTAGTCACTGAGTACGGTATCTGGCAGGCTGTTCATGTTACAGTAGCCCCTCGGGATACTGTAGTCAATCGCCTTGGGATGAGAGAGATGTGTAACTAGAAACGAGAATCAGTTCCCTGACTTTCATTCCCTAATCCTGATATTCTAAGCGATTGGGTTTTCGCATCAGAAGGCAAACAAAGTGCATTCATCTACCAGCATGGATTGAGACCCGTTGGTACACGTGTTCTTCTTCATTTATTTAATGCACCTCAGCGGGGATTACAGCATGTGTTTACACACATCATCCAACGTGAGAAATAGCAAGGGACCGCAATCCCGTAATAACATCATCCGAAAGAAAGTGCAGGATTTTGAATCTGATAGACATGCGTGAATCAACTAACAGACTGTGCTTAGCATGATGGAAGAGGTGTGAGGTGTGATGATGATCTGTGTTGGATGAGAGAGGAGGACATGGGAAGAGCCAGTTCGCTCAGTCAATGCTAGTGTAATGAATAACCTATTTGACACATTCTTCACGTCGTTTTTGTTTCTTCCCTCCCCATCGGATTAGTGGCTGGGCGCTCAGGCCTGCTTGGCACACAGCTAATCCCTTTTATTTCAGTTCTAACCAGAATTGTTGATGCGGGAGTGTCGAAACTGTGATCGGGTAACTCATTTCCACAAATCTTCCGCAAGTCTCTCGCTCTGACAGATACCTTCCTCATTTTCGATTTACATATTTCGTTGCCTATTCAAATGGAAAGAATCACATAGATGAATGAGACATCGTAATACAATAAATGTGAGTAATCGAGAACAACAAGTGAAAGCTAGCGTGATCCTTCCCCCCCCCCCTCATCGTCTTTCCCTTCTGTGTATGATGGGTTCTCTCTGTGGGGTAGTAGGGGCAGACATGGTACCATCTCCCCTTCCTGGATAGGCCGGTACGTCTGGGATTCCTGGATAGGCCGGCACCTCGGGGATCTCAGGGTACGATGGGGGCTCGGCTGTCTCTGCTCCTCCTCTAGATGGGGGATTGGCGGAGTATCCGGGAGGGCCCCGATTATCGATCTGAGATCTGACTGCTCTTCCTGGATTATTATATCGAGGAGGAGGAGCAGCAGGTGAAGGTGACGTTAGAACTCCATTCGAGACCGTGTAGATCATTGCACAATTGGGATTCGAGGGAGGAAGAGGGACGTCGTCAGATAATCGTTCGAGATGAGTGAGTTGACGGAGACCATGGGCGCCTCTGAATGAATGCATAAGATAAACGCTCACTTGAAGATTCTCTTCTATGTTTGGCTATGGCTACATCGAATACGATACTTTGGTAGTTCGGCCCTACTAGTGTACTAGTAGCTAATGGTGGCACTACTGGTGGAGACAACTCTTCTCATTTCCCCTACTCTCTCCCATCAGACAGAGTAGGAGACGAAGAGAGCGTTCTCCACCAGTAGTCCTCTCGCACACTAGTAGTGCCGAAATACCAGAATTTAATTATTGTAAGATTAAAATGTTCAGCAACGGTAATACGGTGTTTAGTGTACTATCGTTACAAAATCGGAACAAATAAATAGTTACAGCTTCATTGAATCTTTCTAAATTTTTGGCCTTTCTCTTGAGTATTCACGGATTCTACAGGTGGTACTGTTACTCGTGGAACGGTTTATTTTCTTACAATACTTATAAGTAATCAAACTCGATCATATGATCGGATGAATGACTTACAGGTGATTGATCGGAGGTTGCACAACGATTGGATGGAGAGTGGCCATGCAATGGGTGGGATAAAGATGGGAATCGACGGGAGAAGGAGGAGTGGAGGGACAGGCACTTAGATAGTAGCTGAGACCTTCAAGGGGATTATCGGGGACTCTATTCGTACCCTGCTCGTTCTCCCTCTCATATTGGGGACAGCAGAAGTATTGCTGGAACTGAGAAGGGAAGGATTAGTGAAGGATTAGAGGAGAGAAACTCACTCTCTCAATCTCTCTCAGTCAATCTCTCCCCCCCCCTCCCCTCTCTATTCCTTGATAGTCACTATGGATACGAAAAATGGACTTCTCATCATCTACCACTGTCCTCTGCAAGATGTGACGTAGAGTTGAAATGTTGAAAATAGAGAGAAGAGGGGATTCATCGTGTATGGATAGTGGTCGTTGGAGGAAAGGGCGCTGAAGTGAGATCATCCGAGAGTGAAAAGATGGATTTAATCTTGAACAAGATAGAGAGATCATCCACACGCATCCTGATAAGTTAATATAAGTTAATTGATAGATATGTAGATATTGAAATCTCTCTCTCATTTTCCATTGCACAATCGCTTCCTCTGTCTTGTATTCCCCCACTCTACAATATCGCTAGCGACAACCCATTCACAACCAGCGCCATCCTCTGTCACCTCCCGACGATCCTCTGCCTACATTCTTCATCTTCATCTCTCGATCATCTTGCCAATTGGCATATTAATATCGATCGAACCCTCGGATTCTCACAGGGAAAAGGAGCATGACTTAACACGGTTCAGAGGATTAGGCAAGGATGGAATATCGGTGAGGAGAGATGCAATTTCTCAAAAACGAAATATTTTATATCAAAGATCGATATGGAGCAGCTCCTCGTCCAATATGCAGTGCATAGGAAGATAATCCCCTGATGAGGGCAACTTCCCACAAGTCAACCCTACGATCAGATCTACTCCTCTTCTTCATGTGTCTTCCGTTTCTTTCCTCCTCCGATGACAATCGATGGAAGGGAATTCCTGGCCTACGAGGATCGACTGATACTCAACGAGAATGGGTTGGAATGGGCAAGGACACCGTAAGATCCACATCCTTTTCGGAGAATCAATTCGCCAAGTTACTGGGATGCTAATAAGTCGAAGTTGTTTGTGCAGATGTGTAGCTAAACTAGAAACTAGAACTAATCTCCTGGCATTCATGCTCTAATCCTTGTTATCATTGATGATTGGATATCCACACGAGAAGGGCAAACAAAGTACATACGTCTACCAGCATGGATTGAGACCCGTTGCGTCACGTGTAATAATCTATTTGATACATGTTATGGGGATTACAGCATTGTGTGTATCAAGTAACATCAGATGGGGAAAGAAGAGGAATGGGAAGGAATACGGGAGATCTCACGTGGCTTACTCCCACAGATGCTCTTGATAGCTTTCCGTAGAGGATGTGAGGACGACCTGTGTTGGAGCAGAGAGGTCGAGGACATGGAGCAGTGAAAAGCCAGTGAATTGACTCCGACTATCAAGTGTTTTGCGCTCTTCAGACAGTCATGCTAACCGTCCGAAAATAACCTAGTTCAAAAGGGGGTTATTGTTCGGGTGTATGACTGTCTAATGATGAGGTATGACTGTAAGATCGTTTCATCCCTACAAGCCTCCACCTTTATCTACCCAGACATTCCGGCCACTCCTTCTATATTGTAGTTTGGTTGCAGCTGTCTCAGGGATGAACAATAGAGGGGAAAGGCTCATCTGATACCTGGCAGGTTGATAATAGACAGTGAGACAATCACATTCTATGCCCCCCTCCTTATCTTCTTTTGTTTGTCTCTCTCACTTCTCTTCAGAGATCATCGCTATATCCTGATCTCTCGGTGTTTATTTTAGGCAAATCGTGAACTATTATGTATTTCGATCTTGGCTCGCCACGGCATTCCTTAGCTTAGGGCGAGAGAAAGAGAGCAGAGAGAAGGAGAGAAATTGGCAAGTTGCCAGCCATTGTGATGGGAGCCGTAGCCATCAAAATGACATGGTCTTATCGCGAATGTTTGAATTCCCTTTTTTAGGGCAAAATGCCGCGCTTGCTAAATTTCGTGACCACGTTTCTCCCTAATTTCAACCTCTCGTATACTTTCAAATAGCCTCTACCATGCTTGAATCGACTGTCTATGTACAAATTTCTCTTTTGTCTCCAACCGTGTAGCCAAACGTGAGAAAGTGTGGGAAAGGAAGAGGGCCCATCTCACGTTCACACAATCTCTCGTTTCACTATGATCTACTATGAAACCACGGCAGGATGGCATTCCAGGATGATTCCAGAATGTCTCCTCACCTCACTCGATTCGACTGCGGGTCGTCTCAAGATCGTCCGTGCTCTGGGCTTCTTATCTACCCTTCATTCACTCTCACACGTTCCTCCCAATGAGGAGTTCACAGTGAGTTAGCAATTGATGGGGAATAGCATAGGGTTTATCAGCATCGCTTTAGGGCGCTGACGTGTTTGAATCCCACTTTCTTATCGGTACTACGCCAGTCACTTGTAAGACTGGACAGAAAAATCCTTTCGAAAAGGGTTTTATTCCTTGTTCTGACCATTTTCGTCTTGTATTGGTGTTTCTCCCATGATTATCATAAATATCGCAATTGGGCGTTTGAATCATTGAAGGCGTTTGCTAAGCAACTCTCCACTGCGCGTCTTGTGTTCAAGCAATTCAACCATCCCGAAACTCTCAGAGCATGTCTTCGATTTATGGAGAAAACACCAGAGGATGCTGTTGAGAGGTCACTCCTTTGACCTACCCCTACCGTATCCCTCGATTCAGGTACTGTACATATACCGTAACCGGCGTGAACACCGTGTACGGTATGGTGGAGAGTGTCGCGTGGCTCTCCGAAGCGAAGATAATCAGCGGAGATTCGGTCAAGCTCTTCCGATGGTGCGTGTATCTGTGGCTTGTTGTCCTTGCCGCTGGAATTATCAGACAGGGAAGAGTCCTGGCACGAAAAGCGGAATGGAGTCTCGAGAAGGTACGGTAGTCGCTGTTTCTGAGAATCTTTCAGCAATGTCTCAAATATGATTGACAAGTAGTGTTGGCCGAACGGCCTGACTTACGGCGCCGTATTCCCCTCCCCCTAGCCAAATTTCGCAATACACGAGGGGGAGGGAATTGCGGCGCTGTAATTCAGGGCGTTCGGCCATCCCTATTGAAAAGGGAACACAAAATCAAGACGAGATTATGCAGGTGAAAGAGGATGTCTTGCTGCTCATCTCGCTCTGTTGCGATTTCATCTCAGGGGCGAATAAGCTGCCGCCGGGACTTTTGTGGGCGGGCCAACTCCGACCACGCACGGCGGCCAAACTTTCCCTTGTCTCATCGATAATTGGCTTCTACCGTACTCTATGAGAGAATATCGAATCACCCCTTACACGGATCTCACTCGATTTCACGCAAATACGATCTCACCCATTCCTTCTTCATGCAATTGTGCGACCCGCTCCAAACAGTACTGCATCTGCATATTTCAGTTGATAGTATTTGTCGAGAAGACAAAGAAACATTTCCTAGTCACTCACTAGTCAGAGTAATGAGATAGAAATGAAGAAACGATAAACCGGCATTTTGACAGCTCTTGAGTTCACTATCCATTCTGCCATTTCGATCTAGTTCCGCCCATAGCAACCGTCTCTCAACTCCCTCTTCTTTCCCGAACAGGACCCTTTCCCCAGTCCTTTTCCATCTATCCTCCATATCTTTCTTCATCACTTCTATAAGATTTTCCGGCTTTCTAGTTCAGTACTAATACTATCCATTCTTTAGGCTCTTTCGCTGGCTAGAGCGTGCAGAATAGAGAGAGATACTATCCACTTGGGTAAGCCTATTCAGAATGTAAAGTGATTCCAAGCTGCTCACTCTTCCCATCCTGATTGCCCTTGCCGCTCTGACCGCCCGTCACGGCTTCCTCTCCCCTCGGGATACGGTAGTTATTGATGTACGGTAACTAGCAGGATGTTGATGTTACGGTAGATTTTCGGGATACAGTAGTGTCTCCCCATTATTTACCGAGAAACGGTAGCTAACAGACTAATGATCTCACGGTAACTGTCAGAAAGACGTCACCGTCAAATGAGGTCATCAACGTTGGGGTCGAAATCTCGGAGTCGACTGACAACGTCCCCGCCAAAGTTCTTTCCCTCTCCTGCGTTTTCCGATCTCGCAATTCTGCAAGTTCTCTATCTAGTCTGTCTGAATGACTGAAGAGAATCGAGAGAAATTGAACTGACTAAGATCGTTCAAAGTAGTGATCTGTGAAATATATTGGACTCATGTCTCGAATAGCTGGACTCTCCTCTCCTTTGGTTGGCAGATATCCCATGACCAAAGATCAAAGATCACTCGCAAAAACGTTGCTTTTGCGAGGATATTGGGCAAAATGAGCTACTCGTAGATCAGTCTCATTCATCCCCTGATTACCACTCCATTCCCAATCCCAATGCCCGTCAAAGTCACTGCTCTCATTTTCTCCAAACATTTTATTTACAACATGATTAGGAAATATTGGAGAATCTTCTAAGGGGCGATACAAGCCATGGGGAAGGGATTGGGTGGATGGGAGAGGTCACTAGACTCGCTCTATGATCACTCGTACAATCAATCTAGAGGGAGAAAGATACAAGTCATGAGTCTTTCTATAGATTGGGTGGTGGGGATAGCGGGGGTTACGCTTTTCTATCTCGAAGAGGACTGATAACAATCTCAATTATGATGCATGTGGGAAGAAGGGGATACGGTAGGTAGGTCAAGGAACGAAGGGGAAGGGTCGCATAACAACAAGGCGATAGGAGGAAAAGGAGGGTCGATTAGTCTGTGTGTGTATGTGGGGGGTTTGGGTAGACATTAAATGTAAGCCATATAGAGGGGGATGAAGAGGGTCAGCGAGTCTAGAGGAGGTCACATCACAAGAGAGAAGGCAACGGGAATCGGAAGGGTCGTCAAAATAACTTCTAGGGAGGGAAGGGGGGAGAGATGATCGATAGAGGATCCTTAGACAGTTTATTATCCTTAGACAATTTATTACCATAACTTCTAACGAATACAAGTCCTAAACGAGTACTAAACACAAACACAAATTTTTAAAAAAGGAGGTAATTTACAAATGAGTGTCAACAGACTAGACAGTCTTACTTGTTATGCATTCGATATTCGCGATTATGCATTATACTTTACTTTGGCCAATTCCGTGTCTCTGTTGGACAGTTTCTTCGTCAATTCCTCAGTCGAGATGAGCTCGCGAACCTCCAGACCATTCCTGAAATGACATTTATGAACAACAATTTCCGAGAATGTTATTGACTCGAATCCACAGTTCTTATCATCCAATAATCTCCACGATTCAAGGATATTTATAAAATAAAATAATGTTTATAATAAACCCACTTGTGCACTTTGTAGTTTGCGGATCCTCTCTTGGCAGTCTCGTGTGCGTTGTAGAGAGGCTCGGGGAGAGAAGTCGGACTGTCGCAAATCTGAGAGAGAGAAGGGCATTATTGAGTGGAGAGGAAAGACGAGAGAGATCAATAGACTATTCCCATGAGAGCCTCCATGGCTAGGAATATCAATCATTATTCAGAATCAAGACACGAGGATGCAGCCTATCTAAACAGTCATGCTTCATCCTATCATATCTACTAGTGAAGACAAAACGGAACTAGACTCCATTTTTCGCGTGCTCTCTTGCTTCTTTGAAGGTCGAGAGAACACAGGCAATGAGGAGAGTTTATGCCGATTTGCCATCACTAATATCTACCTGATGACTGAATGCGAGGGCGTGCACGAACTTCTCCATGTCCTGCAGCTTCCCTTCCGGATATCTGCGAATAATGATCATTTGAAGTAGCTGACTATGGCTGATAACACTCCGCGTCTACACTTGCCTACCAGACTACCCTCTCCCCCTCTCACCTTCTCAGCTCTTCCTCACTCGTATCTCTCAGAATCGTGCATTGCACTGCCTTCGCCGTTCCCTGAAGGCAAACACTTAGTCATTTTGAAAATAATAGTATTGACTTACGATGAGTGCGTGAGACGCGTAGAGGAAGAATTCGGGATAGTAGGGAGAGATGATGCCTGAACAAAGGCAGCTTCTTCATTCTCAACTATGCTCAATCCAATTCAGTCTCGCACTCAAGGACTTCCCGACTCACCCATATCGATCACCGTGCCAGCCTTGACATTATTGATTCCAGCCTTGGTCACCTGAACGATGAAAGGGGTCATCTCTCTCTCTCTCTCCCCTTCATCCCCACTCACCTCATACGCTCTGACATTGTGTCTCTTGGTTCCCAGCACGATCACCTCTCTCGGGGAGAATTCCTCTTCAGACTCCGTAATAGCCTCAATTCCCATCAATCAATCAATGCCTCTCCATCTCTCCATTCACTCACCAACTTCTCCCTCATTCCACTCATCAGGGAAGCGAACTCGTCCTTCACCCTGTCGTACTGTCCTTTATCGATCCCGTCTCTGAAGTAGACGACGTTGGAGGGAAGAAGGCCCTGGTTCTGCAATTAATCTGATTATGATCTATCACAAAAAAAAGTAATTACAAACCTCGATGAACTTCTCAATGAGATGCCTGCCAACCTCGCTCATGATCGAGTCGGTGGCCTGCAATGGGGAACAATAAGTCATTTATTGTTATTTTGAGATAAGGTAATTTTTTAAAACAAACGAACCGCTTCCTTTCTGCTCTCCGTGTAAACTTCGTATCCTGTATACGTCTGGAGATTCGTAGTCATGCAGTTGGAAGAGATCTGAATGAGAGACACAATCAGTAGGAGAAAGGCAAATATCGTTTACACTCCCGTTTCAAATGAATACGAACTATGTAATTGATGTGAGCGAGCCCAATGGAACATTATCAATTGCTGTTCGAAGAGTCCTTTGATAACTTATCTCCCATCTACCGAGGGATTTAATCTATCATATACAACCAGTCCATTGATCACTCATCCATTGATCCTACCAATTAAGTAATACCCCGCTGTGGGTATGTCACTCCCCCCCCCCCCCTTCCCCACTATGGCCACAGACTCACGCCGATGCAGGATGGATCCGGGGCGACTCCCTTCATGAGTTGGTGTCTCGAGAGTGGAGGAGGGTGGGCCACGTCCAGACCCACGATCAGAGAGACTGCAAAACAAAATAATTGTTGTACTGCAACCGACTGAATAAAATAGGAATAGAAGTCCAACTGACCGGGAGAATTTCCTCCGGACGACGGGAAGAGGGAGTTGCTGCAATGCACTATTGACAACTGAATGGGCGAGGCAGAGACTGACCCTCTAATCTCCTCAATATGGATGTTTTCTCCTCCTGCCTTCACATTCGTCTTCATCACGATGTTGAAGAGCGTGAAATCGCGAGCGCGAGCAGACTCTGGCTTGCTGCATCAACCAATATATCATACCAGTCAGTAGGGTTGGCTATTCGGGAGGTAGCGGGGTCGCAACGACGGTCGAATAGCCAACCCTACCAGTCGATCCTTTTCCCTTATTTTTTCAACATTTCTGATTGGTGAGACCAATACACTCAGATTCGAGGGTATTCATACGCGAGGATCTTCTTGACCGTGTCGGCGAACACGTGCTGAGTCTGCACGGCATACTTCTGCTCCAGCGACTTCAGCGAGTCTGCAATCACATGTAATTCTTTGAATCCCTCCCCTCCACTCACCATGCCAGACCGGGTTCTTCTCTCCAATCAGAATGAGAAAGGCACGATATTCTGCTCCTCCCTGTCTCTTCCCGTCTCGATGGGCAGCGAACGCTCTCATAATGTTCTCGAGGTGATCCAGATCCGTCACTCTCAAGAGATAGAGTGCATTAGCCATTCGTATTTATGCACGGAGGAATAACAAATGATTCCTAGTTTATATCTCATTATTATGGATATAATGGTAATCTCTTTCATGTCGGTGCTTAAACCGTACTGGTTTCCATCGAAGTGAAGGACCTCCATTCCCTTCGTCTTGCAGCAAGCCACGTGGGCAGCCGCGTACGCTCCCATCTGAGAAATAGAGTATCGATATCTATTAAATGACTCTAGATACATCAAGTCAGTCAACCAATAGAAGGATTGCTCACCTGCTGAGGTGGAGGGAGTCCGTGTCCACTCTGATAGGCGAAATAGAGCGAGTCGATCCTGGCTCCCTTCGTGAACTTCGCATTATCGCTTCTCCAGTTATGCTGAATCATAGTCCATCAATAACCATGAATAAAGATTACAGCGCGTTATGCCATAGTTGAATGGTCATTCAAGTACCAACCTTGAGACCGTCGGTCTTCAATTCGTACAGTCGACCGGCCTGCTTGCCCATGATCTTGGGTGCATCCAGTCTTCTCTGGTCAACTCGAACCGGCTCGACATCGATCGATGTGCCCCACCTGCAATGATACACTTGTGAATATAACAGGCAATTTAATATTCCATTAATTAATTATAAGCAATTAATTACTATAATATTAAGCAATTAATTAATATAATATAGATATATCCCACTTCTGCATAGTCTCGTTCTGCTGATCGATGTGGATATCCTTTCTCGCCTTCTGCATGGCCATGAATCGATCACGAGGGATCACGGGGCGTGGCTGAACACTTATAAGGTTGAATAAGTAGCAGTTGATTATATCCTCTCGAAAAAGATCAGATTCACCGGGGGAATGTATCTCAGAGACATTCGTTATACGAGAGTGAATCAGTTATTCATTCTCTGTTCTCACCTTGGCTCCCTTCTGCTTCTCCTTGGGCACTTTCGTGTTGGGCAGGACGTGCAGTCCATTCAGAGGATAGTGACGGAAGTAGATCTTGCCCTGAACCAGGACGGATCATTCCATCTCATCCTCTTCCATCATCACTCACGTCTCCTCCCTTGAACTCCTCGACGACGACGGCTGATCCCGCGTACTTCCTCGCCTCCTCATCGTCTTTGCACACTTCAGACGACCAAAGATGCACACAATGACCACTCTGAACGATCAATCGATTGAGAGGGAAAGAGCATCGAGGATATCGTCGCATCTGACTGAATGCATGTGTCAGACAATGTCTGTACACAGATGATGGGGAAATCAATGGCTATGGAAGTTTAGACATGTCTCTCACCTCGTCCCACTTGAATCCAGTGACCGACGTCAATGTCTTGTCCGTGTGCTCGTATCTCACAGGGATATCTGCAAGGTGCCAGTGAAATTTCCACCTCATTAAACTCGCAGGTCTCACCTCGCATGTACCTCTCCACGTCCCTCATCGTCGATGGATTGCCGTAGTGGTTGCGGAGTTGATCGGGACTGGCGCCGAAGTACTGGCAGATGGACTGGACGAGAGGACCCGGCTGGTAGAGAGTTGCCTCCGTCACTGCAATGAGATCAACATAGAGTACGTCTCGTGACATGGGATGCTCATGTTTCACTAGGTCGATGATGGCACGTTTTGAAACTTTCATTTCGGACCAACGAGAAATGACTATTTTGGAACCCTCGCAAAAGAAGGGGAAGGGGCTTTAGAACCGCCATTTGAATGCAGGCGACACCCTCCTATGTTGAAATGGAATCCACAGGTATTAAAATTTGGGTTCTAAACCGTCTTTCCCTTCTCTTGGGAGTGTTCCAAAATGACCATTTCTCAGGATTCATGAATGAAAGTTCCAAAAACGTGCCCACACCCCCCAAGATCTCATTGGCCCGCTATCCCTCTCCGCCCAACTCACCATCAATATCGAGTGCCATCGCGGGCGCGCCTCCATCTTTGTCATCACGAACTGCGCGCACTCCCATTGAGATACCCGCCACACGCATTGCGCCCTGATCAGGCAATATTGCACTAGGTTACTGTACCGAGTCAACTCACAAAGGTGATATCCTTGACCTTCCTGTGCTCAATGAGCTTGCCTCCACGGAAGGCCACGAACTGATCACTGCAAAATATGTTGGATTAGATATTATCACAAGCCTCCCTCTGTCTGTACACCTATTGCGAATTCGCCCCCCTCCCCTTCCCTCTTTCGATTGCTAAAAACTGCTCATCGCCAAGCGATGAACCACGCTACCGCTATCTGCTGACGTAGTCGAGGGGATGCCGCAAGTCAATCAATAAACAGTGATAGATAAGAGAGATAGCATACTTGGGTGCGTGTTCTCTGGCGAGAGTGGCGAGGAAATCGACGATGAGTTGGTCCTCCTCGACGCTAAAAACGTACTTGGTGACTCGAGTATGACAGTGAGAAGCTCTGTCTCGACTTACCTCTATTTTATTTATTTTTAGACTTACCTCTTTCTCACCATCGACGTGATGTTCTGCATCCCTCCGTCCGATGAGAGCTGGGAAAGGGGCCGATCAATCAATTGGTTGTCCCTCCATGACCTACCTTGATGAGGATAGAGGACGCATCTTTGATATGCATTCTGTAGTCTTCCTCATTCATGAGTCCCTCGTCGACGAGTCTCTGCACGAGATGCACCGGGACCTGGAGCATTAAATGGTAAACTAAATAGAGGAGAGAGATGCACACCTCCTTAGTGATGACATCGGCTGGGAGAGGTTCGGTCGTGAAAAGAGTGGCCGATCCCTCGTAAAGCCACACAGGATCAGCAAACTCCCTGAACAATGGGGATCGTTAGCTCGTTCCAATAATAAATATGTGCTTGTATGGTAAAGCGAAGCTCACTCGGACAGTTTCTTCAGAATTGCAACGCAGACGCGCTGGCGGGGGATTCTGATTGCACTGCAACAATAATATTAACAATTGTATCGCAAACGCACCAACGGCAATGAACAAGACAAACTCACTCCATTCCGCCGGCACGGGACAGCTGGATATGATCGATCTTACGCTTTCCGTGGATAACTTTGTCGATGCCCACCGAATATCTGGAAAGAACTGCTAAGTAGAAAGGAAAAAAACGCAATACCTGAAGACTGCTGCTGTGTCCTTCCTGATTCGATAGACATTAGTCTCCAATCTCGGCTGGGTGATTGCCATTCTGCCTAACGCGGCCTCCATTCTCGGTTTCCGCAGACTCTGAAGTGCAAATAATGGCTAAAACAAGATGAAACGTCAAAACATAAATAATAGAGCAAATAAACAAACACGTTGAAACACTTTTGAAACCTACCGTACAGTTTCCCCGCAAGACTCGCCCGCGAAATGTTCAGTATGGAACAAGGCAATACAACTGGTTGCATACAAAATGAGCCCTTCTAGTAAGCAAAATGGATCAATAAAGGCAATTAAGAAAAATAGGATCGAAACAACAAAAATAAACTAATAGCCGAACTCTCGTAGCGAAAATAACTTCGCAGGCTTGGTGGCGCGAAAATGACCAAATTCAAAAATTACCGTATCCGAAATTAATATTTTATTTTTATTTCTTTGTTAAATTATTTAAAATACAGTATATTTGCTTAGAATTAATTCTGCCACCTAATCTTCATAGAGTGCGGCAGAAGTATTCTCCAATCTGGTAGTAGATCAGCATATCTCAATCATGTCAGAAATATTATCACGGTATTTGAATGATTCTCTTCTCTCTTGAATTGCATCTGTGACCCCATATAGTCATCGGATTATGCCCAACAATCTCCCTCCGCACCATTTCTATGTCTGATCGGCGAGAGATTGGGTGAAATGAGGAGAGTCGCGCTCTCCTTTCTCCGGATTATATGGCGAGATATCGAGATCTCGTCATTGCAGAACATTTCAGAGGATTGGTCCAGGTCGATCTACTGATGATTCCTCTTCGGTCTTCCTCACATTTTTTTTTTCGTTCTGACCTGCGAGATAGCACACGAAAAGGGGAGAGTTGGGTTTCGTTTTGTCATCTCTACTCACTCCCTCTCCTCCTTCTCGAAATAGTGAAATGATTCATTCGTATCACCATTAGTGTTGCGGAAAGGAATAGTAGCTCTCTCTTTTCTGCACGCTCTTTCGTTTCTCTTACCGACGCTAGAGTGTTCTAAATGAAGAGAGCAGATCCGGCTGCACGTCCCTGCATAATCCCGATCACCGACACATGCTTCACCACCCCTCTGATATAGTACAAATGGGATGGAATGTCGATGGTAGAACTCACGGTGTCATCCCCTTCCACCCCCTCCCCCCCTCCTCGAGATATGCAACTTCTCTTCTTCGTAGTACTCGCCCTTGCCCTTCTCGCTCAGGTCACCAACGCTCGATCAATTTTATCGATCCCCCTCCAATCTCCTTTGGCTTTCCTACCTCAATCAAGAAGCACTCCCATCACTACAGGGCGGGAGATTCAATGATAGGGGGGAGGGTGGGGGTTTCAGAAAGAAAAGACCCTGATTACCGTACTTCTCAGGCAAGGAACGTCCATCAAGGCACTCCTTGGTTCATCATTCCTGCACAGAATGTGACCAGGTATGCATGGATGGATGATGGTGGTACCGCAATAATAGATAGCTCTCCATCCCGCGGATCGTCTCACTAGTGAGAGTGCTGATAGGGAAGGCAGATTGGTGTGAGATACTATCCGTGCTAATGAATTGCGTATGTATATCGAACTGATCTTCAGACGCTAGTCACTCACCCAATATCAGCCGGTTGCCGATGTGAGCATTACGGTAGTTAGAGATTCTGTGGGGCACGGTTATGAGTGGTACGGTAGGATTATGGAAGATAGCAGCAGTCTTGCTGTAGTAATGAGTACGGTATCAAAGATTACTGTATGCTCTTCAGACGCTAGTCACTCACTCAATATCGGCCGATCACTCTTCACAAGGTCCCTTTCCTTCTTCCAACTGAGGTCTCTACTCATCAGATTATCAATAGCCCTTCGCTCAATCGATCAGATGTGTATTTCCGCAAAGCATAAAGTGGCCGGATCAAACGACTTGAGCACCAATTAGGATACGATCCCGGGATATGGTGGACAGCGAGGGAGGGTGGAGAGGGGGGAGGGGGCTCCCCACTCCTTCTTTCTTTTTAGACATTCTTATTTTTCAATTTCACATGCGTTCCAGCACGTATTGCCGTCCAAATCATGCTAATGTTCCCCTCCTCCCCTCATTCCCTCTCTTCTTCCCCCCACTCGAACGGTCGTCGTCCGATTCTCAACGGCAACGATGCCTTCTGTCGTCGATACGCTGTTCGGTGAGTCAGATAACGTCATCTGAGAACGAAGAGCAACGACGTTGCCATCAGAAATCAAAGATGACTTCATCCAAGATCAAAGAAGACGTCATCAAAGATCAAAGATCAAAGATGACGTCATCGCAGGTCGAATCTACGACGTCGAGGCTCAGTCGATCTACATCGTACTCGGAGTGTGCGTTTCCCTCGCCGTCATCGCCACTGTCGGAGTGGTCACGGGTGGGTACGGTATCTGTGTGGTATACGGTAGACGAGTGAAGTACGGTAGGGATTGTATACACAGGGCTGAGGAGCTGAATGCCGAAGTGAGGATTACGGTAGTTAGAGATACTGTGGGGCATGGTAATATGGTGTACGGTAGGATTATGGAAGATAGAAGCAGTCTTGCTGTAGTAATGAGTACGGTAGCATAGATTACTGTATCTCGGGTTACTGTATCGATCGCAGACCTCCTGCATCTGTGGTTCAAGATGAAGAAGGAGGAACTGGCGGTGAAGCAACGACTGACGGCCCCGCCCCCTCGACCCTCGGTGGGTAGATCAATACCGTATCCTACCCGAATACCGTACCTCCCTACCGCATTCTACTCGACTACCATATCTTCACCCCAGTCGATTAATCTTCTCCGCTACCGTACCCCCGACTGGTCCACCAATTATCGATTGATTTCAGGAGGTTGGCATGAACCCTCAACAGGTTCAGTCTGCGATTCGCGTCTCTCATCGCAAATCGAAATCGAGATCGACAAAATCAGCGGAGAGCATCGACTATTCCACCGATGGAAGAGAAACGCCCAAGAAACCAAAGATGTGAGAGGGCTGATCTTTGATCTTTGACGTGTTCATTCAAGTTGATCTTTGATCTCTGGTCTACTCATTCGGCGGGTTGCCCGTGGGATACTGTCTATGAGGAGATACGGAAAGGGACTAGACAGTGATAACTAGGGAAATCAGACAGAAAAAAGGAGTACGGTGCTTACCGTAACCCTGTAGGTAAGGGTTAAGGTAATCAGGCGATCATCAACTGACTGGAAATTGCTTTGCAGATTCTCTGCGGATGACATTGAGCTGATCATGCGCAAGGTTAAGATCGATAAGGGAGAAATGAGAGAAGAGAACGATCTTGAGACTGTCAAGGTGATCTTTAATATCTCTCCTCTGATCATTGATCTCTAACTATTGATCTTTGATCTCTATCCTCTGATCTCTCAGGATGCCCTCTCCAACTGGGGTGACACGTGCTCTGCGCATCCTGAGAAGCAAGAGGAGGTATGATTACTGTCGAATTAGTCATACGGTACTGTCATACGGTACTCTTGTCACCTTGAAGGGAGATCGTACTGTATTCGATCTAGTTACTTCAGCTAATTACCGTCTATCATGATTTATTGATTGATTGAGGTCGGAGGTGCGGCGCCGAAACTGATCCCGGCGAAGATTAGATGAAGAATCTCCATTGAAGATGAGGAGATTGGAGAATGAATGAGCACGATTGTGGTCCCTCTTGATAAATGAATAGAAGCTGTGCTAATCGTTGAACAGAAAAAGGATCCATCATAAATTTAAGATCTCGACACCTATAAAACACGAAGGGACAGATCGAGAGAGCCGTAAACACAGAGATAACCTTCCCCGCTATGCATTACACCTCAATGTGATCTCGTTCGCAAGTGACCTCACGAAAGAATGACCACGATATCACTCTCATTAGGCAGCAAGAGAGATGATGGGCAGATTGATCTCTGATGTCTGGGAGAGTTGGCGAGTACTGTAGGTGGTCGGATAGGAGAGGAATAGTGTAGGAATACAAGTTCTAAGGACGAGAGATTCTGTATAGGATCATCCCGATTCCTGCCACGCGGATTGCGTAGGCATTAGGGTTGCAGGATCGGTTTCGGATAGTTCGACCCCTCTCTCTCCTCGCGCGAGCGCGCGTCGGATAGTTCGACGCCCGTACTCTCTCGCCTCGAATAGTTCGAGCCAGACGGTTAGACAGTCGAACTATCCGACATTTGTCGAACTATCCGACTCCCTCCCCCTCGCCTCGAGAGGGGAGAGGAAAGAGCGCGCGTTTGTCGTCAATTGCGAACGCTTGGGAGAGGGAAATCGAGAGGGGGGCTAATTCCCCTCAATATGTAGATGCGAAATGAGAAGAGTTTCTTGTAGAGAAAACACAGGGCTATCCATCTCGTATCAGCAAAGACGGCTGAGCAATCTTCACTTTTCTGGGGCACTATGCGATTTTTTAGGTCCAATCGCCTCAAATCGAGAGGAGGGCTAATTCTAAAAACAAGCTAGACACCAATGGAATATTGTACCATGTGCAGAAAACACAGGGCTATAGCGTAGAATAAACGAGAATTTCATCAGAGCAAAGGCGGCTGAGAAAAGTGCACTTTCCCGAGGCACTATGGCAATTTTTGGCTCAAATCGCTCCCAATCGAGATGAGGGCTAATTCCGTGCTTTCTCAAAAATTGGGATCCTTGTAGCTTTAAAAAGAACCCCGCTTGAGCTCTTTGAGTGCGCAATCGGTCAAAGGGTAGACACAAAGTGCAGTTGGAGAGTCAATCGTGAGGAGAGCTAATTCCGCGAAAGGGGACGGTCTTAGCTGATACAACCATGATAATCAGCGATGTTTTCCGGTGCTTTGTGAAAAAAAACGGTCCTGGTACAATCAAAATGGACCCAGCAATCTCCATTTTTGCGCGCAACTCAAGAGTGAAATATGATGAAAAGGCGCGTGAAAGGCGCGGCGTGCGACCGCCTCTACTCTGATGAACTTCTAGTTTGAATGGCTCGATAGCCCTGTGTTTTCTGCAGATGGTACTTTAATCCATTAATAGCTAACTTATGTGGGGAATTAGCCCTCCTCTCGATTGGAAGCGATTTAAGCCAAAAATTGCCATAGTAACTCAGAAAGGTGCACTTTTCTCAGCCGCCTTTGCTCTAATGAACTTGTAGTTTGTACTACTCAATAGGACTGTGTTTTCTGCACATCATACTCCTAAATAAAGCGCAAAAATCTCTTTATGTGTGTGTGTTCAGACTCCGCCCACTTTTGAGATAATGAGGGGTAAGGGACCCAGGGACCCTAAGTACAGAGATCAAAGATCAAACTACAGTAACCCGGGTACCGTACCCCTACCGTAATCCTACAGTAACCCGGGTACCGTACCCCTACCGTAATCCTACAGTAACCCGGGTACCGTACCCCTACCGTAATCCTACAGTATCCCGGTACTGTACCTTACCGTAGTCCTACAGTAACCCGGTACCGTACCCTACCGTAGTCCAGAATCTTCCAGAAAGAGGAGGGAGGGAGGGGAAGAGAGATTTCGTCATCGAACCTTCCAGAAAGAGAGAGGGGGACGGAGGGGGAGAGAGATTTCGTCATCGAACCTTCCAGAACGAGAGAGGGGGGAGGGAGGGGAGAGAGATTTCATCATAGAAACTTCCAGAACCTTCCAGATAGAGGGGAAGGGAGGGAGAGAGAGATTTCGTCATCGAACCTTCCAGAACGTTCCAGAAAGAGGGGGAGGGAGGGGGAGAGAGATTTCATCATAGAAACTTCCAGAACCTTTCAGATAGAGGGGAAGGGAGGGAGAGAGAGATTTCGTCATCGAACCTTCCAGAAAGAGAGAGGGGGGAGGGAGGGGAGAGAGATTTCATCATAGAAACTTCCAGAACCTTCCAGATAGAGGGGAAGGGAGGGAGAGAGAGATTTCGTCATCGAACCTTCCAGAACGTTCCAGAAAGAGGGGGAGGGAGGGGGAGAGAGATTTCGTCATCGAACCTTTCAGAAACTTCCAGAAATAGGGGGAGGGAGGGGGAGAGAGATTTCATCATAGAAACTTCCAGAACCTTCCAACGAGACGGGGAGGGATGGGGAGAGAGATTTCGTCATCGAAACTTCCAGAACCTTCCCAAAAGAGGGGAAGGGAGGGAAGAGAGATTTCGTCATAGAAACTTCCAGAACCGTCCAGAAAGGGGGGAGGGAGGGGAGGGAGAGATTTCGTCATCGAAACCTCCAGAACATTCGAGAGAGGAGGAATTGAGGTGGAGAGAGATTTCGTCATCGAACCTTCCAGATCCTCCGCGAAATTTTGCAACCTTCCAGAGAGAGGAGAGAGTCGGAGAGTGTGTGAAGCAGGAGAAAAAGAAAGACAGACGACGCGCGCAGTCTGCCAGTGGCTTCCCCCGCCGTAGGCGGGGGAATGCCTCGGTGGATATTGTGCACACAAAAAGCACAATAAACAGAGCCCAAACTAGCACACAACCCGGCGAACGCCAGCCGGAGCACGCGCCTTGGCGCGTGCGATCGGCTGGTGATACAATAATCCATAAGTGTCTGGCTTGTTTGTAGAATTAGCCCTACTCTCTATTTGAGGCGATTGGACCTCAAAAATCGCATAGTGCCTCAGAAAAGTGAAGATTGCTCAGCCGTCTTTGCTGATACGCAGTTCTAAGTAGTGCAGGTGGATAGCCCTGTGTTTTCTCTACAAGAAACTCTTCTCAATGCGCATCTACATATTGAGGGGAATTAGTCCCCCTCTCGATTTCCCTCTCCCAAGCGCTCGCAATTTACGACAAACGCGCGCTCTTTCCTCTCCCCTCTCGAGGCGAGGGGGAGGGAGTCGGATAGTTCGACTGTCTAACCGTCTGGCTCGAACTATTCGAGGCGAGAGAGTGCGGGCGTCGAACTATCCGACGCGCGCTCGCGCGAGGAGAGAAAAAAAAACCGAAACCGAACCTGCAACCCTAGTAGGCATGCATGTCTTTTTTGCTCGAATTATGCTCAAAGGCCTAACGGTTAACCAAGAAATGTTTCCGTTACATATGAGCGACCACGATAACACTGCAAGGAGAGACTCAGTGAGTAATAAGTAAGGTCGATCCCCCTCTCCTCCCTATTCAGTAGGAATGGCTGATCAATTCACGAAAATTAATTAACTCTGGAGCTTCTAAAGGGAAAACAAGCAACGGATGATTCTACAAAAGAAATGTACCAATTTCGAAGAGATTCCTGTTGGAGTCAAGGCAATGAGGTACTATTGAAAGATGAATGATCTTCTAAGTGAACGAACTGCGAGAAACACGACTGGTAGCCATGAAACGAAGAAATGGAGTGGGAAGAGGCTTCTAACTGGTAGAATGAAAATGATATAGTAAGTAAGTACTGCACACATATAGCGAATAGATTCAAATAAGGGAGTAGCTTCAACAAACGAAAGATTACAACGAATTACACTGAGAAATCGTAGCTGATATAACGGGGAAATGGGATCAATTAGAGCAGAGATAACCGATTGAAACTAAATTCTATCGTCACAGAAACGGTTTTAAACAGGAATAGAAAAATTTCTGGATGGGAAAAGATCTATTATTGCATTGAGTCTTCAAAAAGCAAGATGAGAGGCTACGGTAGATTGTTAACCAGCAAGAACAATGAATGAAGACAAGAAAAAGGATCGAGGGAAAACATACATGGTAACACAGTCTTAGTCCAAAACGATAACTTCCATCTCCTCATCGTGATCGATAGTCGGAGGCTCGAGCGAATCTGGAATTTCGATGGATGAGAATCACTCAACCGCACGATTCCCTTCTCTCTCTCTCTCTCTCTCTCTCTCTCTCTCTCTCTCTCTCTCTCTCTTTTCCAATATTTCTGTCTGGCTAATTATACCCTAGCCAGTATTTTGCATGCTCTCATTAATTCAACACATGCACAGGGAAACGCATGTAATTAACTCTAGACTTATACGAAATCGCTTGGCAGCGACTCCCTATAGCGTAATCCTACCGTATCCAGTAGCTACCGTAACCTTCAATAACTCACTGTTCCTCATTCTCTCTTTTTTCCTCATCTCCTCCTCCTTCTTCTCTCTTTGCTCTCTGACTTCAGCCATCCAATTGCTCAGCTCCGTGATGGGATCATTAACCGTTGACATTTGATCGAGCACGAATTTAACCTGTAAACATTTACTAATGTAAACTATTGATTTCACTACCGCATTAATCAGGGCCAAAAGGATCAGAGCCATGAGCACCATGCATCTATCATGGCATGAAATCAAAATTCAAAGATCACAGATCGAGATTAAAAGCAAATCAAGAAGAACAGCATCAATTACCTTGTCGATGTCCTCCTCTCTTGCAAGTTCGTGCAGATCTGCCGTCACCGTCACCTCCTTATTCTTGAGGTCTTGGATTGTCTTGGACTGAGTCTCGATAGTCTCTTCCTTCTCCTTGATGACCTCTCCCTTCTGAAGAACGACGTCAACATACAATTAATAACAAATGGGCAAGGAATTTCCCAGTTGTTCTCGTGTCTTCCATAACATATTAGCTAACCAGCGAGAGAGCACGCTAATTGAAGAGACACATGGCCGATTTATCATCCATAATAATACCCGTGGATCAGAGGCAAGTTCCCTCGAGAGAATAACTAAATATGTATGCCAAGAATATACCATATCGTACTCTACCATATACCATACCCTACCGTATTCCCATGGTACTGTGCCCTTTAATCGTATACCTCCTTCAATTGAGTCTCCAGCCTGAGGATGTGGGCGATAATCTCCTCTTTACTCATGAGCGAGAGAGCTTCCACCTGAGAGGAAAGTCGTTGCCGTTTCATCATCACTAATGCATCTATCGAATCAGCCATTCCCCTTCCTCACACCCTTAATATATTCGTTACCAGCGGTTTTCGGCGCTTCGCGCCTCACACAAGCTTAGATTGTGTGTTGGCAGGATGCCCATACCAAACGTTGGCAGGACGTCCAAACCGGACATACGCGCTTTATATAGTAGTATAGATTCCACAGCTCCCTCACCTTCTCCTTCTCTTCGGCCTCCTTCTTCGAGTTGAGTGCTGCAGCTGCTACTGCAATTAGGATTAGTCATACAGATTAACGCACTCAAAAATATCTAAAAACAATAAACACAAACATAAATACCATCTTTACGTTGAGCTCTGCATCCGTCGCAATCCCCATAGCGGTGGTCGATCCAACAGGGTCGTTTGTCCTTTGGGAATCCGACGATCTCCCCAACCATCTCCATGCCTGCCTCTCCCTTCACCTTCGCCTTCAAAAATACGTTTTTATCGACTGGAGAAGTTGTATTTACAATATTATATTTTAATTATATTTTTTGTTAGCTATACAAACTGCAATTAGTTTTTATACAGAAGATATCGGGTCATACGAAAATAAAATACAATATAAACAAGAAGAGAGAGTATAAAGTGGTGTGTTTTCTCCACAAGTAAACCCTTCATTGCTCTTCATTTCCCCCTCTCACTTCTAGCTAGGGACGTCAATCCAATTCTAACGTCGTCTATTCAAACTCAACAACTTGGATAGAGATCGACAAGGATTTGGTTCGTGTGATCCCTCCCTCTTCTTATTTTCTCCTCACCTCATCATACAAATCCAATTCCTTCTCATCCTCATATCGATGACGGCGTCCATCTACAATAAGTCACAATTAGTTATACCTACAAAAACCAAAAACATGATTCGGCAACAGACCACCGTTCATCTACCGTAATCCCCTCCTCTCTTCCAATCAATTAGTATCGACCACCGTACCTCCATTTCTCTCCTGTCCTTCCTTCTCTCCGGCAGCTGCTGCAATTAGTCTTTTTTAAGGGCCATACGAAAATAAAATAAAAAATATAAACAATAAACAATAAACATAAATACCATGGGGTCTTCTGTTCTCCTTCTTCTCGCTTCTCTCCGGGGACCACTCCCTCGTCTCTCCCGCCAGTCGATCGATCTCAGAGCGAGGCTCTCTCTTCACCTTCAGTAAATTCTTTTAATTTAATTTAAAATTATTTATTAATCAATAAAGAACAGGCAGATACAGTCAACAACTGGCAGCTTCTGTTTTCCTTCCATTATCAAAACCCAAGTGGTCTTCAGTTTCCCTATCCCACTTCTCGCAGCCAAACAAAATCTACTCGTCCTCTCATTTTTGGGTAAATTCCTTCACCCAAGTGCTTGAATCGAGAGCAAACGGTTCTAGTGATCCCTTTTCTTCTCCTAACCTTGTCAACATTCAATTCCTCCTCATCCTCACGGCGACGACGACGTCTCTCTACAATTAGTGAAGATCAGATTAGTCAATCACATTATTTTTTTCTTTCGTCCCCCTCCCCCTCCTATTAAGAGTCCTTTCATGAATCACACAATATTAAAATGTATCATTATTTCGTTGAGCTCCCGGGCAAATAACATAGTGACAATCAATTATGTTTTTATTTTGCAATTAAAAACAAACAAAAATGCGGTTCGGCAACAGAGGATTAGCACCTCTCATCCACCGCAACCCTCTCTTCCTTTCCCATTACTTCCGTACCTCTGTTTCTCTCCCCTCCTTCCTCATCTCCGTCCTCCTTCTCCCTCTCCGTTCTCTTCTTATCCTTCCTCTTCGATCGTTCTGTAACAGATGAAATTTAATCCTGGTAATTAGTAATGTCGAATCGAGACCCCGATTCTCCTCAATCAGCCTTATCATATAGGTTAGAGGAATCGAATGCCTCTTCTCTCTGTCTCATCACTCACCCTCATCCTCCATCTCCATCTTCATCCTCTCATCATCCCTTTCCATCACCCTCTCCATTCCATCATTCATCAATTCATCTCCGATCTCGTCCGGAAACGGGCCTGCAACCAAATGATATCCATTAGATACAGAGATGCCGCATCCGGCTCGTACCCTTCTCATTCTGCACAGCGCGCACTTGTATTACCAGATCTAACAACATCTCACTACATTTTACACTTTCCCGTCACTCTAATCGATGAGAATGCATGCATAATTCAGAGAGCATTATATTACAACGTATTAGGACGACTAAAGCTTCTCTCCAGTTTCATTTCTCATTGTTTCTTGAATGGAATATCCTGATTATCTCTACCGTACCTCTCGACATTTCCTTCCTTCCCTCCTCATCGCTGTCCACTTCTGGTGTCTTCGTCTTCTTCTTCTTCTGAGTTCTCTTCCTCCTATCTACTTCTTCTTTCCTCTCATCCTCTTCCTCACTCGATACGTCATAATACACCGGATGACTCTTCTTCTTTTCTTGGCTCCTCCTCGGACGCTCTGCAACAAAACATTTTCTAATTAAAATCTTCCAACGTTTTCATTTTTTCGTCAATAAAATTATCATTAATTTCACTTCAAAATTTGCAAACATATCGAGCAACCTCCCTGATTCATGGTCGGTAGGGGCAAGATATCAAAATGGAAAGATCAAAGATCAACTGACTATTCATGGGTTCTTCCTCGCTCTCCTCACTTTCCACACACTCTTCACTGCTCGAGCGTACTACTCTCTTCTTTTTCTTCTTCTCTCCCGACACTGTGATGTGAACAAATCATCATGAGATTCATCCATAATGGAAGGGATATCAAAATGTTTTCAATTCTATTACACGAATAGGGTTAAAATAATCAGAAAAAAGGATTTTGTCTACAAATGAATATATATCCCTGCATCGTATTGTCAAACCAAAGGCAGAATACCACTCACGTCTCTTCTTCGACTGATTTTCTCCCTTCTCCCCGTTGCGAGCGAGTTCTGAATTGTACAATTATCATTGTATCCACACATTCGTCCACTAGCACCCAGAGATCAAAAATCAATCCACACTTACTTTCGCTCTTCTTCTCTTGCTTGCCGCCCGAGAGGAAGCTTGAGAGGTCGAAGCTCGGGGAGCGAGCTCCTAAATAATGAAACATTTATCTCTAGACCATTAAAAGTAGATGACAAGATGAAAAGAGAGTTGCATAGCGAACGAAACATATATATCACTGTCTAGTAGAGAATTTGTGATAATAATAGAGGTTATCTGATGTGATAGCAGGGGCGAAACATCAAACTCACTTCTATTCACAGAAGATGCCGACTTGCGATCGACTATCTGAAAGAAAAGAAGTAACTTCTTATATAAATCGTTCAAATAATCAGCATACAATACTTCCTCTCTTTGATACATAATATGCCTGGCAACTGTATACGTTCCAAGTCGTTGTGTTGCCATTAAATAAGAACCCTATTTCAGATGAAACACAACACAATCTCCTTGTTTTACTTTTAGTTGCATCATCCTTACGCCATCCTTTTCTTCTTCCCATCCTCACTCACCTTCTCATCCTCCTCTCCGTATGCTGTCTGCTTTGACCTTCTGTCCAACTCCCTGAAGCATCCGTATAAAATTATTGAATCTTTAGTTTACAATAAATGCCAATGCACATCCTCATATCAAATAAATGCTGAGGTGCATCACTGGTATTGACTAATGGGCTAATATAGTCTTTCGCCTATTCACATAAATAGTACTCAGATAAACAAATTTTTCACTTGATCGTCTCATCCCTGAATTCCTTCTCTGTCTTCATGCATCCATCGGGGCATTGGAAGTTCGGATTCTCCATAGAATTGAGCCATAGTCTCTTAAATCAATAATTCATTGTATTATTTCAGTTTGTCAAACGAGTAATGCTATCAACCAGAGAGTATTAGAATGACCCACCATATCTTCAACGACTCTGAAGTGGAGACAGCGAGCTGCAAAACATAATATTGAAGGTATACTGTAGCGGATTACGGTAGCCATGGGGAGTACGGTAGGTCAGACTGCGGATTACGGTAGCCATGGGGAGTACGGTAGATCAGATTGCTCACAGCACTGTCGGCGATTTCCCATCATCTCGAACATCATCTTCTGCACTCCTTCCTTCTCTATGTTGGCTGAATCCTCCGCATAAGGATGATCGTATCCGAGCGACTTCCTGGAAATAGAATTTAACGACCCTAATATAAATATTATTTTATTAAAAATGTTAATTATATGTTCAATTCGCGTTGAACAGTCAGCAATATTTGACTCGTTGAAAAAAATTTTAAATTAAAGAATGCATTCCTAATAGAACTGTTTTTCTATAAGATGAATCAAACTGACCAGAATTCGGCCGTCTTGTACTTCTTGTCAGCGTGGGCGAAATAGAGTTTGGCGAGGGGGAGAATCTTCTTCACCACTACTTCCAGTTCAGAAGTAATCTCGAAGTGCTGCAAAATATTTACAAAATTACAAATAATTTGTTGGGAAAAGGAATGGTGATGAATGAGGAGAGTGGTATGGTGGAATTATTGTATGGAGTATGATGGGGCGAGTACTGTAGGTGGTATACGGTATCTGACCTCTCTGTTCGTGGCCGTTGGGAGGAAAGTAGAGGGAATGTCGATGAGACACACAACACCCATCAGTTGCCTGTTAATTGGACCATTCACTCATAAATAGTATGTATTGTATCCGACTATCGAAACGAGAAATCACCCCTCAGCTTTCTAATTGATCGAGAAGTACATGAAATAACCAAATAATTTTCAACCAAATATCCGAATAATTCACATAATCCTAGTATATTTCTATTCATCTAAGCTTTGATAATTTTTAATAAACTTAACTCACTTGAATGTATCACCCTTCAGCAAGAAACGTTTGTCGCAGATTCTCCTTCCGTTCGAGTAGAATACCTTGCAAAATATTAAGATAATAACATATTTATTAATATATCCTGATCTAATCAACTCATTTATCTTTATTTTTCTCGTATTTCATGGAACAAATTAGCGGTGTACGTTAAATGAATAAATACATATATTTATTAATATAAAATACCATTCTTGGCTCTCCTCTCTTCTCCACATCGATGCCGAAGTACACGCGAATGTCAGCACCCTTAGAAATATTTAATTATTTAAAAAAATCTCATATATAGATCTCCATAAATGTTCTGTAGGATCCAGAATGTCTTTTGGAAATGAATATATGACTAAATACAACCCGTGATTGTTAGTTTCACTCCGTCCACTTACTCTGTTCGTTTTCTGTTCGTTGAGGTTCTCGATCGTCTTCTGGTATTCCTCTGCTTCTCTCTGCACTCTTCTATGATCGGCTGCCAACCTCAACACAATACTTAATAATGAATATTAGCCTCCACAATTCGATTATTTCTGGAATCTAGCTTATTTAATTTGAAGAAAAAAGATAGACCATGGCAACGAACTTCTTTTTCTCTGAAGAGCTCATTTCAGTGTTGTCCATAGTGAGATTGAATAGATGAGTTTGATTGGCCTTCGCTTTCACTCGTTCAGCTTCCACTAAAAACACCACTTCATCTTCTCCAATATAACTATTTCTCGTACATTATATCATTAACAACAAACTATATATTCAAATATTAATATAAACATTGTATTAAATAGTATATACTCACATCGCTTCACTTCTTTATCGATGTATTCATCTTTTCTCTTGGCGAAAAGATTGAGTCCAGTATTGGACAGGAGTGTCCATCGCGGGTCAGCGAGCGAACGAACGGGATCTTGTAGACGAACCTTCAACATCAGAGATTACAGTAGAATAGTGACTACGGGAGGATCAGTTGAAGGTTACGGTAGGTATACAATCAGGTCGGACTCCTTTTGGTAGTATGTTAAGCACGGAATCGCCTTGGCATCGTAATTGAGCACCATGTATAACAGAAAAGGGGAGTCAGCTGAATACCGTAATCTCTCAGCTTCGCACTCACTTGTTTCGAGTTGATCTTGATGACGACTTTCGGATTGAAGTATAACTGTTGCAAGTAAGTAGAGAGGAACTCGTCGCTGCAGAGATTACGGTAGGATAATTTCAAGGCTAGGGTACGTTCCGTTCGAATTGGTTCTTAGTTATGTAGTTAGATGAGAATAGCTATAATAATCCAAAGATAGGGCATCCTTGCTTGCTATTTACCAACTTCTAGATTGAAAGGCTCTACTTCAGAAGACGGGATTTGTTCACAAAAGGAGATTTGAAATAAATTAGAAGTGTTTCTTATGAATATAAAGAATCCCGTCTTCTGAAGTAGAGCCGAATTAGAAGGACGTACTTTCTCTCATCTCCATCTCTGCTCACTACCGCCAATTCATCATTACGATTCTTCATCTCCCACCTGCAAAAAAAACGATGAAACCTCTATTTTACAGGGATAAAAAAATGTTATTCGAATAATATATTATAAAAATACAAAATAAATCATTAAACAATACTCACGTATCATCCTCCAACTTCCTCAGATTGCTAATGCAGACGGTAGTGCCCGTCGGTCCTGAAAGGAATATTATATTGCAGCATCCCATCATTATCTTTCGTCCTACTGCATAATATCTCAATCAATACGCTTTATCGATTTTTTCTCTCTCCTAAAGTACTCTTCAGCCGACTCACCCATCCCGATGGAGGTCTTGAGGAAGTTGTGTAGATCTCCCTCCGTCTTGAATGGAGAATAATGGAGAATTTTTGCCAATGCAGTAGCGTGCTAAAAGGAGTCTCATTGTTATTTCAAGCCTTAGTATTCCCAATATAAATTTCACAGACACATAAGAAATAACTTACATGATTAATAACTAATAAACCTTTGAAATATATGTAATTCATTAATTAATTAAAATAACCTTAGCTGTGTTCTCATCGCCCATTCTGATAGGTTCCAACTTCTTAGTCGCCCGATTCTTCCTGTAGGAGATGCACGGTACGTAGCACTGCAATCAGGGTCATTAATCTCATACCCCACATCCTTCTCCTCCCGCCCAGTACCGTACCCATGACTGCCCCTTCCTCCCCTTCCTCTACCGTACCTTCTGATTGACTACAGTCGCCATATAGCGAAGGCAGATCATTAGAACGGTGTACTCCTCGTTCTTCTTAGTGGCGAGTAGCATCGTCTCGCCCAGACGCATCGATCCACTTAATTAGTTTGATTAATTAATTAAAGCTCATTAATTTTACGGAGCATATTTAACGATTTACAGATTGCATATTACAGCGAGTTCATACAGTACTACTCGTTCCTTCCCACCCTACCGTACCTCTTGAGTCCGTTTCCGAATTGTCCGATGGTAGTCTCATCAGCACGCTTCATCGAGTGTCCGACCAGAATCGTCTTGAGTGCCTCCTTTCTGCAAATTAACCGTTTTATTTTTATTTTATTGATATAATTCCGTTTTAGAAATGTGAGCGATTCGCCAAGCAACTGCGCTAGATGGGAGAAAATCTAAGTGACACGATGGAACAAGGAAACGTAGGGTGGTTCTAAATGCAAGACAACCGAAGATAGAAGTTTCAAAATAGGTAGGATGACTGAACCTACTTGTCAGTTAGACTTTCAGTGAATAGAAGTGTTCAATCAATAGCATGTGCTCGCTACCGTATCTCACCTATCCATTCCCGATCCATCGTCCATCACTAAGATGTGCCTTTTGGTCGCATCGTCCCCTGAGCGAGGAGGGATTATTGATTGGCTATATACGTACTCCACCACAATCCACAATATCATTCCACACTATCAATCGAAAAGCACACCAACCTTTCTTACAACCACGATTATCAATCTTGACATATTTTGCGCCAGAATCGACAGCGTTGTCGATGAGCTCCGCCACACCCGCAAACGGCGACGAGTGCAGAGTTCTGTAATGAGTGGTGTGATTTCACAAACATCGCCTTCACTACAAAGAGGCGTATTATCCTGTTAATAGATATACGGCAGCTTCTACTTGGTAGTTGACGTACCCATTGGCTCGAATATGCTCGGCAGTTATTTGGAGACAGTCCAGTTCCACCAGGTCATCGACGGCTGGGTCACCAGCAGTCGCAGCTCCTGCATGAGAGTAGATTAAATTAAAGAAATTAAATAAAACTTGTAACGTCAATAAATCCGCCCGAATCGTGAAATTTTAGTCGAAATCGCGAAATCTCACCTGGGTCAGCCATAGTTCGAACGCTCCTCGAGTATTCGAGCTGCAAAGACCATAATAAATGCCAACGCCGAACTTAACGATCATCAGATACTCTCCTCTTTTTACGTGTTCTTTCACCAGCGCGAGAGAGTGCGCGAATAGAGGAGAGCACGATAAACTAGCTATGGCTGCGCAGCTTCGTGAAAGCGGCACACAGGCACCGCGGGAAATCCAGAATCATCGCGAAAACGGAGAACCAACAGCCAACGACTTAATCAACCAAAAGCACAACTAAATCATGTCAATTTTTTGGCAACTCAAATATATCAAAGCTGTTGGCAGTAGTTTGAAAAAGTGGTTTACAAGACATATGAACAGACAAACGTTAAGTAATGCAATGCGACGAACATAGACAAAATGCGACGAACATCGACAAAATCGATATTTTATTTAATTATTTGTGCGCGATTCTCTCGTGGTTCTCGCGCAGATCTGCGTGTCTGCAGATCTGATCTGTGGTGTTGTGTGTGAAATACTTTTTGCCGAGTCAAATTTTTGTTTTCGTTTCGATTTTCAATAAATCGTTGTTGTTTGTCGCGCTTATTTATTCCAAACGCTCACATTCTAGTAGCCCTAACACCTCGGCTCAACATTGGCTGGCGATATCGCGTGTGTCCAGCAGTATGAAACTCAAAACCAGGTTTGTCCTGGTTTCACGCAAGAAACTCGCCAGAAAATTCGTCAGTACGATTGAAGACGTGGTTTAGTTCTTGTGATCGTTGTGGGAACTGTGAAACCCGAGTTTTCCGAAGAATTTCGACCATTTCATGCGAGTCGCTCGAAGCGTTTTCAGTGCTTGCTACTTTCCTTTTATAGCTTTATTCCAGATTTAGAATCTTGTGTTGCGAGTCGACTACAATCTCACCGATCGACGAGGCAGGGATGATCCCACTGGTGAAGTTCTTCCCCTCGCAGGCAAGGCGATTCGACGCATGCGAATTGGAGACAAGTACAAGAGAGGAAAGGCGCCCGTCCAACATAAGGAGAAGAACATCAAGTATGTTTTAAATGTGTACTCTTGTTTGGAAACTCAACTAGTGATGTTATTTCGATAGCTCGCGGCTCGCGAGCGGTGACCAGCGCTCGAGCGCAGAACGATTGTAGACAACGAGGCGTACGTGGTTCGATCGATCTTTCTCCAATTAGTACTATGGCATTAGTATTAACCCATTCTCTTCAATCATTCTGCGTTCGAGCGCTTTTTTGTTTCACTTTCTCTCTTTCAAGTGTCGATTGGAGATCAGAAGCTGGAAGAGCAGGGAGGCGAGAGATTGAAGAAGGAACACGAGGATGATATCGATTTCTAGTCGAGGTATTATTGTTTTGATCGGCGTTAATGGCATGCGATATATATAAGGAGGTGTCAGGTTTTTTTCTGGATCCCTCAACTAGTTTAACATGTTCAACTAGTTCAGCAAAGATTTTACATGTTGAATTGTTGTATTTTGGCTTAAAACACGGCACTGAGCGAAGAATTTATGCAACAAAATAAAACTAGTTGAGCGATTCAGAAATAACCTCTGACATCTCCTTATATTGCTCAAATGACCGGTCTAATATTAGTGTATTCAGGACTCGGAGGAGAATGCGATGGAGACTCGAGAGTCAATTAAAGTGGGAGAAGATGGAAGGAAGACGACTATCAGACATGTGATGGTCCCATCTCAAGAAGACATTGAAGAGGTGATGCTTGAGAGGAAGAAACTAGCACTGATCGGTAAGTTCCTCTCTTGATCTACGAAGCGGAAGTACCGTATCCCTTCCCCATGTCATTTCCGTTCCACTATTGATTAAAACTTATATTTATTGTACTGCTCGAGCAATTCATTTGAAATGTTGTTTTCGAACTGTTACGTTTGATCGATCTCTTGTTTACTCAATTGTAATTTATCAATGGTCGATAGGAATAAATTGGTGACAGTATTCGATTAATAATGGCTGGTTGATATCTGTCCAAAAGCAGTTCGATACCTTCGTACGTAGATCATATTATAACGGTTCTCTCCTAGATGGACCAAGTATCCGGCCTGGATAAAAAGAAGAAGAAAGGACGTCCGAGTTAGTTTGCCCATATAATTTAAATATATATATATATTTCTAATTTAATTAATATTTGAGAGGCAAACGTGGACGATCTGGCTACTCGTTTGACCAAGACGAATGCGGGCGAGGACTACCAAGAAGTGTGCATCAAGAATGTATTCGAGTCAGTTCACAGATTGGCATGATTACCATCATATTCCTCTTTTCAGTCGAATCACATTCCAATCTACGGGAGGGATCAAGCCCCGTATTCCCGATCCGTAAGTTTCTCTCGTCTATTCCATTTGCTAGTAGATTAATCTTTGATCTCTTCCATTCAGTGACATTACCAAGTCTCTTCCCTCCAAATTGGTGTCTAATCTGGTATCAATGGGAATCACTCAACTTTTGCCCACTCAGAGATACACACTGCCACTTCTCGTTGAACGTATGTTGCCATTGGGGGGATAGATCGGGATATGAGTGGGATTTATTATTTACTGAACGATTAACCATGCTTCAGATGACATGGATGTATTCGTGGGAGCAGCGACTGGACATGGAAAGACACTCGCCTTCCTCATTCCCATCACGGTCGGAGTAAGTCCCCCTTCTCCCTCTCCCTCTCCCTCTCCCCCTTCCCTCCCTCCCTCCCTCCCTCCATTCTCTCCCTCAGTTACTCCGTTCTCTCCCTCGCGATATCTCTTCATGCCGTCGTCCTCTCGCTCTCGTCATTGCCAACACTCAAGTACTCCAAGTGCAGACTTTCCGAGTGTGTCAGGACCTTGTGGCTGGTCAGTCCCTCCTTCCCCTCCCTCCCCTCTCCCCTCCCTCCCCTCTCCCCTCCCTCCCCTCTCCCCTCCCTCCCCTCTCCCCTCCCTCCCCTCTCCCCTCCCTCCCCTCTCCCCTCCCTCCCCTCTCCCCTCCCTCCCCTCTCCCCTCCCTCCCCTCTCCCCTCCCTCCCCTCTCCCCTCCCTCCCCTCTCCCCTCCCTCCCCTCTCCCCTCCCTCCCCTCTCCCCTCCTCCCTTTCCCCTCCCTCCCCCCTCCCTCCCCTCTCCCCTCCCCCCTCCCTCCCCCCCCTCCCCCCTCTCCCCTTTCTCTCACCAGTCGGTAATCTGTGGTTGCAGGGACTGGGCTGAGAGTGGCTCTCGTCTGTGGACAGATCAATATGATGGACCAGAGAAAGCAGATTGAGTGAGTGGAGGGGGGAGAGGAGTCTATGAGTGATCATCCCAGGAAGGGATGCGATATCGTCATTGCTACCACTGGTCGACTCCTACACTTCCTCAAGGAGAAACAGGTCACGTTTGCTCACTGCATATGCATGTGTGATAGATCAATATTGTACTAACCTGTTTAATGGATGGTTGACTTACCTCTATCAGTGAACTCCGGATAATGATAAGGAAAGTAGATATATATATATATATATATATATATATATATAAATAAATATAATAAATAAGGAGGTATAATTGATGGATGATTCAGCTCTCGTTGGAAGATCTTCAGTATTATGCCTACGATGAAGCGGATAAGATGACACAGGGAGGATCATTCAGAGAGGAGGTCGCTGAAATCGACACCTACATCCCTCCGGAGACAAAGGTAGGCACCCACCCCTCCTTTCCCCCTCCTCCTCCCTTTCCCCCTCCATCTCCTCTTCTTCTCACAAGGGAGTGACCGGAACTCACATATCTCGATTCACTTCGTTTCTTCATGGTAGAAGGTACCCCCCCCCCCCCCCCCCCCCAAGAGATTCACAAGACCGTTTTCAAAAGTTGCAAAATCCTCATAGGAGCCGAGATATTCGATATTCAATTTGGGTGATGCTCTCTCCATTGATTTCACATTTGCATTTACATGCAATACCATCTGCTTCTCTCGCCCTCATTCCATCTGCTTGGATGGCTGCGAGGTAGTGATCCGGTATTCCGAACCAGAAGGTTGTTGGTACGGATCCTGGTTAGGCTCTATTTTGTTTTGCACCTTTTTGGAGCATTTATCGATCGATTCTGATTGTTGTTGCATGTATAGATATCGAATTCCGAACGTGTAACAGTTTTATTCTTTCCTCGTGGTGTTAACACCAAGGCATGTTCTTCTGTTGGTTGTCTGTCATTGAGTTTCATCCTTTGCCCCGTGTGTGACAAGACTTGGTGCTTCGAATGCTATGTCATCGAGTATCACGATTGTTGAATAAAACTGTTACACGTTCGGAATTCGATATCTATACATGCAACAACAATCAGAATCGATCGATAAATGCTCCAAAAAGGTGCAAAACAAAATAGAGCCTAACCAGGATCCGTACCAACAACCTTCTGGTTCGGAATACTGGATCACTACCTCGCAGCCATCCAAGCAGATGGAATGAGGGCGAGAGAAGCAGATGGTATTGCATGTAAATGCATATGTGAAATCAATGGAGAGAGCATCACCCAAATTGAATATCGAATATCTCGGCTCCTATGAGGATTTTGCAACTTTTGAAAACGGTCTTGTGAATCTCTTGGGGGGGGGGGGGTACCTTCTACCATGAAGAAACGAAGTGAATCGAGATATGTGAGTTCCGGTCACTCCCTTGTCAGGCTAAACTTCGTTCTTGTTTCTTCACTGCAACTCTTGATGCGATGGGTGCCTTCGAGAATATGTACAGGTATGTGGATAAGATATTAATTATTAGCTAAATGATTATAATTTCGAGGGAAGACAAATTCTGCCAGATTCGTGTACCGGGAAATCCATTGATCACTCACGTGATCATTCCTATCGATCCGGAGAATGAGTGTGATGACAAGAAGTCGCTGATCCTCATGCAACTTCTACGGGTTTGTTGTTACTTGTTCTGTTACGTAATAATATTCATATTCATATTCTTTATTCACCAACGCATTAGGGAGCGGGAGGGACGTGTATGGTAGGGTAGGTGGTATTTTGGAAGCTCGGGCGAGCTTGAAAGGGTATAATGATGGGAATTCAGCGTGATCTGAAGAGTCAAGGACGCGACATTGGTGACACTTCAAAGGAGCCGTATAAACACAAAGTGAGTCTCCATCTCTCCATTTAACACCATTCCTTGTTCCTTTTAGACGGTAGTCTTCGTTGAATTGAAAGATACGTGTAACTGGCTGAATGCTTATCTCCGAATGTACGGATTCTCAGTGGGACTTGTCAATAGGTACGCTATTTCTCATGGTCCATTGACTGATTAATCAGATGCATTTCAGTGATAACTCTCTACACATGCGAAATAGCATCATCCAGAAATTCTGTGATGGAGAGATTCAAGGTAAACTTATAACGTTTACATAGGCAAAAACAATCCCCTCTTCCAATACTCTCTCAACTCCATACCCCTCTCTCTTCCTTCCATTGTGTCTCTCCCCGAACCTATTCGGGACCTTGGAGTCTATATCGACTCAACTCTCTCTTTCCTTCCACACACTGATCTCGTTTGTAAAAAAGCACTAAAGCTAATTTATCTGCTTTTTCGATCTGTATCATGTACGTCCAGTGATCCCTACATTAGAGCTTATCGTTCATTCATTGTACCCATTCTCGAATACGCCTCACCAGTCTGGTCCCCTTCCGCTAAAGGCCCCATTAGACAATTAGAGAAATGCCAGCATCTCTTCACGCGACTGTTGCACTATCGTACATCTCCTCATATTTCATTCCCGCCTTCTTATGATCAGAGACTAGCCCAGTCACACTTAAAATCTTTGTACCTTCGCCGTGTAGTAGCTGATATTGTATTCTCTCTAAAGATTGTTAATGGGATTGTAAATCTTCCTATGTCTAGTTTCTATTCATTTCGTAATGTGTCTTCTAGAAATAATGCTTTCTCTCTTCATATTCCCATTGCTCGAAGAGAGAATTTGCGATCTTCCTTTTCTCACCGTTCTATTCGCTTTCTTTGTAAGATCCATAAAATTGTTGATCCCAAGTTCTCTCTGTCTACTATCAAACTTCGCCTGTTGTCTAACCCCGACACTACCCACATTCTCCAGATAGAGATTCCAAAACTGTAGCTTCATTCCTCCCTTCCCTCCCTTGCTCTGATCCATACGATATACATGGATCGAACGGTCTCCTCCCGTTCCGAGGCTTCGTCCACCTCGTAAATCAAGAGCAACTCTGGGAATGTGCAATATACGAAGTTCGCTCCCCCCTCCCTCCCCTCATCTACATCGATCCCTGTCCCTTCCTCCTTCCCTCAACTCTTCTTATTACTGTATATGTTAATTCACATGCTGTCACACCCTTTGGGGCGTATCAAATAAATAAAAAAAAAAAAAAAACGTTATTAATAATTTATTTTAATTAAATTTGTTATTAATAGCTTTGGTCGCAACTGACTCGATGGCTAGAGGACACGATATTCCCAATGTGACTCATGTGAGTTTGAATCCATCAATACATATTTATTTTTTTCAAATTAAGTAATCAATAACAAGTGGATAGAGGGTGATGTGTTCTTCTCATGACAGGTCATCAACTACGACATGGCTGACAATGCCCTCGATACATTCAAGCATCGAGCAGGAAGAACCGCCAGAATCGGACACAAGGGTGAGTGGGGAGGATGAGGCAACTTCTACGGGTTTGTTTATATTTGTTCTGTTATGTAATAATATTCTTATTAATATTCTTTATTCACCAACGCATTAGGGAGGGAGAGGGGGAGGGAGGGGGGAAGTATGATTAGTATGGTGTGTTCCCTTCCAGGAACATGCACTACTCTCCTGCCTCGCAGCAAGTTCCTTCTCTTCGACGACGATCCTATTCGTTCCACCACATACACTGAAATCGATCCAAGGAGGAGGAGAGCGAAGGAGTTGGCTCATGTAAGATCATATTAGCTAATTACTTATCTGTTTATAAAAATAAATTCTAAAATGGTAATTATAATAGTACGTGATTTTGCTAGTTTATTTTGTCGAAACCCACACTGTGAAATAGACAGTCAGATTGCCTTTATTCGGTCGATTGCCCCTCCTTCTCTCAACTACTCGTCTCTTCTCTTTCAGTATCTCGTCATCGAATGTGGGCAGAAGATTCCGAAATGTCTCCAGAAGCCGGCACTCAATGCAGTCAGAGTGCGTTGACGCCCATTCCACTAATAGTGAGAAAGGAGAGGCTCAATCTTCCCTTCGATCCATCTCTCAATTCCATACATTTTCAGTATCCTCGATGGACCAAAAATATGTAGTGACAGAACTGAGGGGGGGGGGGGTGAAATATTTAGTTACTGAACCGAGTTTGTATGAAATATATAGTGACAGGACAGTGGAGGGAACTAAATATGTAGTGACTCGAACCGCGGGGATTTGCGGCAGGGGTCGAATGCCTAACTAGTCAATATGTGTGGGTTGATTTTGTGAACTTTCGAAAATTTAGTGAAAATTTGCCAAAAAATGTGGATTGATTTCAAAAATTTGCCTATTTTTTCCCCTATTTTTCCAATTTGGTCAAAATTTGTGGATTGACTGCGTCGAGTCCGACCAAATTTTCGATCCCTGATTTACGGTGTCAAAACGTATGCTCAATTCTCTCTGTTTCAGGATGAATTGCAGCTGTTGTGGGGAAAGACGATTGAAGATCCATACAATTGGATGATTAAAGAGATGGGATTGGAAGTGCATGATGGAGCCAAGCAAAAACAGATGGCTAAGGGAGAGAAGATTGAGAAGACGGAGAAGGAGAAGAGGAAAGAGAGGAAGAGGGAGAAACAGGAGTTGTACTGTAAACCTCGCCCTATCCCTCCATCCCACTCTGAACCAGTGGAGGAGCAAGAGGAGAAGGAAGAAGCTGAGAAGAAGGAGAAGGAGAAGAGAGAAGAAGAGAAGAAAGAAGACGAGAAGAAAGCAAGGGAAGAAGAGAGGGTCGTGCCTCCTGTCAAGGTGGCAACCTTACATGAGGATGGAACTCCCTTATTCGATGTGAGTCACACTTGTTATACCTTAGAATCATTTTTGTGTCATCTAGAATATATATTGATCTCCCTTCTTTTAGGCATCGGAGACTGAAAGGGAGACAGAGAGTGATGATGAAGATAGTGGAGGAGTCACTATTGATGAGAGCGAATGGGACGATGTGAGTGGGGGGGGGAGGTGTACGGTAGTGAGGAATTATTGATTGTTATTCATTGTAGGAACAATACTTCCTCGGGGATGACTACCCTACGGACAGTGATTCGGAGTGTCCCAAGGTGACCATTGAGAGAGGAGACAAGCCATGAGACGGAGGGGGGGGGGTACGGTAGAAAGGGCATTCTCATGAGTGGAGTATTGCTCATCTTTGGTTGTATGAAAAGTGAATAATTCTCAATTCCAGCTTAATGATTCTAACGAGACACTTGTGGATGAGGAACCGAGTGGACCAGTGGATATGAGATGGACTAGTGATGATGACGAGGCGGAGGTCGATGCAGAGACACAGGTACTGTAGACACACCACGGGTACTGTAGACACACCACGAGTACTCTGGATATATTACATGTAGCAATTGTACTAAACTGCTCTTCATCCATAACCGATTATCACCAGATGGAATGTGAAAGATTAAATAATGGCCGGGGAGAGGGGGAACCTCTCCCTTTAGTGAATCATCATGGCCTTTTCAAGAAGGAAAGGCAAGGAGGAAATAACTATACGACCGTACATATGATGGAATCATTACAGTAGGAATTTATGAACTTAATTGCAGGGAGGGATAAGAGATGGACTGAATGAAGACTATGAGGGACAGGGAGGAGATTATCAATGGAAGGACGAAGAAACATTGATGGAGAGTAGAGAAGTGAAGGAAGATGAGGAAAGAGGTGGCCATGATAGTGATGTGGACTAGATATATCTCATTGTCAGTGGTTATGTGGATATCTCAATATTCATTTGTTTCTATATGAAGCGTTAGTATTTAATTAAATTGTGATCGAATTTATTTATCCCGTATGAATCCATAGTTCATTGTTGTTACAGTTACTTGTTCGCTCGATTGTTGTTATTGATTTTTGCTGATCATGTTAATAAATGTGTTGATGGTTCGAAGATGTTCTCGCATCAAATGACGGATATTTTCTCTCGTTGGATTCTTCCGTATTTTTTGTAGTTATGAAGAAACGAGGAGCACTCTACATGGTATCTATACATAGCTGTGCGTATGTCCGAATCTCCACCTGCGGGCGGGAGTCGAACCTGCCTGCGTCGGCATGCCAGTCAGACACCATGCCCATTAGTGACTGGGCTGCTGTCAGATCGCACAGTGCACTCCATTCTATCTAGTGATGGGGTAGGGCGCGGTTTTAACCTACTACCTAATACTATCGTACATTATCTCCCAATTATAAATCGAACTACTGTACCATACCGTACCCACAGTTGAGTGATCTACACCGGACTACTCACTTGGTCTGCGATCAATGAAACAAATGTAGCTTCGATTCTAGGATATTAACAAGATTTTATCGATTAGCCGGGACAATTATGCGATCTTCAAATGCTATGCGGAATTGTAACAACACGAATCATAACCGTGATTGGTGAACTAAAAGAGGAACATTGACAGTTAACGGAGAACACTATTAAACTGGCGACTGGCGAAAAAATGCAGAGCTACAGCGGATAAAAAATACGTTTTGATAACGAATGCATGTTAGAAATGGTAACAGGGAATAAGAGGGAAGACAACTGGGATGGTACCGATCTAGACGTTTTCGACGGAACTTTTCTTCTAAATGGATAAGAAGTAGAGGGGGAGGAGGGGATAGAGATAGATGAAGAGAGGGGGGGGGGACAGGTAAGAGGAATAGAGAATTAAATAAGCCTGGGGTTGAATGACTACTACAAATAACATAGGAAGGGTCGTCATAAGCAACAGGAACATAATAAGAACTGAGATAGCAACAGGCGAAAATATCACCGAAACTTTGCCCGCTCGAAAAAGGAGAAAGTGGGAGTGAGAGAGAACAGAGAGAAATAGTTGGAGCTGAACAAAAGGATACCAAACATGCTCGGAAAAAAGAACAAGAAACAGTAACAAATGTGTTTCAAATGCAATCAACAAGAGAAGAAAAGCGAAAGAATCAAAAATGATTGATACTAGGGAATATATTGTAAAAGAGGGAAACAACTGGGCTAGAGTTACCGATCTAGATGTTTTCAACGGAACTTTTCTTCGAAATTGATACGAAATAGAGGAGAGGGGAGGGGGCTAGAGAATTAGATTCGCCTGAGGTTGAATTTCATATAAAAATAACATGGGAGGATCATCATAAGCAACAGGGGACAGAGCAAGCAGGACCTCTGATATTGGCAGGCGAAAAATGACTATTCGAAACGAGGCAGTGTGTAATAGTGAGAGAGAACAGAGAAAACAATAGTGGGTAGCAGAACAAAACTTGAGGCAACCAACTAAGCTAGGGGAGAAACGAACACAAACAATGACAAATGTGTTTTCAAGGCCAACAACACGGGAAGGTATGCGATGGACGCAAAAACAATTGAGATGAGGGGTATACTGTAGGTTTCCCAGCGGAGGCTGGTTGTGGCTCAAATATTGCGAGGAGGAGGAGGAGGCGGTTGGATCGTGGGATCTGCTATGCGATAGCCCATTGGAAGGTAAATCGAGCCATGTCGGGTCTGCAATCACATCATCACTATTATGAGGCCGGTCGCCTACTATTCAATCAAACATGCGCAGGGATTGGGACAGTGATTTTTCAAAAAAACTGGTTAAAGAGGTTATCGATGGTGCTTAACATCATGGTCGACTTCATTTTGCACCAATTCGATCGGTGCAGCCGGGCTGCATCAGCGCTGCAAATCATGGTTTTTTTCAGTTTCTCAGGTTGCAGTGAACCAAATGTTCTGAAAATTTAACATCACATGCAAAAGGACATGGGTAATCCAACCATGCCATGTACATGCTCTGGATACCAAGCATACAGTTTTTGTCCGACACTTTTTGAATATAAGGATATAAGGGAAATGAAAAGAGTTTCACTCGAAAAGACAGAACACTGAGGGAAAAGGGCGAAATACGAACTGAAACTCATTCCATTCCTCACTCATTGTGCGAACTGCGCGGCGAAAGATTAATAATTGTCGGCACAGAACTGAAGATTGTGGAAAAATGATAACTTCAAAACCCATACTATTTATACAAAAAATGATCCTCCCGACGCATCTTCCTGAATAAAAAGCTAGTTCCACTACCTCCTTATATTCAAAAAGTGTCGGTCAAAAACGGTATGCTTGGTATCCAGAGCATGTACATAGCATGGTTGGATTACCCATGTCCTTTTGCATGTGATGTTAAATTTTCAGAACATTTGGTTCACTGCAACCTGAGAAAATGAAAAACCATGATTTGCAGCGCTGATGCAGCCCGGCTGCACCGATCGAATTGGTGCAAAATGAAGTCGACCATGATGTTAAGCACCATCGATAACCTCTTTACCCAGTTTTTCGAAAAATCACTGTCCCAACCCCTGGTTGAATAGTAGGCGACCGGCCTCATATTTGACAGCCATACACCCTCTCCTGTTTCTCCCCGATTAACTCTTATACACATCTGATTTTTGTGTGTGTGTGCCAAAAGAGATCAATAATCAGCTCTACTAGATGTTTTTTCATAAGAACAAGAATCAGAATTTTGCTATTTTCTCGGCAGTTTCGCTCTCTGCATCATTCATTGGCTGCACCTGCCAGCTGCACGTGGGCGCCATCTCACTCGCCGATCTCTGCAACAAAAGATCAAAGATCAAAGACTAAAGGCTGCTCTTCAAAAAATGTTTTACGATGTCCAACTCGGCCCCTTCCCATTTTCATCGTTTCTCTAGACAAGGCCCGACCGCAAGCAGGGGGGACGAGAGGGATGAATTTCAGACTCGAACCAGTTCGGAACAGCGCGACAAGTTTCAGAAACGTATCAAAAAGTTCGAAAGCATTACTCAGGGGTGGTTGACGGGTAACGGTATGTGTTGCCACCCCTCCCGCATACCATTAACCCCATTCGGACCAAGCATATTCACATCTGAGTATGCATCTGGTCAGTTTTATAATTCTTTTAAAGACTTACCGATGCCATGTTCGTGAAGGTTAGTACGCGTCTCGCCGGCTGTCCCATCTCTGCTCCACTGGGGCCGGGCTGCTGCAGCTGCTGCATGATCTCTGCAGCCTGCTCATAGCCACCCGCAAAGACGCGGTAGGCGGCAGCTGCGTCTTGTCTCGGCAGGACAGGCATGGACTCGGAGGAGGAGGATGCAGCTGCAGCGCCTGCTGCAAGGGTTGCATCGCTGTCCTCAACGACCTCCTTGATGGGAGTCGGGACACCACGAGGCGGCACCCTGCAAGAAACTCATGCTGATCCTGAACCAGAATCCTGACATTGCAATCAAACTACACAGCGGAGAGCCAACTCGACAGCATCGACACTAGTTATCTTAGCACTTTAAAAAAAAATTATTAACACCAATGGTTTGGGCGACGGCATTGCGCCTCATTACTTGTGGGTTCGAGCATGGACTGGGATTTATTTGTTCACCCCTACTCTAGATCCGGGCAAGTAGAGCAACTTTCTGTCAGTGGCAGTGTGCCCGCGTTCACCTGGCAGGACCGAGGATCTTCTCCTCAATCTCTGGATCGGGCAGATAGGGAGAGCTGCTGAGGATAGAGACGATCTGCAATGAGATGATGAGTGATAGTGATGAGTCACACAATTCTTTCCCATTGTCTCTGTCTACTCAATTACTTGTGATTTGAGCCCCTCCCCTCCCCCTCTAGAACATTTTCCCCCACTCTTCAGTTCCAATAGGTAGGTTCAGGAGGAGCATAGCCAACGCCCCCCCCCCCCCTTCCTATTCCATCCATTCCCTATGAAAGGCACAAGGATGGTGGAAGAGGAATCCAAGTGCAGGAAGCATTTTGGGATGTGTTCCTAATCCGTTTCGCTCATCACTAATTACCGTACCTTGCCGGAGGTGAAGACCGCGTGGCCGGGATTGTCAGAGTGCGCGGCATACGATAGCTGATCGGCCTGAAAAGAAATTCCCTACTGTATCCAGCAATCAATCAATACTCGGCAGCCACCGTATGCCTACAGTATCCTTCCTCCCACGTACGTGTTCCTTGGTCATGCAGGGCGTGCCAGGCTTGACCATATGATCGGGAGCCTTGCTCAGATCGGGGCAACCACGCATCTGCAATCAATCGATATATAGACATACAGTATCCCCGAGTATATTCCCAAAACTCGTGGTACAGTATGCCGTCCCGTGATAATCCTTTCGATCTGGCGGATCTACACACACACCTCGGATCTAGATCAGGCAGAGAGGATGATAAAGTGTATGACCCACCGAACCCACCCCCTCATCCTACCGTACCTGTAGATGGTTTCTCATGTCGATGCAGAAGAAAGAGCCGGCTCCACACAGAGCACAGCGAAGTCTCATCACGCGAAGATGAGCGACCATATGACGGCGACCATCCTGATCAGGGAGAAATCGATATCATGCATTTTGAGTGTCCTCGAAGGACCAACAACAAATAGTGGCAGGTCATAGATTCGAACGAAATATGCAGCGGTTCAATCGTCTGACATTTTTGGTACCGCAATGTAATACTTCAGATCGTCGAGCGATTGATTAATCGAAATAATATTGAAATCTTCCGTGCACGGATGAATGATTCTCCTGTCAGAGAACCACCCCTCACAGAACACTCCCAAACCACAATTATTTCCAATGCCAACCCCCCCCCCCCCCTCCCCCTCACCCGTATATTCGGCACATTCACATGGCAGTACATGCACTCGTAGTAGCCCTTTCCCGGTGTCAACGTGTCCTGATGCAGCTACAACAAGAGACAATTTTCTCCTTCATACCATATCCGCTCACTACCGTAGTCCCAGATGAAATAGTGATTTCACTTTTCATGGCCAAGTGGTCTAAGGCGGTGTGCAATTTCAATGACAAGGTAGGTAGGGGTTGCGTGGTTCAAATCCGCACTGTGGAAACACTTTTGCCAAGCGTCGAGGAGTTTGGCATGAAGTAGCATAGAGCCTTGATGATACCTCGAAGCTTGTCAAAAATGTTTGCACAGGGCGGGATTCGAACCACGCAGCCTCTACCTACCTTGTCATTGAATTTTCACACCACCTTATACCACTAGGCCAGACGTTGTTTTAACACCCCTATTTCATCTGTGACCGTAGTTCTGATAAATATTGGCAAGATACCGTACTACATGTTATTCCTATGGTACCCTGCCCTCAATCTACCGTAAGCCTACCCTTACGATGAGTCCCGAGAAGAAGATGCTCTGCTGATGCTCGGATAGGAAGACAGGCACCTTCGTGAGGTCACTGCGCTTCGTCCCGTCATTCACTGGCACAATCTGCGTAGAGAGATGATTATCGATTGATTGGCATTCTTGGCCAAGATTAGGAGTCAGTTTGAGACAAGAGATAATGAACATAGATCGGTTCGACGAATCGTAACAACATAATCATCTGGACGAAAAGCCGAGAAAGGTGTCAGCTAAACTACAGTAATCCGTACCATGCCAGTAACTCGAGATGGGGGCAGATACGATAGTAGGTCAATCAATACTGCCCATGGTTACAGTACTCCTTACCATGATCACCTCCTCCAGGTCGGCCAGTTGGTCGAGATTCTGCTTCCTCTTGCCGCTGCTGCCGTTCGTTTCTGAAATGCCAAAAAGTCAGTCCATTCATGCCTGGGGCTCGTCTACCGCAATCTCGTGTGATACTCATAAGTCCCTAGATAACCATGACCATTTGTTACCAAAATTTGTTGACCTACTTCTATATCTACCGTAATCTCCATCCAGAAAGTTACCGTAATCCCTGACCCATGGCTTGTCTCATCTACCGTAATCCCTGACCCATGGCTTGTCTCCTCTCCATCACGACTTTGCCCGCCTTGGGAGTGAACAGGATCGGTTCATGCTTCTTATCCATCTTAATCACATTTGGTTCCCTGAAATTTAAAAACATATATACAAAGCAGTAAACACTAAAAGCTACTGTAATTGGTATTGCAGTGATCTCAGTGAGGTTTCATGTGAGGAGACAGGTGCCAACAAATCCAAGGAAATTGATCAACTTCTCACTTCTTCTCCGGTGTTTTCTCTCTCTTCTTGACAAGAGTCACGAGCGGCAAAACCTTCTCCTTCTTCTTCCTCTTCCTTAAAGACTTCAATCAAAGTTGTATTTTTTTTTACCGTTCCCAGCGCATTAAAACGCAATAACAACTTTTTCTACTAAAAATACAGCTTTAGAGTTACATCGATAATAACATGTATACCCACTTTTTCTCCTCTTTAGACGTTCCCGCATCTTCGCTCTCATCGGCCGTGGCTGCAAAAAAAAATCATAATTTTCATGCAAGATCACAGAAAAGAGAACAGAAGGGGAGTCAGACTCGGTACTTTGCGTCATGGTGGAAGACGATGTACTTGTTCCTTTTTTAGTGAAGTCAGCAAAAGGGGACGAGAGGGAGGGGGGGAGGGAGATACTGACATTGATCGAGGTTCTGGCTTGAAGTGTCTCCCTCTCCCCCATCTTTTAGGCATCGGAGACTGAAAGGGAGACAGAGAGTGATGATGAAGATAGTGGAGGAGTCACTATTGATGAGAGCGAATGGGACGATGTGAGTGGGGGGGGGAGGTGTACGGTAGTGAGGAATTATTGATTGTTATTCATTGTAGGAACAATACTTCCTCGGGGATGACTACCCTACGGACAGTGATTCGGAGTGTCCCAAGGTGACCATTGAGAGAGGAGACAAGCCATGAGACGGAGGGGGGGGGGGGGTACGGTAGAAAGGGCATTCTCATGAGTGGAGTATTGCTCATCTTTGGTTGTATGAAAAGTGAATAATTCTCAATTCCAGCTTAATGATTCTAACGAGACACTTGTGGATGAGGAACCGAGTGGACCAGTGGATATGAGATGGACTAGTGATGATGACGAGGCGGAGGTCGATGCAGAGACACAGGTACTGTAGACACACCACGGGTACTGTAGACACACCACGAGTACTCTGGATATATTACATGTAGCAATTGTACTAAACTGCTCTTCATCCATAACCGATTATCACCAGATGGAATGTGAAAGATTAAATAATGGCCGGGGAGAGGGGGAACCTCTCCCTTTAGTGAATCATCATGGCCTTTTCAAGAAGGAAAGGCAAGGAGGAAATAACTATACGACCGTACATATGATGGAATCATTACAGTAGGAATTTATGAACTTAATTGCAGGGAGGGATAAGAGATGGACTGAATGAAGACTATGAGGGACAGGGAGGAGATTATCAATGGAAGGACGAAGAAACATTGATGGAGAGTAGAGAAGTGAAGGAAGATGAGGAAAGAGGTGGCCATGATAGTGATGTGGACTAGATATATCTCATTGTCAGTGGTTATGTGGATATCTCAATATTCATTTGTTTCTATATGAAGCGTTAGTATTTAATTAAATTGTGATCGAATTTATTTATCCCGTATGAATCCATAGTTCATTGTTGTTACAGTTACTTGTTCGCTCGATTGTTGTTATTGATTTTTGCTGATCATGTTAATAAATGTGTTGATGGTTCGAAGATGTTCTCGCATCAAATGACGGATATTTTCTCTCGTTGGATTCTTCCGTATTTTTTGTAGTTATGAAGAAACGAGGAGCACTCTACATGGTATCTATACATAGCTGTGCGTATGTCCGAATCTCCACCTGCGGGCGGGAGTCGAACCTGCCTGCGTCGGCATGCCAGTCAGACACCATGCCCATTAGTGACTGGGCTGCTGTCAGATCGCACAGTGCACTCCATTCTATCTAGTGATGGGGTAGGGCGCGGTTTTAACCTACTACCTAATACTATCGTACATTATCTCCCAATTATAAATCGAACTACTGTACCATACCGTACCCACAGTTGAGTGATCTACACCGGACTACTCACTTGGTCTGCGATCAATGAAACAAATGTAGCTTCGATTCTAGGATATTAACAAGATTTTATCGATTAGCCGGGACAATTATGCGATCTTCAAATGCTATGCGGAATTGTAACAACACGAATCATAACCGTGATTGGTGAACTAAAAGAGGAACATTGACAGTTAACGGAGAACACTATTAAACTGGCGACTGGCGAAAAAATGCAGAGCTACAGCGGATAAAAAATACGTTTTGATAACGAATGCATGTTAGAAATGGTAACAGGGAATAAGAGGGAAGACAACTGGGATGGTACCGATCTAGACGTTTTCGACGGAACTTTTCTTCTAAATGGATAAGAAGTAGAGGGGGAGGAGGGGATAGAGATAGATGAAGAGAGGGGGGGGGGACAGGTAAGAGGAATAGAGAATTAAATAAGCCTGGGGTTGAATGACTACTACAAATAACATAGGAAGGGTCGTCATAAGCAACAGGAACATAATAAGAACTGAGATAGCAACAGGCGAAAATATCACCGAAACTTTGCCCGCTCGAAAAAGGAGAAAGTGGGAGTGAGAGAGAACAGAGAGAAATAGTTGGAGCTGAACAAAAGGATACCAAACATGCTCGGAAAAAAGAACAAGAAACAGTAACAAATGTGTTTCAAATGCAATCAACAAGAGAAGAAAAGCGAAAGAATCAAAAATGATTGATACTAGGGAATATATTGTAAAAGAGGGAAACAACTGGGCTAGAGTTACCGATCTAGATGTTTTCAACGGAACTTTTCTTCGAAATTGATACGAAATAGAGGAGAGGGGAGGGGGCTAGAGAATTAGATTCGCCTGAGGTTGAATTTCATATAAAAATAACATGGGAGGATCATCATAAGCAACAGGGACAGAGCAAGCAGGACCTCTGATATTGGCAGGCGAAAAATGACTATTCGAAACGAGGCAGTGTGTAATAGTGAGAGAGAACAGAGAAAACAATAGTGGGTAGCAGAACAAAACTTGAGGCAACCAACTAAGCTAGGGGAGAAACGAACACAAACAATGACAAATGTGTTTTCAAGGCCAACAACACGGGAAGGTATGCGATGGACGCAAAAACAATTGAGATGAGGGGTATACTGTAGGTTTCCCAGCGGAGGCTGGTTGTGGCTCAAATATTGCGAGGAGGAGGAGGAGGCGGTTGGATCGTGGGATCTGCTATGCGATAGCCCATTGGAAGGTAAATCGAGCCATGTCGGGTCTGCAATCACATCATCACTATTATGAGGCCGGTCGCCTACTATTCAATCAAACATGCGCAGGGATTGGGACAGTGATTTTTCAAAAAAACTGGTTAAAGAGGTTATCGATGGTGCTTAACATCATGGTCGACTTCATTTTGCACCAATTCGATCGGTGCAGCCGGGCTGCATCAGCGCTGCAAATCATGGTTTTTTTCAGTTTCTCAGGTTGCAGTGAACCAAATGTTCTGAAAATTTAACATCACATGCAAAAGGACATGGGTAATCCAACCATGCCATGTACATGCTCTGGATACCAAGCATACAGTTTTTGTCCGACACTTTTTGAATATAAGGATATAAGGGAAATGAAAAGAGTTTCACTCGAAAAGACAGAACACTGAGGGAAAAGGGCGAAATACGAACTGAAACTCATTCCATTCCTCACTCATTGTGCGAACTGCGCGGCGAAAGATTAATAATTGTCGGCACAGAACTGAAGATTGTGGAAAAATGATAACTTCAAAACCCATACTATTTATACAAAAAATGATCCTCCCGACGCATCTTCCTGAATAAAAAGCTAGTTCCACTACCTCCTTATATTCAAAAAGTGTCGGTCAAAAACGGTATGCTTGGTATCCAGAGCATGTACATAGCATGGTTGGATTACCCATGTCCTTTTGCATGTGATGTTAAATTTTCAGAACATTTGGTTCACTGCAACCTGAGAAAATGAAAAACCATGATTTGCAGCGCTGATGCAGCCCGGCTGCACCGATCGAATTGGTGCAAAATGAAGTCGACCATGATGTTAAGCACCATCGATAACCTCTTTACCCAGTTTTTCGAAAAATCACTGTCCCAACCCCTGGTTGAATAGTAGGCGACCGGCCTCATATTTGACAGCCATACACCCTCTCCTGTTTCTCCCCGATTAACTCTTATACACATCTGATTTTTGTGTGTGTGTGCCAAAAGAGATCAATAATCAGCTCTACTAGATGTTTTTTCATAAGAACAAGAATCAGAATTTTGCTATTTTCTCGGCAGTTTCGCTCTCTGCATCATTCATTGGCTGCACCTGCCAGCTGCACGTGGGCGCCATCTCACTCGCCGATCTCTGCAACAAAAGATCAAAGATCAAAGACTAAAGGCTGCTCTTCAAAAAATGTTTTACGATGTCCAACTCGGCCCCTTCCCATTTTCATCGTTTCTCTAGACAAGGCCCGACCGCAAGCAGGGGGGACGAGAGGGATGAATTTCAGACTCGAACCAGTTCGGAACAGCGCGACAAGTTTCAGAAACGTATCAAAAAGTTCGAAAGCATTACTCAGGGGTGGTTGACGGGTAACGGTATGTGTTGCCACCCCTCCCGCATACCATTAACCCCATTCGGACCAAGCATATTCACATCTGAGTATGCATCTGGTCAGTTTTATAATTCTTTTAAAGACTTACCGATGCCATGTTCGTGAAGGTTAGTACGCGTCTCGCCGGCTGTCCCATCTCTGCTCCACTGGGGCCGGGCTGCTGCAGCTGCTGCATGATCTCTGCAGCCTGCTCATAGCCACCCGCAAAGACGCGGTAGGCGGCAGCTGCGTCTTGTCTCGGCAGGACAGGCATGGACTCGGAGGAGGAGGATGCAGCTGCAGCGCCTGCTGCAAGGGTTGCATCGCTGTCCTCAACGACCTCCTTGATGGGAGTCGGGACACCACGAGGCGGCACCCTGCAAGAAACTCATGCTGATCCTGAACCAGAATCCTGACATTGCAATCAAACTACACAGCGGAGAGCCAACTCGACAGCATCGACACTAGTTATCTTAGCACTTTAAAAAAAAATTATTAACACCAATGGTTTGGGCGACGGCATTGCGCCTCATTACTTGTGGGTTCGAGCATGGACTGGGATTTATTTGTTCACCCCTACTCTAGATCCGGGCAAGTAGAGCAACTTTCTGTCAGTGGCAGTGTGCCCGCGTTCACCTGGCAGGACCGAGGATCTTCTCCTCAATCTCTGGATCGGGCAGATAGGGAGAGCTGCTGAGGATAGAGACGATCTGCAATGAGATGATGAGTGATAGTGATGAGTCACACAATTCTTTCCCATTGTCTCTGTCTACTCAATTACTTGTGATTTGAGCCCCTCCCCTCCCCCTCTAGAACATTTTCCCCCACTCTTCAGTTCCAATAGGTAGGTTCAGGAGGAGCATAGCCAACGCCCCCCCCCCCCCCTTCCTATTCCATCCATTCCCTATGAAAGGCACAAGGATGGTGGAAGAGGAATCCAAGTGCAGGAAGCATTTTGGGATGTGTTCCTAATCCGTTTCGCTCATCACTAATTACCGTACCTTGCCGGAGGTGAAGACCGCGTGGCCGGGATTGTCAGAGTGCGCGGCATACGATAGCTGATCGGCCTGAAAAGAAATTCCCTACTGTATCCAGCAATCAATCAATACTCGGCAGCCACCGTATGCCTACAGTATCCTTCCTCCCACGTACGTGTTCCTTGGTCATGCAGGGCGTGCCAGGCTTGACCATATGATCGGGAGCCTTGCTCAGATCGGGGCAACCACGCATCTGCAATCAATCGATATATAGACATACAGTATCCCCGAGTATATTCCCAAAACTCGTGGTACAGTATGCCGTCCCGTGATAATCCTTTCGATCTGGCGGATCTACACACACACCTCGGATCTAGATCAGGCAGAGAGGATGATAAAGTGTATGACCCACCGAACCCACCCCCTCATCCTACCGTACCTGTAGATGGTTTCTCATGTCGATGCAGAAGAAAGAGCCGGCTCCACACAGAGCACAGCGAAGTCTCATCACGCGAAGATGAGCGACCATATGACGGCGACCATCCTGATCAGGGAGAAATCGATATCATGCATTTTGAGTGTCCTCGAAGGACCAACAACAAATAGTGGCAGGTCATAGATTCGAACGAAATATGCAGCGGTTCAATCGTCTGACATTTTTGGTACCGCAATGTAATACTTCAGATCGTCGAGCGATTGATTAATCGAAATAATATTGAAATCTTCCGTGCACGGATGAATGATTCTCCTGTCAGAGAACCACCCCTCACAGAACACTCCCAAACCACAATTATTTCCAATGCCAACCCCCCCCCCCCCCCTCCCCCTCACCCGTATATTCGGCACATTCACATGGCAGTACATGCACTCGTAGTAGCCCTTTCCCGGTGTCAACGTGTCCTGATGCAGCTACAACAAGAGACAATTTTCTCCTTCATACCATATCCGCTCACTACCGTAGTCCCAGATGAAATAGTGATTTCACTTTTCATGGCCAAGTGGTCTAAGGCGGTGTGCAATTTCAATGACAAGGTAGGTAGGGGTTGCGTGGTTCAAATCCGCACTGTGGAAACACTTTTGCCAAGCGTCGAGGAGTTTGGCATGAAGTAGCATAGAGCCTTGATGATACCTCGAAGCTTGTCAAAAATGTTTGCACAGGGCGGGATTCGAACCACGCAGCCTCTACCTACCTTGTCATTGAATTTTCACACCACCTTATACCACTAGGCCAGACGTTGTTTTAACACCCCTATTTCATCTGTGACCGTAGTTCTGATAAATATTGGCAAGATACCGTACTACATGTTATTCCTATGGTACCCTGCCCTCAATCTACCGTAAGCCTACCCTTACGATGAGTCCCGAGAAGAAGATGCTCTGCTGATGCTCGGATAGGAAGACAGGCACCTTCGTGAGGTCACTGCGCTTCGTCCCGTCATTCACTGGCACAATCTGCGTAGAGAGATGATTATCGATTGATTGGCATTCTTGGCCAAGATTAGGAGTCAGTTTGAGACAAGAGATAATGAACATAGATCGGTTCGACGAATCGTAACAACATAATCATCTGGACGAAAAGCCGAGAAAGGTGTCAGCTAAACTACAGTAATCCGTACCATGCCAGTAACTCGAGATGGGGGCAGATACGATAGTAGGTCAATCAATACTGCCCATGGTTACAGTACTCCTTACCATGATCACCTCCTCCAGGTCGGCCAGTTGGTCGAGATTCTGCTTCCTCTTGCCGCTGCTGCCGTTCGTTTCTGAAATGCCAAAAAGTCAGTCCATTCATGCCTGGGGCTCGTCTACCGCAATCTCGTGTGATACTCATAAGTCCCTAGATAACCATGACCATTTGTTACCAAAATTTGTTGACCTACTTCTATATCTACCGTAATCTCCATCCAGAAAGTTACCGTAATCCCTGACCCATGGCTTGTCTCATCTACCGTAATCCCTGACCCATGGCTTGTCTCCTCTCCATCACGACTTTGCCCGCCTTGGGAGTGAACAGGATCGGTTCATGCTTCTTATCCATCTTAATCACATTTGGTTCCCTGAAATTTAAAAACATATATACAAAGCAGTAAACACTAAAAGCTACTGTAATTGGTATTGCAGTGATCTCAGTGAGGTTTCATGTGAGGAGACAGGTGCCAACAAATCCAAGGAAATTGATCAACTTCTCACTTCTTCTCCGGTGTTTTCTCTCTCTTCTTGACAAGAGTCACGAGCGGCAAAACCTTCTCCTTCTTCTTCCTCTTCCTTAAAGACTTCAATCAAAGTTGTATTTTTTTTTACCGTTCCCAGCGCATTAAAACGCAATAACAACTTTTTCTACTAAAAATACAGCTTTAGAGTTACATCGATAATAACATGTATACCCACTTTTTCTCCTCTTTAGACGTTCCCGCATCTTCGCTCTCATCGGCCGTGGCTGCAAAAAAAAATCATAATTTTCATGCAAGATCACAGAAAAGAGAACAGAAGGGGAGTCAGACTCGGTACTTTGCGTCATGGTGGAAGACGATGTACTTGTTCCTTTTTTAGTGAAGTCAGCAAAAGGGGACGAGAGGGAGGGGGGGAGGGAGATACTGACATTGATCGAGGTTCTGGCTTGAAGTGTCTCCCTCTCCCCCATCCATCATCCAAGAAGGACGCTTGCGTTGACGAGAAGGACGGGCTGCATTACTCGAAGACGGCATCTGCAAAGTGGTACCACCGTAATCTACCGTAACCCCTTACTTACTCCGTCAAATTATCGATTAGTAACTGTTACCATACGCTCTTACAATTAGATCGCATACATCATCATGAGATATTTTCTCTAAATTTGAAGATCTAGAGATACGGTATTTACCGCAATACCCCCCCCCCCCCCCCATCTACCATACCTCACTGCTCGCCCTCTGTTCCATAATCTCTATGTCCTTCTTCCTGATATATTGTCTCTTCACCTTCTGCATCGGTGCCACTGATTCCGTCCTCTTCGGTCGAGCCAATATCGGCTGAAAATAAATCAGTTGTCGATTGCTGGGAAACCACAGTTATCAACACGGTAATAAGTAATCAAGGCAAGATACCGTAATCGCCATCGTGAACTGATCCTCGGGACTCTTCTTGGGTCGTCCTCTCTTCTTCATCAAAGATTCAGATCGAATAACAGGAGTGGCAGTGAATCTCGACGATTCCTCCTGCAATCTCACGTGATTGACTTTCCTCGTATTAAACCCCTCATAAAATCCCTGTTTATCCAACAAAATTGGCGTTTTCTAAGTCTATTTCATCTCACCGAGTGCCTCGATTTGTCTCAAATCTCTCTCCGATTGGAGTTACGAGTGTATAAAATAAAGTTACTTTCCGATCAGCCTCTTTACCGTAGTCTTCTCGAGCGTGGGCTCCTTCGGTCTCATTATCACATTGCACACTATGTCCAGCATGTCCTCCATGCAGCCCTGGATGGTGTTCGAATCAGGCTGAATGGCAATCATTAAACAGGGATGATTCAGGAGCATCATACTCCTGCTTGGACAAATGACTAGTGTGTCGGTAAATATCTCACCGATTGATATCTCCCAATCTCCTCTTCCCCTCTCTCCTCGATTCCCTATCACTTCGCACAGACACTGGATAAATGATCGTCCCTTCCCCAATAGCTCTATACAATTGAATCACCCGCACGATGGTGCATCGGCCGGGACGTGTTGAGTATATTCCTTGTAATGGCCATACCTTTATCGTTCCTTCCTCCCTCTTCTCATCTTCTTTCTTCTCCGCTTCCTTCTCTCCTCCATCATTCTCATCCTTGATGGTCGATGGTCTCTTCTTTATGAATGCGCTCAATGGCATATCATCCTCATCCTCCTGATCCGACGATGAAAGCTCAAATGGACAATATCATTAATTTAACTTAATTAATCATGTAAAAAATCATCAACAGATGGGAAATGAAATTTTTGAAGCACAGATTATTTTTTGTTTTTCTATTATTTTTTATTATTCATCGATGGTTCAAGATTTCATTAAACATTTCGAAAACCACTGCTCACCGATAATCCTAATGCGATGAGTGCATTCAGCCTGGCAGGATCTCCGCAGCCAGCCGAGTTGCCCGAGCCGCCCGGCTGTCTGAACGATAATTGCGATTTCCATCGAAATGGAGGAAGACAAGAGAAGGAAATAGCATAGTTGTCAGAATAAGTGCCCCCTCCCCCCTCCCCAACCACGCATACATTTGTGCGACATGACGGGGGATATGTAGTGATCGCCCAATCGTCGGGCATTTACTAGTACCGCAATGTATGCTCCCATCTGTATCGTGTCGCCTCCCGTCTTCCCTTCACTCCACTCCCCTTTACCACCCCCTCCCCCCCCCCCCCCCTCAACCTGTCTCTCGTCTCCTCCGGCTTCATCAGCGGAGGGACTGTCTTTGATGGTCTGCTACCACGACGACGAGCACTGCGAGAACGACGAATCTGAAACACACAACCAATCGTTAACTGAACTTCTTATTCTCTTATTTCCCCCTCCTTCCTCCCTTCCTCTTACCCTCTCTCTCCCCCTCCCTTCCTCTTACCCCTCTCTCGCCCCCCCCCTTTCCCCCTTCCTTCCTCTTACCCCTCTCCCCCTTCCTCTTACCCCTCGCTCCTCCTCCTCCTCTTCCTCCTCACTCTCTTCCTTCTCATTCAGCGCCTCCGATTCCTTCTTAATCGCTTCTTTCGACTCCATCGAGAGAGAAAGAGAGCGAGATCGAGAACGACGCGAATCCTGCAACGACTGGTATATTACGGTAGGGGGAATACGGTAGATTCATCCATTACAGAAGCTAGAGGAAAGTCGTACAGTATCAAGAAATAAGCAGAGAAGGAAAAAACAATAATCAAGGACATTGCAAAATATCTGTTGAAGAATCTATGAAAATCAGTACTCGATACTCTCGCTTACCGTACTCTTCTCTCCTCCCATGTCAGTCTTCTCAGCCTCGACTCTCTTCTTCATATGACCCTCCTTGATGTTCGAATGGATTTTCAGCATATGCGTGTCAACTCCCTCGAGACTGAAACAGATGGAGACGTTTAGGAAACGTCGGACGACTGGTACACCCTAGGGACACCACACGAGTACCGTACCTCCACATGAATCTGCCGCAGAGAAGACACGGCCATCGGACATCTCCGTAATCATTCGTGGCCGGCATCGTGTGACGCAGCGAGCTGTGGTAGGCCAGTGCCTGCAAGTAGGTGTGGTGTAAAAGTTGCGTGTAGCGAGTGCAGCAGCCGGAGCGACTTCTCCCCACCACACTATTTACCTGCACCGAGTGAAAGGGCTGGAGATGGGCACACGAGGGGTGATCGCACTGCAATCGATAGATTGGTTTAATACATCACTCTCTTTGGGATACGGTACTTCGTAAAGGTAAAGAACGGAGATAAAAAGATACGGTACCTTAAGTAGCACAAAGTCTCCACAGCGCACTTCATGCTTCTCGAAGTTCTCAATTATCTTGATCTGCAAATAAAGTCAGTTATCGATCGTCCATCGTCTCTACAGTTTACCTCAGCACTGGTGAACTCGTTATTCTGAGGCTTATTCGTGCTCAACCTCTTGCCAGACGATTGAGATCGCAGCGATCGCAGTGTCATCTCATTGTATCTGAGATAGATTGGTTTAGATCAGGAGAAAGAATAATGAATTATTGACACTCAAAAAGTGATAAATTCTGGGTAACTTATCCCCGACTATTCGACCCTGATTAAGATTCGATAAATCATAGCAGATCTTTGTCACCTTCTGTATCACTCATATTTCGCAGCGGGGTATCACCATCTTGTATGCACACGTGATTTACATAGTATATCCACCCCTCCCTGCCCCCCGAAAAATTCCGATTTTGTTCAAATGATTATGAAAACAGTGGCTACAATCGGCTAGTGTGAGGCAGCAAGCGGGCTATTGCATCTTCATGATGCAATTGATGTTATTGGATAATTACATCAGGCAGCAAACAGCCAAACCTGCTCGAGTTATCCTGTGGTATCATCACGGGGGTTCTGTCTTGGGGAAGCGCCTCCAGGCGGGCCTGATAGGCAGGCAACGAGCCAATCACCTGAAGTGATATCTACTACCGTAATCCAAAACGAGAGTTCAGGCCGGTCAGATGGTGGGTCATATTCTCTCACCTTCAGAATGCCATCTTCCAACGTCATCGTCGGGGCTTCCTTCAGGATGCGAGGCAGCGAGTAGAGCGCCAGCATTTCCTGTGAAGTGGTGAGCCGTGAAGGGGATGGTACAGTATCCCCATTACCATGTCGCCCGGATCAACTACCGTACCTCCCTATCCTAATATACCGTACACCCAATACAGTTCATCACCTACCTGGGTGTCCCCAATGGGCGCGATATTCTGCATGTTTCTCTTCGCGAGTGAGCTCCTGCGGTTCCTCGGTGCAGCCTTCGCTTGGCCTGAGAACATAGTTTAGATGAAAAATTTTAAAAAACAAAATATAACCGCAGTTTATGTAAAATTCCAGAGCATCAGTATGATGTGTATACTCTAGAGTAGCCTTTTTCCTCTGAATAACCGCCGAAATGAAGGAAACACCAGTTCTCGATCGAGACAAGCAACCGTACCTTCTCCTTCCCCTTCTCCTCTTGGTCCTTGATTCGCCAACGCCACTGCCACGTGCGAGCCACGGCAGAAGGTGCGCTTGTGTGCCAGAAAGTTCTCCGCCGACCGGAACATGTTACGGCAGTACCTGACAAGGTCAGACTGTCGGATACGGTAGCGGGCCGGTCCCGCGGCTTGACTACCGCACCGAGTATCCTCTGTACCTTACTTGTGTGCCTTTCCCCTGGTGTCTTGGTTATCCTTTATCGACAGTGTCTGGGGGTCTCGGAGGGACTACTAGGAAAGGAGGGGAGGGAGAGGTCACATCTCCGAAGAGAGGAGAAGACTCGACTCCAGACTCCGAGGGCGGAGTCTGGGGAAGGAAAAGGAGGAAGTAGGATAGAGGGGAATGCTGCTACTAGAGATGGGGACATGACATGCCCGGACGCCAATAAGGTCGGTCTCTCGACCTTCAATGAGGGTCGCCGTAAATACACTAGAACGAATACATAGAACGAATTTCGAATGAACGATAGTCGTAAGTTCGAGTTCGGCTATTTGAGGAATACTCTGATAGGACAATCAAAATATGGTCCTGAGGACTCGAATAGCGTCGATGGTGTAACGTTGGAGCAGCACTTGAGTGGAATGGGGAGGATTGCAAATTGCGAGAGATAATAGGGGAAATTGAATGACAATAGGAGCCCCTCCGAGGGCTAAGCGATAACGGTTCGAATGAAAGCTGAGCGAGTATGTCGATTAAAAATAAAACAAGAATGCAGGCCATTTGGTGCTAATGTGATTCTAGAAAGTTCGTTGTAAAAATAATAGTGAGGGTGTTTCCGTGTGGACCTGAAACCATAACTAAAGGGAAGAGATACTGGGATGGGATTGAATTGGAATGTCGAGTGGCCGGCAATTTTTTTTTGTGGTTAGTCGAAAACGCGGACGATGGAATCCGAATGATGAAAAGGAGTTGTGGAGAGAAGAAGATGCGAGAGTTGATTGAAGAAGGAGTTCCGTCCGATGAGATGTGGAAGATGGATCGGTTCGGTTTTCTTCACAACATAGCGCGAAACTTGAGTTGGTCAGGGAATATTTGCAAAAGTTGTTTCTCTTCTTCACTTTTCATCTCTTTCCACAGCTTTCGACTGTGTTACTTCTCTCTGTTACTTTCTCAATCCAAAGAATGGGATGCAGATAAGGAAAGACAAGACTCAATTATGTGAGGAGTATTAGGAGAGGATTCAGTATGCGTCGGATGCTTCCCCCCCTCGTGTTTCCTCACTCGAAAGAAATTCCGAGAAAGAAGGCTCAGACGGGGTGGTGAGAGATTCTAGACGAGAGGGGGTGAGAGCGAGTGAGATTGTGTTGGACAGACGACGAGAGAGTTATGTTATATCGTCAGCATTCTAGAGAAGAAGAAGGGGGCTTCTATGGATTATTCTAAGAGAGGTTAGTTAGACGAGGCAGAGGGGCGCCTGACTGACGAGGGAAGAGAGAGAGAGAGAGAGAGACGGCAAAGTGCATGTTGTGGATGGGAGCAAGTCAGGCGCCTCGAAGTCTTATTTTGTACTACCGTAGTAGCTGAAGATGAGAAAGCAGAAAGAAAAGGATTGGGAAAGAAAAAAAAGATTTGAATATGTTCTCATGTCTCTTTGCACGCTCACTGAAATGGGAAACTAAAGGGGAAATAGGACGAGAAAGGGAAACAGAGGAAGGTTGGTGTGTTCGACCACGATTTTGCTTCTCTTTGAAAATAGCCAAAAAAAGATGAAATTTAAAGATAAAATGTTTACAAATGAGAGAAGAATCGGGTGAAACACACAACATACCGCTCCTTGCTCTGGCAGTCCTCGGGACGAGATGGAGTAGATGGGATGGTTGACGACTGTCGATGGTCGTTGATGGAAGTAGTAGGGGACAGGGAAAGGACGGGATGGGGAAGGGCACCGGCAGCAGGGATGACGAGTTGGACTTGGTGTCATGTCCGAAAGGCGATTGTAGCTGTAGCAATCCGTCGCCACTCACGCACAGTCTTCTCACTTGATACTTGATCTTCTCTCTTCTCAATCCGTGGCTTCATTCTTCTTCGAATCTCGAATTCGTTTTGTTCCATAGGCGACTTCTCGAGTCGATTGGGGTAGGCGCATCTTGGCGCTGGCGCAACTGTGGCGCATCATCCGCTCTCTGGCGTTAATGATTGAAGGGAAGGGGAAGGATACTGGCGAAAACCATGACTGATTGTAGACGGAAGTTGGATTGGATGCGATGCGATGAGTGGACAGGGTAAACTGGAGACAGGCGACTAGTTGATGTTGGTAGCACTCAGTTGGAAATGACTCTGATCATGACGAGGGGAATAAATCCTTAGGGACCTCCATGTCGGATACGGTAGCGGGCCGGTCCCGCGGCTTGACTACCGCACCGAGTATCCTCTGTACCTTACTTGTGTGCCTTTCCCCTGGTGTCTTGGTTATCCTTTATCGACAGTGTCTGGGGGTCTCGGAGGGACTACTAGGAAAGGAGGGGAGGGAGAGGTCACATCTCCGAAGAGAGGAGAAGACTCGACTCCAGACTCCGAGGGCGGAGTCTGGGGAAGGAAAAGGAGGAAGTAGGATAGAGGGGAATGCTGCTACTAGAGATGGGGACATGACAAGACTCCACCCACCAGTTATCGTGCACAGCGTTCTATATGGGATGAGCGAGAGAAGAGAGAGTGGTCAGGGGAATGGCGAACTAGCATGCGAACGTAAGAAAGCGCGAGTGAGGTCTCGACGGGAATTCGTTTTGGCTCGCTTCCAGCAAAACACCGTATGCCATCACCCATTCCCTCTCACCTGCATTCCATCAACATGTCAGCCTCCTCGTAGAGCAGCTTTCGCACCTCGGCGTTGCCATCGCGTGAGAACTTCTCCAGACCTTTCAAACCTTAATTCATAAATTAAATATTAATAGTAAATAAATTAAAAGACGTTAGGCTGTTCAAGGAGGTTGTGTCACTCCATTTTGTTTAGCAGGCAAACAAATAAGCTAAATGGTGAACTTAGATCTTAACAGAGAGGTTGAAACAGGCACAATACATCATCATTCCTCCTATGACTGTTATGACTGTTAAAATTTCAGCAACGGGATAGAACATATTTGGTAGTAGTACTAGCCTGTTCGAATGGGTGTCATGCAGTGCTGCTATCCCGAGTAACTCGGCATCGAGTGGTTCGAACACCAACACGGTGAGTGACACGAGTGACACTCGAGCATAACAACACTAGTGTCATGATAGCGAACCTGATACTGATCGCAAGGACACTCTTCGCCTGTTTCAAGGACTCCTACAGAACACGTTCTGCTTCGTTGTGGAAATGCCATACTCCTACACAATCACTCACCCTCGACTCCCGTTGGCATCGACTGCTGCAGCACAGCCAGATCCTCCTTACACGTCATGGCTGCAGCTGGCTGCGAAGAGCGGTGCTATTATCGATCTCTGTAATGACGAGTAGGCTGCGCTTGATGGGAGGAGCAATTCCAATAACACGAACATGAAATAGAGAGTTACCAAACAAGCAAAATCGTTTTTAAAAATATTTTTGAAAACCGCGTTTGAAGAATCTACTTACAGTATACCATTAGAGTTGAAGTCGTGCTTGTGTCACACTAAAAAATATCCATTGTTGATATTCTTCAACAGAATATAATAATACATATTTAAACTAATACATTCTAATTTCCAACGATGGTTTTACTCCATGGAGTGCTGATTCTCTTCTCCGTTCTCTTTCAATCCATTCAATTTTTCATATCCATTATTCCATGGAGTGATCATCCTCGTCTATCTTCTCCTTCAATCCATTCAATTTTTCATATCCATTATTCCATGGAGTGCTGATTCTGTTCTCCGTTCTCCTTCAATCCATTCAATTTTTCATATCCATTATTCCATGGAGTGATCATCCTCGTCTCCCTTCTCCTTCAATCCATTCAATTTTTCATATCCATTATATCATGGAGTGATCATTCTCTTCTTCTTTCTCCTTCAATCCATTCAATTTTTCATATCCATTATTCCATGGAGTGATCATCCTCGTCTCCCTTCCCCTTCAATCCATTCAATTTTTCATATCCATTATATCATGGAGTGATCATTCTCTTCTCCTTTCTCCTTCAATCCATTCAATTTTTCATATACATTATATCATGGAGTGATCATTCTTTTCTCCTTTCTCCTTCAATCCATTCAATTTTTCATATCCATTATTCCATGGAGTGATCATCCTCGTCTCCCTTCTCCTTCAATCCATTCAATTTTTCATATCCATTATTCCATGGAGTGATCATCCTCGTCTCCCTTCTCCTTTAATCCATTCAATTTTTCATATCCATTATTCCATGGAGTGATCATTCTCTTCTCCATTCTCCTTCAATCCATTCAATTTTTTATATCCATTATTCCATGGAGTGATCATTAGTGTTGTTAGCTCGAGCATTGTTCGTCGAGCGCTCGCACTCGACGATTTGTTTTTCGACCTACTCGAATAAGTAAACAACTCGCGAGTGAAAACAACAAATCGACTTGCGAGTAGGAGCGCTCGCACATAATCGCTCGCGAGTTGTTTACGCTCGCGAGTACTTGCTCGCGAGTGCTTTTGCATACATGTTGGTTTCTCTCGATGATTGTTGTTCTGTCTTATTTGAGAAGGTTTTCATTGTTCGGGACGTAAATACAATCCAAAGTACACCCTCGAATGATAAGAGAACGCCCGCGCAGGGTAAACGTGTAGGAATGAAAAATTCTCGCGAGCGTAAACAACTCGCGAGCGATTACGTGCGAGCGCTCGTACTCGCGAGTGCTTTTGCATAGCCACTAGCGAGTTGTTTACGCTCGAGAATTGTTTTCTCATTTTCACTCGCGAGCGACGAGCGCTCGAAATAACATCACTAGTGATCATTCTCTTCTCCCTTCTCCTTGAATCCATTCAATTTTTCATATCCATTATTCCATGGAGTGATCATTCTCTTCTCCTTTCTCCTTCAATCCATTCAATTTTTCATATCCATTATTCCACGGTGATCATCCTCGTCTCCCTTCTCCTTTAATCCATTCAATTTTTCATATCCATTATTCCATGGAGTGATCATTCTCTTCTCCATTCTCCTTCAATCCATTCAATTTTTTATATCCATTATTCCATGGAGTGATCATTAGTGTATTCCATGGAGTGATCATTAAAATTTGAATCGCTTGTTTGAAGAATCTATAGGGGTGTCCCATAAGTCTTGAGAATTGCCCCGTAAATCATTGTTGCGCAATCGAATGCCCCGATTTCGAAATGCAAATTGTAAACAAACTATTGCATCATGCTGACGTCGAAGGGGTATTGGCATTGCATCAGTTTAGAATTTGCCACAGTCATTCTAGTGATGGAGACTTATCACGATAAACGCGCTGTCTTACTTCATTCCTTCCGCCTTGGTCGTACATCCAAAGAAGCTCATGCCGACCTGGTGCTTACGGATGGAGAGGATGCCCCTTCCCTTGCTACATGCCATCGTTGGTACACCCGCTTCAAGAAAGGAGCTTATAACCTCGATGACAAACCCCGATCCGGTCGCCCAATTTCTCGCAAACCCACTCGAGTTCTCACTGCGCTGAAGAAGGATCCGAAGAAGAATGTGCACATGTTGGCGGCAGAGACTAGCACTCCCAAGACCACCGTGTGTCGGACCCTCCATCGGGCGGGAAAGACAGCGAAGCTCCCCCAAGTCATTCCCCATGACCTCTCCCAGGCACAACTCAAAAAGCGAGTTGAGGTGTGTCGGGAATTGCTCTCTCGTAGATCGAATCTGCGATGGGTAAATTCCATCATCGCAGCAGATGAGAAGTGGATCACCTATGATAATCCGGAGAGGAGACTGCAGTGGTGCGACGGGGATGAAAAACCCCAGCCCACCCCGAAGAAGGAGCAGCACGAAAAGAGGGAAATGCTGTGCTTCTTCTTCTGCTCCCTCGGTCCCCTCTATTGGGAGATCCTCGCCCCTAACACCTCGGTCACTGCCGACCTCTTCACTCAACAACTGGAAGAGGTCGCCAGCAGGGTCCCTCCCGAACTCATGAGCGAGGGAAAAATCCTGATGTTGATAGACAATGCGCTCCCCCATCACGCGAAAATCACCCAAACCAAACTGGACGAGCTTGATATGAGAGAAATGCCAGCATCTCTTCACGCGACTGTTGCACTATCGTACATCTCCTCATATTTCATTCCCGCCTTCTTATGATCAGAGACTAGCCCAGTCACAATTAAAATCTTTGTACCTTCGCCGTGTAGTAGCTGATATTGTATTCTCTCTAAAGATTGTTAATGGGATTGTAAATCTTCCTATGTCTAGTTTCTATTCATTTCGTAATGTGTCTTCTAGAAATAATGCTTTCTCTCTTCATATTCCCATTGCTCGAAGAGAGAATTTGCGATCTTCCTTTTCTCACCGTTCTATTCGCTTTCTTTGTAAGATCCATAAAATTGTTGATCCCAAGTTATCTCTGTCTACTATCAAACTTCGCCTGTTGTCTAACCCCGACACTACCCACATTCTCCAGATAGAGATTCCAAAACTGTAGCTTCATTCCTCCCTTCCCTCCCTTGCTCTGATCCATACGATATACATGGATCGAACGGTCTCCTCCCGTTCCGAGGCTTCGTCCACCTCGTCAATCAAGAGCAACTCTGGGAATGTGCAATATACGAAGTTCCCTCCCCCCTCCCTCCCCTCACCTACATCGATCCCTGTCCCTTCCTCCTTCCCTCAACTCTTATTATTACTGTATATGTTAATTCACATGCTGTCACACCCTTTGGGGCGTATCAAATAAATAAATAAATAAATAAATATGGAATGGCTTCCCCATCCACCATATTCCCCTGACATTAGCCCTTGCGACTACCATTGTTTCCGCTCACTGTCTGACTTCTGCAGGGGAAGGAAGTTCAAGGACCGAGACTCACTCGTTCGGGCATTCACCGAATGGATCATCTCTAAGCCTCCCGAGTTTTGGAAGAGAGGTGTTAACACCCTGCCCGAAAGATGGAGATAGGTCGAGGGTTCGAAGGGGGCATACATTGATTATTGATTATTGTACTGTCGAAGAAATAAAAAAAACAAAAAAATAAAAAAAATTATCAAGACTTATGGGACACCCCTATATTTACAAAATACCAAATTAGAGTTGAAGTCGTGGCACACTGAAAAATATTCATTGTTGATATTTTTCAACAGAATAGAAGAATACATATTTAAACTAATATAGTTTAATATCCAGCGATGCGTTTAGTGAATAAATAGTGATAATCATACGTTTAGTGAATAAATAGTGATCGTCTCGTCGAGTCTCGTTTCGCGATTGATACCTAGAGTTTGGTGGACTCAGTTCGAAGATCACGGGAACCATCTTCCGTCATCAACTATGAACACTCTACATCAAGTCCTATCGTCCTGGATGAGCGCATCCGTTTCTCCAGCCAATCTCTTGGGTATGTGAATGGAAAGAAGGCAGATCACTTGACCCCCCAACCTGACGAAATATTTCTCTCTCGAACGAAGAACCGACCCGAAAAATAGCTGAAACCATCCATCTCCGTCTGGCGTCAAACGCATTCAACTAGCCGATTCATCCGCTCCAAAACAGGAGACTCAGCAGACTCATTGCGAAATGGTTCTAAGACGCTTAGCGTTAATTGTTATTAGTGCCAAGGGTCGCAAATATCACTTGCAATTCGCATAAAATTGAATGGGGGGGGGGTGGCGGTGGATAAAAAAATATAATGGAATTTGTAAAGGGGATTTGAGAAAGCTCACAATAATGAGATCAAAAAGGGCATGGAAGATATCGTAGAGCCCATCTCCGACGCCCGATCCCTTTCCAGTACTAGTGAAGGATCCGGAATGCACGTGCTAATGGTTATAAGCTCACGTGCACACTGTATCAATAATTAAATGGTTTTTATGTAACACGAACTAACAATTTGATGCAATAACGAGTAACTTCTTCAACAATTGTAACCTCAAAAAAGGGAAAACAATGAATAAAACGAGAACGTTAGTACAGTAACCCGAGTAGGTCACCAGTCAGCTAGTAAACAACGTATAATCAACAAGGAATAGGGGTTAAGTATGGGTTAATCATCACTTCTTATGTGTGGTCTTCCTTCCCACTTTGGAGTGCTTCTTCCTCTCCTCTGGCGTGTCTCCGGTATTCTCGCAGAATTCCATCAGCATTTTCTGAAATTAAATATAATTATAAAATGATATAAGTAGATAAATTATTATTATTATTATAAAATGGTTCTCCCACCTCAAATCTACTGTATTCCATATGGTCAAAGTTAAACTATTCTATCACCCTACGTGAGGCAGTCGGGTGTCTGCGACCTAATGGACCGAAACATCCGGCCGCGTTTCTAGGAAGTGTTTCTCTTGTCCATATCCGCTGATATCTATAGGCAGTTTCCCTATTCATCCCCTCTCAAACGTTTTCAAACGTTCATCTCTTATATCAACTACAACAATATCACTGTTTACTATTTGAAGATCGATACTTATATCCTTAAGACACACCTCCATCTTTTGCAGAACTTCCTTCAGGGTAGGATCCTTAAATAATTATTTTACATTATTATTGCAATCCAAGTTCGAGACAAGAGCAATTTTCTAGAAAATAGCACAAATTACGTGGCACCAATCGCATTTATCATTCTTCCGTCCGTGCATACCCCTTTGTCTTCTTTCTTCTCACTCTCTTCCTTCTCATCCATCGTCTCCGATTCCTTCTTAATCGCATCTTTCATCACCGTCGCGAGAGAAAGAGATCGGGAACGAGATCGACGCGAGTCCTGCAACGATCGGTGGATTACGGTAGATTCATCCATTCCAGAGGCACAGTCTTTTTAAAGATCGAGAAGTAACCGGCGTAACAAGAACTCAGCAAAATATACGAATCAAGGGAAACAACTAATATAGTCAATTCTCGATAGCTTTACTTACCGTACTCTTCCTGCCTCTCTTGCCAGTCATCTCATCCTCGACTCTCTCCTTCATATGGTCTTCCTTGACTCTCGGATGCATACACATCATATGCGTGTGAACTGCCTCGAGACTGGAACAGATGGAGACGTTTCGGAAACGTCGGACGATTGTTACACTTCCGGAACACCAGACTACCGTACCTCCACATGGCTCTGCCACAAAGAAGACACGGATATTGGACGCCGTTGAGATCAGCCGTGAATGGCTCCGTGTGCCGCAGCGAGCTGTGGTAGGCCAGTGCCTGCAATTACGTGTGTAGTGTACCAGCTGCGTGCAGCGAGTGCAGCTGCCGGAGCGACTTCTCCCCACCACACTATTCACCTGCAGCGAATGGAAGGGCTGGAGATGGCCGCACACGGGGTGATCGCACTGTAATCGATTGATAGATGAATACGGTAATACCCTTGAGATACGGTACCTGAAGCAGCTCAAAGTCTCCACAGCGCACGTCATGCTTCTCGAAGTTCTCAATGATCTTGATCTGCAAATACAGTCAATCATCGATTGTCCATCGGCTCTACAGTATACCTCGGCGCTGGTGAACTTGTTCTTCTGTGGCGTGTGCGTGCTTCGCGAGTCGCGGGCCAGAGCGGAGCGCAGCGAGCCCTGAGGAGAATACCGTAATCCATGGATACTGAAGGCTGGGGGGTAAACTCTCTCTGAATAGCGTCCTCTTAGTTAGTAGTCGACAATTATGAAGGCAGAGGATTATCTATGGTGCATGTGGCACATATGTATGAATCATGTATCCACTACCGAAGAATCCACGAGAAAAGTCATGGTGGTCAAACGGTGTGTCCCACTAACGGCATTTCTGGCCGCTCATTCTTCTCCCGCTCATCCCCATGTAGAACGCCGTGCCCCTGCCCCTCTCACCTTGAAATTCCCATCCAATCCTATCACCGGGGCTTCCTTCCATATGCGCGGCAACGCGTCGAAGGCCAGCATTTCCTGACAATGAGAAGGCCGTGAAGGGGATGTTACAGTATCCCCGCTACAGAACCCCAGTTGCTAACCATCGGAAGTATCGCATTCTCAATCATTGCTAATGGTGCATTGCTTGAGCTGTAATGTTAGAGGTCTAGTGATCAACGAGGCCTATCCTCTTCACTATCATATTATCACCATATTATATATTATTAATTATGTATTATATATTATACCATATCAACTACCTGGGTGACTCCCGTGGACACGAGATTCTGCTCGTTTCGCTTCCCAATTCGCTTCTTCTCGCTTCTCTTTTGCTTCTTCGATCCAGCCTTGGCTTTGCCTGAGAAGAATAACGTAAATTGCATGAAAATAAGAGAGAAAACAGAATACAACGTAATTTTCAGAGCATGGTTATTTTGAGCATGCTCTAGGGAGGCCTTTCTCCTCAAATCGGCGAAACCAGTTCTCGATCAAAGCAGGCTACAGTAATCACTACCTTTTCCTTCTTCTGCTTTCGGTCCTTGATTCACTGCCGCGTGTGAGCCTTGACAGAGGGTGCTCTTGTGCTCGAGGAAGCTTTCCGGCGACCGGAGGAAGGCACCGCAGAACCTGGAAATCGAGAGTTGATTCCTGGCGCCATGCCAAGACTCCGCCCATCTGCACTACCGTAATCCTTTCATCTACTCTAGGTCGAATGAATGAGCAAATTCGAACTATAACCAACTTGAATAACACTTCCTGCACACGAGAGGCAACATTGGTGTAAGTTACAGCAGGTCGATACAAAACAAATGAGAAAGATTGGCGTCGAGGAGAACATGGGCCTTCCATCCAACTATGCAAGTGTTCCCCCTCCAGTTGGCTAATATCCATCCACGGCGTTTGCATGGGATGAGCGAGAGAAGAGAGTGGGGTCAAGGGAATAACGAGAGTATGAGAAAGGTCTCGACGGGAATTCGTTTTGGCGGTTTGCCAGCAAAACGCCGTGCCATCTAATGCCCTCCACCCCTCTCACCTGCACTCCAACAGCACATCAGCCTCGTCGTAGAGCAGCTGGCGCACCTCGGCGTTGCCTTCGCGCGAGAAATGCTCCAGTTCTTTTAAGCCTTAATCAATAATAAAGTTAAGGTCATTAGGCGGATGTGCAACTCCATTTAGCTTTGTAATCAAAATAAATAAGAACGGTTGACAAGTGATGAGCAACCCTCCAGATTGGTTTCCCAGATAGCAAGACTGCCGAACACAGAGAATTAAGCCCAATGGTCGCAAAATAGTATTGATTTTTCTCCTCATAAAGACTCGAAATACGAATATTCGAACCCCCGTTAATGCGAAAGTCTGGAGAAAGAGCTCATCACAGAGGTAGGTCAATAAAGAGGAGTAGACTGATCACATGAGTCAATTCCCGCTGGCAGAGACTGTTGCAGCAGAACCAAATCCTCATAACGTTCCATGGCTGCAGCAAATCACGACGATATTATCGATCCCTGCAATGGTGAAAATGGTTCGCTTGAAGGGAGGCACTTTCGGAATTCCAACAACACGAACAAAGTAAAGCTATTATTAATTTTTATTTATATATTTTTTTAAAACTTTTTACGCTATAGTATCAAGTGTTAGGAACGAGGTGATAGAACTAGGAGGAAATAGGCTAGAATCAGGTAGAAATGGGGCTGCATGAACAGAGTAGACTGATTGAGCGTCTAGATTTTGCGCGCGGAGCAAAAAAAATGGAATGGGGAGGTGTCAGGAGCAATGTTGAGAAGTCTGAAATCGTATGATGAGCAAAATACAAACAAATGAAACGATCCAGATACTCATGAAGGTCAGATCAACCATTCTCAACCATGATTCGTTTCCATTTCTCCCCAACTTTATCAACATCAAGTTTAGTAAACAACGGAACAGTAGAAAGCTAAATGAAAAAAAAAACCTTCGAGGTGATTACAGTGACAAAACTAGTAATAGGTAAATGGAGTAACTTATCTCCTTCATTGAGCAACACCAAAACAAAATAACGAAACAACATTGCGAAAACGAAGGAACTAACACGGAATAATAAAAGACACCTTTAAAGATTTCTCAACAAATTCCTGTGATAGAAAAACTGGGAAGTTATTACAGTAATCGTGGTAGGAGTCAAAGAGAGAACGACGTATAATCAATAATATATAGAGAAGAATTGTCGATTGATAATCACTTGTTATTTAGGTATGACCTTCCTTCCCAATTTGAAGTGCTCCTTCCAGTCCTCTGGCTTGTCTTCAGTAATATCGCAGAACTCGTTCAGAATCTCCTACAATGAATAATAATTATGAATAGGCTCTCCAATCTTCAATCTAGTTCAGTCAACTTTAACAATACGACTTAAATAAACTTTTCCCATGTTTGAAAATCGATATATATCCTAGTTTTAAATATCCTTTGTTCAACTCAGTAGAAAAGAAATTTTTAAAAAAAACTCTTCACAACATCAATATCAGTTCGTTCCACTATTCAATTGATCTATCATCGCCAATTTATATCATTTTCAACGACCAGACACTATTTACATGACTTGATTCATTCTTTCACCTTGGGATCGATCACTGCATATGCTCTCGGTCCCCAATCATACGAAACCTCGTCTGTCCTCTTCTTATCGAATGTTAGCCAGCCTGGGAAGAAGAAAGGATTACAGTATTCAAAAAAGGTAAAGAAATACATCTATGAATTTTATGTCCTTGTCCTCATTCTACAGGGAGGAAACGTTTATAATGGCAAATGAAATATGCGAAATGAAGGCTGATTAATGGATGAGCCGAAAAAAAAACGGAAATTTCGATTGTTCTCACCTTGGGCGACGAATTCGGCGGCATTTGAAGGAGCGATAAGTCTGGAGGGAAGGCCGAACACGGGGTGGGAAGCATTCTGACGAACTTCCAACATCTCCAGAAACTCCCACAGGGCAGACTCCTTAATGAAACAAATCACACATTATTTATTCGTAACCCTGATGTCAACAAAGCGATTTGCGTATCGACTACACCTCTTCCTAACCCACTGCAATCATATTTGCTCTGTACTTTCATTCGGCATCTAGAAAAAAACAGAGTGTGACCTATTTCAATCCTTATCGACCTCTCATTGACAAACAGAACCTAAATATAGGCGCAAGACAGTTTAAATTCATTTAAAGATAGTTGAAATATACAAGGTTTAGAGGGGTATTACTACAGGTATTATGTGAAGTAAAAAGTGTAGGCTAACAAATATTCATCAATAGTGCGCTTTAAAAGCGATCTATACCTTCCCAAGGAAGGGCTATCAGAAAGAGCAGAGAGTGGTACAAGCTTTTGAAAAGCTTGCCTATGTCCGTATCATTATTCCTTTTTGAGCTCGACAGTGGAATAATGGATAGTAACCGCTAAGAAACCAATCTGGGCTTCTGCAGTAGTGCCCACACATGCAATTTTTTGAGGAAGAGATAGGATATTTTACAAAGAAATAAGAAATCGATAACAGACCTTTACAACCTCCGACTCCATTTCGGGATTCTTGCTCGTGTGAATGAACATGAGTACGGTGGTGAGAAGACCGTGCTTGGCCTCGGCCTGAAGGGGATCTCACTTTAGGAACCACAAACAAATCTACTCCCCTTTTCCTCCCAGTGTTTATTCGCCCGAATTTAGTGAGGATATCGATGAAAAGGAAACCCTACACAGAAACAGAACGCGGCGACCGAAGACTCGGTTTCAATTTCCTATCGTTCTCCCTCATCGTCACATCGATAGCCCTACTCAAACATGGAAAATATGGGACAAGAGAACATTTGTTTATTTGCCTCCTCTATTTTGAGTGACTGACCATGACATCTCCTGATCCCTCAGCAGCCGATGGCATCGTCTTGTCGTGGTTGATGAAGAGACGATCCGCGTCCTTCCGCAGCTGATAAATCAACCATTATTCATTGGAACTTCGACGAGTTACAGGCAATATGGACCCAGAATGGAGAAAGTGAACGAGATATAGATCAGTAGTGTTGAATCGCCATTCGACAGATACCTAAACTTCTAAACAATTTAGAAAAGAGACCAAATGTGTTCAAGTGAATCAAATACGGGGAATCTTCCATAGTTAGGTTTCTACCTGGCATCCCATGACGTCGCGCATCTGCTTGCCTGCCACTCTAACCGCGTCCTTCAGACCTTTCTTCACCTGGAATACATCATAGTTCAATATTGGAAAACAAGATAATGCTAGTAAGCAGCGCGGCAACTAAAGACCAGTACTTTAGGAAGTTAAGGCTAAATATTCCGATATCTGGGAATGCCACTAACACTGATGGGAGGGCATCTTCGTCATGAGGAAAGTAGGTGGAAATCGCTTGTGAATGAGCGGACAAAATCACTTTCAATAGATTTGAATTGGAACAGCTAAGAGAAGGGGACTTGCCTCGGCATCCTTCATTGATCCTTTCTGAGAGTGTGCTGCGAGAAACAATTGCGAAATCTCCTTCACACGCTCATTATTATCCTGAAACAATAGATTAATCAAAATAATCTATTTAGTAAAGGAACGGCAACCGCAGAACTCTTCTAACCTCATCACTATCATCATTTTGCTGGGTTGGAGAGGAGCGTCTTCTCCGGAAGGAGCGTTGAGAACTCATCGAGAATATCTGAACATAACAGAACTCATTACGGAGATAACGACTTGAAAATACAGTGAAAACGTGAGCAAAACAGGGAAAATGCAAAACAAACAAGAGAGGACACGACGAGAGAGTGTGCAAAAAGCGGAGAGCGAGAGAAAAGTTTGAGGAAAAGATATTACAGTATGACACCCACACAACGGTGATGCAAATGCATTTGCCGGCACCAACAACGGTCCTCCTATTAAAATCAATAATTTCAATTGTTCCCTTTCAATTACTACTCGTTTCATTCGTTATTCGCAATGAGTGAATTGTATTCCTGGCCGGCTACAATATCGCGATCCTGAATTAGAAGAAACGAAGAAGAAAGACTATCGAAGGAAGGTTCGTTGAGTTTGAAATTAGATCACCTTCTCGCTCTTCAAATTAGCCTATTGTTTGTACTTCCCCTACTCTGTGGCTTCTTTCAAAAAACGTTTAAACATTCACAGATTTGACCTTCTAACTTTGCATGATTGCATTTATGAAATCTTCAGATTTACTACTTATTTTCAATTTTGTACAATTACATCGAATACGTTGCAGTCGCAATGTTTCAATTGTACCGGGGAGCACAATATTAAATCCTGCACTAAACCGAAGAATGCCCGTCGTATTCGTGAGAATCGTGATGCGTTTCAAAAGGATCGAGCTAAAGAGTAATGCTTTCTCTATCTCTCAAGTTATTTTATAAGAACTCAAGAATGTAATCGCTTACGGTACAAGATGTTAGAAGTAATGAAGAAGCAACTAAAATTGGAATATATATTTATTCTTTGCAGTTCCCGATACACTCAGCCTCCGTCGGATGGAAATGGAGAGTTATAGCCTGGTCGACTCTCGAATAATCTACAAAGAGCACTTGGTATCGGCCCTAACGACATTCCTGAGTTCGTATATCGAATGAGAAGAATGGGATTCACTAGAGGTTATCCCCCGGGATACCTTAAAAAGAAAGCTTATGTTATAATTTTATCTAGCTTGTATCGCATTAACAAGAACATAAGAGCCCGTTCGCCTAAGAGTCAGCAAAAGCTCGGCTGTGGATGGAACATCAAAAAAGTTCAATAAGCTCCAAAGTTGGTCCCAGGAGTAACTTTTGATTCTGAATCGAATGGCCGATTCCGTTTTTCGATCTGCGCCTTCTGAATCCCGGTACGGCACGACGTCAATTTGGCCATAATCTGTTTCTGCGTTAAAAAAAAGGTCCGGGGTGTGCAAAATTGGCCGAAATCACGCGTACCCGACCAGAATTTAATTCTCTACAAAATGAAAAAAATCGATGCTCTAGTTTTTTTCGTTTTCGAGTTATGGTCATTTTTTGACTAACAAAGAAGAAAATGGAAAGCGGTTAATAGTTTATAGAGAATTTTCCGCTGATCATTTTCATGTATGAGGTTAAGGGTTTGACTTCTGTGTAAATAGTTTTTCATCGATTTTAGTGCGTCGAACTCGTCTTTTTTGCAGTTTTTCGGGTAAAACTTTTTTCTTTCGAGTTTTCGTGATCTCTCATGCAGAAATTTAGTTTCCTCGTGCACAAATACGCCAGAAACTCCTATAGTCATATGATTCAGAGCAAATGACTTTTTTACCCGAAAATCGAATTCGACGACGACGTCAGGGTCAAAAAAACTCATAATTTCAAAAATACACGACTTTAGGAGTTTCTGGCGTATTCTTTGCACGAGGAAACCGAATTTCTGCATGAGAGATCATGAAATCCGAAATAAAAAAGTTATACCCGAAAAACTGCAAAAAAGACGAATTCGACGCACTAAAATAGATGAAAAACCATTTTCACAGAAGTCAAACCCTTAACCCCATATATCAAAATGATCAGCGGAAAATTCTCTACAAACTATTAACCGCTTTCCATTTTCTTCTCTGTTAGTCAAAAAATGACCATAACTCGAAAATGAAAAAAAGCTAGAGCATCTAATTTTTTTTCATTTTGTAGAGAATTAAATTCTGGTCGGAATTTCGACCAATTGTGCACTCCCCGGACCAGTTTTTCACGCAGAAACATATTTTGGCAAAATTGACGTCGCGCCTAGTTTCAGAAGGCGCAGTTCGAAAAATGGAATCGGCCATTCGATTCAGAATCAAAAGTTACCGCTGGGACCAACTTTGGAGCGTACATTAGTTTTTGGCTGTTCTCGAGTTTGTCCGACTCTTACGCGAACGGGCTCATAAAGAACTTTTCCCAGTGCAATTGTCAAACCGACAAATCCAAGTGATCTACTCACTTTCCATTCTGATAATCCCGAATTGAAAGCTGATAAAGAAGAGGAAGACGAGGTGAACTAATATTTATTTATCTTTAATCACTTAACAATATCTCTCTTTTGTTTTATATCGTGGATATATAAGTTTCGCTTCAGAGATCGTTGTGTCCTACGGTTGACCCTGAGAAGATCATTCACTACTTTGGATTCAATCAGACTTACCAATCATTGAATGACGTGAGTTGACATTTTAACCACTTCCTTATCATTTGCTGTCTGCGAAATTTAATTTGAGATATTATTATCTACGAATACGAATATTATATTATCTACGAAATATGCATAATAATTTCAGATGGAACAATTCTCAGTTCCGCCATTCCCAGTATTTGTACAATATTTGAATGAACATGTGGAGAAAGAGTTCTGGGAGGCGAAGAAGAGAGAGGATAGAAAGAGGAAGGCTTCAACTATTGAACCAATTGATCAGAATTGGAAGAAGGCGAGAAACGGTGAGTATACGGTGTTTATTATTACCACGTTCTCTAGGCAATTATCCCTTAAATGTTGTCATATATGTGATTGAATGATGGGTCTTTTCAGAAGAGGACGATGCCGATTGTTTGATTCTGAATGCTCCCCCTCCTCCTCCTATCATGGTTATGGGTGAGATGGAAGAAGAGAAGAAGGAGGAAGAGGAAATTTCAATGGGAGATATTTCACTCAATCTCTCTTCTATCGCCTCTCCTTATACTAATGGAAATCCTTCTGTGAGTTTTTGTTTTGTTATTAAATCCTTGGGATGCATAGTTTCCCAATATTTGTCTCTTAAAGTTTTATTGTTTGATAGATGGCATGATGTTTATCTTTGGGCACTATCCATAAATGATATGTGGTTGCAGTCTCGTCGTTTCTCAGTGGGAACACCCGTTCTTCAAAGAAAGAATTTGGGAGATGGAATGAAGAAAGTTCCCTCTCTGGATGCATTTGCAGTGGGAATCATTCCATTCCAGGTACCATTTTCAATCTTTATCAATCTCTCATATCCCTTTGGTTTAGGTTGATGAACCGACTCCTCAAACTGGCTTTCTCAAGATAATGCTCAAAACTATCAAAGAGAAACTTGGTTGATATTCAATGTAGTGCTACTAACATTGTTGAATCTCTCATATTTTTGGTAATCATTCTACTTTGTTCTGAAAGAATTTATTTACGATTTCAATAATTGTTCAATTCTTGTAATAACCATCATGAACAAACGTTGTGTCCACTGGTGTTAAGAAGAGTTCATAATTTGTCCATGTTTCTCTGTATATTACTAATTTTTGCTGTTGTTTTCAGAAGATTCCTTGTAGTTATGTTGTTACTATACCTTTCTTTCCCAGTTTTGTTTTTGCCGTTTTTTTTCTTTCAAAAGTTAAGATCGAGAAGAATAAAAACATCTGCATAGCATAGCTCTTAAAGTGTTGTGTCACAGCGTTCTACATGGGGTGAGCGAGAGAATAGAGAGCACACAGGGGAACGGCGAGATAGCGAGAAAAATACGCGAAAGTGAAAGCACGAGAGTGGTCTCGATGGGAATTAGCTCTGACTCTATGCCAGCAAAACGCCGTGTTGTGTGAAGGTTCGATGTCCTGAAATTGTATCTACTGGCTATCATTTCTATGTAATTGATTCGATATCTCCTCGCTAATAGTTCTTCCATTCAGTTTCCTTTAGTGTTACATTTTACTAAATTTTATCGATATCTATGCATCTATATAAAGCGCAAACGTGTGTGTGTATCTGTGTGAATGTCCGGTTTTGACGTCCGGTCCACTTTTGGCTAAGCTTAGCTCCCCCTCCTAATCCTACATCAACCAAAGATCAAAGTTCAAACTACAATTGAGAAACTACTACATAAGCTTAATGTTACCAGAAATATTACCATTGGTCTTGGTTTCATCATCAGTACGCAATAATCCGATTATGAAGTTACCAATTTTGTTGTTTTCCAAGTGATCCCCTTATTTGCCTGTTTATTTAATCTCTGCAACAATAGCCAATCTGCATCTCTCATACACAACTCAATTACCATTTCACCTCCCCTCTCCCTCTCTTCCCTCATTTCCACTCCTTTTCCTCGCGAAGAATGGTCGCCTCCTCCTCTCGACGCGCCAAATGACATGACGAGTGAGTTGCGGGAGACGGTCCTTGGTACGGTACCAGGTTACGGTACCCGAACTCACTATCGACATCTCTTTCTCAGACCGAGCAATGGATCGGCTTCCCAGTCGTCCTCCTCCTTCACGACCAGCGAATGCTCTAGCACGCGCTCCTACCTGGTCGAGGAGAACAGCAGAGGAGAACTGGTAGGTCAAAGGGGCGGAGCTTGAAGGGGCGTGGCTACAGTATCCCTAACCTCGTCCTCTTGCAGGTGAACAAGGAAACGGGCGTGAAGTGGCCGATGCGCGTCCACAACATGGTAAGCACGCGCGCTCGTGGAAGTGGGCGGAGCCTCGGACCGATCGATTCAGTCCAATCCTAGATCCATTCCAGAAGCGCTATCCCGTCCATTCGTCGACCGTCTCCTCGCAGAGCAACTCCGATGCCGAGGACCAGTTCGCGACCTCGGTGAGAGATCAAAGATCAATTAGATCTCGCTTCGTGGGCAGCTCATCACTGAGCAATGAATCAATAATGCGTGACTTGAAAGAGATCAAAGATCAGCCTTACCCCGATACCGACCGATTGTCACATATAAAATAGCCCTGAATGATAACGCTCGTTGACCCCAAGAGAGATCAAAGATCAACTCGTTGCAGCCCTACGAGATGATCGCGATCGCGGACCTGAACGCGGCTGCCGATGGTGGTCGCGATAAGCGCGCGGCCTCGGCACGCAAATCGCGCACCAGCAGCGGATCCTCCTCCGGCTCCGGCTCGGCCGCCTCCTCGCCGCAGTACGTGTCGCTGTCGGGGTGCTTGTCGTACGAATCGGTGAGCTACCGTAACCCGGACAATCGTGGCGGGCGTCTGCAACCATTGATTGAAGGGCATCGAGACGGACGAGACGACGGCCAAGATCGATTCGGTCGTCTTCGATACGGTAAGGCAAAGGGGGCGGAGTCTGGGACCAGAGATCAAAGATCACCTTATCAGGCCGAGAAGCTGGCTCGGTACCAGCGCGTGTTCCACAACCGCGGCGCTCACAGTGCCGCCTCGGTTACGTCGGCAACGTCGGTGGCCAGCAGTGCCATGGTGAGGAGAAGGGGAGGAGTACTGTAGGGGAAGTTACGGTAGCTGATGAGGGAACCGTAGACTCGGATACGGTAGGATTGCGGTAGCGGTGGCCTCGGTTCAAGAATAAGAGGGTTACGGTAGGGGTAAAAGCGGTACCTGATGATGGTACTGTGCCATTCAAGAATACTGTATCTACAGTAACCTATCGTCTCTCTCAGACGCGCCTCGATCGCGACGAGACGCCTCGATCGCGACGAGACACTACATCGGTGTGCGTTCGCAGCGAGCTGTCGAGAAGAAGCTGACGTGAGTACGGTAGTCAGGGGTACTGTATGTGTACTGTAGACCATCGATACTGTAACAGACCGGGCCAGTTCTTCATGTACTACGACAAGCCGTCGGGCGTCGATATTCCCGTCACGATCGAGCTCAAGATTGGCTACATGACATCCACACGCAAGGTACAGAGCCGGCATTTCCCGGAGCCACGTTTTGTCCAGGACCAGAACCGGCTTCTTGCAGATCTACCACTTCCCGATCCAGCGCTTCGACTGCCAGGGCGAGGCCTACTACGCTGTGATGCAGACGGACACGGACGTGAAGATGGTACGGTAGGGGTACGGTAGTTGTATGTCTGAGAGAGTATGCAGAGTGGAGAGATCCCTGAAACGCCTATCTTACTATAGATATTTTTGTATCCAGTCATAAGCCAACGTTTGCAAGGTATACGGTAGAGCCGTGACAGTTTCCGGCTTTTGGCTCTTGTGTTCCCATATCTCGTTTCAGTTCCCGTCGATCGCCTCTCTGGTGCAACACTACCACACATTCTCGCACGTGGACCCCGAAACCGGCAGTCTCGAGACATTTGTGCCCGTCTGAAGAATACGGTAGTCGACCCGAGGAGCATCCATCGATCGATCGATACCGTACCAACACTCCTCCTCTTCCTCGCCTCCCTCCTCTGCCCCTTGTGTCACTCGAATATGAATTTGCTCGCGAGCAGATAAACGCTTCGAGACCAAACCTGCTTTGCATACACACACAGTATCCGAGAGAGGCTTTCGAACCGTATCCAACAGTATACCAGGCTTATCGTAATCATCGTTATTTTTCATGAATGAAATCGAGATGTTTCAAGATCAACTTGGAAAAAAGATGAATCAGACGAGAATCATTAGAAACATGTCACATCATGACAGATGTCGAATGATTGCTAGCGACTACCGTAACTCACACCAGCGACATATCGTTCCTTTTCTGATCGAAAGAATGAAAGATATTACTGTCGAATTGATCCTTTGTCGATGTTACTGTTAGCACAGGGAAGAGGTTGTGTATGCAACTTCGATGACAGAGTCTGCTTTATTGTCACACAACTCTAGTTCGGAGTAATTTTTGTATTACACGCAAATATAACAAAAAAAAATAACAAAACAAAACACGCAGATATAACACGAATAGCTCGATTCACAGTAAAATAAAGAATGGGTAGTGGGTAGTCCTTCACTTCTCCTCAGCTACGACTTTCTTATTGATGAGATGGGGAGTTATGTATGGGTTGAGGGGAGGGAGAGGGAGTGGCTCCGGCCAAACATTTGTCAAAATCATAGTTATACTCGCGGCTTCCAACTCATTGTGGTGGCAGGACGAGCCTGAATAAAAATGAAATGAGCTTACAAGACAATCATTACGGATAATTTTGTATTGCGCATTTGCACTCGACTTCTATGGATAGTGTGGTCTTTGAAATAAGGATCGAAATCTCTGCATTCTACAGACAATATGGCATTTTCTTTAAGAGAGGAGAATGAGTATGATCCATATTTCGAACACAAATGATGCATTTTTTTGCATCGGCTCGAACAAAGGCAAACATTCTCTCCGAAACTAGCCATCTTATTCTCCCTCCTTCTTCTCTCTACATTCAATCTTCCCTCCTCTCCTTTCCGTTCACTTTGGGTACCCTCCGGGTTCGTTTGGGGTTCGTCTTGTACCCAATCTGACCCCATTTTGACTCCACCCCTCGGTTCTGCTGTCCCCAAACCCTGGGAGCAATTTGCGTTATGTTTCAGTGCACTCTCTCATCCCTCTATCTCCTCCTTTCTCCGAGAGCCTCTCCCCTCGTCTCTCCCCTTTCTCCTCTCTCTCTCTTCTTCTTTTCGCCCGACATTCCTCTCGTTTCTGTTAGACGCTACACTCCTCTATGAGGTAGTAGTAGAAGTTGAGTGTCACCTGAAGATGGAAATTAGTTTTTCGAAGCTCTTGGCGTTCGATTGAGATGGAAATAAGCTCCACTCATGAACAGAAAGTGAGGATAGCAAAGCACCAAAGAGTAGGGGAGCAATTGCCGTTGCGTTTCTCTCCTTTCTGTGCGCTCTTTCAACAATCACACCAACGAGTGTAGAACCGACAAAGTTACTATTCGACCAGGTAAGTACTAGACGCGAGGTCTACACCTAGAGATAAATTTCCCTAGCAGGATCACTTGGAAATCTGCAAGATATCTACTGGGAAATAACTAAGAAACTTTTCTCCAGAGAACATCAGACGACACAGCGGATTTACCGAGAAACTCCAGCAGAAGGCGAAGAATGCGAAGGAGGAAATGAGTAGAATCAACGCCGTTCCCTCTTCATCTGACGGAGCATAATACATTATATCTATAAGGGAAAATGAACTCTCTGAAAGCATAAAAGCTTAAATAAGAGATTTGCTTTTTTTCAGAGGTCTTACAGATAATCTTGAGATAGACGGGTTAGTCAAGGAAAACTAACGCCTTCTGCTATTTCTTCCGAAACCGAAGACAATGCATACACAGAGGATGCTGATGAGAATGATATCTGCGATTGTGATGACCTGAAACAACGAATCGATCAGATTAGATAGAGTTTTCAATAGGCTTTAAAAAGCATCAATCAATAATGTGGAAATGCACCTCAATGTTCATGAAAAAGTGTGATTGTTGAGTGTAGCGAGATTTTCCAAATAAGCAACTGATTACTTTGTTAAAAATTAAATGAAATCATCCAATGAAAGTTCACCTGTAGCATCATCAGCACGATTAGCGTAGTCCGATCTTCCTACAACATATTTTAAAACTAAACTCGGGATTTTTCGATAGTGTTGTATACTAATTATACTCCATATTAATTATATACACGAATAGTAAATTCCCCACGTAAATAATAGTCGTGCCCAAGAGCGCGCTCTCCTTGAACTCGTGTCCCATTCAAATACCAAGTATACTGTAAGTAACAGGTCGACGCACTTGAACCCGTTATTTCTTGTCACGAGTTTCCCTTATAGTCAGGGAATACCGTATGTATTCCCCTCGCCTATTTCCGAGGAGACGCCCAGTCTCCACGTTCCTCTCACCCGGATAGTCTCCGTTTTCGCCGATAAACTCTGTTGTTTATCACCCATCACTGCTGTGGAGAAAGAGCACTCTCACACTACAAGGATACAAGGACATAACAGATAGATTGTGTCCTTTATCGTAGTTCTCTGAGAAAGGATTCCATGCTAAGAAAGCAATGTGTGCGTGAAACATAGAAAGTGGATCCTCAAAAATCATCCATACCAAATAGGCAGCTAATCCCATTAGACAGGGAACTCCGATGGGAAAGAGAAGGAGATACCAGTACTTCCAGCACCAGAGCTCAATTCTGCAAACAAAATGTTGTGATCTGACCGGAAGTCGAGAATGAGCAGGAAAATAGGATAAAATCAGAATTAGCTGTACTAGACAGAGACTACGTCCGTTAGTATTCTGGATTCGAGATTCCCCCATTTTCATAATTTCCCCCATGAACGGAATAAAATGAATGAATGAATGAATGAATGAATGAATAAATGAGAACGTTTTCTCCTCAACTCGAATGTTCTCTTCTTTCTCTCACTGGAGAGCTAAGAACTGGAATGAAGTGAGTCGAAATCGATCTGGCATATCTAGTGTTCCTGATGAAACGGAATATTTTTTTTACAGTATCTAATACCCGAAATGTGAACTGACCCATTGATTGTCCCAAACATTAGAATGCCGGAGAGGAGACTGATCATTGCAGCAGCCTTCATAAGTACCTGCAAACAAATCCGAGCTTATTTGTCTCATTCAATAATTAAATTCGATATTTATCTTCCACTGATTATTCGCATTTCTCAAACTCATTTGTCAGCGTGCAAAAAGAGGAAATGATCACAGAATCTCGCTGAAGAGTGGGAAGTATGGAAGGAGAGGGGGTATAACACTAAATCACCTTGACATGTACTCTACAGCAACAGGCGCACTGATGATACCGAGAGTCGTTATGGCGGATCGATGCAAAGGACATTTTGGAAGGTATGAACGACTGACGCACTAAAATCAATGGAATATAGTAGATGCGTTAGATTAGGACCATTTGTCTGATATGAACAAGGACCTATCAGTGGATGGAGATTGTTAAACGACGCTAGTAATAAACGCACAACGAGCAAAGAGAATCAAAACTAAGTTGAGAGAGAATATTTCCTTCAAGACTTTGAGGAAATGTGAGCGATCGAGAAGAATCTCAGATATTGCACTTGTAATAGAGAGAGAGGATGAGAACGAGACAAGGCCAGATGGTGATGGGGAGGTTGATGGTCGAGCATGGCCTTTCCTATAGTACCTCTCTCCATTCTGCACGCTATCTCGTCTCTCAAACCGACGAGCGAGCATGTAACATGGAGAGATATATCATTTGATCCAGATTCAATATTCTAGACCATTGAGAAATATTGGGAGAAGAACGATATTACAGCTGAAGGTGAGATCGAGGAAGCGCCTTATAATGTGATATTCAATCACACCGATGGATCTCGATATCGCTTCTTGTTCCCATGAAATGTGTATTGAAATTGAAACTCAAAGCAAAGAATTAGAGCAGCCCTCGTAAATCGTAAACTGTTCGCTTTATCTCCGGACACGATCTCAAATGTTGCAGTTCAGTGCAATCCGTGCTACAATTTTCGGACTGTCCTGTTGGCAATACTGTTTTAGAGGCTGAAAGAGAGGCTTATCAGAGACGAGAGGCGATAAAAGTAGAGTGGGTGGCATTTGAGTAACACAGATCTAGTTCTATTCCAACATGATCTGTGAAAACTTGTTCAGGTTCTATAGTGACGTCCCAGTTGTTGAGCGACCATGGTAAGAAGGAGAATGACTCAGTCACACGACCATTCAGATTCCATTGAATGTTTTCGGAATATATAACGAATGCCTGTCCGCATTTACAACGTTATCTCACCGTTAAGAGAGACGAGAGATCATGCGAAAAGTGGAGAGACAGCATTGAATCTATGAATGATCGAACCACAGTTGTGATCCTCTTTGTTAGTAGATCAAGTTCATTCGATTGCCTGTTCAGTTCCATTTTCTGACTATAAAATTGATGGTCGAGGAGGGGAAATCAACGAACTGGTCTTCCCTCAACAATGAGATTTCGCATCGCCCTCCTTGCTCTCCTTCTAGCAGTGATGGCACAGAATGAAGTTAGTCGATGTTTTCGGGAGAAGAAGTTTACTGATCAGTGTAAATATCTAGGATCAGTCCATTTCTCAAAACTTAAACCATCCACATCTTCGATTTCCTTTTGTAGAATCAGCAAACCCACGCAAAGACCAAACCCCGTCCTAAACTGTTCACAATCTGTCCCCAACCTCTCCCATTCCAGCTCCCCTCCGGTGTCACATCTCCTCCTCATCATCACAATTTCACTGGTGAACCTCCTCTTGCATTCTCCGGTCGGCCTGAAGGAGGAAGAGGAGGAAAGAGAGGAGAAAGAGGAGAAAGAGGAGAATAAGGAAGAGGAGTAGAGAGAAGGGCAAGAATCACCACTCCCAGTCCTTGAGAGGCTATAATTGATCATCTCTTGCAATATCCAATGTGCTTGATAAAATTTTATTATTTGAAACGGTTCATGACCCCCCCACCCCCCCCCCCCCCCCCAACGAATCGCCATGGAGCGACGTACCTTCCATCAACAACTTCAAGCAAATTACCAAATCACTTCAACCCCCTTTATGGATGGAATAAATATTTGTATTTGTATGATACTGTGTCCATTTCCAGCTCACGAAAACGATTGTAACATTGCCAAGCTTCCCAAAGAGGTCTACATACGTCACTAGATGGTCGCACTTTTGAGTACACCCCTCCCATCCCTTGACTCACGCCGAAATCAATTCGAATGCGATTGCACGGGACGGTGGCTTACGGACTTCTCGTGTTCTTCTTACAGAATTTTTTTTTCGAAAATCGATCAGCGATGCGCGAGAACATGCATTACATCGAATCGCTAATCCACAACTTCAATGGGGAACAGTTGACGAATTGAAGAAGGATTCGGCACTTCTCTCTTCCCCCCCCCCGGTCTCGCCCATTCACTGAACACTTTTCCCCTTCTTCCGCTATATCCATTCTCATTCACTTCCGCTCTTTTCATTCGGCGTATCGAAACCAGGGCAGGGAAAAACAGAGAGGTACCGAGGATTCATGATGTCAGCGGGTATTGTTAGGATCTAGAGACGAGTAAAGACAAACATCACGCATACTGATTACGGTAGGCTTCGGATGGAATATTGATCTATCCAGTCTGAATTAGTTCTGCTGTCATATTGGCAGAGAGTGTGCTTACTAATCGATCCGGCAGCACCAAATACAGATACATATTTATTCAAGTCTGGGCCCGAATCTGTTTCATGATGGTTTGGTTCCAGGTAAGGTTTTCTCCCGTGCATCTTTCGCATGAAGAACGGGCACCCCAGTGGATACCAACGTGCTGTGTGCCGATATACGTGCCTTGTTCCTATATACCGACACATGATGTTTGTAGTGGTTAGTTCACGTTTGTATCCGCTATAGACCGCCAGACTCATTCGATTGCCACCCCCCAACAAACTTTCTGTTGTTTAGTAGTGCTACCGTATCCGCAGACAGATTCTCTGTACACAACTAGGTTAGGGTTCCGTCTGGATAACTGGGTTTGGAGGGTGAGAGGTGGTGTCTGGTAGGACGGGAGGACGGGGAGAGAACGGGGGATCGACGGATAAATGCATGAAAGGAAGAGAGGGTGGAAGAGGAGAAGGCCTAGGGAAGGAGGGAAGAGGCATCCATTGGAGATAACTCCGTCGGTAGATCAGAGATCAGGGATGGGTGAGTGCAGAATATCCCTTCATTCCTCATGATGACAAACTACGAGAGATCGAGCATAATCCTCCCCCCCCTACGGTATCTTCCCCTCTCCTGAATCATCTTAATGTGTTCTCCGATAGAAATGGAGACGAGATAGCAATAATGACGAGTTAGTTTGCTCGAGATAATCGTCGAATTCGAATGTTTTCTTTTCGCGCTAGAGTGTGTCTTTCGATTCAGTGTTGAACAACACTTGTTCTCCCCTCATTCTTCCTTCTGTGACGTATGAGCAAAGCAATGGCTACGAAATTGAGATCTCTGACGAAATTCGGATGCTATATTTGTATGTTCGCTCAGACTCCTTCCTCATCCAGAGTTGTGAAACAATTGTTCAATTCGTATCAGTCACGTTTGCGAACAACAGCCGTGGCTACGCACTAACCCTCTCTCCTCCCCTCCCCACTATTTCAGTCTAGAGGTTGATCTCTGACGTCGGGAGCATGCTTCTCCCCTCTACTTCTCCCCCCCCCCCTCCCTCCCTCCAGGAATTCGGATGCTATATTTGTATGTTCGCTCAGACTCCTTCCTCATCCAGAGTTGTGAAACACTTGTTCAATTCGTATCAGTCACGTTTGCGAACAACAGCCGTGGCTACGCACTAACCCTCTCTCCTCCCCTCCCCACTATTTCAGTCTAGAGGTTGATCTCTGACGTCGGGAGCATGATTCTCCCCTCTACTTCTCCCCCCCCCTCCCTCCATCTCTTTCCCCTATAAAAACAGGGGCCTCTCACAATACTAGTCAGTCACTAGAGTCTACGGTCCTGTTATTCCACTACCTCCTTCCCTCCTTCCCCCTACCACTTTTCATCTTCTGATAGGTTCCGCAAACAGTTAGTTGAGCATGCTGGTGTTCAGGCCAGGAAACCATTTCGCGTGTTCTTCTCCCATTTGTGTCTCCAGTTCCACCCCGAAAAAAATTTCTTTCCTTTCCTCACGTTTGGTGGTCGCCAAGCTCGAAAAAAGGGGAGAAGGCCTGCTTATTGAGCACTCTATAAGCGTTCTCTCACAAAGTCTGCAGAAGGACGCGCTCCTAACCACATGCCTCCATTTCCTCCCCATCTTGCACGAGGGTCCATCAACTTTGTGCAAACTCGACTAGACTTCCTAAATTCAATAGGGGAGATGGGAAATGGTACTTCATTCCACAGTCTCTACATCAGTCTTCGAGATAGCTCGGAAAAATGAAGACACATTTTTCTTGATTTTAAACGCAGCGGAAACTAAATAGACTCCCCTCTTTCAATTCTCTGCGCAGTTTCAGTCTGCAGTTAACCAGTCTTCTCTTTTTTCCACGAAGTTTCAACTTCTTGGTACACACTTTACTGGTTTCTGCCTCACACAGCACGGCGGGCTCAAATGTTCGGCTCTTTCCATCTCAGCAACTCTGAAAGAGTAGAAAGCTGCTTTATCCCATTTTGTCCTCGTTCTCGCTAGTTTCTTCAACAGGGCGGGGGCTGCTTCCTCATTTTCTCATTGCTCTGCGTGTGGTTTCATTCATTTGCCAGTGCAATCTAGACTCGTCTCATCTTCGCCCAACGACACGGCCGGTCTCTCCGTTTCATTCGCTTTTCCTGACCACCCAAAGTTAGGGGCCAGTTTCTTCGTATCGACCCCTCCCCTGCCCTTCTCCCCTTCCCCTCCCTTTAGTCGGGGGCGCCTCCTTCCGAGTGTTGCATGCATCAATCATATTGTTGCCCCTCTTCTTGCGTCAGAAACGTAGGGACGAAGAGCACGCTCTCCCCTTTCCGCGTGCTCTCTCGTCTCTCTGCCCGACGAGGCAGTCCTCCTTCCCATCCTATTCTTACTCCGGGTTCATAATCGGCCATGTCGCGGTGTCAGTCTCTCCATTCCACCTGCTCTCTCGTTTCTCTCACCTGCTAGAGAATGAAGGAAGAGACAGGCTTCTGCGTCACAGGTCTTCCTTCCCAGCCTATTCTTACGCCGGTTTCGCCGAAAAATTGTGTGAGTCAGGCCCACTTCGTTCGCTCCTCGCTAACTCAATCGCAGCGATTTTCCCCCGCTTTTCTTTTCTCGACGAGTCTTTCTTCTCGTCAGTCGCTATTTTGGCCACTTCTCGGTTCCCAGTCTCCCTCAATCCGGCACTTCCGACCATTCACTCTCTCTCCCTCTCCATTCACTTCATTCCTTCCCTCAGCACGTTCCCGCATCTCTTTTCAAGCAGCGCCGCGCTGTGACCCGGAAATCAGAGAAATGTGCTTTGCCTTCTCTTCATCTTCCCCCTTCTCACCATTAAGCTTCGCGAGTGTTTGAAGCGGACTCGCCATTGCGATTCACTCGCATGTTGGTGTAATTCCCCCTGAGACGAAAGACATTCCAGTGTATTCTCGTACTTTTCTTACGATTGATTCCCGTACGGGTGAGTTCGTATAGTGATTCGGTCTCAATTCTCCCATATCGCTGTAATGCCTCCGTAGACAGGACAAAAAATCCTCGATATTTATTTCAGACTCCTTTCCAGTCTCCATGATTGGCTATTGTCTCCGTGGCGGGCGCATTTCTCCAGTGTTTCTTTCGCGTGCGCAAAGCTAGTCTGGGAATAATAAGTCCAAATCCATTCCAGTCTCACGATTCAGCCCCAGCGCATGGCCTCGATGGTGTCCGCGCGGCAGTTCGACCCGCACGACCCCCGCTACTACCAGTGCTGCTGCGGGGCCAGAGTCCATGTGTCGGTGAGAGCCGTCGCAGCAGCGTTTTTTATTCCCCCCAAGGGACGTGGCTGCAAGCGAGCTGCGGCTGCATCGTGAAATTGAGCTATGGGAGGCACGGCAGGGCTGATATTGTTCCAAAAATGCAGATATTTCGGGGCAAACACGCTAAAAACGTTCTGGAAAGTGCCTGGTATTCCAGTATAAAACTTCACATTTTCGGAAACATTGACGATCATATTCTTTCTGCTATTTAGGCAATGGCTGTGAAACGAAACAAATGGGGAGGGATAAAAAATTCTCGCTGAACGTCCAGAAACCGAAAATATAAGACATAATCTCCGATTCTCTCTGGTGAACATTGTTGTTCAGGCTATGGCTAAGGCCGTGGCGGGCGTCTGCATCGTCGCCAACGTCTTCAACATCTGGAATGCAGTGGCGTACGTTTCCTGGGATGGAAACTAGACGACATGCATGAAAACATTCAGATCATAGCATACTGAATGGGCATGGTTTGCATACGAGAGGCAATTCAGTAGGTTACCATCCGAATGTTCTCATTCGATATAGTGCCCAAAAAGGACAACTCTCCTCATTCGCATGGCCCTTGCTTTATTTTGCCCACGAGAAAGCAATTGCGGATAGTGGGGAGGCCGCATTGTCGTCCTTAGGTTCCTCGTCTTTCCCGGCTTCTCGATAATTGAAAGTGAGATGGAGTGATGAGATTGGCGAGAGTTGCTTGATTACTTCTGAGAGGGTTTCCTACGGGAAATACTAGTCCAAATGAATTAAATTCCAGCGAAAAATACACTCTTAGAATGAGATATGTGTTGTTTTCCAGGAACGGCACATCTCTGGCATTCATAGTTGGGGGTCTATTCGGAAGCGGCCTGATGGCTGTTGCAGCGTTTCAGGTAATTTTGACTAAAACTGCAAAATATGAAACTCTTTTCGGCTCCTCATCCCTTTTTCTCAATGGATAAGACTGAATGAATGGAGACTGTAGAAAGAAGAAGACCGTCTTTCTATGAATGCCTGCTCTTGGCAGTTGTTCACTGATTGTTTTGAAGACGCTTTTTTGCTTGCAGGAGCATCGGCCGACGCTCATCTTTTATCTCGTTCTTCAAGTGAGTAGGCAGTGAATAAAGAAGAAGGAAAAATGGGGAATGAGGTCATCAGATGGGATGGAGAATCGAGAGAGAAAAGCCTTGGAAGCGACCCCCAATTGGTGACAGCCACTCCTAATTATGTAGATCGGGCCATTATTCGTCTCCTTTTTCTTCCTGCCTTTCTTTCCATCTTCTAAACTGTTTTTTTTTCAATTTTTGCACTTTAATGGGTCACGGGGTCTATAGAAACACATAGTCGAATTTTTCAACCTGATTTCATTTTGATAGAGCCTCTGTTCTAGTAGCCACCTCATAGTTAATTTCGTTAAAACGTGATGAATAAATGAGTGAATGGATAATGAAAGAATGAAAAAAAACTCATAGATTTCCTCTCCAGGGTCTGGGCATCGCAGCGTTCTGCATGATGCTCTTCCTCACTTTCGTCGCACTCGTCATCTTCAAAGTGAACGTCCCTCAGGGTGAGTTGAACTACGTTTCCACTTCAATGAGCCTGAAGCGAGAATAGCCATGTCGTTTCGGGACGTATATTCAGAACGCACTATGGTTGCTCGCTCACTATAACTTTTGATCTCGGTGTCTGTCAGTTATTTCTTCTGTTTTTCAGATGCCTCTCCCGCGCTTCTAGGCACAGTATCCGCTATAATTAGGCCTTTGCAGCTCAAGAATCGCGCAATCCAAAATAACAATGAATTTGCCTCCATTCCAGCCCGTGAACTGGGAATTTTGGTGGTGCTCGTGTTCGTCTTCCAACTCGGTCTCTTCCTCTGGAGCTTCGCGGTACTAATTCTCACTGTTTTCTTCTGATGCGAAATAAGGACATTCAATTAGCATTTCCAATTATCCAACGAGGAAGAAAAGACATCGAGATGGCGCTGTGTAGGGTTCAAAATACGGACTGTGTTTTTTTTTTCATTTTGATGATCGAAACTAAGGTAAATTCATCAAAAATGAAGAGTGCGAATTTCGAATTGTGGTGCTCAGGGATATTTTCAAGTGGCAGATCTCAGGTGATGCTACACTTCTACACCTTCCTCAGTGATCGGGAGAGGGCGGGAGCGGTGCCCGTCGTGTACCAGACGAGACCCGCCCAGCAGCAGCAGCAACAGCAGACCACAGGTGGGTCCTCCCTTCTCGATCCCTCTCCAGTCTTGGTACCGAATGGAATAGTGTCATCTGCGCATTACACATTCTGTTGTCGCCCAGGATTTCCGCCAGAGAAGGGACAGGACTATGGTAGAAATACGGCCATATTATCGCTCATCAAAAAGCATTCTGAAATAGTCAGGAAAATCGAGACCTTAAGAATAAGAAAATAACAAGTTGTTCCGAGATAATTGGGATCTTATTTACAATTTGGGGATCACTCTCAGAAATATGATGATTCCCGAACACTTTTAGGTGAAAAGGAGAGTGTTGTTGAGTGTTTTTGGAAATTTAGCTCGGGTGAGCTTTATTTGGAGAGTTGTGACCTCTCTTGACCTCTCTTCTTGACCTCGATGACGTCATTTCAGGCCCGTATCGAGGCTGCTACGACCAGCGCAAGCGACTCTCGAACGCCGACCACATCCAGTATCCGATCTACAACAAGAATCGCACGCCCTCCCTCACCCCCGCACCCTCCCCCGCTCCCCATCCCGTCGCTGAACGTAGATCAAGTTCATTCCTAGTGGTAGATCAGGCTCAGCCCACGTTCCCCTCAGCCCCGTCGGCACAGACGCCACCAAAGATAGTGTGTGATGATGACCCTCCCCCGCCGCCGTATGAGACCATTCATGAGAAGAAGGCGGAAGGGGAGAAGGAGAAGGAAGACGAATGATCCGGCCCCGATTACACTCTAGGTCTCAGTTTCCCGTTGTTTGCTGTATATATTTGAAAATCTGATAAATGACTCACTCCTGTCCAAGACTGTTGCGTTAAACTTTATGGCTGTTGTGAAACACTCCAATTCGTATCCTTCCTATTTGACGCAGAGAGATTGCCTCTGCAACCGTTGTGAAACACTTCTATTCATAAACCTCCGTGTATGACGTAGAGGGATTGTCGTGTCTACGTAATCCTTCTACTCCTCCTTATGTCCGTGCACCATGCAGAGTAACTGACTCACTGGATGATACCTATTTATAGAATTCGTGATTATTGTGAAACACACTCCATTTCGCATCTTTCCCTAGCTGACGTAGGGGGATTGTCGTGTCAGCGTAATCCCCTTCCCTCCTTCCTTTCCCTCCACTTCAAGCACGTGTTCCCCGAGGGGTCACATCTCTCTTTCCCGCACTTTGGACTTTTCTCTCTCGTGGAGTGAAACTTATCATATTCCCTAGACATCATATCGCCTCAATTTTCGCATCATATCTTGAAATAAGGGGTGTCAATGTAATCAATAAATATATACCATGATAAACATGAAAATCGAGGTTACAGTAGGCGAGAAGAGAGATCAGATTAGGAGTACATACTTATGATGTCCATGAGAAGATCACAAGCGAAGACAACCGAAAAAAGGATACAATTCGAAGATGATGATCATTTACTGGGTACTGTGGTTGAAGGAGTACTGTATTTTAAGGGGGAATCAGTTATCCTGAAAAATTTTCTCTACATCTCTGGAGAGAGATCTAAGGGAGTGGAAGGATTCCCCTTGTTGGGAATTGGGTCTGTCAGTAATGCGAATGGGGGAAAGAATGGGAGCAGTTGAGGAACTGCTTCTTCTGCGAGGCGTTTGTGGTGACGGACACGGTGAACGCGCAGAGCCTTCGCTTGACAGAAGCCCTTACCGCAGATGTCGCATGTGAAGGGTTTCTCTGTCGTGTGGATGAATCTGCAGGTATCGATTGGTAGAGGATGTTCTTTTGTGATGATTTCTATCATCTCTCTGGACGTATTTTCTTGGTATTGAGTGAGAAGATATCAGATTTGAAAGAAAGAATCGAATATTGTTTTGGCATCTAAGGAGCGTATACAAGGGATGTGAAAATTAAGTATAATTGAAAAACTCAAAAGCAGTTAGAACGCAGTACCTGTGGCTCCGGAGATGGTCCTGTCTCCTGAATCTCTTGTAGCAGATGTCACACGAATGAGGTATCTCGTCAGTGTGAGACCCCACGTGATTCGCAAGATGGTGTGATTTGTTGAAGATTCGTTGGCACAACTGGCAAACGAACTCGGTCTTCTTGGTACAATTGGATTGGAAGTAGGACAGATTTGGAGCAAAAAGAGGTTCTCGATTTGTGAAATCATCGATTGGGTTTGGAATAAGGAAGAAGATGCGCCCAGGAGGAAAACCTCCAGCGTGGAAGAGAACGTTATTGGGTGGATAGTGTATGGTCGGAAGGAAGTTGTTGGGCCATGTAGGAGAGATGAAAGGGAAGTTGGGAGGAATCATTCCAAGATACATGAGGAATTGATTGAAAGCATCAATGGGAATAGCCGTGGCAGTGGCGGTTGCGTCGGGATTTGGTCCTTCGGAGGAATTCGATCCCTCTTCCTTTTCAATAGTTTCAACCGTAAACCCGAACTTGTTGAGACTGGGTGGTAACTCGAAACTGGACGGAGATGTCGTTGGGTCTTCGTTCTTGTCGGAAGACCATGAGACGATGGAGTCGAGAGAGGCCATTTGATACTGTTTATGTTTCTGTGCTGATAGCAACTGCTGATACAACTGTGAGTAGTACTTGACCACAACTTCCATTGGAGGGAAGATCGACGAAGTCGATGGGAATTCTTCAGGAACCCTCGAATCCGATTTCACCATCATTGAAGGACTACTGATTCTGGTGGAAGACGAGGACATCTTTGACTACTATTTTATGAAGTTTTGTATGAGGGTCTATTGAGTAGCTGAGATAGAAACAGAGTAGAAGGTGCACTCATAACATATGATAGGTGGCATTTCAATAGAATAGATCTCGGATATCAGTCCCATGATATGAGAAGGAATTGCGGGAATAACAAGGAGTTTTCGTGTTTGCATTCGTGTTTTAAGGTAAAGGGAAAGAAGAGACTAAAAGATACTATCGCAATTTCAGCAGGTAAAGAATCAGAAGGACTCGAAAAATTCTGAAGAAGAAAGGGTTCCACCGATGCAAAGTTATTCATTTACGAGGGTTCATCAATGTCTACATTCCTGAATTTCCGGAAAACTGCATAACTGCATAGTAACCAATCAAACCGCTCCCAAAAGTGTCACATTCCATCCCCCCCCCCATCAATATCTCCTCTCGTTCTCTCTCACTTCTCACTCTCGACTCGCTTGGATCTCGTTGTGATTTGATCGCATAAAGAGTATGAAGACAGTGGCGAGTGGTGCCAGACGGGCCGCAAGTATCAAGTCAATCGCCTCAATTACCCCCTCTTCGTTTGATAACTACAGTACATGTCTTGATATACTGACTTATTGACAATTAACTAAATAGAAAGAGAGGCACCTCTCCACCATCTGCCTCCAATAAGTTCCCACGGGCGAAAGATTCTTCCCCTAATAACAGCCACACGACTAATTGATGTGAGGGTCTCATTGTCCTTCTTACAAATCTTTTTACGATTTTGGGGAGTCTTCTCCAATCGTTCTCTGTCATCAAAGATCAAAGATCTAACGAAACTTTGATAATCTATTGTGAAAAAATAAGTGGACTGAGAAGAAATGTTATTACGGAGAGAATCGTGATGTAACGATACAGAGATAACTGGTTCCATCAAGAAATAGTCCGCGATAGAACCGTACTATGGCTTTGAGGGAGCAAAAAGGGTATAGAAATTCTGAGATGATGCAAATTGCGAAGAGGTTGAGATCAAGTAGAATTACAATAACACAGCGATAACTTTGATTTAAAAATACATGGTATTATTTGATGAGACTGTTTCTCAAATAGTGCATCACTCGGTTTTCGTGTGCACCACCGAATCCTCCGCTTGTTGTTCGAACGATTCCTCTGATCCGCCGATACGGAACTGACTGATTGGAGCAGGACGAGAGTCGCTCGTTTCGACACTTGCGCTTGCCATTGAGACTTGCGATGAACCTTCCGCCTTGACCTGTTAGGCTCGTATATCTAGGGGCCGCAACGTGGATAGCCAACTTTCCGGAAAAAGGTCAAAAGTAGGCTTAATGTGACCGTCAGGATCTCAATATCATTTTTGCTTTTGGACGTATGTCGATAACTCTTCTCTGAAGACCGGGAGAGCTCTAGAAGTGCGCGCGCCTCTCACAGTCAGAGACTCTGGAGGCGGTCCACCGGTATTCAAATGAAGGGTCTAAACCGTCATCCCAATGTTTTGAAAGTGTTCCTAAACGTCACCGATTGAGAGCTCCTAAACGCTAGTTCCTAAACGTCCCATCACCGGTTGGACGTGCACGTATCTCTCACCTTTCCATCCTCCGGAGTGACAATTTTAACGCTCTCCGAATTCCTTCCAACGTCTCCGAGCACAGCATCGGAAGAGTTATTACGACGAATACTGCGACGAGCCAGACCCTGAAATGGACAGTGACGGGTCATGTGAGAACAAAGAACTTGTCAGAACTATGAGAAAATCAGTATCATTTAAGACAAGAAATTGTTCACAGAATTTCGCCTCACCTTGATTGAGTTCACGAACTTGTCCTTCCGCTTCGAAAGGCGCCGAGTGATGCTGAAAGGGACCTGAAATTCGATAAAATAATAATAAAAAAGGACTGTTGCACAATAACAACTTTTCAATTCACAAAAAAACTTAGTTATAAATCGTACAAAAATCATTTCGGATTTTTATGTGAAGTGCAACCATTCACCACTTCTCCTGGTCCGTTGTCCTCCCTCGCTGTCTCCTCCTCGTCCTCATCAACAATTTCGATGTCATCATCTCTGAGAAATCTCTCAGGTAATATTCCGACGACAAGCTAAATCTCACCCAAGCAAAGGTTTGGTAGGGCTGGCATATCGGCTGATGGCCTCGTTTGCAGCATTGGTCAACGCAGATTCCATGGTCTGGAAGGCGCTTTTATGAGCGTAAAGGACGAAAACAGAGCAGGAACCTCAATGGCAGAATGGCTGAGCGATTCTCCGTTGAGTTGGTCTTCTCGGACGATGTTGAAGCGATGATCAATCACTGATCCGGAGGGAGGACGCAGTTCTGGATCAACCAAAAGGGGCCAGATAGTCAGCGCGCCTTGAGCGACGGTCTACAATGAATCGCCTTCCAATCCACACTAGATGGAATGCAAGATCGTTTTTTGAACTGATTCGTTACCCTTCCAACGAGCCAGAACATCATTCTCGAAACGGGCAAGATGTGCGGCAGCCAGCCTCGAGGGATGCGGCTTCGCGACCTAAACGCCTCTTACAATCGCTAATCAATTCAGTTATCGATTCAACCTCACGAACTGATCTCCAATCGGAGTGAAGACGATGCCCGGGTAGATGGCCAGATAGCAGACGTCGGCTGCAAATTCAATCAGTCTTAGGATGATAAATTATTTTCGAAAATCGTCGTACAACTGAGTTTCTTCGCCGCGTTCCTGGTGAAGGCGTTGACCATGAGCTTTGATCTACAGTAAGCCTGATATCCACTGAAGTCATCCTGATCGAAGAAGGGCTTCGAGTGATCGAATGGCGTCGCGTCATGACAGACGTGGCTGGAATGAGCATCATCAGGAAGGAATCGATCTGTGAAAGACTGAATTTCCAATCATATCCGACCTGCTAACATTGATGACGGCTCCCTTCGTCAATTGCAGTCCACGCGTGAGGATGGTGGTGAGGAGGGCGTGGCCGAGGGAGTTCGTCTCAATTTCAGTTTTGGCAATTTCTCTTTTTTCATTTTCAATTTCAGACTCTGTAAGCTCTCTTCCTATTCTCTTCTTCTTGGGAGGATGCAAATTCTTGCCTGAATGATCTCCTCGTATCCATCAATAGTCGTCTCATACTTGGCCAGGGATCCCTTCAATCAGCATTTCTCATCTTCGAATCTGTTGCTATCACTCACAATTCCCGCATTGCACACGAGCCCGTCGATTCTCTCGAAGGTCTTCATCACAAGATCTGCGGCAAGTCTAACCGATCTGAAGTGATCAATTGGTATATACTGGATTTGTTCGAAGCGATGTTTACATTGGAAGAAAAACGTTCCAGAGAAAAACGTACGCCAAATTCGTCAGATCACAGAAGATTGAAGTGATTTCACCCGATGAGAACTCGAATTCATCCCTCAGTTCTCGGCGCACCTGACACATATTTTGATGAGGAATCCATATCAGGCCAAAGATTGTCTGAGTTGTTTTGAAAGATTTTCTCCAACCTGACTGCCGGCTATCGGATTCCTAACTAGCATCACGACAGATCCATTGCGAGAGAAGAGATCGCGAGCCAATTGCTTGCCAATGCCTAAAAATTCTAGCTTATCGATTTTTCGAACAAATTTCGTCACTACGCCTTTTGCGATATAAGTTTTGAAGCAACCGTATCCAATTTGGGGGCTCACCCGACGTTCCTCCTGTGATAACGTACAGTTTGCCGGTCAGATCGTACTCCTTTCCCCTGCCGGGACGACGGAGGTAGATCAAGTGGTAAGCAATAATGCGAGAACAGAGAGCGAGGTGGATGAGAAGAGTCTGACATTGGAGAGACTCATGCACTATCAATCAGTGTCTCTTTCTAAGCGAAGATAGATATGAGATAAAAGTGATGATAGAAGTAATGAATTGAAGAAAGCCTCTCCCCGTCCATCTAACAACCTATGAGTGAATTAACGACTTTACCCTGCCCCGCATCGTAATCAAAAGAGGATGAGAGAATAACAAAATAAACTGACGATTACGAAGGGGCCGTAGATTACGATGTTCCCGAGACTGTTGAATACTCGCAGTCCGAAGAACTCGGCAATCAGGTTCAGGAGGAGATCTTCCAACCAACTCATCTTTTCCACTGTACGATTCCAATGTGAGTTAAGGGCCATCTGCCCGCCCCCTTCTTCTTCTCTCTTCAACAAAGTTCCCACGGCAAATTGAGGTGCGACTATTCTCATCATTGTCTTTCATCCACTACTCTTCATCATTGCACTTATCGATTGTTGGAGGGAACGTTCCTCCAGAAATAGTCCAGAAATACGGACATTTATCGAAACACGTGAAAGCCGGAGGGCACTAGGCCATACCTAGGCCGGAGAGAATCTGCTCTGCTACGAACCGGATCCGAATTCGATCAAAGGTCTCGATCAAAGATCAAAGGCCCAATCCCTTCGAGTAATTGGGGACGACAGAGATAATAGAAAGTAATTGTGTTGACGTTTCAGTTAAGCAAAAGATAGGAATAAGACGATGAAGGAGAAGGAGGCGAGGAAGAAGAGCATCTAGCACTGGAGCTAACCCGTCCATCTTCTCTTCCTACCTATGAAGAGGCGTGTGGAGAGGCATATGAGGAGAACAAGACGAGTATTTTGGAGTGTTGTCAGCAAAACGCCGTGCAATCTCGTTCCGACTGAATGAAATATCTATTTCACCAGGGAGACAAGAGTGCACGATAGTGACACCATCCTATTGCTAATACACAGACTCCGTGAAAATGTTCCATGGATAGGAACACAGTTTTCATGATCGCATTGCATCATGATCGTATGCATGCAGAATGAAGAGTAGTGTGCCCAATTCAATTGTGTGAAAATCGTGTATCTGACAATAGAATCAAAATATTTACCAGATTAACAGCTTTATTCAATCACGCGGTAAATGCGAGAGGTCGGATTGTTTTGACTCATTCTGTGAGGAGAAAACGAAGACGGGGATAGTAGATGTAGTGGGAAATGAACTGCACCCAGATATTTAAACTGATCAGAAATTCTGTCTTCTCTTTCTTCTCCCGAAAACACCGACTCACATTGACTTCATTCTGAACAACGACAGTCAGAAGAAGAGCAAGGAAGGCAAAGTGAAGTCTCATTGTTCAGTGGAAAGACGAGTTTGTTGATTTCCCCTCTCGAAGCTAAATTTTATAGCCAGAAAATGGAACTGAACTGGCACTGGAATGAACTTGATCTACTAACAAAGCGGATTACAATTGTGGTTCGATCATTCATAGAGAATTGTAATTCAAGCATGACTCTCCTCAATTCGCACTCTATCTCGTATCTCTTACCAGTATGGAAACATGTTGTTCATTCACAAATCAATGATTAAGAAATGGACTCGGAATGGTCTTGTTTCTGAGTCATTCGTGCTGTGGAGGAGAAGTGAAGTGACAAAAAGGAGACGATAATGGTTTCATTTCTGAAACAAAAGACCTCCTCGCTCTATTTCACTTCTATTCAGGAAGAATGAAGCCACTCCTTCTCATTCTCTTGAGTGAATGGCATTTGATCTTTGATCTTCTCATCGATTGGTTTAACTCTCCCTCTCAGATTGTTTCATCAGCAAATAGCTTCAGGCCCCATCAATCGACAATCGTTCCGTCCATATTATGCAGAAAACACAGAACTTTATTGCAGTGAAGAAAATAACGAGCTCACACACAAGGAAATCGAAGGGATGCAACGGCTACTTTTAGATGGGAGGAGGTGACACGGATATTATCAATACACGTTCATAATGACAAGACAACGATTAGATTGGCACAAACAAGAGAGGAGATTCAAGTGAAGGAACTCGATTAGAATGTTACTTGTAGTGGAAAGAAGTGGGAACATCTACTGTAGTACAATTAACATGGAATAGGAGACTGGATCAAACATCGCCAACTTAGTGCGACGAGCGACTAGATATACTAGAAGGGTAATGTAATAGTTGATAGAATGGACAACGAAAGACCCGAATAATACATGAATAGCCCGCATACAATGCCAAGAGAACACCCGACTACCGTAATCAAGAGAGGAGTACGGTGGGTCGGAGGCTGTGTCAAGTGTATGAATGAGGGAAGAGATAAGCAGAGATAGATTGTACTACCAGTCGAGTTTGTGAGCAGAAATGAGATAAGAATGAGGAGTAATCGATTGGGAGAAATGGGAATCCGACATAGAGGGAAACATACGGTAGATGGAATATGGTACATCGATCGACCACGAATCAGTTGGCGATCGTCCGAGTGAGTGTGCATGATTGCAATACTACGGTAGGATTATACAATCAAGATAGGAGATACACAGAACGAGAGACCGCAAATGATGCAGTTCAATAGGGGCAAGATAGGGAGTGAGTGCACTATACAATCGAGTAGATCAACGATGAGATTACGAGAAAAAGAGGAAATGAGGGATACGGTAGTTAATCCAACCTCACTATTCTACTAATACTCAACAACAAGATACGGCCTACTCAGCAAATCTATACTCGGAGGAACAGATGATATTGACATGGAATGGTTGTCTACAGAAGGAATGGACAGAAAGGAGATGGAATAAATGGAGAAGTAGATCACAATTGAACGAGATCGACTAGAATTCAACTTGAAAAGGAAAGAAGCAAAAAATCTACTGTGGTGCAATTGACATGTAATTGAGACGAGAAGAGTGAGGGGGAGGGGGGAGGATAACACCACTAGCTGTAGCAACTGCTATCTCTACTCACGAATTGGATGACGCGAAGGCGAGAGGGCGTCCCATGGCAGTCATCGTTAGACCCACCCAGATGGAAACATGGGGGAGCGTAGCGATGAAGCAGCATCCCATGTCCTTGAATCGCTGGAATGGATTGGAATGAATCTATCATAATTGGTCTACTTCTATTATCAAACTAAATTCGGCTACAGTAACTCTCCATGATGATTTCAACGAAATGACTCGGATACAGTAACCCTCCATGATCTGCTACCGTATCTAATAAAAACTACCGTACCCGATCCGCGTAATCGGCTCCCCATCCCTTGGCGAACGACACGCGGATGTTCCCCCATGTACGAAGGTCCTCCACTTCACGGAAACCCTCCTCACCTGGAATTGAGTGAATTTTGATTGAAACGTGCCAAAAACATTCGCGGTGGGATCTATTTCACGTATCTCTCGCTCAATGAATTGCGTTTATCAGCTTCATATAAATTCTTTTATCAAAGAAAAAGACGATGTTTACATTCTGTTTTCTTGTTTCTACAATACTCGAATGACTCGATTGATCATACAGAAAATAATGAAACTGACTCTTTATCTCCAGAAGGGCGAGGAACTCCTTGTTACTCCACACCTTGAGAGACGCCTTCGATGAAATCTGGAAGATCGAAAATATGACTCATGTTTCTACTTAACCTTTTGTTTCTACACATCATAAACGATTATGTAATTTCATTTTTAAAAAAGTGACTTCATTGATCTTTGATATCTAAGAAACTAATCCCGATCAATATCCCTATTCGATGGATATTAGAGAAAAAGATAAATATATCTTCAAGAATATTCCTGGCTTCGAAAAAGAGTTAACGAGCTCTCCTCTCACTACCCCTCCCATCTTCTCCTCACCTTAATGACGGCAAGATTACTGTAGCCGAAGACGAAGTTGGCGAATTGAGACATGAGGAAGAGGGGAGACTCGGAGAGGTTCTCCAGATACATCTTCAATCACATTAATACTGCCCAGAACATTCAATGCAGTGTAGCGAATAGTAGCTCACTCCATTTTTCACTCTTCCTTCTTCTCTCTGACATACGAGAGAGAGATTGTAGAATTGAGAGAGCACTATTCTATGCACTGCTTCATAATGCTATAGGAATCACCCGAAATGATGGATCATTATCCACTGGTTCAATATTCGTAGAGGGAATTAGTGGGTCAGAACAGTTCCTCATATCATCTAATCCATTCCAATCCATTCTAACCTCTCCATCGACAGTGTGCATCTGGGCTCCTTTTCCGACTCTGCTTCTGACATCCTCTATCCATCTATTAGTCATCGATGGAGGAGGAATGACCAGTCAGCAATCACAAATGGATGAGCATGTCTCATCGATTTATTTATAGACTCACAGCAGCAATTTCTGCTACAAATCTTTCCATACTGTATACTACAGACAGACGATAACGTACAGTATTCAGAGAACTCAAGGTCAAAAACGACAGCCCTAACTACACTTTTTTCGTTTCCACAAGTGTCGGACAACATATGCACTGAGAATAAGCATTTGTCTAAGAGAATTTGATACTATTTTTACGAAATATCTCTCGACCGATTTGCTGCCAAACCATCTTCTCTATGATAGAATACTCACTAACAACCAACCTCTCAGTTGTCGACCTCTTCTCAGTACTTGCGTCTACGGTGAATTGGGAGGAGGAGACCTACAATTAGTCTATTTATTCAAAAATCAGTGTATGTAAAAACAACGAGAACATTCCCCTTTCAGAGATCAAAGATCACTGATACGGGAACAATATTCGGTTGGAGAAGGAATCATGAGAAAGTAACCTGGTGGCTTGCTCCCTTGGGGAATCCTCCCTCGAAGAAGAGGACGGCCGCCCAAACGTCCTTCTCTTCATACTTCACCTCTACTGTCGAATCTAGAGAGTTTATTTGTGAGAAGATGAGACCGTTTTCAAGGAAATTGTCACTTCAATCTAGACTGACCCAGAACATAATAAATGATTGCAAGGGGCCAAAAGTGTATACCTCCATTACTGTCCGTTCCCTGATGAGGCCGAGTGCACTTGAGATCGACCGAGGGAAAAGTCTCTTTCTGAAATTGACCATTGATAATCGATAGAAGCAGGGATACAGTATCCATCAGTGATCCAATGATCATCTGACCTTCATCTTCATTCATATTTCTCTATTTCATCCCCTATAGGGCGATAGCAAAATATAAATAGGAGCTGCTACAGTAATCACCACTATTCAATACGAGAAGAGCTCGAAATAGATATACCGTAACCCGTCTATTTCTTTATCTAGAGATCAAAACTCACGATCGGCTCTCCGTTCACATCCCATTTCAGCACGAGACGGTTCGTCGTGTCCAGGTCGTAGTTGGGGTTGTGAATTACATTCTGTAAAACGATTATTGATTATTGATGTTCATCAAATTTTTCATCTATCAATGATCGATATAAATATTCCTCTCAATTAGCTTCGAAAATTCAGACTGTTTTAATACATTGATGGCTGGGATGATGTTCTGTTTAATGAATATACAGTAATCGATGAGATGGATAAGCTACGGTACTCACCAAATGGTAATTAAGATCCTCTTCTAGTCCCTTCTCAGGCCAGACGAAGAGATTCGTCTTGATACGCTTCGTCTTCGTCTCTGCAAAATTCTTAGATAAATATTTTAAACAAACGCATTTCTCTGGTATTTTAGTATAGATCCATCTCTAGAGTGATCCATTATCTTTTTTTAAGTCTTCTCAGTTCATCAATTTCAATAATCTCATAACAGAATCCCTTCAATGCTTAATGGAGTTCTTACTATGACCTATTGCTAAGTGACCGTTCCTATCTGAGAACTAACTAGGATTCATGATTGCAGAATGCATCTCATCAGAGCAAAAAGGGACATGAAAGTCATTCCTTGAATCACCAATCCTTCAATAAACTCACCCCATCGTCGAGTCTCGTAGTGGTAGGGATTGATGCAGAACCTCTCAACCGACTCCTCATTGAATCCATTCGAGCATCCCTGAATCACGGTATTCTGAACCTCTTTCCTACTCTTCCACTATCTCATGCCGTATCGCCTTCTTTATTTAGCTTATTTGTTCCTCAGTAGAGACCTCTCAAATAAGCGTACCGCGAGGAAAGAGTCTCAACTCATCCATCAAGTTGATATACGCTACAGTATCTAGTCCGGATAAAAATGATGTGATGAGACAATACCTAGTCCGGATAACTATGATTATCGTGGAACTACAGTTCAGATCCAAAAACACGCTAAATAAGAATAAGAATAGTCTATCAGAACGCATAGTCCAATTCTCCGTCATGTAGCTACCGTAACCCGACACCTCTTCCCTTGTTTTTGAGACGAAATCGGAATAGTAAGCAATGAATGTTTATGTACAATAAACATCACAGCAAAAAGGAGTATACAACAACTAATCGATGCCAGCTTCTTTCAAATTCCGTACGTATCGTCATCGGCTTAGTCCGGGAGCCTTTGCCCTACAAAGTAACTTTGAAACACATCTCTCATAGCCTTAGTCGTCGTTTATTGCTACTTCCATCACAAAGCTAGATCAACCTCAATCGCTTCATAATCGACCCTCAAATCCTTCCTAGTTATCGACTCATAACTACCTCTGCATGGTAAATTGTTTTCTTAACACGAGTGTTATAATTCTTCAAATAAGTCGTACCTCTCATTGGTGATGCAGCGATGAATCCACGTCGCTGACTCCAGAAAGACGCCGAGACCTAAGGTCATTACAAAGAATCTTGTATGCACAGTATTTTGAAATAAAGTACATGATTCTCTCAGAGTAAGAACTTTAACGTCCTATTTTTCATATTTCCTATGAGAGAAAGATACTTCCATAAACAAAACAGCTAATTTCCTGTGTTTTATTCTTTTTTTCTCAAATTAAAGAGCAAAAAAGTATAGAAGGTAGAAAACCATATCTGATTACGAAGTAGACAGCCTCTCTTTGATGAGAAGCAGATTGTATCCACTCCTTGATAACTGAAATAGTTCATGGTTCAATACCTGAGTTATTTTTTATTATTATTAAAAATGTATCGACAAATCATCTACACGACTGTGACGAGTCAGACAAGTAAGAAAAAGTGCTTGTAGCAGTGCACACCACTACGGAATTAGAAACGGAATCGAAACAGCTGTGAGGCTAGTATTTAACCAATTTGAAAAGGGGAATTTACCTTCTGTAATCAGGAGAATGATGCATCATTCAGGAGTGAAAAGACCCATTCTGCGAGATCTGGAGTGATAAAATAAATCGTGATACAATAAAGTAGATACATAATGGTTGGCTATCAATTAGACTCGGGAATCTCTAACTGAACAACTCAATCACCAGATTTGCAAGAAGGTGCTCTACGACTATTCTACGAGTTAATTATTAAATAATATATTACTCACACCAGGTTGCTGTCAACAACATCATAATAAAGCAAATTGGATTGCAAAGACCGTTGAGAGAGCGAACTAATGCAACGAACCTGATCAGTGCAGCTGACTTGAGATTCATCTTACTCAAATCCGATGGAAGAGCGAGTATTTCCTTCAATATTCACAATCAGTAGTGCATACCTGTTCTCTCGCAAACCTCAAGCTCAAATGGAAATGAATTGTAACAACTATGAGTCTTAAAATGCCGAACGAACATGAATCACTCCATTTCCAATCCATTCTAAGCAAAAATAAAGAATTTCACCTTTCCGACGGCTAAGTTCATAGGATAGGATAAGAATTCAGTGAATAAACACTAATAATAAGAGAAATAGCCACAATAAGCAGTTAGCCATAAGCAAAACAAGGTAAACTCATGTTCTCGCTTCCATTGGAGGTCAGGCCGTTCGGGAAGTATTTTGACCATTCTGAAATGGTCAACGCGACTGAATACGAGCAATGAGCAATGATAGAAGCGTAAAATAAGCATATCAAATCAATAAGCTGAACAAAGTAAAACCAGCGAAGTCGCCGAATGTCCGCGGTGTGCGGACATCCCTACCGTAATCGAGGTGCACTTTCAAGTGAGCGTGAACTGATTTTATATTTTTTAATTCTGATTTTATTTTCCAATTTCGGTGTCGGGATCCCGAATAGACCTTCCTTATTGATCTCTCAATCAGCAGAAAATTATGGTATGTTCGGGAGTTTCCCAACTTTGAACACTGCAACCGCGCACTACTGACTACCGTAATCTACCCATCTCAGTACCGTTTCCTGATGGGGCTACCGTAAGACTACAGTACCTCTACTGCCTTCAGGTCGCTTGCTTCGTCCAACCAGTGGAAGCGGAAGACGCGTACCGAGTGGAGATGGATGCAGTCGAAGAGTGGATGCTCCTCACTATCATCCCGATCGAGTCTGAATGGTCAGAGATCAAAGATCAAATAAACCCTGAGAGTGTCAGAGATCTTTCTTTGTTCTAACTCTTGTAAGTATAATAGAAGCAGTCTTAACGAGTGGGCATGCAAAGATTGTCTCTGACAGAAAGGCCAGTGATGAATCGAACCTCGGAACCGAGTGTGATCATCTCTGGGACTCTAGCGTCAGTGAACTTGATCTTTCATTGCTATTTCACTAACCTCGGGACACTGATGCACTCTCCTACTCCACCTCCTCCTCCTCTTCTATCTTCGAGTGTCTTCTCCATTTCCTTCACTGTTCCCGTCTTTGATGCTCGCTTGGCCAGTCTCTTGAGGGAGTTATCTACTCTCAGCCAGTACGGCTGCAATCAGGAGCGTGAACTGTGTGAACTTTGATCTCTGATCTCTCAAACTATCTACTCGGACCATCGAGTCATGCAGATACCGTACTCAGCTGCACTAGTTTTCGCCTCGTCTAGATAGTCTTTGATCTCTGATCTTCCTCCAGCTTTTGCGAAAAATGCCTCAGCCTCACTCCGTCAATAATAAAGGCGTACAGAGTTGAAGAAGGCATTTCAGTTGTCTCAAGAAGGGTTCCTAATGGAAAGATCAAAAATCAAATTCAAATGTGATTTCGCACTGACCGCAGTTTGGTCGGTGCCCGGGAGATATTTGGTGAGGGAAGTCGTCGCCCGATGGACCATGTACTTCTCGTAGAGCCATGCCATTGTGAACTCCTGGAAAGCGACGATTACGGTAGGCAACGATCGATTACAGTAACCCATGGGGCAAGGAAACATTTGATAAACGTAGATTACAGAACGTAGTGAAATCGATGCACTAATCACAATGAAAGAAAGGGAATGCAACAATCAAGTTACAAAGCACGACTGGAAACGGAGAAAGACCAAGTTTGAACCAGAGCGAGGAAGCGCGCTCTCTCGATTCCCCGTGCTCTCTCGCCGGTCAGAAGGGAATAGAGTGGGGAGAGAGACAGAGATGCGAGACAGCAGAGGAAAGTGAAAGAGGGGGGGGGGGGGGTGAGCATGCTCGAATCTTCATAGTAAGAATCAATCAGTGAGTGAGGTGATACTGATCGGAAGATAAGCTTGATGGTGATCAGTTTGGAGAGTTGCAGTAAAAGAAATGACGGAACTGAAGCTAGAGACTGCGTGAGATGGAGAGACAGCAGAGAAAGCATGGGAATGACCTCCCCTCTCCTCATGCCGAGTTAGTCCTTCCGATATATTGATTGATTCGCTCTCTTGTTTCATCATCTACCCTTCTATCAGACTGATAAGTCAAAAAATGATCTTGATATCGTTGATGAGAAATGTTCTTTTTCATCTCACAGTGGCTGATATGGAATAGTCAACATTCGCTTCTGAGGGTAGCAATCCAATACCATCACGGATAGACCAATTGAAGTATTGGAGTATGCTGCAATAAGTAACGCAGAAGTCAAACTATCGTACCCCTGATTTATTCACACACCAGTCTAGGTACGAGTAAACAGTTTATTTGATTGCAAGACGACATCAATATATAATAAATCTCGTGAGAATTTTGATCCAAAGAATGTTATCATAATGATATACGTTAGATACTATCCGAATAGTTCTTTTCCTCTCGACGGGTGAATGATATGCATGTTGCCGTAGGTCTTCGTAGAACGAGCGGCTGTTATGATTACATTGATATTTTATTTAAAATCAATATATTCACCTTTGACCAAGTGTTCATTGCACAGATATTTCATTCGATTGTCATACGCCTTGCAAGTCGCAATGAAGAAAACGTGTTTGCCGATCATTGGCAAATTCTAAAATATGATATGTGACTATTGAAAAGTCAGTAAACGTGAATAATGATGCTTACCTCTCTAAGGAAATCTGCATTGATCTTCGAGAGATAATAGGGGAAAAATTCGTTGTTGATTTGTAGCCTATCGATTTTTCTAGAAAACATCTCTAAGATGATAGGAGCCCAATCTACATCATAAACGCCAAAACAATATGTATTGTTCTTGACATTCACACAAGGATGATGTTGAATGATCTTAATACAGCTGACAAAATCCGCTAAATCGAGTAGAAGTTTCACTGAAAATATAGCAACCAAACTTGTGTCTGCGTTTCTACTTCATACCGGGATTTTTTGCTGTGACTTGCTCGATGTTCAAGACGATCTGCTTCACTTTTCCCATTTTCACTGTTTGAAGAAGGAAAATACTGAAATTCCTTTTTTCGACTTGATAAATCTGAAGTTGGAGATATATCTCTTACGCAGCTTGCTCCGATAGATTCTTCGAGTAAATATTCAGTTCTCCGAATTCATGACCTTTCAATACAGTTGCTATAGCCATCAGGGCATTTGCGCAACGAGTTATCTTAACCTTCCTTGTTCTCACTCCGATTATTCTGTTGAGAATTTCGCTCTCATTCTGATTGGGATTCTCTAATTGTACAGTGAAGATCTGAAATGGTTTCAACGTTGATTTGGGTTGTTATAATAATTAAATGGTCTCAGAGATTAGGGTTGGCTATTCGAGCATCATAGCGGGCCCGCTACCTCCCTCCCCCTCGCTTTTTATGAAAGTAGGCGAGGGGGGACCCGCTACGACGCCGAATATCCAACCCTTCCAGGGAAATAGTAGACCGTATTTCCCACCCTGTCATCCACTTTCTCATAGGGCTGTCAGAATGAAGAAATCGTCTCTCCATTCTACATGCTCTCTCATCAGTCGATCTAGAGATTGTGCAGAATGAAGAGACGAAATCTTCACTCTGACAGCTCAACTCACAATCTTATCTCTTTCTTCTCTTTGACGGAAGTCTTGGTGGATACAAGGCAACCACAGTATTCCTATCAATCGCAGAATGAAAAGACTCGATTTCCGCTTCGGAACGTACATATCAAATCCTACCATGCCCTGATGTTCCATCGAAAGAGTATATGTTGGCTGAAATGATTTTTCTTAAAATATATTTTGTGCTATTTTGTGCAGTTGTTTTGATCGTAGTACACGGGGATTATCATAAATGTACAACAAATCCACGATTCGAATGGGCTCTGGTTGTCTTGCATACGCGTCCACGCAAGTTTTGATCGCTCGAGAGGTCTGAATAAATTAAATATTTGATGAAAATGGGATGAGGAAAACTCTCCATTGACAATCATTTTCTCGCTCTAGACACACCATATGCTTTGATAAGAATTTTCAATAGTATTCACGAGCTATGAATGATTGAGAACCCCATCATTTTTTCACAAACAATCCATCGATCGATAGATTCATTTTTTCTGCATAGTAAACAAAAAAGAGAAATGAATCTAAAATACAACCTTCCTCAATGCGAGAATCTTTTCGGGTACATAGTCCAGGATTTTCCAGGCGATTTTGCGTGGGAGTCCCTCCAGTACAGACGGAGGTTCATGGACATTCACTTCAGAAGGTTGCATCCCATCCATTTGCTCTTCCATCTCTGAGATACCCTGATCAATCCCTTCCATTGTTTCCTCCTGCTTTGATCGTTTAGCCGTCCCTCCATTCTCCTTCTCCTCCTCAGTTTGCCTCTTCTTCCGTTGTGAAGATCCTTCCATGTCAATTTCCATGTCCATGATAATCTCTAGAAGAATAAATGTTAGCGAAAGAGAACGATTTGAATCTATGCACAAAACATAATACAAGAGATCATGGTTAGTTAACTGTGTTGAAGGATCGAAGGATCGTGGTTTCTACAGTGCAGGATACGTTGTGAAGGAGGTAAGGAGCATGCAAATAATGGAGAAAGGAGAGAAAAGTCTGCAGGATTTATAGGGCCAACAGTATCGAGAGAGAAAATTCGAGCAACATACAGACAAGAGGAAGATGGAGAAATTAGATGGGCCTGGAAGAGGAGGAGTTAAAAAGGACGCATCGTGCCATTAGAGCGTTTCCAGAGGGATAGAGACGGGGCAGATAAATGAGTAGCCAGAGATACTTTGTAGTAGGAGCTAACTGAGTATGACCCTCGTGATTTGGTCATGAGGGAAGAGAAAAGGCAAGGGTGTGCCCATCATAAGGGGGACTAGGCTGACAAATGTGGCCCGATCATTCATAGATTCAATGCTGAGTCTCCTCTTTTCGCACACTATCTCGTCTCTCTGAACGGTAAGAGAATGTTGTAAATGCGGAAAAGCAGTCGTTGAATATTCCGAAAACATTCAATGGAATCTGAATGGTCGTGTGGCTGTGTCCCTCTCCTTCTTACCATGGTCGCTCACCAACTGGGTCGTTACTATAGAACAAGAACAAGATTTCGCTGATCATGTTGGGATCGAACTAGATCTGTATTCCTCAAATGCCACACACTCTACTTTTATCGCCTACCGTCTCTGATGAGCATCTATTTCAGCCTCTAAACTGTATTGTATTGTAGCAAGGATTCCACTGAACTACAACATTTGAGATTGTGTCCGGAGACACAGAGAACAGTCTACGATTTTCGAGGCTTTGACTTCAGTGAGTTGTACATTCACTACAAAATGTCATAGGAATGAGAAAGTGGTATTGAGATCCATCGATGAGTTCGAATATCACATTATAAGGCACTTTCTCGATCTCATATTCAGCTGTAATATCCGTTCTTCTCCCGTTATTTCTCATTGATATAGTATATTGAATCTGGATTAAATGATATCTCTCCATTCTACATGCTCACTGGTCAGTTAGAGAGACGAGATAGTGTGCATAATGGAGAGAGAGCTACTATTGGAAATGTTATCCTCGACCATCAATCACCCCATCGCCATCTGGTCTCGTTATTGTTCCTCATACGTTCTCTTTCTTTCTCTGAGAGAAACACGTGTAATATCTGGCATCTATGACTCCTCACATTTCCTCCCAGTCGTGTTTTCATGAAGATAAAATATAGTTTTGATTCTCTTCGCTCAAGCACAATTGGTCCAAGTCTAACGTCTAACCTGTGGCACACTTCTCGTGCCAGGTGGAAAATATTATAGAGAACGGCGCTTCGGAGACCCATAAAACCATGGTAATTCTGAAAGCTCTCGATGAGATAAGCATTTTTCATGTTGTAACAGAAAGCAAATAAAGTCACTTTATGATGAGACACTTTATAATGGGCATGGTGTCTGACTGGCATGCCGACGCAGGCAGGCAGGCAGGTTCGAATCCCGCCCGCAGGTGATGTTTTGCAAGAGGTAGAGAAAGGCGCGCGCCGACTGAGTTGGGATCGAAGAGAATCGCCCAGTTTGGGTCAATCGCTCATTCGGGGGACTCCATCCCCTCTTCTTCATTCTCAACATATGAGGAATTCCACCAGATGCGAATCAGAGCCACACATTCAACCCGGTATGCTCTACTGATGACTCATGGACTCCCCTTTTTGCGCATATCGGCAAGAGATCACACCAATTGAGGAGAGTCTGTTCTGATTTGGGATCTCTAGCACGATGGTGGGGTAGAGAGGGGAAGACTCAATCGGTGCTGGAAAACAAGATTATGAGGCGTCAGGAAACATGGCAGAGTCCCAGGCGAGAGAGCAATGAAAGGGAGTGTAGCGTCTAACGGGAACGAGAGTGAGGATAGGCGGACGAAAAGAAGAAGAAGAGAGAGGAGAAAAGGGAGAGACGAGAGGGAGAGGGGGAGAAACGAGAGGGGAGAGACATGTGTAGGGAGGGGAAGGAGGGATTGAGAGTGCACTGAAACATAACGCAAATTGCTCCCAGGGTTTGGGGACAGCAGAACCGAGGGGTGGAGTCAAAGTGGGGTCAGATTGGGTCCAACACGAACCCCGAATGAACCCGGAGGGAACCTAAAGAGGACGGAGAGGAGAGAGGGGAAGATTGAATGTAGAGAGAAGAAGGAGGGAGAATAAGATGGCTAGTTTCAATTTTTTTTTAAATTCTTGCCTTTGTTTGAGCCTATCCAAAGAAATGCAAAGAAGTGGTTTTCGGAATATGGATTAAACTCGTTCTCCTCCTCCTCTCGCAAGGAAAATGGCATGATAAGCACGTAGAATACGTAGAATTCGATCCGTACTTCAAAAGCCACATTCTATCCAATCAGCAATAAGTAACTCGAGCGCAAATGTGAAATACACAGCTATCCGTAATGATTGTCTTGTCAGCTCATTTTTATTTTTATTCAGGTTCGCACGGCCACCAGAATGAGTTGGAATCCGCGAGAATAACCATTATTTCGACTAATGTTTGTACGGAGCCACTCCCTCTCCCTCCCCTCTACCCAGACAAAACTCTCCATTCCATCATAGAAAAAATCGTAGCTGATTGTGAGGAGAAGTGAACGACTCCACTACCCATTCTTTATGTTGCTGTGAACCGAGCTATTCTTGTTATATCTACGTGCTTCTGAATACAAAGATTAATCCGAACTAGAGTTGTGTGAAGATAAAGCAGACTCAACCATCGAAGTTGCTTGCACAACCTCTTCCCTGTACTATCTGCTAACGGAACATCGACAAAGGATCAATTCGATGCCGTATTCTCTTTCATTCTTTCTATCACCAAAGGAACGATATGTCGCTGCTGTGAGTTACGGTACAGTTGGGATACGGTTATGGCTAGTAGTCATGATGTAAGACGTTTCTAATGATTCTCCCCTGTCTCATCTGTATTCCAAGTCGTTGGTCTTGAAACATCTCAATTTCATTCAGGAAAAATAACGATGATTACAATAAGCCTGGTATACTGTTGGATACGGTTCGAAAGCCTCTCTCGGATGCTGTATGTGTGTATGCAAAGGAGGTTTGGTCTCGAAGCGTTTATCTGCTCGTGAGTGAGTTCATATTCGAGTGACACAAGGGGCAGAGGAGGGAGACGAGGAGGAGGAGTAGGGGGTACGGTATCGATCGATCGATGCTCCTCGGGTCGACTACCGTACTCACTCAGACTGGCACACCAAACGTCTCGAGACTGCCCGTCTCGGGGTCCACGTGTGAGAATGTGTGGTAGTGCTGCACCAGAGAGGCGATCGACGGAAACTGAATGGAGATACGGTAACACAAGAACAAAAGCTGGCTCCTGCCACGGCTCTACCGTACACCTTGCAATCGTTGGCTTATGACAGGATAACCAATCCAACTAAAGTAAGATAGTCGTTTCAGGTCTCTCCACTCTGCATTCTTTCTCAGACGAGTGCAGAATGAAGAGACAACTACCGTAACCCCTACCGTACCCCTACCGTACCATCTTCACGTCCGTGTCCGTCTGCATCACAGCGTAGTAGGCCTCGCCCTGGCAGTTGAAGCGCTGGATCGGGAAGTGGTAGATCTGCAAGAAGCCGGCTCTGGTCCTGGTCAAAGGTGGCTCCGGGAAATGCCGGCTCTGTACCTTGCGTGTGGAGGTCATGTAGCCGATCTTGAGCTCGATAGTGACGGGAATATCGACGCCCGCCGGCTTGTCGTAGTACATGAAGAACTGGTCCGGTCTGCGAATGATTGATCTTTGATCTCTCACACCGATTACCGCATTCCAATCCTCGCTACAGTAGTAGAGGTTACGGTATCGATTAGTACACATACAGTATCCCCTGACTACCGTACTCACGTCAGCTTCTTCTCGACAGCTCGCTGCGAACGGACACCGATGTAGTGGCGGGCCGACTCGTCGCGATCGAGGCGCGTCTGAGAGAGACGATAGGTTACGATAGATACAGTATTCTTGAATGGTACAGTACCATCATCAAGTGCAGCTTTCACCCATACCCCAACCCTCTTATTCTGGAACCGACACCACCGCTACCGTAACCCTACCGTATCCGAGTCTGCCGTAACTCTCCTCAGAAACCGTACCCTCCCCTACAGTACTCCTCCCCTTCTCCTCACCATGGCACTGCTGGCCACCGACGTTGCCGACGTAACCGAGGCGGCACTGTGAGCGCCGCGGTTGTGGAACACGCGCTGGTACCGAGCCAGCTCCTCGGCCTCAAAAGATGATCTTTGATCCCAAACTCGGCCCCCTTTGCCTTACCGTATCGAAGACGACCGAATCGATCTTGGCCGTCGTCTCGTCGGTCTCGGTGCCCTGCAATCAATGGTTGCAGACTCCCGCCACGATTGTCCGGGTTACGGTAGCTCACCGATTCGCACGACGAGCGCCCTGACAGCGACACGTACTGCGGCGAGGAGGCGCCCGAGCCGGAGCCGGAGGAGGATCCGCAACTGGTGCGCGACTTACGTGCCGAGGCCGCGCGCTTATCGCGACCACCATCGGCAGCCGCTGCAGCAGCCGCGTTCAGGTCCGCGATCGCGATCATCTCGAAGGGCTACAACGAGTTGATCTTTGATCTCTACGGGGCCAACGAGCTTTATCATTCTGAGTTATTTTCTATGTAAGGATCGGTCGCTATCGGGATGAGGCTGATCTTTGATCTCTTTCAAGTCACGCATTATTGATTCATTGCTCAGTGATGAGCGGTCCACGAAGCGAGATCGAATTGATCTTTGATCTCTCACCGAGGTCGCGAACTGGTCCTCGGCATCGGAGCTGCTCTGCGAGGAGACGGTCGACGAGTAGGTGGGATAGCGCTTCTGGAATGGATCTAGGATTGGACTGGATCGATCGATCCGAGGCTCCGCCCACTTCCACGAGAGCGCGTGCTTACCATGTTGTGGACGAGCATCGGCCACTTCACGCCCGTTTCCTTGTTCACCTGCAAGAGGAAGAGGTTAGGGATACTGTAGCCACGCCCCTTCAGGCAACGCCCCTCTGACCTACCAGTTCTCCTCGACCAGGTAGGAGGGCGTGCTCGAGCATTCGCTGGTCGTGAAGGAGCAGGATGACTGGGACGCCGATCCATTGCTCGGTCTGAGAAAGAGAAATCGATAGTGGGTTCGGGTACCGTAATCTGGTACCACAACCGGGTACCGCATACCCTGGTACCGTAACAAGAACCATCTCCCGCAACTCACTCGTCATGTCGTTTGGCGCGTCGAGAGGAGGCGACAATTCTTCGCGAGGAAAAGGAGTGGAAATGGGGGGAGGAGGGAGAGGAAGAGAGGAAGAGAGGAGGTGAAATGGAAATTGAGTTGTGAATGAGAGATGCAGATTGGCTATTGTTGCTGAAATTAACAGTCAAATACACAGGCAAATAAAGGGATTACTTGGAAAACAACAAAATTGGAAACCTTCATAATCGGATTATTGCGTAAGACTTTCAGAGCTTACGTTATACAGATGTTTTTATTCTTCTCGGTCTTTTAAAATTTGAAACAACAAAAACAGCAAAAACGAAACTGGTAACGATAAGTATAGTAACAACAGAACTACAAGGAATCTTCTGAAAACAAAAGCAAAAACTAGCAATGTACAGGGAAACATGGACAAATTATGAATTCGCCTTAACACCAGTGGACACAAAGTTTTTTCATGATGGTTATTACAATAACTGAACAATTATTGAAATCGTAAATAATTTTTTTCAGAACAAAGTAGAATGATTACCAAAAAATATGAAAGAGATTCAACATTATTAGTAGCACTACGTTGAATATCAGCCTAGCTTATCTTTGATCGTTTTGAGCATTTTTTTGAGAAAGCCAGTTTGAGGAGTCGGTTCATCAACCTAAGCCAAAGGCATATGAGAGATTGATAAAGATATTAAATGATACCTGGAAGGGAATGATTCCCACTGCAAATGCATCCAGAGAGGGAACTTTCTTCATTCCATCTCCCGATTTCTTTCTTTGAAGAACGGGTGTTCCCACTGAGAAACGACGAGACTGCAACCAAATATCATTTATAAATGTGCCCAAAGATCAATATCATGCCACCTATCATATAATAAAACTATAAGAGAATGAATATTTGAGATTTACAGACTATGCTACCCAAGAATTAGATTATGTGAGTGTGCTGAGACATTGGGGGAATGTTTGTCTCGCACTGATGATGGGCATTAGCCCGAAACGCGTCTGACCCGATAAAGTCTAACCATTCCTTGATGATCCTTGGGCATAACTCAGTACACTCACATCATCTACTCACACATGAAGATAACTCAGTATCACTCATTCGCTATACAAGAATTAGATAATATTTTTAAAAAAAATACAACTCACAGAAGGAGTTCCATTTGTAGAAGGAGAAGCGATAGAAGAGAGATTGAGTGAAGGGTCTCCCATTGAAATCTCCTCTTCCTCCTTCTTCTCTTCTTCCATCTCATCCATAACTATGATACGAGGAGGAGGGGGAGCATTCAGAGTCAAACAATCGTTATTGTCCTCTTCTGAAAAGACCCATCATTCTATCTCATAGATGACTACATTTAAGGGATAATTTTCTAGAGAATGTGGTGATTATAAACCCCATATAATCACCGTTTCTCGCCTTCTTACAATTCTGATCAATTTGTTCAATAGTTGAAGCTTTCCTCTTTCTATCCACTCTCTTCTTCTCCTCCCAGAACTCTTTCTCCACATAATCATTCAGATATTGCATGAATACTGGGAGAGGCGGAACTGAGAATTGTTCCTTCTGAAAACCATGCCATAATTATTATACATCTTTCGTAGATAATATGAAATGCTCAAATTAAATTGTCGCAGACAGAAAATGAGAAGGAAGTGGTTAAAATGTTAACTCACGTCATTCAATGATAGGCAAGTCTGATTGAATCCAAAGTAGTGAATGATTTTCTCAGGATCAACCGTAGGACATAACGATCTCTGAAGAAAGGCATATATATCCACGATATAAAACAAAAGAGTGATATTGTTAAGTGATTAAAGATAAATAAATATTAGTTCACCTCGTCTCCCTCTTCTTTATCATCTTTCAATTCCGGATTATCAGAATGGAAAGTGAGAAGATCACTTGGATTCGTCGGTTTGACAATTGCACTGGAAAAAGTTCTTTTTGTTCTAGTTAATACGATACAAGGTAGATCAAATTATAACAAACAATTACTTTCGAAGGTATCCCGGGGGATAACCTCTAGTGAATCCCATTCTTCTCATTCGATATACGAACTCAGGAATGTCGTTAGGACCGATTCCAAGTGCTCTTTGTAGATTATTCGAGAGTCGACCCGGCTTGAACTCTCCATTTCCATCCGACTGAGGCTCAGTGTATCGGGAACTGAAAAGAATAAATATATTTTCCAATTTTAGTTGCTTCTTCAATACTTCTAACATCTATTGCCGTATGCGATTACGTTCTAGTTCTTATAAAATAACTTGAGATAGAGAAAGCATTACTCTTTAGCTCGATCCTTCTGAAACGCTTCACGATTCTCACGAATACGACGGACATTCTTCGGTACAGGGCAGGTTTTAATATTGTGCTCCCCGTTACAATTGAAACATTGCGACTGAAACTTATTCCATATCATTGTCTCCGATTGATTGAAAGCAACTACTGAATCGGAAGAGTTCATAAATGCAATAGACATGAATTCATGCAAAGTTAGAAGGTCAAATGTGTGAATGTAGAAACGTTTTTTTTAAAAGAAGCCACAGAGAAGGGGAAGTACAAACAATAGGCTAATTTGAAGAGCGAGAAGGTGATCTAATTTCAAACTCAACGAACCTTCCTTCGATAGTCTTTCATCTTCTTCTCCACCTTCACAATCTCCTCTTCATCACCATCAATCTTCATAACACGGGCTATCGCAGATCTCCTCCACTTTGCCCTGAACAATCGCTTTAACTCCCGAAAATAGAAAAGACAATCATACTTTTTGGTGTCTTTCTTCGATGAATGATTGTCATCATTCTCCACATTCTCTTCCTCGATAGACTGGCTATTCGATAAATTGAGAACGACGTCGTCCTCCTCATTTCCATTAAGGTCAAGAACGAAACAGCCACTATTCATCTTCACGACTTCAGGTCTGATAAACTTAATACGATTACGAATATCGATAATGCAAACTCACCTTTCAGGCGAACTAGGGCATTCACCGTCCTCGGAGTGATCTATAAAAATAATATTAGTTCCTATCACTATTGTAGTTTAGAAAAGACTTGAGATAAAGAACCCTACCGCTCATCCCTCAACTGCTTTGTCGCTGCAGGCAACAATCGATTCTGCGTTATCTGAAATGAAATGAGCGATGAACAACGAGCAATTGTGAACAAGCGATGGAGAATCCTAATGGAATGACGTCGCGAAGCGCTTCGTTCAAGTGGAAGTGTAACACGGCTATCGCACGCGCATCTGGCAGAATTCAGGGCCGCGATATTGTAGCCGGCCAGGAGTACAATTCATTCCTTGCGAGTAACGAATGAAACGAGGAGTAATTGAAAGGAGACAATTGAAATTATTGATTTTAATAGGAGGACCGTTGTTGGTGCCGGCAAATGCATTTGCATCACCGTTGTGTGGATAGCATACTGTAAGATTTTTTCTCACTTTTTTCTTGCTCTCCGCTTTTTGCACACTCTCTCGTCGCGTCCTCTGTCGGTTGTTTTGCATTTTCTCTGTTTTACTCGCGTTTTCACTGTATTTTCAAGTTGTTATCTCCGTAATGAGTTCTGCTTAGTTCAGATATCCTCGATGAGTTCTCAACGCTCCCTTCGGAGAAGACGCTCCTCTCCAACCCGGCAAAATCATGATAGTGATGAGGTTAGAGGAGTTCTGCGGTAGCCGTTCCTTTTCTAAATAGATTATTTGGATTAATCTATTGATTCAGGATAATGATGAGCGTGTGAAGGAGATCTCACAATTGATTCTCTCAGCACACTCTCGGAAAGGAGCAATGAACGATGCCGAGGCAAGCCCCCTTCTCTTAGCTTGTGCCAAATGAAATCAATTGAATTAAATTTTTCGACTTAGTCACAGGCGGTTTCCATCTACTTTTCTCATGACAACGATGCCCTCATATCAGTGTTGGTGGCATTCCCAGATATCGGCGTATTTAGCCTTAACTTACTGGTCGCCTCAAGTACTGGTCGCTATTAGTCGCGCTGCTTACTAGTATTTTCTTCTTTTCCAATGTTTAACTATAATGTATTCCAGGTGAAGAAAGGTCTGAAGGACGCGGCTAAAGTGGCAGGCAAGAAAATGCGCGACGTCATGGGATGCCAGGTAGAAACCAGCTGACTATGGAAGATGAGATTCCCCTTCGATTCACTTGAACACACTCGTCTCTTTTCTAAATGTTTTTTTTTCTGTTTAGAAGTTTAGCTATCTGTCGATTATCGATCCAACACTACTATATCTGGTCCCCCTTCACCATTCTGTGTCCATATTGCCTGTACTTCGACAATGGATAATGGTCGATTTATCAGCTGCGGAAGGACGCGGATCGTCTCTTCATCAACCACGACAAGACGATGCCATCGGCTGCTGAGGGATCAGGAGATGTCATGGTCAGTCACACAAAATAGAGGGGGCAAATAAATAAATGTTCGTCTTCCCCATCTATTCCCTGTTGGAGTAGGGCTATCGATGTGAGGATGAGGGAGAAAAATAGGAGATTGAAACAGTGTGTGCAGTCGCCGCTTTCTGTTTCTGTGTAGGTTTTCCTTTTCATCGATATCCTCTCTAAATTCGAGCGGATAAACACTGGGAGGGGAAGATTTGTTTGTGGTTCCTAAAGTGAGATTCTTCAGGCCGAGGCCAAGCACGGTCTGCTCACCATCGTGCTCATGTTCATACACATGACCAAGAATCCCGAGGTGGAGTCGGAGGTTGTAAAGGTCTGTTATCGATTTATTATTTCTTGGAAAATATCCTATCTCTTCCTCAAAAAATTGCATGTGTGGGCACTACTGCAGAAGCCCAGATTGGTTTCTTAGCGGTTACTATCCATTATTCCACTGTTGAGCTGAAAAGGGAATAATGATACGGACATAGGCAAGCTTTTCAAATGCCGGTCTCACTCTGCTCTTTCTGATAGCCCTTCCTTGGGAAGGTATAGATCGCTTTTAATGAGCACCATTGATGAAGACTTGTTTGCCTACACTTTGTACTTCACATAATACCTGTAGTAAGTGCCTCCCCTCTAAACCTGACATATGTCATCTATCTTTAAATGAATTTAAACTGTCTTGCGCCTAGGATTAGTTGCTATTTGTCAATGAGAGGTCGATATGGATAGAAATAAGTCACTGACTGTGGCATTCGTTTGTTTTTATCTAGATTCCGAATGAATGAACAGAGCAAATATGATCGGATTAGGATAGCAAGAGGTGTAGTCGATACGCAAATCGCTTTGTTGACATCAGGATTACGAATAAATAATGTGTGATTTATTTCATTAAGGAGTCTGCCCTCTGGGAGTTTCTGGAGATATTGGAAGTGCGTCAGAATGCGACCCACCCCGTGTTCGGCCCTCCCACCAGACTTATCGCTCCCTCAAATGCCGCCGAATTCGTCGCCCAAGGTGAGAACAATCGTAATTTCCGGTTTTTTCGGCTCATCCATTAATCAGCCTTCATTTCGCATATTTCATTTGCCATTATAAACGTGTCCTCCATCTAGAATGAGGACAAGGACACCAATTAATTCATAGATGTGTTTCTTTACCTTTTTTGAATGCTGTAATCTTTTCTTCTTCCCAGGCTGGCTAACATTCGACAAGAAGAGGACAGACGAGGTTTCGTATGATTGGGGACCGAGAGCATATGCAGTGATCGATCCCAAGGTGAAAGAATGAATCAAGTCATGTAAATAGTGTCTGGTCGTTGAAAATGATATAAATTGGCGATGATAGATCAATTGAATAGTGGAACGAACTGATATTGATGTTGTGAAGAGTTTTTAAAAAAAATTTCTTTTCTACTGAGTTGAACAAAGGATATTTAAAACTAGGATCAGGGTTGGGCGTAAAATTTTTATTTTACGGATCCGTAAAAACGTAAAATTTACGGATTCAAAAACCGTAAATTTCCGTAAAAACCGTAAAAACCGTAAAATGGAGTACTTATTTTTAAAAGTGCTGAAAATGCTTTCAACCACGGTGAGAAATTGCTAATTTTACATTTTTAAAATAGAAAGAATACGATGACATATTGTGTTCTACTTCTGCGCTCCCTTTTGAAATTATGTGAATCTGTCGGTTGAAAACCCGAGACTAATATTACCGAAAACAACAATAAATTTCTAAAAAAGTTGCGAACAAATGAAATTGTCATTTTCCAAATCGCAAAAAACGTTCACAAATTTTGAGAAAGCTCGAAAAAAATATGCCATTTCCCCTTCTTCATCGTCAAAATATTTTACGGATTTTACGGTTTCAAGTTTTACGGAATCCGTAAAATATTAATTTTACGGTTCAAACTCGTAAAATCCGTAAAAACCGTAAAATCCGTAAACCGTAAAAGCCCAACCCTGACTAGGATATATATCGATTTTCAAACAGGGGAAAAGTTTATTTAAGTCGTATTGTTAAAGTTGACTGAACTAGATTGAAGATTGGACAGCCAATTCATAATTATTATTTATTGCAGGAGATTCTGAACGAGTTCTGCGACATTACTGAAGACAAGCCAGAGGACTGGAAGGAGCACTTCAAATTGGGAAGGAAGGTCACACCTAAATAACAAGTGATTATCAATCGACACTTCTTCTCCATTTATTTTTGATTATACGTTGTTCTTTCTTTGACTGATGACCTACCCTGATTACTGTAATAACTTCCCAGTTTTTCTATCACAGTAATTTGTGTACAATTCCGTAAAGGTCGCTTTTAAATATTTTCCGTGGTAGTTTCTTCGTTTTCGCAATGTTCTTGTTTCGTTATTTTGTTTTGGTAATGCTCAATGAAGACGATAAGTTGCTCCATTTATCCATCATTACAGTTGTTTTGTCACTGTAATCAACTCGAAGGTTTCTTTTGTTATTTAGCATTTCATTTTTATGAAAAATGTACGTTGTCGTTCCGCAGTTTGCTTGATTTGCTTTTGATGATAAAATTGCGAACATGTCGAAGCGAATAATTGTTGAAAAAGGTTTGTCTGACCATCATGAGTATCTGGATCGTCTCATTTGTATTCTCCTTTTCCTCGGAGTTCTTTATCTCGAGCCTTTCACACCACCGAGGAATAGATAGTGGAGGAGGGAATAATTCAGTGAGGAAAAGAAGGAATAATGAGGGGGGGGGGGGAGAGATACTCAATTACAGTGAGTGTGTGTTTATTGGATAGAAGAAGTGGCGGGAATGGTGAATGCAATAGAGAATGGTGACAGAGAGAAGGGGGGGGGGGGGGAATACAGCGAGATCTATGAGGATAGTCAACGAATAGAACTTACCGTGCCAGAAGTTCGAGAAAAAACAAGAAACAAAAATGCCATGAATACGAAATTTTGGAGTGACTTGGAATGATTGAGGGAAGACGTGGAATAGTTCCCAGACCTTCCAGAAACAAAATGAGAGAATGCGGATATACTCTAATATGGGAAGGGCTCAATGGAGAGAGCGAGAGGGTGCCTTTGACAGGTAATGTGCCCTCTTTTCCCATTCCTTCATCTCCTTCCCTTTGCCCCTGTCAGAGGACATCTTCATAATTAGTCGACACATTAAACAAACAAAAAACGAGGAGAAAAGCGGAAGTCTCCTTTGAACAGTAGAAGAAAAGAGGAGAGGAGACTGTAAATTAGACGGTGGGATTGAAGGAAAAAATGAATTGAGAGAAGATAAGGGATTAACCAGTGAATGAATGAGAGGGAGCTTCACTGGATTTACCTTGTTGTATTGAAGTTTTTATCAGTTCTACGTGTTTTGCCGTCCCCTTCCTTCCTCTCGCAGTTTTATTGAATCGCGATTAATCGTTCGAACGAATTTACTAAACTCTCATTAATTGAATAATTCAAGGATTCTAACATGCTGAAGAAAAAGCCCGAGAAAGGAGTCGTCCGATTGAAAACTAACGAGTTAGTTTATCGTTGTCTTAGTTGTTCAAGGTATTTGATATATATTAATGATAAATAAGTAGACTTCAAATAACTTTATTCAGTTCGAGTGGTGAAACAATCGAACAAGGCATCAAAGATCGACTCCGAAATTGTGAGTACTTACTCTACACTTCATCACCGGTTCTATTTACTACCATCGGTTTCCCCCTCCTACGTCGGGCGAAAAACCACTGGCGGTTTTCGCCTCACATAAGCTTAGATTGTGTGTTGGCAGCATGTCGTTGGCAGTACGTCCAAACTGGACATACCAACAGACAGACCTTTGCGCTTTATATAGATGTATAGATCTCAAGGATATCTTTGAGATGGAAGATTCACAGCTGGCCACGCCCGAGATGAAATAGTAGCCAATAAAAGGAATTTCTTCAATACAGCGGCGACGAAACATTGGTTTCCAGTGGCCAAGGATCAACTAAATGAGGCTTTGGAGATTGGTGAGTCGATTTATTTTCTCTCATTTATTATTTTCTTTACCATTGCTTTGATTAAGTGATAACATTTGAAGTGATTTCATTATTACAGACGACCGTTCTCTGGATTATCCTAAATCCTGCGTCACTGACCCTCGTCTGCTGGCTTACAAGGTAGTAATTTAACTTAATTTCCAAAAATTCCTTTTTAAAATAATATTATTTGACGAGTATGGCAATGCATGGTAGATATTAGTGATGACAAATCGGCATACGTCTCCTCTTTTCGCGTGATCTCTAGTGTCTCTGATCAGTGAGAGAGCGTGCGATTAGAGGAGAGTCATCACTAGTGTTGTGTATTATTCCTTGTGGTGGTGGTGAGTGAACGCCGCAGTGTGTGGTGACGAGGGGAGAGTAATAATACAACTATACTTATCAACAGGGAAAGAGGACTAGCCGCATGACGGGCCGGAGCAAGACTCGAATGACAGGACGCCAACTTGGCAGGGGGAAATCATCCTACCGTAGTACAGCGTGATTACGGAGGGTAAATCGTGGTGGGACCAACGAGTACACGCAATGGGCAACGGAGCCCTTAGACGAATTTACTTACAGTAGCCAGGGGGTGTTGTGCTGAGACAGACTTATTACTTGACGCTTAGTGCTTTTACTATTCTGTTGGTAATTACTTCATATTATAATTACTATACAACACCTCCCCTTCAAGATTGACAGCTTGTCGATCTTTTAAAAAAAACTTGGGGAAAGAGGTGAGGTGAGGAACAAATGGGATCGGGATATCATTCTCGGATGATATAATCACTCTTGGACGGTCGAATCATCCATCATTGAACACGAGTGCCGACGCCTTCCTTGCACGCTTTCCTTGACGATGAACTTCTTCTCGTCTTCCTGCGGGGTCGTCTTTTTGACGATGATCTTCTGATGAGGTGTAGTAGCCTCCTTGACATCCTTCCGATTGATCGACTCCTTGATGGTGATCTTCTCGTGAGGCGTGGTAGCCTCCTTGACACTGATCGGTATCCATGTATCGATCGATTCGGTGCTCACATTGAGCATACGCAGCTTCTGGATGATATCTCGGCCGATGATCACTCTGTCGGTGTTTATCCGCATGCACCTCTGTGCACGCACCGATATCACCGTACTCCAGTTCACCCATGAACTTGCCGACGATCTCCATCTGCTGGTCGTTGGCGCACGCGGCCACAAACTCTGAGAAGAGGCACATGTTCTCATTCTTCTCTTCTGACTCTGGGCCTTGTACAGTCATGTGTCCTATGAGACCACAATGGAAAAACTTGAATTTTCCGTGAGAGACTTCTGCTCAGTGTGATCCTCTTTTACACCTCTACTGTTGCCCTTCTTCACTGGGTCGTGCGACTTTTCGCACTTGCACGGCTTATCGTACTGTGAAGAACCATCCGGCTTACAAGCTTGTTCACGCGACACATCGCATTTGTCCCTTTTGGACTGCTTGGCGGATATGATCGATATCCTTGTAACGATCGATGCGATTCTCCCTTTGAGAATTTGCTCACACTTCTCCATCTTATCATTGCCTTCCGTTGGCTGATAGACGAACTTTGCGGTTTCCATCTGCTCCACTGACGGAGCGACGAACTGTGCCTTTCTGGTTGGTCCACAGAGGATGCACCTCATTGACCATCGCTGGAGACACATCCGGCCACTGTGTGGAATTTCTCTCATCTTTCATTCCTGTCTGCTTGACTGACTGAACGACGAACCCTGCCTTTTCATCTGCTCATCTGATTGAGCGACGAACTCATGCTTTTCCGTCTGTTCATCTGTCGAATTGACAAAGAAACTTCCATGCCGGCTGCATCGATTGCACCTACACGACTGAAACGGGCACTTGGAGCGATCATGCTCGTTGCTCCCACAGCGTTTGCGTACCGTGGATCCCTCTTGGGACGTCTCACTGATCGATATCCATGTATCGATCAACTCGATTCTCACGCTGAGCAATCGATTGAATCTTGTGTACGCCTCGTACATCACATGATCGCGCGACTTTTCACGCTCGCCCGAGATATCGGACTGATTGGAGACTATTTCCGACTTATTAGCTTGGTCGCGCGACGTCCGACTTTTCGGACTGCCTTGCAGAACCATCCTTCCACTTCGCGTGGCTCCTATCCATCCACTGGACACGTGTCACAATGCGCTTTTCCGACTTTTCGGACTCATTGGGGTCGTTGGCCATCGACTTATAGGGGGCGTTTCCCTTCCAATACCAGTGGGGGAGTCTGCTCTTATCTCTGTCCTTATTCCCTCTCTCCATCGAGAATCTGTCCTCAGGGGAGCACTTGAGCTCCTGAATGCGCGACTCGTTCGCGTTCACTATCGCACGGGACAGTTCATTCCTTGCCTGAGGCGCACGCAACAATTTCGTCATCATTTCGAGGGCTGTAGTGAGCACTTTGCTCAGCTCGTCAACACTCATGCCTTCACTTTCAATTTATGACGAAATCGAAAATCGGGCAGCACTTCATGTGCGCTTGACGAAATTCGGTGCGGTGAAACACTCTTTCATCCAGTCTCAATCACAGCCGGCACTTAAGCCCAAGCTGGATACTCTTTTACCAGTGAACTCGATCGCAGCAGGCACTTGTGCCACCTCTGGATCCTCTTTCACAACCTCGCTCACAGCCCCGTTACTCTTTGGCAGAACTCGGTACACACGACCTTGCTCACAGCCAGCCCAGTAACTCGTCAGGCAGAACTCGGTTAACACTAGTACACAGCCAGGGGAAGATCTTGAAGCTTTGGCTACCCAGTACACACAGCCAGGATTTACGCACCACACAGCAATCCGGTCGACAGAAGAGAAGACACTCGCACTCAAGCGAACAGGCACCGATTGCGCACGGATTCGCTGCTTTTGTACACGCAACACGAAACGCAGCCACGTAGCACGTCAGGCTTTGTTTGTGTTCGCTCAACCACGGTGAGTCACTACAGTCTCCAACCGGGTATGGTTTCCAGTGCGAACGCAACTAGAAATACCAGTAGTCGACGTCTTCAAGAGTACCTAAGGCTTCCCAATCGTGGATTAGTTTGCCTACGCTACTACAAATAATCACTCAATACCTTTGCTAGAGGTACACTCCTAGTTGAACACACTAAACTCAGTCACTAACGCAGTTTCAAGCGTTGTGAAGTGAACAACTACCACAAAATACAAGAAAATTCGATGAACAGGTGGAGAAACTAACCTTTCTCCGAGTCCGACGAGTCCTAGAACGCCAATGTTATGTATTATTCCTTGTGGTGGAGTGGTGAGTGAACGCCGCAGTGTGTGGTGACGAGGGGAGAGTGATAATACAACTATATTTATCAACAGGGAAAGGGGACTAGCCGCATGACGGGCCGGAGCAAGACTCGAATGACAGGACGCCAACTTGGCAGGGGGAAATCATCCTACCGTAGTACAGCGTGATTACGGAGGGTAAATCGTGGTGGGACCAACGAGTACACGCAACGGGCAACGGAGCCCTTAGACGAATCTACTTACAGTAGCCAGGGGGTGTTGTGCTGAGACAGACTTATTAATTGACGCTTAGTGCTTTTACTATTCTGTTGGTAATTACTTCATATTATAATTACTATACAACAACTAGTACCACCCCCTTGCCTTCCCTCTTCATCTCCCTGTATCCCTGTCTCTATAGTCTATTTCAGACCATGCCGAAGATTTACGTCCCTCCAAGTGTACGCACTGTATACAGAGAGTCAGTCACATATCTTATCATTATTCCCATATAATGACACCACTTCAGTCCGAGATTCGATGGACCTAGCAGCTATTACAATGACGTCGGCGATGACTACAAGGGTCGGTTACAAAACAGACTCATTTAATTTCCATTCTGGATCTGTGATCAAAAGTCATTCCCATTGAAATTTGCCTTCCAGAAAAGGTGCCCGATAGTAGTGCTGCTTGCTCTCTTTTCAATGGTGTTCGGTCTGATTTAAAATAAAATTAAACGTTGTAGCTCCTGAATTCAACCGAATCGATACGAACAAGATGATATGGAAACCGGATGGACCTCTCGAGTTAACGGTCAGTTGGAGATCATTAATAAACCAGTGGCAATTCCCCGACTACGTCGGAGGGAACATCTCTGGCTTGGTTTAGTGCTTCGCGCTTCACATATGAGCCAAGCTTAGAAAATTTTGCTAAGCTTACCCGTAAGTTGACCGGACGACCATGCAAAAAAGTGACCATACCGGACGATCATACCGAACAGACGAACGAACACACAAACGTTTGCGCTTTATTATATATAATTCGTTGTCCATAATTGTCCGTTTCACATAAGTGAGAAATCTCTCGATTTCATATTCTGTTCATCTTCAGATTCATTGCTCGTGCCAAGGTGTGTGCTCCGATCAATGCGAGTGCAGACGACATTGCACCTATGCATACATCCATGTGAGTTATCTTTCTTAATCTGTTATGCTACATTATTTTCACGATAATATTCATTCCCTCACTTTCGCACTACAATGAAGGGTGGCAGGTCCGGTTTCAGGATTACCGCAAAACCGAACCTGTTACACCACTACTTTGCAAATTGTTGTAAATCTCAGAACGGACGAATTGTCACTAAAGATTCCGCCTTCTTTTTTCAACAAGTATATGCCTGTTCGTCTCGTTGCCGGTATGCACTACCACTCAACTTTCCCATCATTTTCTCAATTATTTTTGTTTCTCTATTTTTTTTGAACAAGGAGCTCTAAGCCCTTATCATTGTAATATGGATACTATCGATTAGTGACGTAAGGTGGAACGACTGTATGCACGAATGACTCGATTTGAGGTGCGACACCAGTTGTGGAAATCGAATCGATTGGAAGGAGGAGGAGAATCAGTTGGAAGTAGTGAGAAGGATTCCTGAAATGGGTTTCGAAGTGAGTTGATTGGTATATTCGAAGATGGGATTGCCTCGGGGGTGCATCTTTATCTTTTCTCCTCTTTTCCATTTCTCGACTAATCAGGAGAGCGTAATCTTCTAATCTAAATACCATAGCCTCATGAATAAATGGATTGGTTCAAGGTAGTGATGCCAACCCAATTATTTTCTATTGTCTCTGTCGACCACAATTACTTGGGTTTGGGTCAAGGAATTGGGCCCAATTAATTGGGTTTTCGAGCTGGAATTGGGAATTATTTTATCATTCCTAATTCAAGGTGCGCGCCCTTCGAGCCTTCGACCAGGGTGAAGTGGTGATGGAGTTTACCGGAGAGATCACGGAATATGATGAGAAGGAGGTTGCTCATAGAGACTACTCGTTCGTCGTGTACGACAGCAAGCTTCCCTCCCATTCGGAGCAAGTCTTCAAGGGCAATTACCCTCGTCCAATCCACTTCCAGGTCAGTCAGCCCACCACTGGTGAGCTAAAAAAAAAATAGTCCGGACCCATACAAATTTTTCGCAAAATAAGAGCCGGAACCCTTCAAAAATCGGTCTGGAAGGAACGGTTTTCCTCCAGACACCTTACAAATGACCTTCCAAAAGTCCGGACTCCTCGATCTCGAACCCTAGACCTTTTCAAGCTCACCAGTGGTCAGTCCACTTCCCATCTCAAATCACAAAGGCAATTATGCATTCAGAAGAATCAGGGGAAGATCTGTATCAACCCAGCTGGAGAAGGAGGAATTGGACGATTCGTGGGCCATTCCAACATGCCGAATGTACTCCCGATAAGGTATTATATACTCAGTCAAAGTTAAAGTACTCATGAGTTGGAAAGAATGCGAAGTGTTACTATGATATTGAATATGCGCTTTATTGATATTGTAAATATTTTCGCCTTTTCCGGTTAGGACAATATACGGTTGCATGATCTATAAATGATTGATTCAGAGTCTATACGAACGGTTCGTATATCGGTGCCCCTCGTCTGCTCTTCATTGCACTCTTCACAATCCCTGCTGGTCAGATTTAATTCCTCTCTTTCTCTGAATCATCGTTAGCCTTCTAATTCGATGGTATGTCTCAAAGTAAAGCAGCAATAGTAACGGTAGACTGAATCGTTTCTGAGTAAACTCTGGTCATTGCCGAGTAAGCTCAGGGAACATTGATCATTTTGTATATCTTTGCTGTTTTGAAAAATGATCAATTGTAACGGTAGTATGTAATGGTGAGTAAGATGGATTACTGCAGGAGCCTTCGTCAAAGTTGACTACGGAGAGGATCGAACCATCGAGGGATATTGCCTGTGCGATGAGGTGAGGGGGAGGGGGTGGAGGGAAAAGTCATCTTCTTTCGTATCAAGTCCAAGTCAATTTGATTATGGCTGTCCTTTAAGTTACTGTGCCATGACCTACCCACTCTGGCGAATCTCCTGCCGAGAAATCTGGGAAATGGAAGAATAACAAGAGTGAGATCATATCAGTTCCTTCACTCGCTATTTTGGTCTCCAGTTAGTACAATAGTCTCTTACACTAATTAAAATTGTGTCTTACACTAAATACAACCGATTTGTTAAAGATGAATGAAAATCTTTGCAGAATTTTGTGTGGGATCTTATGGCATTTCGTCAATTCTACAATCAGGACCGCACTTTCATGGTGAGAATTCCCATCGCTTTTCAACATGTAAAAGTTGCAAGGATTCATAGTCCTTGGAATTTTATGGCTAGCTTTCCTCCTTCGATTGAGCTTCACCCAAGATTGATAGTAGTAGAGGTTATTTGAAGGAGGAGATGAGAATCATCCATGAGATGTACAAGAAGAATGGAGGAGATGGAGTGGATTGGATGAATGGAGGAAGGGGAAGTCCCCTCGTCTGTCAATATCATCGTTACTTATCGAAGTTGAAGAGAGTGGAGGTAATCATTATATTCCGTCACAGTTAATTGAAATATTTATCTGTTTTTAAAACATGTGAAATGTGATTGAATATTTTCAGCCGGGCGAATGGGACGATGAGAAGAAGAACTCCTCTTACGGCGATGATGAGCGTGTCTCGCACTCCAGGAAGGAGGCAAGTGACCCCTGAATACGTAGTTTTAACTAAAATTCTATACATATTTATCATTTTGGACACTGATCGGGTGTGGGAAGTTTTCGACACCGGAGCTAGCGTTCTTTGTTTTAGTTAATTTTAAGTAGCATTATTATTAGGACTCCTCTTACTGTGATGAAACTCGTGCCTCGCGTTCCCGCAAGAAAGCAAGGAAGGAGAATAAGGTAAGTTACCCCTGCTTATGTAGTTTTAATTGAAATTCTATACAGATTTATCATATCGGACACTTTTAGACGCAGGAAAATCTATCGAGGAAGGCGAAGAAATCGTGGGCAGCGGCGAGTTCGGAAGACGAAGAGGAGAGGACGACGGTGAATCTTATATTTATTTTTTATTTTTTTTATTTTTTTAGCACAAATGTGAACTGGCATATTCTGAGCCGTCTGCATTTAAAAACTCGCTCGTCAATCGATAATCGAAGTTTTGCAGGTCTTGCTGACTTCCACTCATCGATTGAGTCGAGCGAGGACCAGGGCTGAGAGAAATGAAATGGTGAGGACGAAAATGAAGTGATCGTTTCTCATCGCTTGTCACTCTAACGCACCTCCGCTACGATTTTTCATTGATGTAAACTTGAGAAATTCGTTTTGTAATCGTGAATTTTGCAGCGCTCTGCAATTCTGCGTTCTCGGGACGAGACCGTGCATGGCCTGCCTACAGTGAGCGATTTATCATATTTAAAATATATCGAGCAAGGGACGAGCATGTTGCACGCTCTAGGGCAAAACATGTTTCTGCATTTCCTAATTCTTGTAGACGTTCGACGAAATTTCTAAAATGTACAACATTTGCTTTTCCAACAAAAAAGCAATTTTTATTATTTTAATGCGACCGCTCAATAAAATAATTAGGTAATGAGGGCATTATATTTCAGTCATCTCTGAGAGAGACGAGACCGAGCAGATGGTACTTCGGACGTGGACTGTCCCCTCGACTCCACATCGTTGTCAGTTTATATATTTTATATTTATACAATGACTAGATTATAATGTACTAAGTAGTCATTTATTTTATTTTATTTTTATAATGTAATAAGTAGTTTTATACGCACGAGGCGCGACGAAATAATCAAGAGGGGGGGGGGGGTTGGGGAAATAGGGCTTGGGGGGTGGGAGTTGAATTATTTGGATTATCGGGGCTGAGAGAGGTCTGCGTCGATGAAGCATACAACACATTTGATCATAATCTGAATTGCATCTATATTTGATAAAGATTTATTTCAGAAGAAGATCCACGGCATCTCCTACGAGGTGCCTGAAACGATGAAGGAAGAATATGAGAAGATGATGGAGTATGAAGACGTCGATGAAGTTAATGATGAGAGGAAAAAGGTGAATCCCTCGGACTGCCTCGATATCCATTTGCTAAACCATCCTTAGAGAAATGGCCTCCGGACAGCCCAAATCTTGTCCTCCAAACATTTGGGGACCCTAGAACTCGAAACTTAGAACTTTTAAGCTTAGGCATGGATATGTAAGCGGTAACCGATTGAAGGAAGGGATCGATGGGAACTTATCCTCTTTTCTCTATCTTCTCTGTTCGATTCAGGTCTAGCGTTACCAAACCGAATAGTTATCTCTCGATTCGGCTCATTTTCTCGTGAAAACATCGAGATGATTCGTTAGACAACTACTTCATCTGACATCAGTTATTTCTTTCAGAGTTTCCTCAATGATCCATTCGTGCGTTTCTTGGTCGAATGGCATGATTCCCCCAATCGGGAGGAATGGACGATCGAGCCTTATGAGAACATCCGCGACTATCTGGCATGGGTGAGGCCTTGGGAAAACAACAACAAATTCTGTCATAATTTTCGAAGGAGTTAAAGGGGGAAATCGTAGTGGTTTAGGGGAGCCAACTATCTGTTTACTTCTTGTGATTATCCATATTGATTATTGAGCGATTAATTCATTTCGTGAAGGTATTTTTAAATTTTTTATTTATATTCATTTCAGGAGGGCACTCCTCAGATCAACGAGTATCTCAAGAGGCGCAAGGTGAGAACGACTTTGGAAATTCACTGTTGGAACCGTTGAAAATGCTGGGTTGCAAAAAAAGAAACTTCTACAAATGGACATCGATCTCAATGACTTCTTTTCAGGAAGAGATTAAGAGGACACGGAAGAGGAAAGAGGAGTCGGACTCAGAAGATCCGTCATATCATCCATCTGGAGAGGAGGTATGGACTTGTGATGACGAGCATACGAGCATTTGGCGTGCTCTCTCGTTGGCTAGAAAGCGAATTGAAGAGAGTTGGCTGTCGATTTGTCATTACATGTGAGAACGAGCAGTATTCACTCTGCTTTTATTTCTCCTCATTTAAGATTTGATGTGTGAGTTACAGATGAAGAGAAAGAAGACAGAAAAGAAGAGCCAGAAGAGAAAGAATAATAATGAATCTGATTATGATCAGGATGAGAAGGTGAGTCGTTACTCTCTTTTTATATTTCTCATTGTGTCAGTTTCTTTATTTCTATTTTAGTTGATTTAAGCTTAATGAAATATATATTTGAATCTTCTTTTAAATTTTGTATTACAGGCGGGAAGACAGAGGAAGCGGAAGGTCAGTGAGAGAAGACTCGCTTCTCACCATTCAAGCGACGAAGAATCCACTGATCGGGTGAGTGGCGAGCAATTCCCTTACACGAGATATTCAAAACTATTGACCCAACTCATTGGGAATGGAAAAAAAGGAAATTTTCAAGCGAGAAAAACGATATAGTAATCGAAATTAGGAGAGTCGCTTTACTGATTTTCAGTGCCTGCCCTCTTTTATCTGTACCACGGGTGTGCAAAAAGTTTTACGACCTCCTTATTATGCATACTCTCTCGTCTTCTCTAACCAGCGAGAGAGCATGCGAAATGAGGAGGTCGTTACATTTTTGCACGTTCTGATCTATACGCAAAATTGCAGCTGACGAAAGAAGAAAGGTGGTGGAGGGAGATTGCAAAGAAAGAGAACGCGACGAGAGATCTCCGCAGAGCGCACCGTAATATGAGAGGAAAAGTGAGTCCTAAACTTGATATTTGATGTATGACTGAAGTTTCTCTTTTATGGTAGGTCTACTTTCAAGAGTCGCCAAACAAGTTTTCATTTCTATAGTCATTCGCACAAAATGCAGCCTTGGAAATGAGTAGTAATGGCAGCGAAAATAAGGAGATCAAAGATCACGCACCGGCCTGCCTGATCTTCTGATCTGTCCGATCGACTGACGATGCATGCCTTTCAGCAGGAGGTAATTTTTGGTGGCAACGAGGATGCGATGCCATCGTGGAGAGAAGAGACAGAAGATACAGAAGAGACAGAAGAGAGAGAAGAGACAGAAGAGACTGATAGTGAGGTAGGAATTGCAGTAAGCGTCACTTACAATTAGTATCATTTCTATAGTAGTGTGTGCGAAGTGATTAACGTGATAGTAAGTCAACTATTATTGTATGTTTCAGAGGAGTGATGATGATGAGAAAATGAGGAAGGAGAGGATGGATCCACTGTTGGATTCAGAAGATGAGGGATTGAGGAGGTGTAAGGATCCATCGTTCGATTCGGAGAGAGAAGAAGAAAATGAGGTGAGAACTAGCGTATAATTTATTTACAAGTAAGTTTTCTATAGGCTCGATGAGGTATTTATTGGTTGATCGACTGAGTTTCGAAAATGAATGATATGTGTCCCGAATCGGTGGCTGAGTGGTCTTCCCACAGTGGAGTGAACTGAATGAATGACTCCCTATGAATAATCCTGATATTTGATGTTGTTGGTTGAGGTGGACTTGTACATCTCATGGATGAGGAAAGAGATCCGGTCGTGTGAAGTGAAGAAGAAGAAAAAGGTAAAAGGAATTCATATTATATTAGAAGCAATACATATGCTTCAGAAGGAGAATAGAGATGAGGACGAGTCGAGGCACATAATTGATTCTGATGGAGACGAAGATACTGAGGTGGGTACAAGAGTAGTACTCTTTATTTCGTTAAATTTCCATAGATTAGTTAGTGGCTTGCTTCTGAGACATAGATAAAATGAATACCTTTCAAAAGTAGATAGGGCTTGATCCGAATTTGGAATCATATAACAAACTGCTGATATTCAGTCGGCTGCTAAGGCGTGCAACAAGCGAGTCGACGATGGTGGAGAGGATGATGATGATATCGAAGTGGTCTTCGCTGTGGGTTCTTTTCCTTCTCCTTTTTCTTCTTTTCTTTTCCTTTTCTTTTCCTTCTTTTCCTCTTTTCCTTCTTTTCCTGTCAAATATCTCGTCAAAATCGAGGCAAGACCTGTATTCTGATCAACATAATTTGCGGGAATATATCTGTCGTTAGCTTCTTTCTCTCATTCTACTGAAGTTTATGTGCTTCTGTTCCAGAACGGCCTCGATATTACTCTGAAGAAGTCGGTTGGAGGGAGCGGGTAAAGCGGGCTGGAAGGAGTACAGGGATCTACATCGTTTTTGCTGTTGATTTGACTCGATTTCTCGTAATTTATTTGCATTTATTGAAGTAGATAAGTTACATTACTTCAAAGATGATTCATTATTGCAATAATCTAAAAGCTCGCTTTTTTAAAATTATCTTTTTTTTAGCTTCATTACTCGTTTGTTTTGTATCGGTTGTACTACTACCATACTTGTTTCACACCGTTTCTAATTCATTGTTTGTCGCTGAAAACCGACATGAAGTGTTTTCCCCATTTTGTTTTTTTCTCCGTTGTTTGCTAATTTTCCAGTTGATAAAGGTCAGAAGAAGTCGAGGTGTGTTTTCAATTGAAATGGTTCACTGACCATCATGCTTATCTTAATTTTTTAAGTTTATTTGAACCGAGTAAAAGCTGCAGTTTAAAAGGAATGGTGCCCGAGAGATTTAGTGCAGTTTGCTCCTGTTCCGTGCACTGAATCTGCGTTCGTGTAAGCTAAAGTCTCAACATTTCTTGCTTATTCACCCTTACAATGCACATCCTCGATTGAGCAGTGATCCCAATTTTCAAGCAATGGAGCGAAAACCTGCATCATGCCATCATCATTACAGGGATCGATAGTATCGTCGTGATTCGCCGCAGCAATGGTGAGCAAGGAGGATCTGGCTGTGCTGCAACAGACGATGCCAACGGGAATGGAAGGTAGGAGATGGAGTAGGCATGATGCAATCTGTGTCTACCACTTACTGATCTACCTTGGAGGTAGATCCTTAGTTAACTTGTATATTTGCTTACTAAATGGTGGCACATCCGCCTTGTAAGCCCTAACAATTTATTTTACAATTTATTTATTTCAATTAATTAATTAATTAAGGCTTGAAAGCTCTGGAGAAGTTCTCGCGCGATGGCACTGCCGAGGTGCGCAAGCTGCTCTACGACGAGGCTGATGTCCTCATGGAATGCAGGTGAGAGGCAGGATTGGGCGGAAACGTTTTCCGTTTCCGTTTTTTTTACCGGTTTTACCTTGTTTTACATTATTTTACATTATAAAATCGAGAAATTGTTTGTATCTTTACGTTCTTTCATGCCTCCAATGTCTCAATAAATGACATAATGTATTGTTTGTAGTAAAACCCTTAAAATGAAGCGAAGCGAAACCCTTTTTTTCCTTTTAAATTACGGGTTTTCCATTTTAATTTAACGATTCATATGTATGTGTATGGTAATGCACGGGCGGAAAAAATATACGTAACCCCCAATGAAAATTAGCTCAAAAACGTGTCCAGCGCTCCGCAGAAAAAAATTGCATTTTAACGGTTTTACCGTTTTACCGGTTTTTCACCGATTATTTTGACCGGTAAATTTCCGTTACCGAAATTTATACCGGTCACTCATTTCCGCCCAACCCTGGTGACAGGGAAATTGACAATATATCGGATGGCAACCTATCAGAAGAAAACTGTTTTACAATGGTGTCATGACAGTTGTCTCTCGCATGCAAGGTATGCTATTAGGCTATAATCGGCCTTTTCCGACCTAGTGGAGACGAGGGGCTACGATAGCAGCATCAATCCAGGAATCAATCTCGATTGCTCAGGTACTGCCGTAACATGTTCCGATCAGCGGAAAACTTCGTCGCGCACAAGAGCGTCTACTGCCGTGGCTCACACGTGGCAGTGGCGTTAGCGAATCAAGGACCGGGAGGAAATGGGGAAAGAGAAGGTACAGTAGCCTGCCTCGATCGAGAACTGATTCACCATTTATTTCCTTAGTTAGACAGACAGACCAGAAAGGCCTCCCTATAGCATGCAAAACACACGGATGCTCTGGAATATAAACTCCAGGTGTATTTTTTTTTCATCAAAACTATGTTCTGTCAGGCCAAGCCAATGTTGCACCGAGAAGGCGTACGAACTCACTTCCGAAGAGATCCATGCAGAATCTCTTACCGATCGGAGACACCCAGGTAGATACATACGGTATACTGTATTAGGGGTACGATAATAGGATATGGTGGTTGATTGGGGTACGGTAGTGAAGAAGACATACCACTATCTTCAACCACTTGCTTTGCCAGCGACTCGAGTCTCATCACGACATTTTAAAAATAATTTTTGTTGTTGTTTCGAATCACAATGGTATACTGTCTAGCGTCTAGGATTCAATGGACGGCAAGATAAGGGGGATACTGTGGGGAACTGTATTGGGTGTACGGTATATTAGGATAGGGAGGTACGGTAGTTCATCCGGGGCGACATGGTGATGGGGATACTGTGGCATCAGCTTCACGGCCCACTAATTCACAGGAAATGTTGGCGCTCTACTCGCTGCCTCGCATCATGAAGGAAGCCCCGACGATGACGTTGGAAGATGGCATTCTGAAGGTGAGAGAGAGTATGACCCACCATCTGACCGCCTTGAACACTGTCACGGATTACGGTAGTCGATATTCTCCCTCAGGTGATTGGCTCGTTGCCTGCCTATCAGGCCCGCCTGGAGGCGCTTCCCCAAGACAGAACCCCCGTGATGATAAAACAGGATAACTCGAGCAGGTTTGACTGTTTGCTGCCACACTATTTTACCTAATTACATTAATTGTATCATGAAGATGCAATAGCCCGCTTGCTGCCCAAGACTTGCCTCATACTAGCAAATAGTAGCCAGTGTTTTCATAATTATTTGAAATAAAAATAGGGGTGGGGGGAATCGCGAACATCATCAATTGATATCCTATGTAAATCACGTGTGCATTCAAGATGGTGATGCCCCAGTGCGAAATATGAGTGATACAGAGGGTGACAAAGATCTGCTATGATAGATCGAATCTTAATCAGAGGTCGAATAGTCGGGGATAAGTTACCCAGAATTTATCACTTTTCGGGTGTCAATAATTCATTGTTCTTTCTCCTGATCTAAACCAATCTATCTCAGATACAACGAGATGACACTGCGATCGCTGCGATCTCAATCATCTGGCAAGAGGTTGAGCACGAACAAGCCTCAGAAGAACGAGTTCACCAGTGCTGAGGCATACTGTAGAGGCGATGGACGATCGATGACTGACTGTATTTGCAGATCAACATCATTGAGAACTTCGAGAAGCATGGAGTGCGCTGTGGAAACTTTGAGCTGCTTCAGGTACCGTATCTCAAGGGTATTACTGTGTTCATCTATCGATTACAGTGCGACCACCCCGTGTGCGCCCATCTCCGGCCCTTCCATTCGGTGCAGGTAAGTAGTGTGGTGGGTAGAAGTCGCTCCGGCTGCTGCTCTCGGTGCACGCAGCCCATACACAACGGCTATTTGCAGGCATTGGCTTATCACAGCACGCTTCGTCACACGAAAGCAGTTAATAATGATTTCGGAGACGTGCGGTGGCCGTGTCTTCTCTGCAATAGAGTCATGTGGAGGTACGGTAGTCGTGTGATATCCCGAGGGTTCCTAAACGTCTCTATCTGTTCCAGTCTCGAGGGAGTTGACACACATGTGCTGAAAATCCATTCGAACATCAAGGAAGACCATGTGAAGAGTAGAATCGAAGCTGAAAAGACTGACATGGGAGGAAGGAGTACGGTAAGCGAGAGTATCGAGTACTGACTTTCTTAGTTTCTTCAATAGATATTTCGCATTTCTTTATCCACCGATCATTTTAAGATATTGTAAATTCCTTATCACTCACCTTTGACTAACCTACCGTAATCCACCGTTCGTTGCAGGACTCGCGACGTTCCCGATCTCGCTCTCTTTCTCTCTCGACGGAGTCGAAAGAAGCGATTAAGAAGGAATCGGAGGCGCTTAATGAGAAGGAAGAGAGTGAGGAGGAGGAGGAGGAAGAAGAGAGAGGGGTAAGAAGAGGGGAGGGGGGGGGGGAGAGGGGTATTATGAATGCTCATTGGGATTGATGAGAAAGGGATGGAGAGAGGGGTAAGAGGAGTGATGTATCGGATTGTTACCACGTTTCATTTTTTTTACTCTTTCTCGTAAAACGTTCTAAATTAGTCTCGATGATTGAACCTGGTTGACTAACAAGGATAACTTATTTCTGGAATTTCGCTTTGACGAATCTGATTCTTTTATGATCTCCGTTTTTGCTACAAGGAACCTATAATTTCTCGTCTGTTCGAATACCGTACGAATACCTCGATCATGATAAGAGGATCCGCTAGCTACCGTAATCTATTAGTTAGGATAATAAGATGATGAGTTGTGTTTCAGATTCGTCGTTCTCGCAGTGCTCGTCGTCGTGGTGGCAGACCATCGAAGACAGTCCCTCCGCTGATGAAGCCGGAGGAGACGAGAGACAGGTTGTGGGGGGGGGGGGGGGAGTGGAGTGAAGGGGAAGACGGGGGAGATGGAACGAGGGTCTTCGGTTTCTAGCTCACAAAACACTCACAATTATATGTTTTTACTTCTCTTCCTTCCCTTTCGATTTGGACTCCATTACTGTCATTTCCAGCTAAATTTGATGAAGAAATATTTCTAGAAGTTAGCGAAGTAGGATGGGATCATTCACTCATTGTCGAGTTGTGATTCCAACCCAATGCCGTGTTTGTGTCTTTATCGACCAACGGAATTGGTATTGGGTAACGATTCTGTACAAAGTATCGGCTGTTTATTTAACGTATTTCTTGTCCAGACAGTCCGGCGGCTCTGAAGACTATGGAGAACCTCCCATGCTGAGTGCATTCGGATTCGAGGTGGGCGATGCCTTTCCAATTTGTACACTTGCTTTCCAAACATATGTCACTCTTCTCGATAGTGGGACCACGTGAGTTGATGAATAGCAATGCGAGCATTGTCTTTGGAGAATTGTATTTTCCAATTGGTCTTATTTATGTTGTTTCTAATATAAATCATTAATGATATTAATATTATTTATTGGAGGCAGAGGCGGATGAGGACGACGATGAGAGGCCGTTGAGACCGAAGAAACGGAAGAAGTCGTTGACGTTCAAGAGTAAGATTGACGGAAGACAGAAGGAAGTGGAGAAGAAAGAGGAGGAAGGAAAGAACAAGGTACCACTGGTATAGTACGTTTTTTTTTTGTTGATTTATAGATTGTCGATGAAAAATCTCTTTACTGCTTGTTATTTCTTCATCGAAATGAATTAACAAGAGGAGGACGGGGATATGATTTGCCTAACAGGTCAATCGGGCAACTTTTTAAAAACGGATTCAAGTATCCCCCAGGGTTACCTATCACCCTATATGAACCAACTTCTGATTGGTTTCCGCCGACTTTTGCGGTTCCCTTGTAAATGATCGGAGTCGGTTAACGATTGTCAGCCTGATCCAAACAGTGTGGAGGGCTGCATGGAGGATATGCTGGACAAAGTGTACAATGTGAAAGAGAAGAAGTCCGTGTTCAAGAATGATAATACGGTAAGGTGCACTGTCGAGAGTATTGGGGAGATGAAGTAGGCTTCAAGCAAATAATTTTAACATGACAACTCCGTTTTCTTTTATTCTTTATATATATTAGGGTAAACATGAAAGGGATCGGCGAGGTTTAATATGATGAAATGTACGAGTTTTTCAGGAGGAATCATCGAGATGCACTCCCATACGTGATCGTCGATCTGAATCTTTGATCAAGCAGAACAAGGTACGGTAGATTGTCTTGATCGACAAGTGATACTTATTACCGTAACTGTGGCTTCCCAGCAATCGATAACTGATTTAATTTCAGCAGATATTGACTCGACCGAAGAGGACAAAATCAATGGCACCGATGCAGAAGGTGAAGAGACAGTATATCAGGAAGAAGGATAAAGAGATGATGGAACAGAGGGCGAACAGTGAGGTACGGTAGATGAGGGGTTGCGGTAACAGATGAAATATTGATCACTGTATCATCAAAAACTAGCGACAAAGTAGGAGAAACATGGTTTTCTTCACCGAAACCCTCATGATTATTTGTGCGCTCTAAGAGGAAATGGTCGCAGTTGTTGATCCATGATTTGACGGATGAATTTGTGAGTACGGTAGTACCACTTTGCAGATGCCGCAGCCGTCTTCGAGTAATGCAGCCCGACCGTCTCGTCAATGCAAGCGTCCTTCTTGGATGATGGATGGAGGAGAGGGAGACACTTCAAGCCAGAATCTCGATCAATGTCAGTATCTCCCCCCCCCCTCTCGTCCCCTTTTGCTGGCTTCACTAATAAGGAACAAGTACATCGTCTTCCACCATGACGCAAAATACCGAGTCTCAGATTACTTTTGTAATCTTGCTTGAAAATTATGATTGTTCTTGCAGCGACGGCCGATGAGAGCGAATATGCTGAGACGTCTAAGGAGGAGAAAAAGTGGGTATTCAAGTCAATGAAGCTATAAAGCTGTATTTTTAGTTTTAAAAAAAGTTGTTATTGAGTAATGCGTTGGGAACGGTAAAGTTGACAATTGCAACTTTCACTCTTTTCTTTAAGGGAGAGGAAGAAGAAGGAGAAGGTTATGCGGGTAGTGACTCCTGTCAATAAGAGAGAGAAAACCCCGGAGCAGAAGTGAGAATTTACCAATTTCCTTAGATTGTTTGTTACCTGACTCCTCACATGAAACCCATTTGAGAAGTCACTGAGATGTGCAATATCAATTACAGTAGCTTCTAGTGGTTACTGCCTTGTCTAAATGTTTTTAATTTGCAGGGAGCCAAATGTGATTAAGATGGATAAGAAGCACGAACCGATCCTGTTTACTCCCAAGGCGGGCAAAGTCGTGATGGAGAGGAGACAAACCATGGGTCAGGGATTACGGTAGATGAGACAAGCCATGGGTCAGGGGATTACGGTAGATGAGACAAGCCATGGGTCAGCGATTACGGTAACTTTCGAGAGGGAGATTACGGTAGATAGAGAGGGCTGTAGATGGAGAAGTATCGCAACAGATTGTGGTAATAAATGGATGTAGTTAGTGAGAGACTTGTAGTCATTCAGTAGAGATTGCGGTTGATATAGGGGTGTCCCATAAGTCTTGATAATTTTTTTATTTTTTTGTTTTTTTTTTATTTCTTCAACAGTTTACAATAATCAATAATCAATGTATGCCCCCTTCGAACCCTCGACCTGTCTCCATCTTTCGGGCAGGGTGTTAACACCTCTCTTCCAAAACTCGGGAGGCTTAGAGATGATCCATTCGGTGAATGCCCGAACGAGTGAGTCTCGGTCCTTGAACTTCCTTCCCCTGCAGAAGTCTGACAGTGAGCGGAAACAGTGGTAGTCGCAAGGGCTAATGTCAGGGGAATATGGTGGATGGGGAAGCCATTCCATATCAAGCTCGTCCAGTTTGGTTTGGGTGATTTTCGCGTGATGGGGGAGCGCATTGTCCATCAACATCAGGATTTTTCCCTCGCTCATGAGTTCGGGAGGGACCCTGCTGGCGACCTCTTCCAGTTGTTGAGTGAAGAGGTCGGCAGTGGCCGAGGTGTTAGGGGCGAGGATCTCCCAATAGAGGGGACCGAGGGAGCAGAAGAAGAAGCACAGCATTTCCCTCTTTTCGTGCTGCTCCTTCTTCGGGGTGGGCTGGGGCTTTCATCCACGTCGCACCACTGCAGTCTCCTCTCCGGATTATCATAGGTGATCCACTTCTCATCTGCTGCGATGACCCATCGCATTTACCCATCGCAGATTCGATCTACGAGAGAGCAATTCCCGAAACACCTCAACTCGCTTTTTGAGTTGTGACTGGGAGAGGATATGGGGAATGACTTGGGGGAGCTTCGCTGTCTTTCCCGCCCGATGGAGGGTCCGACACACGGTGGTCTTGGGAGTGCTAGTCTCTGCCGCCAACATGCGCACACTCTTCTTCGGATCCTTCTTCAGCGCAGTGAGAACTCGAGTGGGTTTGCGAGAAATTGGGCGACCGGATCGGGGTTGGTCATCGAGGTTATAATCTCCTTTCTTGAAGCGGGTGTACCAACGATGACATGTAGCAAGGGAAGGGGCATCTTCTCCATCCGTAAGCACCAGGTCCGCATGAGCTTCTTTGGATGTACGACCAAGGCGGAAGGAATGAAGTAAAACAGCGCGTTTATCGTGATAAGTCTCCATCACTTGAATGACTGTGGCAAATTCTGAACTGATGCAATGCCAATACCCCTTCGACGTCAGCATGATGCAATAGTTTGTTTACAATTTGCATTTCGAAATCGGGGCATTCGATTGCGCAACAATGATTTACGGAGCAATTCTCAAGACTTATGGGACACCCCTATAGATGATTATGGTAGCACCATGTATGATTTTGGACTGATCTTATGTCATCTCAGAAGCGAATGGCAGTAGCAGCAAGAGGAATCTCGACCAACTGGCCGACCTGGAGGAGGAGATAATGGTAAGGAGTACTGTAGCCATGGGCAGTATTGATTTACCCACTATCGTATCTGCGCCCCATGCTCGAGTTACTGACGCATGCTCTAACACTCTTAATTACGATCCGCCTTCAGTCATGTGTAGAAATATATCAGTCTCGTTAGTAACACAATGAGATCCTGACGCTTCACCTTACTCTGAGAATCGCCCAACACAAGAGAAGTATGCCGCAATCTATTGGAGGGGGGTATTGTAGATCGATCGATAACTAATCAATAATCTCTCTGCAGATTGTGCCTGTGGATGACGAGATCATCGGACAGAAGCGAAGTGACCTCAATAAGATGCCCGTCTTCCTCTCCGATCACCAGCAGAGCATCTTCTTCTCGGGACTCATCGTAAGGGCAGGATTACGGTAGTCTGAAGATACTGTAGGATTGCGGCGTAGGATTACGGTATGAATGAAGAGCGGTTTCTTGTTGCAGCTCCACAACGACACGGTGACGGCGGGAAAGAGCTACTACGAGTGCAAGTACTGCCATGTGAATGTGCAGAATATCCGAGTGAGTTGGAGGGGGGAGAGGGGGGGGGAGCAAAAGGATCATTGTTCATTATTCATCTGGTGATTGATTGACGGGAGATGACAGGGAGAATGGATATAGTATCGGTTGAAATTGTTTATGGGTTGATGAAGGTCTGTTTCGTTACTGTAAATAAAGTTACAGTAACAAAGGATGTTTTTCCCTCCTTCATATCGATTTTTCTCTCTGCTTGGTCAGGATGGTCGTCGTCACATGGTCGCTCATCTTCGTGTGATGAGACTTCGCTGTGCTCTGTGTGGAGCCGGCTCTTTCTTCTGCATCGACATGAGAAACCATCTACAGGTACGGTAGGGGGAGGGGGGGGGTGGGTTCGGCGGGTCAGACACATTATTTAAAAAATCATATCTGCCGAATCTATCTACTGTCAATACTTTGTTCGCCTCCGTCAGTGGTTTTGATCCGCCAGCTAGGAAGACTTATCACGAGAAGACTTACTATTCGGCATTTGAGCACACTCGGGATACTGTACGTATCGATTGATTGCAGATGCGTGGTTGCCCCGGTCTGAACAAGGCCCCGAAGCACATGATCCTGCCCGGTGCGCCCTGCATGACCAAGGAACATGTGAGTGGGAGGAGGGATACTGTAGACATACAGTAATTCAATAGTATTGACTGATGGATGCTGTAGCTATATGGATAGTTTAGGCATACGGTAGCTGACGAATATTGGTTGATTGCTGGCTACGGTAGCAAACCCCATTTTCAGGCCGATCAGCTTTCATTTGCCGCGCACTCTGACAACCCCGGCAACGCCATCTTCACATCCGGCAAGGTACGGTAATTAGTGATGAGCATCCATCGTCCTTGAGCTAAATTATGGATGGAATATTGAGGGGGGGGGGGGGGCGTTGGTTACAGTGATGAGCGCTCCCCTTTAGCTTGACTCCCCCGCGCGGACTCCCTCTGGTATTTCGGCCCTACTAGTATACCTGCAGTCGGACTACTGGTGGATAGCGCTCTCTTCGTCTCCCACACTCTCTCTTTTCTGTCTGATGAGAGAGAGTAGAGGGAATGAGGAGAGTCCTCTCCACCAGTAGTGCCACCATTAGTCCACCAGTAGTAAACCAGTAGCTAATGGTTTACTACTGGTGGACTAATGGTGCCACTACTGGTGGACAAATTTACTGGTGGAGAGGACTCTCCTCATTCCCTCTACTCTCTCTCATCAGACAGAAAAGAGAGAGTGTGGGAGACGAAGAGAGCGCTATCCACCAGTAGTCCGCCTGCAGGTATACTAGTAGGGCCGAAATACCAGAGCCGCCCATCTCCCTCCCCCTCCTCTCCTCTGTCAAACCCGGCTGGTCTAGCGCGCACTCCCTCTCCCCGCCTACTCTGGTATTGCTCCCCTATTAGGGGGACTAAAAGTTTCACTAGTAGTTGTGCTAGCTAGTAGACTAATAGCGGAGATATTAGGGCCCCTAATAGTGGAATTTGATATTAGCAGGCCTAATAGCGGATCTTTTAGCAGCCCTAATAGGGGAGAGAGTAGGGAGGGGTTCTCGCTTCTCGCTTGGGATTACTGTAAGAAAAATCGTCTTTCGTGTTTTCGTTCGCTTGCAATATGGATTTCTCAGATTCTCCTTTTATCTACCGTACTCAAAGCTAATACAAAACAAGTTGTAACGAGTAGTATAGGTCAAACTCATCAACAAAATATAACACAATGATATCCTATCGATATTCACAAACTGAACTAGTGAAATAACAATTTATAACAATAATGTGGGGACATAAATCGATCAAACAAAATTAGGTCTCGCCCACGGTAGTCGTCGAAAATGTATTGTCATCAAGACTCATCTTCTATTTCTCCGGAACTTCCATTCTTCTTTTTGAATTCTCCAACTCGTCTCTAGAATGATCCTGCTACATAACACCTCACAATTATAATATTACCTGATCATAATGATGCGGAGCAAACGAACAAGTGATCACCTCTTAGTCACATTTATTTACACATCGAATCTCGCAGGTCCATTCTGAAAAGAGTTATCGCATTACTGATGAATGGCTCACCTTGTTGCATGAAGATGAAAATGAATCAAATTAGGCACATCTTCAAGACACGAATTGTCGATTTAAAAAAGTGTTCCTTGATATAAGATGAGAAGTAGGCATCAATCTGAGTTCAAATAATAAGATAATCACCAAAGCTCCATGTATCACCAAAGAACCTGTCCTTGATCTACTCTTCCCTTTCCCGCTGTCCTGGTCCGAGAGATAAAAAAAAATGATCTCTAAGTCAAGTTCACAGTTTTTTTTCATGCATTATTATTAAATATCCTATTACACCTCCCCCATAAGAAAAGCACCGAGCAGATTCGCATCAGGTCGCATCTGGTCTCAGACCGCTTCAAAGTGGGTATTCGACAGACTTTTTAAAAAAATTTTTATTTTTTTCATTTCTGACGCGCTTGCCAAAAATAGTCGGTCATACTTTGCGAAGGGCTGAGAATAGATGTGACCATGCACTCTCCGCGGCGCGGTTGTTAGGGAGGAGATAGGATTGGCAATTGGTGCCCGACTCATTCCTGTCTCAAAACGCTCAAGAGAAGCGGTTCTTTCAGACACAAATTGCCAGCCCTAGGAGGAGAGTTTGCGGGATTGCATACATAAGAAAAATTACATAATTAAAATACGTACCTCGCTGCATGGCGATAGTTCAATTTATCGAGGAATAGAAATTTTGATCTTCTTTCTTCCTCGACGGACCCTGTAGTAAAAAAAATGAATAAAATGAAAATAAACGATATAGTAAAGGGATTGAAAACAAAAAAACAACCATAACTCTGAGAATAAGTCGAACAATGATAATTAATACAAACCTCTTTGTGACGAAATCATGTAACAGCCAAGTGTCAAACCCTACACCGCGATAAACCACTGGTGCTCCGGCGATTCTGCAATGTAGGAAGAGTTTTAATGATAAAGTACCAACCGAATGACACACAAAACTGGCAGTAAAAGGTCTACAATTTTCGAGCCGCATATACAACCGACCCAGACCATTTCACACTGCGAGTAACACCGCAAAACAGAAAGGAACATACACGGAATAAACTACGACACAAATTGCATCAAACATTAACTTAGAACAGCGAAAAATCGATAATGTTAAACGAAATTGATCAACTTGACGAAACACCATATTTACGCAAACAAACACACCTGCGGTGCGCCCGTATTACACTTCTGTAAGAAATTTGCTTGCGTCCTTTCGGAACGCAGGGCCCCTAATAGTTGATGATATTAGGGCTCCTAATAGTGGAGCTCAGCCTTTCATTCCACCATTTTCTTTTAGCAGCCCTAATAGTGATCGGTCAAAAACCGGCTGCTTTTAGTCTCCCTAATAGGGGAGTAATACCAGAGTAGGGCGGGGGGTGCTCGACTCCGAGGCCCGCGCTCACCACTGGTTGGCTATGCTCCTCCTGATCCTATCTAGTGGAACTGCAGAGTGGGAGTGCTCTAGAAGAGGAAGGGGGGGGGGGGGGGGGTCAAAACACAATTGATTGAGTAGACAGAGACAATTGGAAAAGACTTCACTAGCACGCATCTCATTGCAGATCGTCTCTATCCTCAGCAGCTCTCCCTATCTGCCCGATCCAGAGATTGAGGAGAAGATCCTCGGTCCCACCAGGTGAGCGTCTGTCCTTATTGCACGCTAAATAGCCAGGGTGGAGTCGGTCCGTGAAAGCATTCTAAAATGTATCTGATTACGATAAAAGCCATCTGCTGTTTACATTTTTTCCCTGAAAATTCAATACTTTCAATACGGTAACACTTTAGTAAGGCCTCGGCTCGAGTATGTACAACTGAAATATATTGAGTCCAATTTCTCAAGAGTGTGTGTCAGGGGTGTGCAAAAATTTTTACGACCTCTTTATGCATTCTCACTTGCCTTCTCTACCGGCTAGAGAGCATGCGAAATGAGGAGGGCGTAAAATTTTTTTTTGTATGTGTAATAGCTCCGCTTGCAGAGTGCCGCCTCGCGGTGTGCCGACTCCCCTCAAGGAGGTCGTGGAGGACAGGACAGCTGCTGCAGACCCTGCTGCAGGTGCTGCAGCTGCATCCTCCTCCTCCGAGTCCATGCCCGTCCTGCCGATCGAGGATGCAGCAGTCGCGTACCGCGTCTTTTCGGGTGGATACGAACAGGCTGCAGAGATCATGCGACAGCAGCTGCAGCAGCCCGGCCCCAGTGCAGCAGAGATGGGCGAGCCGGCGAGACGCGTACTAAACTTTACGAACATGGCAGCGGTTAGTCGAAAAAAAAGAAGTATAAAACTGACCAGATCCATAATCGGATGCGACTATAACTAGTCTGAATGGGGGTTGATAGTAGTCAGAAGGGATGATCACTCATTATCAACGCCTTGGGTCTAGAGAAACAATGAAAATGTATTGGGTTTGCACCAAAGCATGCTAGTCGTAGAACTCTCAAGTCTCTCAAGTCTAAAGTCCATTGATTTTTTTTATATAAAGAGTGCCATCGAATCTTTGATGTTTCATTCCTTCCAGGGATCGGAGAGCCGACTGCCAGCCACGTGCAGCTGGCAGATTGCGTCATCGACCGATGCGCCATTGCGCGAGCCCCTCTCGGTAGGAGATTCACTGGCATACATGTTTAGTATCCTCAATGGAAAAATATGTAGTGACAGAACTGAGTGGGGGGAGAAATACGCTGTGAATGCACAGAGGAATAAAACAAATGTGTATTGACTCGATCGTCGATCATTTACGGTACAGAAATGTATGTTCATTACGGATAACAGATCAGAAACGACGCTTCTAACAAGGGAATGGTCTGAGCACGCATATTCCGATCTTCACGAAACTGAGGGTAGACTAATTCGACTACGCTGATCACAATGGCGTTTTCAAAAGTTCCGAATAAAGCCATAAAAGTTTGTGAAGATCGGGATATGTGTCCTCAGACCACTCCCTTGTAAATTGAGGCGCGAATTGGGGAGTGTCCAATCCGATTTACCATCACTGATATGCACTACCGTGTTTGGCATTCCTTCTATGCTCTGCTGATCATGCTGTGCGATCGTGGAGACAGAAGGAAAGAGGGGGGGGGGTGTATGGCGCTATACTATTGATTGCCTAGTGATGACGTAATTACAGGCCCACCACCGCTCGATCTACCGACCCATCGGCTATCGAATAGCAGATCCCACGATCCAACCGCCTCCTCCTCCTCCTCGCACTAATTGAGCCACAGCCAGCCTCCGCCGGGAATCCTACAGTATCCTTCAATATTCCCCTTGTCTCCATCCTTTTTAATTCCTGTTTTTCGTTCTTTTCTCTGAGCTTCATTAGTTGCCTCAAGTTTAGTTCTACTGCAACTATTGTTTTCTCTGTACTCTTTTAGTATTACACGCGTTTCCAACAGTCCAAGTTACGTTGAGATTTTCTCTTGTCACAATCACAGTCCCTGTTGCTCTTGACGACCCTCCCATGTTATTTGAAGAAGTCATTCAACCCCAGGTGTATTCAATTCTCTGTTTGCCCTCCCTTCTTCCCCCTCCTCTCTCTCCCTCCCCCTCTACTTCGTATCCATTTAGAAGATATGTTATGTAGAAAACGTCTAGATCGGTAACCCTAGCCAGTTGTCTCCCTCTTCGTTTTTGCTTCCTTCGCTTTCCTTCCCGTGTTGTTGGCCTTCAAAACATGTTTCTCACTGTTTCCTTTTATTTTTTTCGAGCGGCGTTGGTTGCCTCGAGTTTCGTTCCGCTCCAACTTTTCTCTGTATTTTCTCACTCTCACTTTACGCACTATTTCTCAATAGTCGAAGTTTCATTGCGATTTTCGCCTGTCACTACAGTCCTGTCAGGTTTCCCTGTGGACGCGGGCGCCCCGGGGCGACCCCATCCAACCCCATGGCCTGTATGGCTAGGATACGTGAAGAATATGGGGGCTCTGTATGAAAAGCTTATCATTTGATCACTCTGAGTCGATTCATATGAAAATAAATTTTAAAATATTTTATTAATTTTTAAAAAATCAATTTTACAAATATTGAGAGAATAAAATGATTCGTGCATGCATGCAGTGACGCTCTGATTACTGTAGCGCTACGCTCTTTAGCAGAATTTTGGCTTTTTGCCAAGTGACACGTCGTTTTCGAATCGCGTCTCTGTTTTCGCATTATTTATTTATTTTTCTCGTTAAAACCGCTCTGATTTGCTTTCGATTCTTTCGAGCTGACTATGTGGAGTGTGCCCACCACGTTTCTCCGTGTTCTGGCAACGGGAACTCGCTTATTTCGACTCTTTTCCTAGTCACGTTCTACCATTCGTTCTTTTCACTTCTCTTACTCGTTTATTTCGACTCTGCTCACTAATTGTGTGATATCCAGATGCTCTCTGATGTCCCTCCGCTGGGACGACTGTTTCTTCGGCTGTTCCTAGTCAGGTGAGCAGGCAATGCCTGTGTCTTTCCCGCCCCGTTGACAGTGTGTGGCTTGTGGTTAACTCCATCAGGCATAACCATTCATTCAACGGGTGGACAACGGTAACAAGGATAATCGATTGATAATTATACATGTGGATCAAGACTCCTTATCGATCAGGTGAGACAATTTAAGCAATGGGTATCGTTTCGCTTTTCGACTTTCTTCTTTTTGCACACTAGCGTTTCTCTTACCTTCAAGATAGTGCGCAAAATGAGAGTCGAAAAACGAAAAGACATCGCCAATTTGAACTATAATATTGGGTTGATCGGAAAGTCTTTTCCAATTTTGGGTGTGGCGTTTGAACTAAGATATTTTCCTTTCTTCCAAACACAACAACATATCCTTATAGCATTATCTGGGGACATGTTCGATTAATACTACCACAGGTTTAAATTGGGTATCGCTTTCTCAACGTGGGCGAAATCGAGGTTTCACTTGTTCAGACTTTTCATTGAAAATTTGGAATATTTTTGGATAAGCTATTCTTTACGAGGTAATTTGTCTGAGGTACGGCACAGCGATTTTTGAGAAGCCCGATACGTGCCCTTTATGATAGTTGTGTTGGAAGGGTGCTCGATTCATAATGACCGTAATACAGACCCTTGAAACAGGACTTCTAAAAAAAAACTACCTTTCGCGTGATCAAAGATCCCACAGACATACCTGAACACAAGTGCGCTTCATTCAGTTACCAAGGGGCTAAGTTATCACTATTAAGGTTTGAGTCTGGGTTTCCTCCTATTCCAGAAATTTGAGATTTTTCTAAATTTTAATTTTGACAAAAACATCGAAAAATGTGATTTTATGTGTTGTCGGTCACACTCAACTACACAAAAAGTAGAGATCTCAAAATTCTGTCTTTTCAGTGAGTGATGGGGTAAGGGTTACTCGATAGTTTAACCACAAAAGATCCCTCTTCCAATGTATAGGGAAAGCGGAAAATAGTCAAATGAGCCAATTTCGATGTTCGAATTACGATATCTATGATTTAACCAAACCAGCTCCTGCGGGTATAGCTATAATCTTTGACAAATTTTAATGTAACCTAATTAGGATATCCACTTCACGACGCAACATAATTGGAGTCTTTAGAATCATTGACATGAATACAAGGCGAGCGAAATGAATTTCGACCAGAGAGAGTTAAATTGATTATTGAAGTTGGGACCTATCTCGAGCAGGCGTTCAGTGTCTCTCAATTGGTAATGGTTTAATAATGACATATAGACATCATACTTCGCGCCTGTGCTATCCGTTTGATCATATCTCCGTTCGCCATTGAACGCCGACTCATCAAAATGTGATGATCGCTCATTCAGTATTTGATCAACCACTGTGCCCCTCTCACTGATAGGACAGATCTGAGATACTGTGCGCTAAAGAGGATATCCCAGACCCCATCCATAATGGAAAGAATAAAGGTGATACATCAAACAGGAAACTAGAGAGAGGACCGAATGTTCAATTGTCAAAATTGGAAAAGACTCCGATCAACCTGATACAAAGTGGACAACGGGTGATTTGATACTAGATTATTCATTTCTCGCAAATATTTGACAACTTTTGATGGTTCTTGATGAATCATTGAACAATTTTGAATAGAAAATCTTCTGATAATAACTTGCAAATAATGTATGTAAACCCAATCAATGCAAATTTCTATCCATTGGATCTACTTCCTCTTCTTCTTCTTCTCTGGCGTTAGGTTAATAAATACATACCATATTAACCTCAAATTCAATTTTGACAGAGTTCCATTCCTCAAGCCTCTTTCCAATTTCCGAGTTATCCGACAATTTATCGAGAATCTTCGTCACGAATGCTCCTCGATTTCTCGTCATAAACCAAATCTTAGATACTTCTTTCTTGTCAATAAACTGAGGTCCGTTATCTCAAAATGCTTTTGTAAACAGAGTGTATTGACTTAGCTGACATATAGGGAATTCTTTCGCATCGTTTTGATCCTTCAATTTCCTGAGAACAGACTGATTATCTTCGCTAATCTTGATAAGAGCATCAATTGATTGCTGTAGAGCGGAATACTAAAAATAAATAAATCGCTTCACTTCAGTGGACAAAATTGACGACGGAAAGGGACCAATCGGGGACGAGCTAGAAGGACGAGAAGTCGACACGATTCCAAGTCCTTGGACAGGAGGAGGAAGAGGGAATGGAGAGGGAAGAAGTATTGGGGATGGAGATCGGGGAGGGGGATTAGGAATGAATGCAACCCTGAAAATAGTGTAGATTCGTCTGTAGTAATGTTGTTTGATAATAATAAAACGTTTTGTACTCACCTGGGATTCGCTGGTTTGTTGATAACAACTGTCACTGGCTTCACTTCTGGAAGTATATCACTAGGAAATATGATGTAAGGTACTCACTCTTACTCTTCTTCTTCGTGAGAACATTTGAGAGATCAAGTGAGAAGGAATCATTCGAAGAAACAGACGAAGCTGTGTACAGATCCGATTTTTTCGCGTTTTATTCACTGATAATTTACCTCTCTTTCTCCTGCTAGTTGTGGGCATCTCATTAGCATTGAGCATTGAGTTTTTTTTTATAAGATCCGTTTCAGTCACCAGATCTAGAGAAGTTGATTGATTGATTGAACTGTTCACAACAATGCTATATTGATTTATCTACTGTAATAAGAAATCAATGAGATATAACTTGCCTACACCGAGATTGGATGCGTACTGCGTACATGCAGTCTTACTGCCAACAATCTTGACTACTCGGACAAAGAGTGGGCCTAATTTCGATCGGTAGGTCACTTGTCCAGAATTGATCGAATTTGACTCGATAATCTCATATTTGTCCTCATCGACATACTTTACCAGCACAAAATCAGCACCCATATCTGAATACGATGTATAGCAAAGCAATTCTAGCAGATTAGCGAGTAATTGTGGTTTAAACAAAGAAGGCAAGAAGAATGACTGGCAAAGATCTAACTGAACGATGACGTCACGACCAAGTAAACAAGATTACGGTATCACTAAAGATGTAAACAACACGATCGAAGTAAACAGGATTACGGTAACACTAGAGAAGTAAACAACAATGCGTGTCTCAGCCTGCGACATCACAACGATCTACATTCCCTCTCTCTTTTGTTTTATAGTGTTCTGACTGCAACACATCATTTCATTGTACTCTTTATCACCTTATTACAGATTACAATGGGTGATCCACCCATGAGAAGTAAGGAAGAGATTAAGTCGATTGTACGGGCTATGTCGGCAGCCGATGAATCAGAAGCTCACATCTACCGATTCCTGAAATCTCAGCGGGAAAACGTTTCTTATTCAAAAGTTTTGACGATTGTCAAAAACTACAGATAGGAAATGTTTGGAGAAACAAAACGCTATAGGTTTAAACATTTCATGATTTTATTAAAGTTCCCCCTGATAGTCCCACGCGGATACAGTCATACTAGAACCTAGATCCATCCCAAGGTAGATAAAAAATCCATTCCAAGGTAGATAAATATAGAAAACATCAACTTAGCTTTTGAGATCGCTTTTGAGGAACTTAGCTTTTGAGATTCTCCCTTCGTTCCTACAGGAGATTTATCACGACAAGCAATAAATTCGATAAGCGAAGATTGACGTGAGTGAAGACATTTCCAACAAGAGTAGGTCATGCCAAACGAATTTCCCATTCCAGTTTTGTTATCGTTTCAGGTAATGTTCTGGGCTTGCATTACATGGGACGGCCCAGGGCCCATCGTATTTCTGGAGCCAGGAGAAACAGTTGATGAACCAACGTACCTCGGAATTATCGATGACTTCCTTCTCCCCTTCGTGGATGCTTGGATTGGACGTAATCGTGCAGTGTTCCAACAAGACGGGGCACCGGGCCATACATCGCGAGCTACAATGCAACAGCTTAGTGACTGGAATCTGGAAGTTCCTCTCTTGCCTCCTTCCAGTCCTGACTGTAATCCTATCGAGTACTGTTGGAAAGATCTCAAGTGTTGGGTGAGGAAGAACAGAAATCCAAAGACAGCACAAGAAATCATGGACGGCGCCCTCTTCTACTGGACCAATGTACTCACTAAGGAACGATGCAGGGCTCACATTAAACACTCGAGAAGGAACATGGAGATCATCCATAAGGTGAATGGTGCCCCTACCGTCGATAAGTGGAGGGAGAACAATTTTTCATTGATTCATCAAGAACCATCAAAAGTTGTCAAATATTTGCGAGAAGTGAATAATCTAGTATCAAATCACCCGTTGTCCACTTTGTATTATAGTTCAAATTTGGCGATGTCTTTTCGTTTTTCGACTCTCATTTTGCGCACTATCTTGAAGGTGAGAGAAACGCTAGATTGTGCAAAAAGAAGAAAGTCGAAAAGCGAAACGATACCCATTGCTTAAATTGTCTCACCTGATCGATAAGGAGTCTTGATCCATAATTATCAATCGATTATCCTTGTTACCGTTGTCCGCCCGATGAATGAATGGTTATGCCTGATGGAGTTAACCACAAGCCACACACTGTCAACGGGGCGGGAAAGACACAGGCATTGCCTGCTCACCTGACTAGGAACAGCCGAAGAAACAGTCGTCCCAGCGGAGGGACATCAGAGAGCATCTGGATATCACACAATTAGTGAGCAGTGTCGAAATAAACGAGTAAGAGAAGTGAAAAGAACGAATGGTAGAACGTGACTAGGAAAAGAGTCGAAATAAGCGAGTTCCCGTTGCCAGAACACGGAGAAACGTGGTGGGCACACTCCACATAGTCAGCTCGAAAGAATCGAAAGCAAATCAGAGCGGTTTTAACGAGAAAAATAAATAAATAATGCGAAAACAGAGACGCGATTCGAAAACGACGTGTCACTTGGCAAAAAGCCAAAATTCTGCTAAAGAGCGTAGCGCTACAGTAATCAGAGCGTCACTCTGCATGCATGCACGAATCATTTTATTCTCTCAATATTTGTAAAATTGATTTTTAAAAAATTAATAAAATATTTTAAAATTTATTTTCATATGAATCGACTCAGAGTGATCAAATGATAAGCTTTTCATACAGAGCCCCCATATTCTTCACGTATCCTAGCCATACAGGCCATGGGGTTGGATGGGGTCATCCGGGGTCGCCCCGGGGCGCCCGCGTCCACAGGGAAACCTGACAGGACTGTATATCAGTTCTTATTCTGTTCCTGTTGCTCTTGACAACCATCTCATGGTATTGGTAGAAGTCGTTCAAATCTAGTTGTATTCAATCCTCTATCGCCCATTCCACCTCTCTCCCCCTCTACTTCCAATAAGAAAATCTGGATCGGTACCACCAGCTTAGTTGTCTTCCCTCTTATTCCTTGTTATCATTTCATCCTCTGTCATGCATTCTTTATCGAAACGTCGATTTTATCCGTTGTAGTTCCACATTTTAAACCTGTCTTCTCAATAATGATGTTCCCCGTTGCCTTTCACTGCTCCTCTCGTAGTTCATCAATCTCAGCCATGCTTAGTTACTTATTGATCTAATTCCGCAGAGAATTTGAAGATCTCATCATTGTTCCGGCTAATCGATAATATTTTCTCAATATATTTGGTTCATTGATGGTAGATCAAGTAAGTAGTCCGGTGTAGATCACTCAACGGTAGGTACGATATGGTAATTCAATTTATAATTGGGGGATGCGGTAGGTTGAGAGACTACGATTTGTGTATAGATCAAGACCCCACCTGTTATCCTCACGAGCATGAAGGGCATCATTCGATCTTACAGTACCCAAAGTAGCCCCTTGGAAATTCGGTCAGATACATAGTTATCCATATCATACAAAGCGCGACGGTTTTTTCACTACACAAGAACGGTAGTTTCCGGAGATTCGAAAATATCAGAAGATCGAATATCAGAAGAATAAAATAAAATAGTTTTCAATACATCTGCTTGATCCTACAGTATTTTTTGATAACAAGTAGTCGTTGCGACCAACTGCGACTTTATCAAATTTCATCATAATTTATCGATTTTATTGAATTTTGTCGTTTTACTTCTCGTTTGTCTGTTTGCATGCCTTGCCAACTACTTCTTCTAAGTGCTGCGAACAGTTTTGAGATGTTTGTGTCGCAACATTAGCAACAATTTTAAGGTTGATCAAGTCGTTGGCTCTTGGTTCTCCGTTTTCGCGATGACTTATTCTGGATTTCCCGCGGTGCCTGTGTGCCGCTTCCACGAAGCTGCGCAGCCATAGCTTGTTTACCGTGCTCTACTCTATTCTCGCACTCTCTCGCTCTGGTGAAAGAATAAGTAAAGAGAGGAGAGTATGGCTGCGCCAATGGCGCACAGGCAGTGCAGGAAATCCAGATAATCCTATGATAGTTCATTCATTCATTCATTGTTTATAGTTAAGTTCGGTGTTGGCATTTATTGTGGTCTTTGCAGCTCGAATACTTGAGGAGAACTATGGCTGACCCTGGTGAGATTTCGCGATTTCGACTAAAATTTCAAGATTCGGGCGGATTTATTGATGTTACAAGTATTTAATTTATTTAAGTTAATTTCTACTCATGCAGGAGCTCCGACTGCTGGTGACCCAGCCGTCTATGACCTAGTGGAACTGGACTGTCTCCAAATAACTGCCGAGCATATTAGAGCCAATGGGTACGTCAACTACCTAGTAGGAGCTGCCGTATATCTATTAACAGGATAATACGCCTCTTTGTAGTGAATGCGATGTTTGCGAAATCACACCACTCATTACAGAACTCTGCACTCGTCGCCGTTTGCGGGTATGGCGGAGATCATCGACAACGCTGTCGATTCTGGCGCAAAATATGTCAAGATTGAAAATCGTGGGTGTAAGAAAGGTTGGTGGTGTGCGTTTCGATAGATAGTGTGGAAAGTGGTGGAGTCCATACTATATAATAAAGCGCAAACGTCTGTCACGGAGGAGTCCGAAAGCGGGAGAGGGCGAGTCAGCCTTTGATGTGCAGGGATTATGGTGCGGGTGCGAGTGTAAGGTCGACTTTTTTGAAGATAAACATAGTGTCCGTTATAGAAATTTTTTGTTCTTTAACAAGTCATTTATTTTTAATTCTATATTTGTGTATTATAGGTAACGTTTTTGCTCGCGATGTTGGTCATTAGCGCTCGAAGAGCACGCGAATTTAGGATGTGTATTCGCTATTTTTAACTATTTACCGTTCCGATGATATTAGTACGCTTTTTGGCTGCGCGTCAACCTATTTTTGAATATATACTGTGCTTTATACTCAGTTCGCCGGAGTTCCACTGTTTAGCAAGCAATGCCCACTCGCCTCGGACTCCTCCGTGCTGTCTGTCTGTCTGTCTGTTTGTCCGGTTTGGGCGTCCCGTCCTGTTTTGGTATGGGGGTCCTGGGAAGGATCAAAAATCAATAATTTGGTATGGGCGTCCTGGGAAGGATCGAAAATCAATAATTTGGTATGGACATCCTGGGAAGGATCAAAAATAAATAATTTGGTATGGGCGTCCTGGGAAGGATCAAAAATAAATAATTTGGTATGGGCGTCCTGGGAAGGATCAAAAATCAATAATTTGGTATGGACGTCCTGGGAAGGATCAAAAATCAATAATTTGGTATGGGCGTCCTGGGAAGGATCAAAAATCAATAATTTGGTATGGGCGTCCTGGGTTCGATCAACAATCAATAATTTGGTATGGGCGTCCTGGGAAGGATCAAAAATCAATAATTCGGTATGGGCGTCCTGGGTTCGATCAACAATCAATAATTTGGCATGGGCATCCCGTCAAGTATTGGTTTTTTTTTTCAGGATGGGAGGGAGAGGGGAAGGAGAAGAGCGAAGTGGGAAGGGAGGAAGAAGAGAGGAGGTAGGGGAAGCGGTGAGAGGGATGAGGAAGAGGGGAGGAAGAAGGGGGGTGAGGAGGGGAGGGAGAGGAAGATGGGAGGGAAAGGGGAAGGTGAGAGTACGGAGAGAGGGGAGATGAGGGGAGGGAGAATTGAGGAAGAAGAGAGATGAGAGGGAGAGGGGAAGGGGAGAGTGGTAGGTGAAAGAGGAGAGGGAGAGGGTAGGGTGAGAGGCTACTAACACCTTACCCGACATAAGTCTGTCGATGCACGCGCCTTGGCGCGTGCGATCGGTTGGTACGTATATATATACCAATCAATAATCCCTCCTCACTAAGGGGACGATTCGACCAAGCGCCATCTCCTTGTGATGGATGATGGATCGGGGATGGATAGGTAAGATACGGTAGCGAGCACATGTTATTGATTGAACACTTCTATTCACTGAAAGTCTAACTGACAAGTAGGTTCAGTCATCCTACCTATTTTGAAACTTCTATCTTCGATTGTCTTGCATTTAGGACCACCCTTCATTTCCTTGTTTCATCGTATCACTTCGATTTTCTCCCATCTAGCGCAGTTGCTTGGCGAATCGCTCACATTTCTAAAACGGAATTATATCAATAAAATAAAAATAAAACGGTTAATTTGCAGAAAGGAGGCACTAAAGACGATTCTTGTCGGATACTCGATGAAGCGTGCGGACGAAACTACCATCGGACAATTCGGAAACGGACTCAAGAGGTACGGAAGGGTGGGAAGAGAAGCACGGTCGGAAGGAAGAGGGGGTATTGTACGGGCTCATTGTAAAGATCAATCTGAACATCGTTAAATATGTTCAGGGAAATTAATGAGCTTTAATTAATTATTTAAATGAGGATGGCAAAACGAACTCGGCATGCCGGCTTCGACTGGGGTTGATGCCGGCAACACCGTTGAAAATGCCGCTTTGAAGCCTGCATGGAATGCCGTTTTGTCATGACTAATTCAAAGTATTTAAGTGGATCGATGCGTCTGGGCGAGACGATGCTACTCGCCACTAAGAAGAACGAGGAGTACACCGTTCTACTAATCTGCCTTCGCTTTCTGGAGACTGTTGTCAATCAGAAGGTACGGTAGAGGAAGGGGAGGGAGGGGTAGTCTGGGTACGGTATGTGGCGGGAGGAGAAGGATAGGGGGGGGGGGGGTTATGTATTCGAGATTAATGACCCTGATTGCAGTGCTACGTACCATGCATCTCCTACAGGAGGAATCCGGCGACTAAGAAGTTGGAATCTATCAGAATGGGTGATGAGAATACAGCTAAGGTTATTTTAATTAATTAATTATTATATTTCAAAGGTTTATTAGTGAATCTAGGAAGTTATTTCTTACTGTTTGTCTGTGAAATATAGATTGGGAATAGTAAAGCTAGTAATAACGATGAGACTCCTTTTAGCACGCTACTGCCCTGGCGAAGATTCTACAGTATTCACCATTCAAGACCGAGGAAGATCTACACATCTTCCTCAAGACCTCCATCGCGATGGGTGAGTAGACTAAAGAGTACTCTAGGAAAGAAAAAAATCGATCAAGCGTATTGATTGAGATATTATGCAGTAGGAAGATAGATAATGATGAGATACTGTAATATGATATTTCTTTCAGGACCGACGGGCACTACTATCTGTATTAGCAATCTGAGGAAGCTGGAGGATGACACGTGAGTATTGTTTCATGATTTATTTTTTATTTTTATGATATAATATTAGAATAAAATTTTTTAAATCCCTGTAAAATAGAGGTTTCATCGTTGTTTTGCAGGTGGGAAGTGAAGAATCGCAATGATGAATTGGCGGTGGTGAGCAGAGATGGAGATGAGAGAAAGTACGTCCTTCTATTTCATTCGGCTCTACTTCAGAAGACGGGATTCTTTATATTCATAAGAAACATTTCTAATATATTTCAAATCCCCTTTGGTGAACAAATCCCGTCTTCTGAAGCAGAGCCTTTCATTCTAGAAGTTTGTGAATAGCAAGCAAGGATGCCCTATCTTTGGATTATTATAGCTATTCTCATCTAACTACACAACTGAGAAACAATTCGAACGGGCGTATACGTATCGTAACCTTAAAATTATCCTTCGGTAGTCACTCGATTTTACCCTAATCACTGCAGCGACGAGTTCCTCTCGACTTACTTGCAACAGTTATACTTCAATCCGAAAGTCGTCATCAAGATCAATTCGAACCAAGTGAGTGCGAAGCTGAGAGATTACGGTATTCAGATGACTCCCCTTTTCTGTTATACATGGTGCTCAATTACGATGCCAAGGCGATTCCGTGCTTAACATACTACCAAAAGGAGTCCGACCTGATTGTATACCTACCGTAACCTTCAACTGATCCTCCCGTAGTCACTATTCTACAGTAATCTCTGCTGTTGAAGGTTCGTCTACAAGATCCCGTTCGTTCGCTCGCTGACCCGCGATGGACACTCCTGTCCGATACTGGGCTCAATCTTTTCGCCAAGAGAAAAGATGAATACATCGATAAAGAAGTGAAGCGATGTGAGTGAATACTATTTAATACAATGTTTATATTAATATTAATATTTGAATATATAGTTTGTTGTTAATGATATAATGTACGAGAAATAGTTAGATTGGAGAAGATGAAGTGGTGTTTTTAGTGGAAGCTGAACGAGTGAAAGCGAAGGCCAATCAAACTCATCTATTCAATCTCACTATGGACAACACTGAAATGAGCTCTTCAGAGAAAAAGAAGTTCGTTGCCATGGTCTATCTTTTTTCTTCAAATTTAAATAAGCTAGATTCCAGAAACATTCGAATTGTGGAGGCTAACATTCTTTGTTTTTTTTAATTGAAAAGTATTGTATTGAGGTTGGCAGCCGATCATAGAAGAGTGCAGAGAGAAGCAGAGGAATACGCGAAGAAGATCGAGATCCTCAAGAATCAGAAATCGAACAGCGTAAGTGGACGGAGTGAAACGAACAAACACCGGTTGTAGTCATATATTCATTTCCAAAAGACATTCTGGATCCTGCAGAACAATTATGGAGATTTAGATATGAGTATTTTTGTTAATAATTAGGGTGCTGACATTCGCGTGTACTTCGGCATCGATGTGGAGAAGAGAGGAGAGCCAAGAATGGTATTTTCTGTTAATTAATCTATTTATTTATTCATTTAACGTACACCACTGAATACGAGCAAAATATAGATAAATGTTTGCTTCGGTAAATACGAGCAAAATATAGATAAATGAGTTAATTAGATCAGGATATGTTTATTAATATATTATTATCATCATATTTAACCAGGTATTCTACTCGAACGGAAGGAGAATCTGCACCAAACGATTCTCTTTGAAGGGTGATGCATTCAAGTGAGTCCAGTTATTAAAATTATCAAAGGTTAGATGAATAGAAATAGGCAAGGATTATGCGAATTATTCGGATATTTGGTTGAAAATTATTTGCCCCCCCCCCCCCCCCCCCCCATATAATTCTCGATTGTTTAGCAATCTGATTCGTTTCGAATTGATCGTTTGGTAGTCCGGTAAAATAAATATAATATTTATAAACTAGCGGCATCCCCCCCCCCCCCCCCCCCCGATTACGTCGGTGAGCTGTATTTCATAATGGAGAGGGGAGAGGGATGGGTCCCTTTGTGCTTGAGAGACTTCTCTGCTTTATCTCGGATTTCCTCTAATTTTATAGGAAAATCGAGACCTTTCATTACAGGAAAATATTTTGAGTCTTCGATTTCTATGAAACCAATGTTACTGACTAAAGAGTGGGCGGGGAGAACGCCTGTCTACTTCATTTCTCCAAATTTGCATATTGAGCCGATCTGATGACCTACCATTTGAAATGCTCGATCTTGGTTTTTGATCTACAGAGCCCGTCTTTTTTCCCATCGACTCGTCTTTCCGAGATCTACAAATAACTCAATTATGAACATGTGCTAAAATTCCATCTTGATTGAGTTTTTCTTGATAAACGGTTTTTTCGACTCTATTATGCTAATTATCTCGAAAATGTTGGTCAAAGAATACGATTTTCATTTTAGAGAATGATTACCCAACCCCGAAACGAGGTTGCCTCATAGCTCATTAACCATAACTCTGTCCTCCCGATAGTGCTACACAGTAGGCAAAATCTTGAACTTAGCCGAAATTTCGCCCAAAACAAGTTTCAATTCAGATTTGATCTCCAAATTATGCAAATATGCGAATTAGGATGGTCAAACGATAGCTCTCGAAAAGATAAAGATAAAATGTATAGTAATCCATGTTCGGAAAGTTAACGGTTTTCGAGAAATCCGACATAAACTGCACATACACATCGCATGGCGATAAATCAATGAGAGGCCAATTCTACTTATTTTTGCCGGATTTCTCGAAAACCGTCAACTTTCTGAACATGGATTACTATACATTTTATCTCTATCTTTTCGAGAGCTATCGTTTGACCATCCTAATTCGCATATTTACATAATTTGGAGATCAAATCTGAATTGAAACTTGTTTTGGGCGAAATTTCGGCTAAGTTCAAGATTCTGCCTACTGAGTAGCACTATCGGGAGGACAGAGTTATGGTTAATGAGCTATGAGGCAACCTCGTTTCGGGGTTGGGTAATCATTCTCTAAAATAAAAATCGTATTCTTTGACCAACATTTTCGAGATAATTAGCATAATAGAGTCGAAAAAACCGTTTATCAAGAAAAACTCAATCAAGATGGAATTTTAGCACATGTTCTTAATTGAGTTATTTGTAGATCTCGGAAAAAAGGCGGGCTCTGTAGGTCAAAAACCGGCCGGATCGAGCATTTCAAATGGTAGGTCACCAAATCGGCTCAATATGTAAATTTGGAGAAATGAAGTAGACAGGCGTTCTCCCCGCCCACTCTTTAGTCAGTAATATTAATTTAATAGAAATCGAAGGCTCAAAATATATTCCTGTAGTCAGCACTCTTTCGAAATTAGAGGAAATCCGTGTTATATAGTAGTATGATGAATGGTTAAATTAACAGGCAACTGATGGGTGTTGTGTGTCTCATCGACATTCCCTCTACTTTCCTCCTAACGGCTACGAACAGAGAGGTCAGATAACGTATACCACCTACAGTACTCCCCCCCCCCCATCATACTCCATACAATAATTCCACCGTATCACTCCTCCTTCATCACTATTACTTTTTCCTGTAGATTGCGTTATTTTGCAGCACTTCGAGATTCCTTCTGAATTGGAAGTAGTGGTGAAGAAGATTCTCCCCCTCGCCAAACTCTACTTCGCCCACGTCGACAAGAAGTACAAGACGGCCGAATTCTGGTCAGTTTGATTCATCTTATAGAAAAACTATTCTATTAGGAATGCATTCTTTAATGTAAAAAAAAATAATTTAAACGAGTCAAATATTGCTGAATGTTCAACGCGAAGTGAACATGCAATTAACTTTAAAAATATATATATAATTCAATAATATGTATGTAATTCTGTTTGCAGGAAGTCGCTCGGATACGAGCATCCTTTTCCGGAAGATTCAGTCAATATGGAGAGGGAAGGAGTTCAGAAGATGATGTTCGAGATTATGGGAAATCGCAGACAGTGCTGTGAGCAATCTGACCTAACGTACTACCCATGGCTACCGTAATCCGCATTCTGACCTACCGTAATCCCATTACCGTAACCCGCTACAGTATACCTTCAATATTATTTTTACAGCTCGCTGTCTCGAGTTCAGAGTCGTTGAAGATATGGTGGGTCATTCTAATATTCTGGTTGAATAGCAATACTCGTTTGTCAAACTGAAATAATACAATGAATTATGTTTTGAAGCATCGATGGTTCGATTCCTTGGAAAGTCCGAACTTCCAATGTTCCGATGGATGCAATAAGACCGAGAATGAATTCAGGGATGAGACGATCAAGTGAGAAATTCGTTTATCTGACTACAATTAGTGTAAATAGGCGAAAGATGAGCACTATATTAGCCCATTAGTCAATATCAGTGATGGACCTCGAGCATTTATTTGATATGGGGATGTGCATTTGCATTTATTGTAAACTAAAGATTCAATAATTTTAAACGGATGATGCAGGGAGTTGGACAGGAAGTCGAAGCAGACAGCATACGGAGAGGGGGATGAGAAGGTGCGTGAGGATGGGAAGAGGAGAAAAGGATGGCGTAAGGATGATGAAACTAAAAGCAAACCAAGGAGATTGTGTTGTGTTTCATCTGACATAGGGTTCTTCTTGGCAACACAACCACTTAACTTCTGAACGCATACAGTTGCCAGACATATTATGTATCAAATAGGGGAAGTATTGTATGGTGATTATTTGAACAATAGATATATATATATGTATATATATATATATATATATATATATATATATATATATATGTATATATATATATATATATATATATATATATATATATATATATATATGTATATATATAAGAAGTTTCTTCTTTTTCAGAAAGTCGATCGCAAGTCGACACCTTCTTCTGTGAATAGAAGTGAGTTTATGTTTCGATCCTTCTATCACATCAGGTCTGATTCTATGATTCTAACAGAATCTCTACTAGACAGTGATATATATGTTCCGTTCGCTATACAACTCTCTTTTCATCTTGTCATCTACTTTTAATGGTCTAGAGATAAATGTTTCATTATTTAGGAGCTCGCTCCCCGAGCTTCGACCTCTCAAGCTTCCTCTCGGGCGGCAAGCAAGAGAAGAAGAGCGAAAGTAAGTGTGGATTGATCTTTGATCTCTGAGTGCTAGTGGACGAGATGTGTGGATTACAATGATAATTGTACAATTCAGAACTCGCTCGCAACGGGGAGAAGGGAGAAAATCAGTCGAAGAAGAGACGTGAGTGGTCTTCTGGCTTTGGTTTGACAATACGATGCAGGGATATGTTTTCAGTTGTACACAAAATCCTCTACTCATTATTGAAATCGATATAGATGTGCTTGTGTCCTTGTAGTGTGAGGGAAGAGCTTGCCGGAGAGCGTGGGTGATAAACAACAGCGTTTATCGGGCGAGGGAGATAGTAGATCAATACGAGCTTTGCGAGGCCGCATCCCATGGCGTCTCCAATGCGAGGTTGCACTCTCAACCCGAGAGGAGGGGGGGATGCGCATCGCATAAGCTTTGCGACCTCGCATCGCGCTGTCCCTCACTTTCTCTTTAGATTAGGACGCGCGCTACACGCGACGGGTTTGGCGAGGAGGGGGAGCGAGAGAGAAAGGGGCGGAGTCTCGCACACGAGAGAACAATGCGATGCGCATTCCCTCTCCCTCCCTTTGCGACCTCGCAATATCGCATTCGCATTGCCAGCCCTATAGAACACTGATGGAGAGGGTACGGTAGGAGAGCACGGAGCAACGACTACTCGGGACCGGGGGTAGAGACTCGACTCAGAGTCTGACAACAAAAGCGAGGGAAAACGGTAATCCCTCAATCAGGGGAGAGATCGTTACAAGAAAGACGCTAATTTGAATTGGGCGTCAGTTTGGACGAATGCTTACAGTATATATGGAATGAGCGGAACGGTTTAATGGGGTGCGCTCAGTTCGGCGTGTCAACTGATAGCAGCGAATACTATTCGTGTATTAATTTATATGTAATATAATTACTATACAACAATTATTTTGACCCTATTCGTGTAATAGAATCATTTTGATTATTCTGGATGAGTCTCATGATCATTTGTTCACATCACAGTGTCGGGAGAGAAGAAGAAGAAGAGAGCCGTACGCTTGAGCAGTGAGGAGAGCGAGGAGAGCGAGTATGAACCCACTAAGAGTCAGTCGATATCTGTTCTCTTTGATCTCATAACTTTTTTTCCATCTATCAGGGAAGTTTCTCGGTTTAATTATGAAAGTGAAAACAATGACCATTTTATTGAAGACGTGGGGGGTGAAAATGGTTTCGAAAAATTGGTAACTTCTAAAATATGGGAAAATAATTTGTTGTAGAGCGTACGAAGAGGAATCAAGAGAAGAAAAAGATCGTTAGAATAACCTCGAGTGATGAAGAAGAGGAGGAGGAGGAAGTAGACAGAAAGAAGAGAAGTCAGAAGAAGAAGAAGACGAAGACACCAGAAGTAGACAGCGATGAGGAGGGAAGGAAGGAAATTTCGAGAGGTGCGGTAGAGATAATCAGGATATTCCATTCAAGAAACAATGAGAAATGAAATAGGAGAGAAGCTTTAGTCCTGCTGATGCATTGTAATATAATGCTCTCTCTATTATGCATGCGTTCTCACCGACTAAAGTGAGTGAGATGTTGTTAGATCTGGCAATACTAGTGCACGCTGTGCAGAATGAGAAGGGTACGAGCCGGATGCGGCATCTCTGTATCAATTGGTTGCAGACCCGTATCCAGACGAGATCGGAGGAGATGATTTGATGGATGATGGAATTGAGAGGGAGATGGCGGATGAGGAGAGGGAGGATGAGAAGATGGAGATTGAGAGGGAGGATGAGGGTGAGTGATGAGACAGAGAGAAGAGGCATTCTATTCGTCTAATCTATATGAGAAGGCTGATTGAGGAGAATCGGGGTCTCGATTTGGCATCGTTAATGTCTATTACTTTCGCATGGAGATTCCATCTGTTTCAGAACGATCGAAGAAGAAGGATAAGAGGAGAATGGAGATGGAGAAGGAGGTCGGAGATGAGGAAGGAGGGGAGAGAAACAGAGGTATCTTTGTCGACACCAATCGATTGGAAGGGAACATTTTCTTATTGTGTGATGCATAAAAACGACTCAATAGGATGGGAGAGGGAAAATGGGGAGGGGGAGGGGGCACGATCTGATAGACTGGTCTCATCTTCCCTAATTGTAGATGGACGTCGACGTCGTCGTGAGGAGGAAGAGGACGAATTGAACGTGCTTCCTGAGGTAAGGAGAAGAGGAGAAAAGGAGGGATCACCCGGGTGGGGGGAGGAGGGGCGTGGGTTTTAATTATGAAAGGGAAACAGAAGCTGCCAGTTGCTGACTGTGTCTGCCTGTTCTTTATTGAATAATGTATAATTTTATATGTTTGATTAAAAGCTTTTTTGAAGGTGAAGAAAGAGCCTCGCTCCGAGATCGATCGACTAGGGGGAGAGATGAGAGAGATGCCCCCGGAGGGAATCGAGAAGACGAAGAAGGAGGAGCACAGAAGACCCCAGGGTATTAATATATTTATGTTTATTGCCCTTTTAAAATTGATTTTTTGTATTTATGCAAGACGTCCATCTGATGTATGACTAATTGCAGCAGCTGCAGCACTCAACTCGAAGAAAGGATCTGAGGAGGGAGCGATGAAGAGGGAGCAGAGGAATAAGATTGTGAGGAAAGGGGATTGTTTCGTCCTTAAAGCCGGAAACCACAGGGATATTCCGTTAGCAGAAGGATCGTGTTGAGTGCCGAGGTGTGAAAATAATACATGAAACTGTTTGTGTGAGTGTCTTTCGCGTTGTTGCGAGGGGTTGTTTCCTCTTGATAGTTGTAGGCCGGATGATCACCGTCGGTGGAATACGTATCGTCCCTTAGTCACTGCTACATTTACTCTTTCGTTTCTCACTGATCGACTAGAGATCAAGCGAAATGAACAGAGTCGATGACGATTTGCGATCACTAGTCCCTTCAATTATAACGGAGCAATCAAGGGTAGTGATGTGAGCACATACTGATAAATGCTGGAACATGGAAGCAATGGGTTCTCATGCGACATTCTAGTGGCATTCAATACGTGACTTGCTTAATCAATAAATTCAGCTGCAAGAGGCTGCAGCTGTCTCCCCGCCTCCTCCGTCCCCCGTCGTCAAAACGATCATTGTAAGGCTTTCGTTTCTCTTGAATTAGTTTTTAATTGAATTTGAGTTAATTGCGGCTGGTAATTAACTGCGATTGTTTGTTAACGCTTGAGCAAGTGTTGCTCATTGATTGTGCAACTTGCGTCTATTCATTCATTCATTCATTCATTTATTCATTTGTATTGCTTGAGGTGAAGACCGAGCCTCAGGAGCAGCCCTCCAGTAGCCGCTCCCGTCACGATTTCTCCTCGCTGGTGAGTAGTGGGGATGGCAGATTGGAACCCGACCCCTCTCATTTAGTTTCTCTGATCGACTAGAAAGCAAATTGTTTCCGTTCTGTCATCATTGATGAACAGGGATGACGGATCGAATATTTGTTATCTCCATTGTGCATATCTGTCGGACAGACCAGAGAGTGGGGAATAGAGAGAGAGAGATATGAAGCCCAACACAAAATCTCTGGTCTTACATGCATACATCAATAACCAGCACTTTTCTGTTTGTTCGCCAGCACATTTGCACGAGCTCATCCTTCGAACAACGATGTGATACTCGACTTACAAGGAAACCGCAAAAGTAGGCCGCGGTCCCTGTGGAATTCGTTAGCGCAGGTCCATTCAGACCCCTCGGAGATCTCCTAACCGTTTTGAAAAGTTCCGATATTTGCTTCCTAAGTACCTTTTTGAGGTCATGATAAATACGTGGGGAATCTGTGCGGACGGCGCGCGAACTCAAATCCGCATTTCAAGGATTCGAGAGATGTGCTCTCGTGGAGTATTGGATAGTGTCTCGGGCTATGATTTTGCATGACATGGGTTCGAATCCAACTTCGACATGTGTTTTTGCACTATCTTTTCGTAATAATTTCTTGCGTTTTTGTCGCAGTAGTATATCACTTTATCGTGTTACCATAATTTTCATCGAAAAAGAAAAAAATTGGAAACATATTTTAAGCTTTGCAAGTACTATATATTACTACGTGATCATGAGGTATACTACTGCGATAAAAACGCAAGAAATGATTACTAAAAAATAGTGCAAAAACATACGTCGAAGTTGGATTCGAACCCATGTCGTCCAAAATAATAGTGCTGATGCAACCTATCTTGCAAAACAGGGTTGATCGTGGGGCTCGAACCTGTGAGATAGCGGACTTCAGTCAGACGCCATAACCAGTGGAACTTTTCAAAACGGTTAGGAGATCTCCTGAGCGTTGACGAATTCCACCGGGACCGCAGCCTACTTTTGCGGTTCCCTTGTTAATTAGTAATTAAATTAATTAGCAAAATAAATAATTCCCCTCTTGAAGGCACTCGCTGGCATCTCTAAGGAAGCTATTCACAAGTCGATCGAAGATGTCTACAACGAAGAGTATGAGGAGTCTCTTCAAGGCGACAACCTGTCTGTGTGAGTACGGTAGAGAAGTCGAGATCGAGAAGTGGGGGTTACGGTAATTGTGAAGGCATACTTGGATCGATACATAGGAAAGAAGGGTACGGTATCAATCAATCGATCGATTCTTTTCAGTGATACAGACTTCGACAAGCCGGTTCGAATCATGCAGGTAACTTTCATGTTTTTGTGTTTTTTTTTTGTTTTTCAAACCATTTTTACTACTCAAAATTGGCGAGAATCAATATTAAATACTGGCTTGTATTCTCGCATCTTAACTTATCCTAGCATTGAATATAAAAATTATATCGACGACTATATATTATCACCTTACCAATAATCGATGGAGATTGATAATTTCCTAATTTCCTTCTCTCTCAGCGTGATGAGCGAGAGAAGGCCGCACGAGCGAAGACTGAAGAGGAGAAGGTCGTCAACATCCTCTTACTGCAGGATCTCGTCAAGCAGGTACAGTACTAACGCCTCTTGTACTGTAGCATGGGAGTACGGTATATGGAGGGATTACTGTGTCATGGAAGTACGGTATATGGAGGGATTACTGTGTCATGGAAGTACGGTATATGGAGGGATTACTGTAGCATGGAAGTACGGTATTTGGAGGGATTACTGTAGCATGTTAGTACGGTATGCGGAAGGATTAATGTATTGGCATATACATATCCTAGTTATTTTCTCACCTTGTCACTCTGATCCACGGGTTTTATTATGGATGATAAATCAGCCACGTTTCTCTTCAATTCGCGTGCTCTCTCGCTGGTTAGCTAATCAGTTATGGAAGACACGAGAACAACTGGGGGCACTAGGTCGGATGAGAACCGAAAAAATTTCGACTCCCAGTATTCTCAGTAAGTTCAATATGGTTCAGAAAACCATCTCAGAAAATACTGGAAGTAGACATTTTTTTTCGGTTTTGATCCGAGCTAGTGCCCAACTGGGAAATTCGTTGCCGATTTGTTATTAATTGTATGTTGACGGCGCTCCTTCTTTAGAAGCGAGAAGACATCGAGAATAAGGCGAATATGATCGCGGATCTGAGGAGGTCACTCGAGACTCAGTCCAAGACTCTCGAGACTCAGTCCAAGACAATCCAAGACCTCAAGGAGAGCGACGACGCCAAGTCGAAGAAAATCGAACTTTACAAGAATAAGGAATTTGCAGTGAAGAAAGATCTGTTCGAGTTGACGAACGTAAAGGACATCGAAGAGGTAAGTGATGTTGTTCTTCTTGAGTTTATTTTTGATCTCGATCTGCGATCTTTGAATACTGATTTCACGCAATGAATGATGTATGGGGCTCATGGCTCCGATTCTTTTGGCCCTGATTAGTACGCAATTGAGTGAAATTAATAGTTTAGAATATAAAATATTAACCATATAAACAGGTCCAAGTCGTACAGAAGAAACTGAGGGAGGCTGAAAATCCAATCAAGGAGCTCAGTATATTGATGAGTGAAGCCAGAGAAGAAAGACAGAAGAAGGAGAAGAGAAAGAAGAGCAGTGAGTTATTGAAGATTACGGTAGCTACTGGAAACGGTAGGATTACGATATAGGGAGTCGGGCAAAGCGATTTCATATAAGTCAAAAGTAAATTAAATGAGTTTCCCTGTACATATTTTGAATTAATGGGGCATGCAAAATACTGACAAGTGAATGATTAGTTTTAACCGAGTGGAAATATTCGAAAAGAGAGAGGAACCGGACTCCTGCCGTTTATTAATTCTCATACATCGAAATTTCAGACTCGCGCGAGTCTTCGACTAGCGATAACGATGAGGAGGTGGATTGAAGATTGAGGAATACGGTAGATTACGATTACGGCATATTATCGATTTATTCTAAAGCTATCAATTTTCCCTCGATTCTTTTTCTTTAGTCTTCATTGCTTGTTCTTGCTGGTTAAGAATCTACCGTAGCCTATCATCTTGCTTTTTTAAGACTCATTATGTAATGATTGATCTTTTCCCATCCAGAAGCCTTTCTTGTCCTGTTTAAAAACAGTTTCTGTGACGATAGAATTCAATTTCAATCGGTTATCTCTGCTCTAATTGTTACCATTTCCCTCTTATATAGGCTACGATTTCTCATTGTAATTCGTTGTAATCTTTTGTTTGTTGAAGCTACTCCCTTATTACAATCTATTCTCTATATTTTCTCAGTACGAATTCCCTATCTCATTTTCATTGACCAGTTATAAGCCTCTTTCCACTCCATTTCTTCATTTCATGGCTACCAGTCGTGTTTTTCTCAGTTAGTTCACTTAGAAGATCATTCATCTTACAATAGTACCTTATTGCCTTGACTCCAACAGGAATCTCTTCGAAATAGGTACATTTCTTTCGTTGAATCATCCGTTGCTTGTTTTCCCTTTAGAAGCTTCTCCAGAGTTAATTAAGACGGCATCTCGGTAATTTGCAAGCATTTTGGACCCTGACCGGACACGTTTCTCTAGCAATGAGAATCAGAAGCCCATGCTTGGGTGCTGGAAGGGTCTTGGTACCATAGTGCACAAACCATGACTTATTTGTGGGTCATACCCAAAACCTCCCCCCCTCGGAAAGAGGCATGCCCAAAACCTCCCCGGAAAGCATGCCCGAAACCTCCCCTACCCAAAACCTCCCCCCCCATGCCCAAAACCTCCCCCCTGCCAGAAACCTCCCCTACCCAAAACCTCCCCCCCCCCCACCATGCCAGAAACCTCCCCCCTCTCCGTCTTGCCCTTCCTCATGTGAGTAGGAGACCACAAAGTAGGATGGTAGCCAACAATTTGCCCGGCCATATCTCGCTTCAGAGCGCTCCACCAGCTTCCATACTCAGCTTTGCTGACTTTTTTTTCTTGTAGATCTCGTCGAGAGCTTTCAGAAAATAACCAACTTATGATTTCATTACATTTAAAATAAATTAATTTTGTTCTGAATTTTAAAAATATCCTTGTATTCGTTTCCTATTCTCTTTCAATACAGTGCGAAAATCATATGTAAAAGAAAGACAAATAATTTATTATTGTCTAGAGTTCAAATGGCCAGCCACCCCGGGGTTACCAACATGGTGCCAATTGAGAGCTCTGATCAATGGATGTGAAAACAACTACATAATATTATCTGGTTATATGAATGAAGTGCAGGGAATGATCAATTAGTAAGTTCATGACAGAAGGGCACCATCTTATCAAGATAAGTGTGAATCTCATTAGAAGTGGGCTCGGAATTCTGAGAATCTCGAAGGGCATGGTGTCTGACTGGCATGCCGACGCAGGCAGGTTCGACTCCCGCCCGCAGGTGATGTTTTGCAAGAGGTCCTGGCCTAATGGGCATGGTGTCTGACTGGCATGCCGACGCAGGCAGGTTCGACTCCCGCCCGCAGGTGATGTTTTGCAAGAGGTCCTGGCCTAAGGGGCATGGTGTCTGACTGGCATGCCGACGCAGGCAGGTTCGACTCCCGCCCGCAGGTGATGTTTTGCAAGAGGTAGAGAAAGGCGCGCGCCCCAACCACTAGTCTCCGTCAAGCGTTCCCTGCATGGTGTCTGACTGGCATGCCGACGCAGGCAGGTTCGACTCCCGCCCGCAGGTGATGCTTTGCAAGAGATAGAGAAAGGCGCGCGCCCTAACCACTAGTCTAATGGGTCAAGAATAAAATAAGATCCCGTATTTGACAGATATGAACGGATGTGTTCTTTGGCCACACATGATACGGTAGTAGGGAATTCTAATGAGAAGGGTGTGCACAATGGAGAGACCTGAAAGATTTCGCTCTCTCCATTATGTACACTCTTTTGCTATCTCACAAAATCCTCCTACCGTAATCCGCGCCTTTCTCTACCTCTTGCAAAACATCACCTGCGGGCGGGAGTCGAACCTGCCTGCGTCGGCATGCCAGTCAGACACCATGCCATAATGGGCATGGTGTCTGACTGGCATGCCGACGCAGGCAGGTTCGACTCCCGCCCGCAGGTGATGTTTTGCAAGAGGTAGAGAAACGCCCGTCGTGAAAGATCGTGAAAGATGGGCATGGTGTCTGACTGGCATGCCGACGCAGGCAGGTTCGACTGCCGCCCGCAGGTGATAATGGGCATGGTGTCTGACTGGCATGCCGACGCAGGCTCGACTCCCGCCCGCAGGTGATGTTTTGCATGCTCTCGAGCTCGACTCCCGCCCGCAGGTGAAAAAGCGAGTTTGACATGAGGTGAAAAAGCGAGCCGTGTCTGACTGGCATGCCGACGCAGGCAGGTTCGACTCCCGCCCGCAGGTGATGTTTTGCAAGAGGTAGACCTGCGGCCTAATGGGCATGGTTTCTGACCGGCATGCCGACGCAGGCACGTTCGACTCCCGCCCGCAGGTGATGTTTTGTAAGAGGTAGAGAAAGGCGCGCGCCCCAACCACTAGTCTCCGCCAAGCGATCCCTGCTCTTCGTACTTCTGCTCTTCGTAAATCTGCAGGCGACTGCTGGAATTCTAGGTCGCATGGCGGAGACTAGTGGTTGGGGCTCGAGCCTTCTTCTACCATCTTGCAAAACATGGTCGATGTTTCAGGATGGACCATCCATTCCTCTTTGAAATAGTCCAGGAAATTCTTGCATGCTGCGTACTGGGAGTGAGAGAAAGATGCTCGTACTCGGTCGGTCCATTCTTTGATGAGGGGATAGTTCGTCCCTGCGATTTTCAGACCGAACTGGCTCAGTTTGTGGTTCGTGCATTTGAGTGCATGGAACAAACATCCTGTAATAAAAATTAATTGATGTTTGTTTCTGCGTAATAAACTGATTTTTTTTTGGTGGAGGTTTCTAATGACTTTGCTAGATTAATTTTTAGCTACCTTCATGGGAAAGCATCGGGAGAGTCTCTTTAATGGCTTTAATGATCCCCTTCTCCCAATCACTGACAATCCGGATGCCACGGAGAGGGTGATTGAACTGTTGGAAGAGCTCAGCCATACTCTTCAAAGGTCAACTGCTGATTCATTGAGTCTAATTCAAGAATTGCTATTTTATTATAATAGATACCTCGAGAAGTTTGGAGTATTCACGAGCTGTTTTGGAAGGGAGCAATGCGGCCATGAGAAGGAAGCTGGTACCTCTCGAACAAACTCGCACCGTGTAGAGCTATAATTCCAATTTCAATATTTAGTCAAATATTCGATTTCGGAATAAAAAAAGTTATTAAAAAGAGAGTCAACCTGATATGCCAGTTTTTTGGGTAGTGATGGAGTGGGTGTGAAAGAGAAGTTGCCATCAACTATGAGTGCTTCAATGCCTCCATCGATCGCCCACTCCATCAGTCTGTGCGATGCCAAATATATACGCTTGGCATCGTCGGGATTGCTAATTCTCAAACTGAGATTGGTTCCGAGAACTAGGAGATCTTGATCATCAACTTCTTCGTAAGCACCAACTGACATTGTTCCGCAAGTTCTGAGAATTATTTTTTGAAGATACTCCTCCAGATTTTATGTGTAGATTTCTAGGAATCAAATGACTAATTATTCTGTGAAATTATTACCGTTTCAAATCTGCGGCAATCTGTCTCTTCCTCTTCCTCTTGTTCTCTCCACCAGAGTACGCATCCAGAACATCCATCAGTTCGTTCTGGTAAATCATATCTTGAAGAGTTCCGAGACGATTGACGATTGTTGAATTGCCTTCTTTCTGAACTCTTGCTGGTTTCTTCACATGACCATGTTTTGCGTACTCTGCATTCTCTATGGACATGACTTTACTGAAAATAACTCAATCAATATTTAACTTTTTAATTTTAAAAATACTTTTTATACTTTCGGCCTGTTCGCAATTAAAAATGACAATTTCTCTTTCTTATTTTTTGTCCAATCCAATAAGCGGGCAAATACAAAAATCAAACGGTGAAATATTCCTAGAAATACAATAAAAATATTGTACGATCACAGTTCCAAGGGCGATTTTTTTTGTTTAAATGTCATTACCTTGACCAAAGCACAAAGTGAAAGATTATCGGTGGCCCAAAGACGCATGGAGCGTTGGATGGTCGGTTGCACTGTCTTGGATCATGTCTCGAACGAAAGGCTGCGTGGACTCACTCAGGTCAGAGACGTTGTTCGTACCGCCTTGAAAAGAAAGTGGCTCTGGGTGCATAAAGTTGCTAATGATCATGACTTGAAGTGGAGCAGAACTGTGATCGATTGGACTCCACGAGGGCCTAAGCGAGGACGCGGAAGACCGCCCACAAGATGGAACGATCTCTTCATGCGAACTATCGGACCTACATTCCTGAGACAAGCAAGAAATCATGAATGGCCCGCCATGCACATCAGAGCCTACTCTTGATAAATGTGTTAAAATCCAAAAAAATCCAAACTGGACAGGATAGTTGCAAATCCATTGAATATACGATTCCCAACTTGTTAGAGCATCTGGATACCTTTCCTATCCGTGGTAACCGAAAATCTAAGGTCATTATATCGAAAAAAATCACCGATTTTGAAAGTTGTTGAATTTTAAACTAACCTGTCCAGGAATGACATTTAAACAAAAATCGTCCTTGGAACTGTGACCATACAAAATAGGGAGAAAAATAGTCATGTGAAAAAGTCATACCATGAGCACAAATTAAGAGCTATCGTTATCAAACTTTGGAGATCATCAGGAAATGTGGTATGCATCATTTTGAGCTTTTGAACGAGTCTCTAGCATGTCTATGAAAGAAAATCCATTTTTTCGGGCCCATCTATCAGGAGACGTTCCACGATATTCTGCACCTACCCCACGGAGGACTTTTTTGCAACCTATGCCAATAAGTTCAGGGTGAAGTCCCCATACCTGGCCCAATATGAGAGGTTAGGGTGCACCCTCCGGGAAATGCCAGAGGTGTCCCAAAAAAAGTCCGAGAAATCATCCCAAAAAAAAAATACGTTCTCATAGATGTTTCAGGGGTATTTTTCGATGAGAATAAAGAAAAATATGGTTTGGGAGCGAAAGCACATCGATAATATGTCGGAAAAAAAATTTCAAAAAAAAAAAAAAAAAAATTTTTCGGGCACCTTGAAAAAATATTTTCGCCATCCCCATTTTTTTTATTGCAAATTAGAATTCTACGTGCAAAACTACACCCCATCTGAAATAATAACGTCTCTTGGAGTGATCGCTCGCATCTCGCCCGAAGGTCTCTCGGAGGCTGACGAGAGAACGATGTCGAGAGATTTCGAAATTTCGAAACGATACAGTCCCTTTTATATCAGATCTCATTTATCGTAATTAAGTTTTTGTGTTGATGTTATGGGGTTGTGATATGGATAAAAAACGATAAAAGTAAAAAGGCAAAAAAATCACTTTTTCAAAATCTCAAAATTTTAAAAATTTCATAAGTCATGTCTGAGCCTCAAATGATGTATTCTCAACGGAAAATCACTCGGATATGAGTTCTGAACAATATATGAGAGTTAAAGCCGATTGTGAAAAAAATTTGAAATTGTTATTTCTCGGTGGACAAATTATCGAAAAAATTTTCCACCAAAATTTTTTCCCTAGAAATCGTACCAAAAACTCAGATATTGTTCATAACTCACATACGAGTGATTTTCCGTTGAGAAACATCATTTGAGGCTCAGATACATGACTTATGATTTCTTGAAATTTTGAAAAAGTGATTTTTTGACTTTTTACTTTTATCGTGTTTTATCCATATCACAACCCCATAACATCAACACAAAAACTTAGATACAAATCTGATATAAAAGGGACTGTATCGTTTCGAAATTTCGAAATCTCTCGACATCGTTCTCTCGTCAGCCTCCGAGAGACCCTCGGGCGGGATGCTGCGGAATGCGAGCGATCACTCCAAGAGACGTTAAAATTTCACATGGGGTGTAGTTTTGCACGTAGAATTCTAATTTGCAATAACAAAAATGGGGATGACGAAAATATTTTTTCCGACATATTATCGATGTCCTTGCGCTTCCAAACTATGTTTTTTGTTATTTTCATTGAAAAATACGTCAGAAAATTTTTTTTCCCGGAGGGTGCACCTCTCATATTGGGCCAGCTATCAGCTCTAGGTATGGGGACTTCACCCTGAACATATTGGCATAGGTTGCAAAAATGTCCTCCGTCGACCCCTCCCAATAGCTTCGAAATATCGTGGATCGTATCATAAAAGAATGAAAAAGTGTCCCATGCCTTTCCGGCGATACTGTATCATTCGATAGAGCATCAAAAATTATATTGAATCGTAGAAAGAGACTTGATTTGACTTATTCCGACGCAAGTTATGGCTCAAAAATGCAATTTTTAATCATTTTTGCCAAACATCGATATGGCTTTCCATGATCAACTGACCACTATGAACCACATCAAGATATTTTGCGTACCTTCCTACGCTAGTACAAAGAATTCTTTTTAATTGTGAACCGGCCGAAAAAAAGTAAATAATGTAAGAAAAGGAAATGCAGATATATTTGAATCGTCTGGATGAATCAGGAGTTGTGGCAGGATCGACGCTTTCTTTGTATTGAAATGAGAGGATGATATCCGGGTTATTCGGGAGACGGAATGCTGCCACTTTGTGACTACCCTTATTAGAGGGGAATGACATTCCACGGAATGTCATCTAAAATCAGAAAAATCAAAAACATATCGACGAAAAATAAACATGGCAGAAAAGATAATCAGAGAGCGAGCAAGAAATCACTGAACGCGTATGAAAAGTCACAGATGCTCTCCTCACCTCCTTCGCATTAGATCGGAAGCCCACCTGTGATTGGCTCCCTCTGGCAATTGTGCCAAATTCAAAATGGCGTTGATTTTTAATTCTCAACTGGCAATCCCTATGCTGTGTTATTTCATGTATTCATGAGATTTTTAGGCGATTTTCGATTTTTTTCTGAAAATGTAATTTTTCTTGGGAAAATTCTAGTGAATTTTTTCATCGAAAAACGAAAAAAGTGAAAAATTAGTGCAGTGAGGAGAAATTGAAAGCTATCGTTATCAAACTTTGAGGATCATCAGGAATTGTGGTAAGGATCATTTTGAGCCTTTGAACGAGTTTCTAGCACGTCAAAAAACGAAAATCCATTTTTTCGGGACCCCTACTTTGAGACAGTCTAAAGCCACTGTACGTCATCCTCCCATGAGTACATATTTTCATCGAAAAGGTATTGAGGCCTTCTATTATCACACCGAGTAGGAAGGCTGAGGAAAAATCCATGTAAGAATGTTGATTGTTTGAAAAAGTATTGCTTGATTGCGTCATCACGACGCAACAACCAGGGCGTTCTGTGATATCCCAATGGTATATTCCTAACAATCGGTGGGTGTACTACTACATATCCAAGTTTGAGCAAAAAATCTATCATGAGTCAAAAGTTATGAAAGAATGAAAAAGTGGCCCATGACTTATGGACGATACTGTACCTCACTGTAGGAGTTTCTGGCGTATTTTTGCACGTAAGAGAATAGGAAACGAATACAAGGATATTTTTAAAATTCAGAACAAAATTTATTTATTTTAAATGTAATGAAATCATAAGTTGGTTATTTTCTGAAAGCTCTCGACGAGATCTACAAGAAAAAAAAGTCAGCAAAGCTGAGTATGGAAGCTGGTGGAGCGCTCTGAAGCGAGATATGGCCGGGCAAATTGTTGGCTACCATCCTACTTTGTGGTCTCCTACTCACATGAGGAAGGGCAAGACGGAGAGGGGGGAGGTTTCTGGCATGGTGGGGGGGGGGGGGGGGGGGGGGGGGGAGGTTTTGGGTAGGGGAGGTTTCTGGCAGGGGGGAGGTTTTGGGCATGGGGGGGAGGTTTTGGGTAGGGGAGGTTTCGGGCATGCTTTCCGGGGAGGTTTTGGGCATGCCTCTTTCCGAGGGGGGAGGTTTTGGGTATGACCCCTTATTTGTTGTTACAGCCGTGGCACAGGGAGAAACATGATTTTCAAGGTAAAATAGTCGAAAAATTAAATTTTCCCAAAAGATCGAGATAGACCCAATTTATTTTTTGCGTTAATTTAGGTCTGAAATACCTGTTCTGATCGATTATTGCTCTGAGAACATGTTCATCATGTTTTGATTTTTTCGACCAAGTTGCCGATTTTCGCCAAAACTACCAGTGACCACTATATACGTTTTGTAGCCCGTGCAATTATGCATCTAACCCACCTAAAAATCGATTCGATATATTATGGAAGTTTTCTACAATTTTGCCTCAAATTCAAAAAATCCTCGATTTCGACCGTTTTTCAAGCATTACTTTTTTCTTTCATGATCTGATGAGCTCTAACACCCAAATTCGAATTCTACACAAAAAGTTACGTCGGCATAAAATATAATCAGATTTTTCCGATATGCAAATTTTTCAACTTTTCTCATGATCCATGGGTCATAGCCTTTTTTGGTCAAAATCTCAGAACTATCTGACTATAGGTGTTTCCGACGTATTTTTACCCGTAGATGTCGCATTTTCATACTAGAGCTCACCAAAATGCAAAAGAAAAAAGTTATGTTCTTAAATTTAAAAACGTCAAGTTTTTTGAGTGTAACTTTTTTCTTTAGCATTTTGGTGAGCTCTAGTATAAAAATTCGACATCTACGGGTAAAAATATATCGGAAACATCTATAGTCAGATAGTTCTGAGATTTCGAATTTTTGACCAAAAAAATGACAATGAACGGGTTAGGTGGGTTAGGTCATGAGAAAAGTTGAAAAATTTGCATCTCTGAAAAATCTGATTATATTTTGTTCCCACGTGACTTTTTTTTATGTAGAATTCGAATTTGGGTGTTAGAGCTCATCAGATCATGAGTTATGCTTGAAAAACGGTCGAATTTGAGGCAAAATTGTAGAAAACTTCCATAATATATCGTATCGATTTTTAGGTGGGTTAGATGCATAATTGCACGGGCTACAAAACGTATATAGTGGTCACTGGTAGTTTTGGCGAAAATCGGCAACTTGGTCGAAAAAATCAAAACATGATGTCAAAAAAGTGAATTTCGCAATGAGCAATAATCGATCAGAACAGGTATTTCAGACCCCCAGGGCACCCCTAAATTAACGCAAAAAAGAAATTGGGTCTATCTCGATCTTTTGGGAAAATATGATTTTTCGACCATTTTACCTTGAAAATCATGTTTCTCCCTGTCCCACGGCTGTAACAACAAATAAGTCATGGTTTGTGCACTATGGTACCAAGACTCTTCCAGCACCCAAGCATGGGCTTCTGATTCTCATTGCTAGAGAAACGTGTCCGAAGAGTGGTCTCAAATTAGCGAGACGTCGTCTTAATGTTCGTGATTTGACAATAAAATGTCTGGAGAAACTGAGAGCAGTGACACACGATAGGCATTGGGAATCAATTGGGAACGGAGAGGTAAAGAGGGTTTAAATGAGACTAATCTATGAATACAGACCCACAAATAGTTCGACTTCTTCACAAAAGTTGATGTTTTGATCTTTGATCTTTGGTGACGGGATATCTTCTTCATGCCAGCAAGAAGAGTGGAGAGTCTAGCCATTCAGTGCATGAATCCAATCTATCTTATCTGAGTGATGAAAAGAAAGGGGAACGAAAAGTGACTGGGAAAGGGTCCTGTTCTTGACAGAAGGTGGAGGAAGAGACTCTAGCTACAGGAGGGAACTACGGATGCCACAACGCATATAGTCCCAATCTCATTTGGAAACTCCATGATGTGCTAGCCACCTTCACTTGTCCGTGTCTGAATAGAGAAGCGGGAGGAGAAGGGAGAGGAGGGAGGGGGGATATCGAGAGACAGAATGATCACTGAGGCACTCTCCTTAGTGTTCTCAATTTGGCCACTTCCTCGGATGATCTTCCACCATAATATGGATCGTTGAGTCGTTTGGTGTGGGATCTGAATGGCTTTAGTCTTCCTCGCTCCTCATGCATATAGATAGAGTTATCATGACCATCCACAATCAATGGTTGCCAACCATTTTCCCTTCTCCTATTCTGCAGAATGGATTCAACTGAAAAGCGAAACAAGACTATTTGCGGATCCATATCTCTCCCTCTTGGTTTACTATTAGTGCTCGCACCTTAGAAACCATTCAACTTCGCTATCAGCAGAGAGAGAGACCTCGCAATGACGTCACTAAAGAACGAGAACTTTCGGCACATTGTATCATACATTGTATGGTGGCAAGGCGATCTTTGTTTCTCCTACTCTCTCAATCTCTAGATATGTCTCCCGGTTTTGGCTGTAAATTTCATCAAAATACTAACTTGAAGGCGGACTATGATTGATAAGATCACTCTTCTATCTTTCAAATATGCTCATTTCAGCTCAATGACAATAAGCACTGTCTCAGTAGTCATTTATCTATAGTTAGAGGGACCACAATCGTGCTCATTCTCTCTCCAATCTCCTCATCTTCAATGGAGATTCTTCATCTAATCGTCTCCGGGATCATTTTCGGCGCCGCACCTCCGACCTCAATCAATCAATAAATCATGGTCGACGGTAATTAGCTACAGTATCTAGAGAAAATAAGACAGTACGATCTCCCTTCAAGGTGACAAGAGTACCGCACTTACAGTATCCGTATCAGTGAATAACTCGAGTGATAGCACCAGAGATCAAAGATCAACTCGAATCAACACGCCAAAGATCAACGATCAACCCTCTCACATCTTAGGTTTCTTGGGCGTTTCTCTTCCATCGGTGGAATAGTCGATGCTCTCCGCTGATTTCGTCGATCTCGATTTCGATTTGCGTTGAGAGACGCGAATCGCAGACTGAACCTGCTGAGGATTCATGCCAACCTCCTGAAATCAATCGATAATTGGTGGACCAGTCGGGGGTACGGTAACGGAGTGGAATACGGTAATCGGCTGGGATGAAGATACGGTAGTCAGTGTGAATACCGTAATTGAATGGGTTATGGTAGATGAGTGTGAGGGATACGGTATTGATCTACCCACCGAGGGTCGAGGGGGCGGGGCCGTCGGTCGTTGCTTCACCGCCAGTTCCTCCTTCTTCATCTTGAACCACAGATGCAGGAGATCTGCGATCGATGCAGTAATCCGAGATACAGTATTCTTTGATACTTCTCACTACAGCATCTCCCGCCAAAATGTCTGCCAAAACCTTCATTATCGTAATACTATCTTACCACTCATTGCAATATCCCTACTGTAACTCTAACTACCGTAATCCTCGCAACCATATCTAGTCCCCTCGGTAGATCATACCTAATTATCCAACTCGACGACAGTACCCCCAGACATACCGCATTTTCGGAGGTCCCGGAGACTGATACCGTACGGTTTCCGTACTCCAACAGTAACATTCCTTACCATACCCCTACAGTATCAACTACCGTACCCTCTCAACTCACCCGTGACCACTCCGACAGTGGCGATGACGGCGAGGGAAACGCACACTCCGAGCACGATGTAGATCGATTGGGCCTCGTCGTCGTAGATTCGACCTGAGATGACGTCATCGTTGATCTTTGATCTTTGATGACGTCGTCGTTGATCTTTGATCTTTGATGAGGTCATCTTTGTTTGCAGATGGCGTCGCCGTTGCTCTTCGTTCTCAGACGAGGTTATCTGACTCACCGAACAGCATATCGACGACAGAAGGCATCGTTGCCGTTGAGAATCGGACGACGACCGTTCGAGTTTGGGAAGAAGAGAGGGAATGAGGGGAGGAGTGGAGGAGGGGACGGGATTAGCATGATTTAGAGGACAATACGTGCTTGAACGCATGTGAAATGGATAAATAAACAAAGTTCCGCTATTTGTCTATTTTGATTCGAAAACACATTCCTCTTCCCCTACTTCCCTCACAGTACTCTATACCGGGTATCCCAATAGGTGTTCAAGTCGTCGATCCGGTCACTTTATGCTTTGAGAAAACAAATATCTGATCTTTCGTGACTGAGCGAAAGGATGTTGACAGTAAGACAGGTGAGTGGATACGTCAGTTGCCATGAGGGGGAAGAACTGGAGAGATGGGGTCACAGATGCAATTCAAGAGAGAAGAGACTCAGTCAAATACCGTAATAATATTTCTGACATGATCGATATTGAGAAATGCTGATCTACTGGCGGATTGGACAATATTTTTGCCGCACTCTATGAAGATCAAGTGTCAGAATCTAGAATCAAAAAAGTAAGCAAATAAACTGTATGAAATAAAAATATTATTTTTATAATTCGCATACGGTAATTTTTGAATAGTTTATTTTCGCGCATTTCGCTGCGAAGGATCGGCTCTTCCTTTGTTTTGTTGTTTTGATCGTATTTTTCTTAATTGCTTAATTTATTAGCCTTTGTTGATCCATTTTGCGCACTAGAAACTGTTATACCTTCCATATGTTCCGTTTTAACGCCTCTGATCGCCGTTTCGACTCTAAGCAAGACTGAATTCGTTGCGAATGCATTTGCTCCTTCTTTAGAATGCGTTTGCCGTCTCGTCTGGTTATTTCGTTCGTTTCATATAAACATTCATTGAAATATCCTTTTCAGATGGCGGAAACTCCGACTGACCTCGAGTTTGTCGACGACTGGAGGATGCGGGTTAGTTTCTTATTTTCATTCAGTTCACAGTCACTTTGTGGCTGTTTGCTAGGTTAAATTGTTGTGCGAAAAGGAGCTATAATGCTATAATATCACCGCGCTTCCTTCACCGATTGAAAGATATAGGTTAGAGAGAAACACAACGAGCTTTCATGTCAATTCAGCGATATCTAAATCGTTCAACCAACCATAATATTGTTTTAAATTGTACTTTCGTTTAGGTAATCATTTGAATGGTCATTTCAGAGCGCTGCCTTCTCCGCTCGATCTGATGATCAACTGTCGACAGTGATCACGAGAACACTCGAAGTGTTCTGCAGCGTCATCAAGCCTGATTGCTGTCACGCTGTGAGTCTTTCTCTCTGAGCCTCAGAGGGCGAGAAAAAGGGGGCGGAGCTTGTCCCTAATGTAAAGAAGTCTCCTTTCTTTCTAGTGTGAGTGGATGTCGGACCTTAGCGAGCTCGCTCTCATGCTTTATCACAACGCCCAGGGATTGCTCGAATATAAGCCCTTCTTCATTTTCAGACTATTCAACGTCTTCTCGCTTCGTTGCGCCATGAGTGCTCCCTATCGCTGCAATACGATGACAGGTGAGCCTCGTTTGCGACTCCAACCCAGATTTCAACCCTGCCTCGTCTATTCCTGAAGCATTTCAGCCAGAATGACAGAAATACCTAATTTTGTAATGGCTTGGCAAGCTTCTGGAGATGAGCTGGAGAGAAGAGTCTAAACTGACCCCTTTTCTAGTCCCAACGTCGATACCATTCGCAAGATGACCTACGGGCTGATCGAGAGCACTCAAGTGGTCCTCCTCAATCTTCTCACAGTCAATCAACGCATGAAAGAGGCGAGACAGCAACAGGTAGGCCTTTCACGGTCACATTCTCATGTCTTTCTGCCTCTTCATTCTTCTCATTCTTGCGCTCATAAGGCACTCAGTCAGTGCCAGAAACTGAAGCAGTTCCAGCCAATTCCTCTTTATTCCCTTTGATTGAGACCGAATTACCAACCCTAGTTAGTTTCTTATTTTCATTCAGTTCACAGTCGCGTTGTGGCTGTATGCTATGTTAAATTCTGTTTTGTGTGCGAAAAGGAGCTATAATGCTAGTTCGCTGTTCGCCGCGTTTCCTTCAACGGTTACTTCACTCAGTTACTCGATATCCATCAGGGGCTCGGCGATGGCGCGCTGCTTCTTGGGGACATGTTCAGTGGCCCTCCCCAGGACACGTTCAATGATCCGAACAACTTCATGAACGGAATTCCGGTGAGTGAATGCGTTTGATTATTGGTCGCGAATTTTGTTGGATCTTCGACCCCCATATCACTCCTCTTCTCGGCGGGATTTGGAGAGATTGTGATACGGGAGTCGAATAGGCCGCCCTGATCGCGAGCCCAGATCGACTCAGTCATTCCTCTTGTATCTCTAATCTGGTGCATCATGATGGCGATAGACATGGAATGTATTTGGTCTTTAGTCAACTCTTGAAATTGTCGAGCATTCAATTAATGAATATTTTCAGTATCTTCCACTTCGCATTAAGAGCGAGCCGAGAGAAGATTACGAGGACGTCGCTGGTCCCAGTACGCGGGTGAGAATACTAAATATATTTTATTTGATAAAATATAAATAAATGGGATTGTTCCTTGCAGTACAATCAGCCGATCGGCAACTCGATGGTCGCTCCGGCCGCAGAGCCAGTGGTCGTGAAGAGGAAGAGAGGACATCCCTCCAGGCTCGCCAAGGTGAGGACATTTCTACACGGGGGGGGGGGGGGGGGGCAGGGGGTAGCCCCAATAGCCAGGGTGCCTCGCCGTTTCTTTCTTTCGCGAGGAATGAAATATCTTTTAAAATGATGAGGCTTTCTTGATTTGTGGGTTATTCTGAATTTCAATGGCTTTGAATATGGATCGAAAGACTTTCCGATATTCCAGGCTGAGCCTATGAATGAGGGCGCAGCGGTGCCGAGTGCAGGACGGGTCGCCAGACCTCCGGTGATCAGAGTCAAGAAGGAAGTGGATGAGGTGAGTGAGGGATGAGACTGCCCATCTGAATCCACTGGCAATCCTGAGGCGGCACGAATCGCCCCCACCTTGATCCCGGAAGATCAAGGATACTGTCTTATGCTATTTCTAAGGGAATCGAGGTAGGGATGGTTCCCGATTGGTAAAGCGGCTGAAACTGAAGAAGACGGGTTCTCCGACTCCTTCATTTTGTCCTTTGTTTGCCACTCGGGTTTGCGAGCATTATCATTATCAACCACGTCACTTGTGCGGCATCTACTATCGCACAAACTCACGTCTCCCTCTCCTCATTCTTGGTTTCGCCATCTTTCCTCTCTGGGATTGGCTCGAAATGAATTTGATCATTGTGAAGAAGACGCCCAATGAGATGACGCGCTTGCAGGGTGCAGTCCAGGCTCGAGAGATGCGAAGAGCGAAGAGAGGCCGGATAAGAGGGGAGAGTCCTGACGTGGCGCCCAAGAGATGGGCAGGCGCAATCATTGTCAAGGTAATAATTTATCCATAAATCCTCTAAACAAGCTGGTTACCGAGAGGGCTTGCTTAACTTGTGTACTTGCAGAAGGAACCTCTGGATGGCGTGATGGCCGGCAATGACTGTCTCGTCTGTGGGGTTCGTTTCTTTCTCTGATTCGCTCTCTAACATGATCTCTCACTTAGTCTGACCAGCAAGATGGATCGATTCTCCCCTTCCCATCGTGCCTATCCATTGATACCAATTGCAGTTTCGCCTCAAGCGAAACATGAGGGGGTACGTGGATCATCACGTGCGACAGCACAAGTACACGATGCAGGAGGTGAGCAGAGCGACGAGCAAGGCAATACGATAGGTTGCATATGAGGGAAATGAGCCGAATTGTCAACTAGAAACAATGGTTTCCATCTCACGCCACTTGTTGTTTTGCTGTCCATCGAAGTCTATTTGAGCATATTCCTTGCAGTGAGGGCTGACTCAAAGTCGGAATGTACCCTAAAACTTGAGTAGAAGTAAACAATCGAACCTGCTTCAGCATGGATACTACCTCCTGTGTGAGTGTGGCGTATCGATTCATAGATCGAATGATGCAAGGAACCACGATAAGGAGGTTGGTTTAAGCCCTTTAAATGTAATGAAATAGTTAAAAACTCATTGATGAGGAAGAAAAGTGGTGTAGAAAAGGGTAGGTTGTTGATGGATCAGTCGAACTAGCCTCCAAGAATGTTTACTACATTAGTATTATTATTTACAATAACCATTCTCGTTTCAGTGCAACAAGTGGAACTACACGGTATACCGTGGAGAGGAAGAGGAAGAGTGAGAAGAAGAGAGGATTAATCCCCCCGTCGTACTTCGTTCGCTCTTTCTTTCTTGTTTCGTCGTTGTTGATTCTCGCGGTCGCTAATTCGTTTATCTCCCCTCACCGTCCCTCTTCATTGCATTTGCTTACCTTGTTAGAAGAAGGTGTATCTGCTCACAGGAGCACCTTTGTAGTATTTTGTTTTACTTATTCGTTTCTTCCCTTCTTCTTGTCGTTTGTTTAGTGATTTTGAACTCAGAAGCTAGTATGCACTCATTTTCTACTTTTCCACATGTTTCATTGTAACTAGATAAGTCAGAAGATAATGGTTGCTTCTCACTTCGCTCATTGTAGCTTCACAATGGTATTCCAGACAACGCCATTGTTTTCCCTCTTTATTTTCATTGTTGTAGCTAGGCGATAAGAAGCTATCTTCTTCATTAGCTTACTAGAGCTTGTTCACTTTACCCATTGTAACTAATTAGTTCGCACCTCCCCCGCTCTCAGGAGCATAACTGTGTAATAGAACTTCATTGTTGTCGTTACGCGATGAGAAGCTAAATTGATCATTACCCAATGTTCATTATTGCTAATTAATTAAGAAGATAGTTAACCCATTTCTTCGCTCACCAGAGCATTATCTCATTCTTCCGTCAAATTGTCCGTCCCTTTGTTCTTGAAATTTCACTTTTAAATATTGCTAATAGGCTAACTTTTTACCCGCTCACAAGAGCTGGATTTTTTGAGTTGGATTTAATCATTCGTACTCTCATCGCTGTCGTTTCTTTATTGATTTAGAGCCCAGAAGGTGATATGCACCCCCCCCCCCCCTCACAGTACAACTACCCTTCCATCGAACAACGGTGTTCATTGCTTTTTTGCTCGATTTATGTTACCTCGGAAGCTAATGTTTACTCCTTTCTCTGCTCCATTTCTTTGTTGTTGATAAACGTTTGTTGTGCATATTTAGATTGGATGCTTGAGGGTGGGAATGCGATAGTTTAGTGGATAGTAGGTCATACTGGCACTAGAGTCCTCGTCGAGACAATCCTCGAGGTCTTTCACATAACTTCATTTTCTAACTTCAATGCTTCGCTTTACAATGTTGTTCCCTTTCCTCTATTGTTCACCCCTCCCCTCCCTTTCTCCATCGTTTTCCCCCTACTCCTGATCCTTGGGCCTCATACTCGAAATCTTCCGTCGAGTTTTAATCTCAGTTTTTCTTTCCAACCCCACATCTATACGTTCCCTTCATTCCCACGTCAATCGAATCAATTTATCCTATGCAAAATCTCAATCAACACCCATTGTCCTCTCCTCCCTCCCCCTCTCTCCTCCCCTCATTCCACCCTCTTCCCTCCTCCCCTTCGGTCGTCAATGATTCCCTCCATCCCCTCTCCCTCCGCTCTATCTTCGCGTCGTCATCACAGCGGGTGAGGAGGAGCTTCCAGAGGGTCGCTCGTGATGATGATGTGTTCATCTTTGACAGGAAGAGCAACCGACAGCCCGAGTCCACACAGGACAGTGAGGATCGCGACCCGCCCTCAGAGAAGGTATACTGTAGAGGAAGGAGAGGGAGAGGGGATACAGTAGGTTGAAATATTGTGGCCTGTAGTTTGTAGTGTGGAAGGTATCCTATAGGAGAGGGATGTAGTAGTAGGGATTAGTGTAGTCTGCAGTGGGGATCACAAACTGTAATTCTACGCTTTGAATTATGAAAGCTAGCATGTTGCTAGGACATTGATGGCGATCAGTCTGGATTACTGTAGTCAGTTTGCAATCAGCCAAGTCACTTATCGATCATCGATTTCAGATGGTCTCTCACTCGGCCGAGTACAGTGCATCGTCCCTGATCCCTGGTGAGAAAAGAGACACGAAGTTGAGCCCGATCGAATAGTAACTAGCTCCGTTCTGTGCCAAAATGGTGAGAGAGTGCGCAGAATGGAGATAGCTACTATTCAATCCATCAACACTACATGTCACTGTGACACGTGACTACTAATGCTTGCGTCACGCGTAACCGTGTCACCTCAGTTTGTGATATGATGTAGGGTAGGAGAAAGAAGGACACTGTAGGATAAGAAGGATACTGTGGGATGAGGATGAATACGGTAGGAAGTTAATGTAGGCTCAGGAGTACGGTAGTTGGATATTGGAATAGAGACACTGTAGGATGATCGTTCTTCTCGCAGGCCGTTCATTCGCCGAGACAGTCTCCACTCTCATTCTCATCTCCTCTTGCATGATTGTACTGCATGGACTGAGATCGATACTGGGGGATGATGTAGTTGGACTGATCGCACCATTCGGAGGTTTGATCTTTGATCTTTGGTCTGCTGTTTGATCTTTGATCCTCTTCTTTCAGCTCTCTTCTGCTACCACTGGCTAGCGGTTCACTCGTACAAACTGAGCAGGAAATGCGTGAGTTGCTCGTTATAGTCTACAGATGACTTAATTTCTCCCCTCTGATTTCCTATCAATGACGTAATTCCTTGCAGAATCTTGTCTTCGACGAGGCAAATCTTCTCTCACTCTCAACGAATTTCGAGTACGAGCTTGGATTCATGGACGACTGCGTCACCCCTGCGAACGGAGTTGAGGTACGGTAATAGTGAGGGGATTGTAGGATAAGGAGAACGGTAGGGATACCGTAAGAGTGGTCACGATACGATTGGATGCGCAGTACGGTAGGATTACGGTGGGAGGATACTGTGTATACATGAGAAGTACGGTAAAGATGGTGGGCTAGGAGGAGGAGTACGGTAGGATTACTGTAGGAACGAGAACTGATACTGCTAGACAGGGGAGATAGAGTAAGGGCACGGTTGGAGGATACTGTAATAGAGTAGGCTATATCACGATTATCGATTGCTCCTGATCAGGTGAAGATCGAGCCTCCCAAGCCGACGACCCTCTGGGAAGCACTCTTCTTCGACGATCGTGCCTACAAGATGGAAGAGGTATACGGTAGATCAAGTGGGGGTTACTGTAGCCATTCCGCTTACTGTAACTCATCGTATCATTGCAGTTCTACCGTCAAATGTACAGTGGCGAATACGAGCGAGCGATGAGACGCGACGCGGATGAACGCGCACGTCGCGCGACTGATGCGAATGACGTGAAGTGAGTACCGTAACCCCACCAGTCGACTACCGTAACCCTCCCTCTTCGTTGCAGGACCCCGATGATTCCGTCCCAAATCTCGCCGTTGAGGACTTCTGAAATGAGGAGCACGATCGCCACCTCGAAGATGACGTCATCCACATCATCGACGCCATCTGAGAAGAAGGAATGAGAAGAGAAGAAGAAGATGAAGATGATGGTCATTCCCTTTCTGGATTTACTCGTTGCTCGTGCGAGATTGCGATAAAACAGTAACTAAGCTGTTAGGGAGACTCGATCTATGCTGTACTACATACACATTGAAGACACCGATTCACATGGGGATGGATAGTAAATAAATTGATCTATGATCTCCGGATACAAAGTAGCAAACAACTGACAAGGGAACCGCAAAAGTAGGCCGATCTCTCGAACAAATCTGTCGACGCTATTTGAAAGGGACCCTTAGGGGAAGTCCATCACCACTCTATATTGATTGGGAATCGGTCTCCTAAGAACCGAAATTTTAATGTGAATAATTAGAAGAAATTCGTGCTCTCTTGGCGCACGAGAGTGTTCGAGATTTAGAGCTTCTCTGATGTGTAGCTCGTGGCCTAGTGGTCTACAGGTTCGGAATTCGTTTTGCGAGACAAGGCGGGTTCGATCCCCGTCTCCGATAATAAGTTTTGCCGATAACAATCATGAGGTTTACATCACGGTTTGGCTTTCCTTCTGCCTGTGTTACCCTTATTTGCATGTTTTGCTACTCCATGTTGTTTTTCAGTTTTCATTATTTTCTATTCTGTTTTGTAACCATTTTTATCGCCCATAGATCGTGATCTTAGAACTAACTTGTGACACTTTCAGACTAATTCACCCCTATTTGTCCCTAATCCATACATGCAGACGTCTTTCCAAGAAGCAGATGCACGGAACTCGGACTACCGTAATGATCACGATCTATGGGCGATCAAACTGATTGAAAAACAGAATAGAAAATAATAAAAACTGAAAAACAACATGGAGTAGCAAAACATGCATATAAGAGTAACACAGGCAAAAGGAAAGCCAAACCGTGATGTAAACATCATTATTGTTATCGGAGACGGGGATCGAACCCGCCTTGTCTCGCAAAACAAATTCCGAACCTGTAGACCACTAGGCCACAAGCTACACATCGGGGAAGCTCTAAATCTCGAACACTCTCGTGCGCCAAGAGAGCACGAATTTCTTCTAATTATTCACATTAAAATGTCGGTTCTTAGGAGACCGATTCCCAATCAATATAGAGTGGTGATGGACTTCCCCTAAGGGTCCCTTTCAAATAGCGTCGACAGATTTGTTCGAGAGATCGGCCTACTTTTGCGGTTCCCTTGTGAAAGGATATAGCATCGTCTGTTCAATATCTAATGAAGTAGATTAAATCAAAATTGAATGTGGAATGAATGTGTGAATCGATTCCTGAATAATATCGGACGTTCCGTTCACTGATTTCAATATAATTTATTATTTTTGGGATGATTCTGGTAATGTTTTTTAATAGTTATCGCTGGAAACCAGTAATTAAGCGCTAAATTATAAAAATATTAAGAAATATTTTCAAAGAGTCATAATCGACCTGCCGAATTACACCACAAATCCCCTCTCATGGACAAGCCGATTTTCGTTTTATCATGAGTTTCACGTGAATTTAATTATGAAATCTTGATTCTGCATCTGCGCTTCCCCTGTTAACACCAAAGTTGCAATTTTTAAATGAGTTTGAAAATAAATTACTTAACGATTCATAATTGCGTGAACTCTCAGTGTGAATACTGTAGCTTCTCTCATTTTTAATGAGCACCGTTTCTATTGCTAATTACTACTCTAATTAGTTGAGTTTTCCTATTCTTTCTTGTGTGGGCGGGACTGGCAACTCATCTAGTCCCGTTCATCACAATCCGCGAGGCGCTTTGGCCAGGCATTCCACTCCTATTCACTGCAATGCGATCGCTGTTTCCAACTTGTTTACTGCTCGCTGTTTCGTGGTCATTGCGTTCATTTTCAGATGAACCATATCATAATCACAAAGAAGATGTTCGAGAGGGAGGACGGATCTCGTGCAGATCCCAATCGGTACCACCAGGTGCGATGCGCCCTAATCCCGGTGACGGGAAGGGACGAGGAAGAGGCGGCAAGAAATTTGGTGAACTATTTCTCATTTTTTTTACGATTATAAGCCGGATTTATATTATTTTGATGTCGTCAGGGCACGCCAGTGAGAGCGTAAATCATGATTTATCTTGAATATTTCGCTCTTTTCTGTCGTTGATGCCTCTTTCTTCGCCAATCCGAGCTGCTTGCAGCTCACAAACTGGCCGCATCGGGAGACACAGTGGTTGCGGCTGCCCTCGGACGTGGGCCGCGACCCGGCGACACTCGCGTTCTTCCTGTCGGAGCCGCCCGACTGCACGGATCAGGCGGTCCAGTGTGGGCACGGCGGACGAGACAGCGAGACACAGGTAATCTTGATATTTTTCCTGAAAAATTAGGGTATTTAGCCGCGATAGATCAAGCGTTCCGTTTTCTACTCTGACCCTTGTCGTTTACACCATCGTCTTTCCCCGTGTCGTGTTTTTCATTTCCAATACGCGGCTGCTTCACTTAACTGGATCTGGTTTCAGACGGATTGGACGGGTTCCGAGGCCTACGAATGAGGTCCCATCGACAAGGGAGTGCAAGCGGATCCCATTTTCGCGGTGAGACTATTTTAGTGTTTTCAAATTGGTTATTATCTATACGAGTCAATCCTTTTATCCTTTTTTCCTTTTATCCTTTTTTCCTTTTATCACAATCCTTTTCCCCGCGCTGAGCGGTCGGTTCCCAATATCGTCCGGGATTAGTGAAATCCACTCCCTCTCCCTCGCCTCGCCTCGCCTCGCCTTCACTCCCTCGGCGACTCTGATCTACCTGGTCCGCGCTAGTCGGCAAAGTGGGAAGCCGACGATAGGTGGTCGAATCCCACCTGACCAGGTACGCTATTTCTGGAAGCTTCACCCCAGCGCGCAATGAGTACTGGCACCCCCAACAAGCCTCCGCTCCCCGCCGCTGCCCGTGTCTCTCGACCCGCTAGTCAAGAATCGGTCGATCTCCTCTCGAAGAAAGTAGATGATCTCGCTGTGATGATGTCTCGTGTTCTCGCAATCGTCGTGAACCTTTCCACAGTCCCTCCCACTCCCTCCATCCTCTCCCCTTCTCTCCCTTCTCTCGATACTCTTACTGAGATGACCCGTCAAGTGTCTAGAGAGGTGTACAACGCCTGCACGAAGGCAGCCTCTGACAAGGCTGACTACGTTGAGAAGGAGTCTCGTGCGGTGGTTATCGGAACTGTAGAGTGCGAGGATCGAACTGAGGGACTGAAGAGAGACGAGAAGTTGGTAGAGGATCTCGTTGCCTACTGTGGATCAGAGGACGTCAAGAAGTCAGGAAAGATGTCGTTCACTCGTCACCCGGCTGATCGACCCCCTGGCTCTCGACCCCTCAAGATCAAGTTCGAGTCAAAGGCACTTCGTGATAGCTTCCTCAGTGGCATTCGATCTAAGCCAGGTCGACCTCCCCCTCTCGTCGCCCCTTCCTCATTCGTGCGCCAGGACCTCACCCCGACCCAGCTTCAGTTAGAAAGAGATGCAAGGAAGGAGGCGGTTAAGAGGAACCTCGAGGCCAATCAGATCGTGTGGGGAGTACGCGACTACTCTCTCATCTCCTACCGTACCTCCCGTCCCCTCCCTCCTCACTACGGCTCCCCTCGCGCCTCCCGATCCCACAACCCCGCTGCCGATATTTCCTCTCCAGGTCTCGCCTCCTCCTCTGATGCCCTCAAAACCGCCCGCACGAGCACTCCGCCTCCCTCGCAATCAGTCAGCCACGTCAACATGCGGACACGACGCCAGTAGGACAGGAGCAGCAAGGGTACCCCCGTTTCCTCTCTTGTCCCTGTCTATTCTCCCTCCTGTTTCGATATCTTCCCCCCTCTCATCTATTTCGTCATCCTTACGTAACCGTTCTTGTAACTTGCAACCACCTAGAAACCTCCCTAATCTCACAGTGTTCTATGCAAATTGCCGATCGATTAGATGCAAGACCTCTCATCTCTCCTTTCTTCTTTCCTCATTTGACTACCCCGTGATTGCCCTTTGCGAGACCTGGTTAGACTCTAGCGACAGCGATGCACTATTGTTAGGCACGTTCCCTGAGTATTTTGCTTTTCGTAACGATCGCGCCCTCTCAGATGATTACGGTAGAGGCGGCGGCGTAGCATTGATAACTCTCTCTCTCCCGTTCTTGTCTCTTCTTTTTCATCCCCTCTCTTAGAGTGCATTACAGTCGATTTGCATATGACCTTCTCCCCCTCTCTCCCCTTCCGCAGAGTCAGAATTTTCACTGCTTATCGATCCCCTTCCGCCCCTGCACTTTCCCTCACTTCTTTTGTGAATTACCTTTCCCCTCTTGTTTCCAACGACTTTCCGTGCATTCTTCTAGGCGATTTTAATCTTCCCCACATAAATTGGCTTACTCTCAGCTCCCCATCACAGAATGATCTATTAGATTTTGTTTCCGATAATCATTTCTCGCAATATGTAAATTTCCCTACCCGTCTTACAAACTTCCTTGATCTAATCTTTTGCAACAGTAGCATCATACATAATGTGACCTCTGCTCCCCCTCTTAGTGACCATTTAAGTGTTACTTTTGATCTCTGCATCCCATCCCCTCCTCCCCGTAAGCGCATTCCCTCCCGAGTTTATCGTTTAGCTGATTGGCAGTCCATCAATAACCTTATTTACAATCATGACTGGACACTTGCTCTCCGTGATTTATGTGCCAATGACGCCTACATTTATTTCACTAATTGCATTAACAGCCTTCTAGATACGTTCATTCCCCTTTCCCGACCTTCCGAGTTCAATAGATATCCTCGTAAAGTTAGAATTTTGTATGGTAAATATAGGAATCTGTCAAGAATTGCCCCCAACAGTGTAGCTTGTCACACCATGTCAAAGCGCTTTAAATCTGCTTTGAATAGTTTCCATTGTTATCTTGAGAATCGCATTGTCACCACCTCCAACTCTAGCGCGTTTTACAAATTTTGTTCTGGGAAGCTAAAGGCCCCTAAATCAACCCCTTCAGCTATCGTAGACTCAAAAGGAAGCACCATTTTATCTAATGACGAGAAATGCATTGCGTTCTCAGAGTTTTTCTCCTCTGTTTTCACGTACCCCCAACACTCCCCTCTCCCACTTCCAACCCCTTCTCTCACTTTTGACCTCCCATTTGTATCAGAAATAGATATTCTTTGTGCATTTCGTAGTCTTGCGCCCAAAATAAACCTTACCCCTGACAACATTCCCAGTATTGTCCTCACTAATTGTAAATTTTCACTCATTTCTCCTCTTTTGATTATCTTCAACAAGTCCCTCATTACTTGTGAAGTTCCCTCTCTGTGGAAACAAGCTTTAGTAAAACCCATTCCGAAGAAAACTAGCAACTCTGTTGTAGATTTCCGTCCAATTTCCCTCACTTCTTCTGTATGTAAACTTTTTGAGAAGCTTCTAATAGAGAAGATTACCTCATTCCTAGAGAACCATGAACTTTTTGACCCCCGCCAAACTGGCTTTCGTAACTCTAGATCTACCTCTACTAATCTTGCTGAGACTTTCTCTCATTATCTGAGAATTTCAAAGACCAGTTCGTTCGACACTGTATATATCGACTTTAAAAAAGCTTTTGATAGTATCGACCATAGACTTTTATTGTTTAAACTATCTCAGTTAGGAATTTCAAACCATCTCATTTCTTGGTTTCACTCATACCTTTCTAATCGCACCCAGTCTGTCTTTATTGAGTCCTCTTTTTCCCCTCCAACACTTGTTCGATCAGGTATTCCCCAGGGATCGTGTTTAGGTCCGCTGCTTTTCATTCTCTTTATTAACGATATCGCCTCTGATTTCCCCCAGACTATCCACTACTCTATTTACGCTGACGACTTAAAGTTATTCGCTGAAGCACCTAGGTTTTCTAATGATTTACAGTCTGCCCTCGATGTTGTCTCTAATTATGCTTCCCAATGGAATCTAGGAATCTCTGAGACCAAGTGTCACATTGTTCACTACGGCACACATAACCCTCGCAGATTATTTCATATCAATAATGTCATTTTAAAGGAACCCACTGTCAAAGTTAAGAATGTAGAGAAAGTTATTGTTAAGGATCTAGGAGTTCACTTCTCTCCCTCTCTTTCTTTCTCCTATCACATTTCTAAAGTAGTTTCGAAATCACGTTCTATAATGAATTTGATGCTTAAGACCTTCCAAAGCGCGTCCCCATCCTTGTACTGTAAAGCATTCACCACCTTCATTCTTCCCAACCTCGAGTACTGTGCTATTATCTGGAATCCTATTCATTCTGTCGAATTAACTAAAGACCTAGAGAAAGTTCAACGAGATTTCACGCGTAGATTATACCACCGTTGTGCCACCCCTCATGTTTCTTACACCAAGCGTATGCTTAATCTGAACCTTTCATCGCTTGAACAACGTAGAATTATTTCCGATATTGTATTTCTCCATTCAATTATGCATAAGCGATATTTACTCGATGTCTCATCTCTCCTTATTCATGCTCCACTAGTTCGTTCTATTCGCAATGCGCATCACTTCAGAATATCTTTACCTTTCTTCCCTCATAATTCCCATTCCACTGTCACTTCTCGATCCATCTCAATATGGAATTCCCTGTTACCCGAAACTGTAGCTCTCTCCCATGACTCATTTCGTATTTTTATCACTTCTCAACCTCCTTCATTTTTCCCCATGTCAGTTATCCATAATTGGTTTACCTCTTGATCTCTAATCGGTTGCCCCCTTCCCATCCCCTCCCCCCTTCCCCCATACCCTTGCTGCGACCCCACCCGATTCGACACGATCGACGGACCTCCGTTCTACGCAACACATCACAGATATTCTATGTAAACATTCCCCTCTGACGGAATAAATAATGAATGAATGAATGAATGAGTCTGAATGTATTCTGGAGCACTGCATTCATGTCTTTATCACCTCTAGTTTTGTTAGCTATCGATTTTGAATGCAATTTCTACAATCGAAAACGCGAACTCGAGTAGTTGATACCTATCCCCACCACTACTATCCTACCTATCCCGACCACTCTCCGGGAGACGGAGAGGGGGAAATGAGGCATCGACCAAGCTCGGAAAGAATGCGACAACTTACTATATTATCAAATGTTCACTTGCAGGATGTCAAGGATGAAGAAAATGAAGACGATTTCCACTACGATCTGGCTGTACTGGGTGCATCGAATGAGGAAGTGAAGGAGGAAGAGCCGGAAGTGGAATCTGACTATGGAGGGATCGATGTGGTTCGTGACTTTGTCATTTCGGCTGGCATCTCTGGTGCAGCCTGTAGTAAGTGGCCAGAGAGACGACGGGGAGATCTTCTTCTCCTTCTCTAGCTGGTCACACCAAGAAGAGCTACAGTCATCATCATCAAAAGGGCGGGAGTCACTCAGCTCCTCCTCCTCATGATGTTGTAGATCTTATTTGAAGAGAAAAATTGTATTTATCACTCTATTTTTCAGACGCAAGGAGAGACGGGCGATGAGGACGGCGATCGTCTGTCAGGTACATTGTTTGTTTATTATTATTATCATTATTAATTGTATTAAATAAATATATCTGTTCAGTTGGCACTGCCATTTCTTATCCATCGACTGCCGACGATGATGAAATGAAGGTGGTCAACGTGTTCCTCGTCGAGTCTGTCGTGTCGGACCATCGCAGTGGATATGCCCTCCGAAGTGAGTAATTATTAATATATTAGTATATATATATATATATATTTATTATTTGTTTTATTCCCAGAACGACGTGCTGTCCAGAAGGAGGATATGAGGAGTGAGTCGTCGGCACAGGCTCGTTACTCTCTGAGAAGTGAGTGATCGCGTTTTTGTTTCTTTCCATCGTTTATTCTGCTTCATCCGATGAACTAGCGATCGCATGATCGTTTACAGTTCATGAAACCATTTCATTCCGATCCTGACATTATCCTTTGATTCATTTCGTGGAATGCCTGAAACTGCTTTCCTTCAACCCTTGTCTATCTCCTCTAATTCCTCTGGGCTGGCTTCCTAATGTTCCTTTCCCGAACCTCGTTGCATTATAATTTCCTTCCACATTGCCGTTCGGGACACGGCAATATTCTCTTCCAAGATTGTAAGTGTGCCCCTTTTTGCAGAGCGTCGATCCCACTCGATGTCGATAAAGGAAGAGGAGATGAGTGAGGATGGAGAGGGAATGGAGGAGGGAGAAGAGATGATGGTGATGGATGATGAGGATGAGGACTACAATCCACGAGAGGAATTCAGAATGGCGAGGAAGATGCCTAGTTAGTGCCTTTCCCTATTGTAGACTATACTGTATATTCTAGTCGGCTGTTGTTGCCGCTCATCCCCTCCAGAGCGTCGATCCATGCTGATTCCGAAGAGGAAGAAGGAAGACACGGAGGAGGAGGAGGGGGAGAAGGAGGAGGAGAGTGAGGGTTGGATCGATAATGAGGATGATCCTCGTGCCAGCAAGGAGAAGACGACTGCCAACGGTGCGTGCAACGGGGCATCTTCGCTTTTCTGGTCCTGAACGTTCTGTGATTGCTGTCTCTCCCTCCTCTATTACCATTCCATCCATCTCATTTGGGCCAGAAACCGCGAAAAAGGTCCGGTAAATCGATAAACTGAAGACATTTTGAACCTTATTTCTTATCGATTTCATCATCGCAGGTTCTACTTTGATTAATCAATGGTAGAACTTCAGCCAGTAAGAGAAGTGCGCCCAGAAGATCCAGCCATAAGCGCAAGATGGCGTGCACCATGTGTCCAGGCTCTCAACCTGTCATCGCGAAGTGAGGTTTTTCACTTCTTTTCAAGACTGCGGATCGATTCTTGCTCATACCGTACTATCTGGTGTACCTTTTGACTGCTCGCCTCCTTCTCATGTGGTCTCGCGACCCCCACTGAAACCGTATCTATATGCTGATGATGATACCGTACCCGCTCACTTATCGATCGCTCTCTCACTCAGGGACGCGGATCTCCGCGAGCACGCTTTCATGCATTGGAGTGAGCTGCCGTAGTGCACGCGCTGCTCGTTCAACCACTGGGAGAAGCGACGAGTGAGTAGATCAATCGATAATGAGATTAGATACTGTAGATCAATCAATAATGAGATTAGGTTCAGTAGATGCGGTATACAGATGATCCTCTTCTATTCTCTATAAAAAACGATGAGTATGTGAAGCGAAGGGAGTCATCCTTTAGTTGTCAATCCAGGCTGTTTCCCCACCCAGTCGGGATGTGGATTGTGGGCGCCTGTGCGGAAGCCCAGAGTGGCCCCTTCCTAATCTAGAGTTTGATGAGGACCACCACGTTCGTAATGGGTTGTAGGGGAAGGGTTGAACTTGCCAATCTGGACTTCTACACAAGAGCTGGATATTGCTCTACTTCTGCGATAGATCGACTGCTCTTGACAGTGAAATGAGTAGGGCGGGCTATTCGACCTCCGGTAGCTACGGTCGCAATCCCCCCCCCTTTGCCTATTGCGAAATTAGGCGAAGGGGGGGGGGATTGCGACCGTCGCAGCCTGGGGGGTCGAATAGCCTACCCTAGTGATGAGCCGTGCCTTGTTCCTTCCGTTCCCTGTTCTATCATCTCGACACTTATTCGGTTTCTGGCCCGGACAATTCTGTAATTGCATTATCTCCCTCCCCTATCTAAATTTCCATTCCGACCCTCTCATTTCAAACTGCGCGGTCGCAATCTGGGCTAGAAACCGAAGAAGTTCCCTATCATTCCAACTGCAGGTCGCGCGTCACATGCACGAGGAGCACTCCATCGACGACGAGGAACCGGAGTGTCTGGAGAACCCCCTGCGGCTGGCCAAATGGCAGGCCGTGAGGGAGCACTGCTTCCCGCAGTTCGAATGGGATACGGTAAGAGGGGGGGAGGGGGTACGGTGGGGGGGGGGGGTGATGAGTGCGGGTTACGGTAGGTGCAGAATTTGATTCCGATATGCGAGCACGCTACTGGATGAGAATTCGATCTTGTATTGTGTTGAGCTCGAACTGTTTTCCAGCCTTCGATTGGAGAGAAGGCGTGGCGTATGGAGTGCACCACGTGCAAGGCGCTAGTGAGGGCGAGCGTGTTTGAGAGGAATTTAAGTTTAATAATAAGGTTGCTGAAACGCATTTCGCACTTTCGACCTACTCCTTTCACCACGTGTGTCTTTGGCCAGCACATTCTGTAAAGGGTCTCCCTTCTCTCGCTTCCTTCCTCTTGTTTGATTCTAAATGCTTGTTCCTAAAAGAAGTAGACCTCCTCCCCTCCTCCATTCCATTCCTTCCATCATCCACTCCTCTCTCAGGGTCATCTCTTGGCTCGACACATCGTCCGTGCCCACTCCGCCGGACTCGACTACCGACGATCCAAGAGGGAAATGCAGAGATTCTTCGAGGGTGAGTGAGGTTACGGTGGGTAGGTGATCGCATCTTGGTGGAAAATGATACGAAACTTGGTTCGCTAACGGAGGATTAGAGAGAACTACCTTGAGGTGAATGGGGCAGGAAGGAAATTGACGGAGATCGATGAATTTGTAACCCCGACTTTGGAACCGCGAAAATGTAACTTTAAAAATATAACTTTCATTTTGTAACCGACGATTTAGGCACCATTAAAATATACACTTTCACTTTAGGAACTTTGGAAATGGAATCGACAATTTGGAATCGAGAATTTATAACCCGACGATTTGTAACTTTCAATCGGGAACTGATTTTTTTTTTACAGCAGGTACGGTACTGAGAGACGGGCGTGACGAGCGCATTGGTGGCGACTTTCAAGCCAATTAATCGATCATGAACACCAATAAAATCAGTAATTATAAGGGAAATGCAAGCATTTCGAAAATAAATCAAAAATAGCTCGGGAAATTGAAAAATTAACCCCGAAGTACCGTACCTGCTGTAATAAAAATCAGTTCCCGATTGAAAGTTACAAATCGTCGGGTTACAAATTGTCGTTTCTAAAATCATCAGTTCCAAATTGAAAGTTACAAATCGTCGTTTCCAAAATGTCGTTTACATATCCATCGGTTTTAAATAGTCGGTTCCAAACGAATAGTGCTCAAATCGATGGTTATAAATTCGGGGTTCCAAAGTCATCGATCTCCAAATTGACTTCCTCACATGATCGGACTTCCATTTCAAGCTATTCGTCTGATATGAGTGATGATGAGGAGGGAGAGACGTCTCCTCGTAGATCGTCCGAGTCGGTTGGATCATCGGACAGTGAGAAGTCTCCTCGCCCTTCCGATCCTTTCAGATTTGAAGACTGATATTGTACATAGAGTAGCATGCTCACTGTAGTTGATGTTGTAGTTAGTGCACGTTTTCTTTGTTGTATTAATGTACCTAGCTACTTTTTCCTTTGCGTAGGAAGAAATGCATGTAAGAAGAATGCTAGACGATCAATTTAATGTTGTTTCTTTAATGTTGTTTTTTATGTTACTTGTTATTCTCTCTTGTATTTTTCCTAGATATTTCAATTAGAAGAATGTTCAATGAATAAGGTACTGTTGTTCGATAGTAGATCGTTTCTTTTCCTCTGCTCTCCTGGAAGAAGTCCCCATTGTATGGATGCTAATTGCTCACGGTACTTCAAAGATGTAATAAATATTTCAAATATATTCATCTCGTGTGATTCTCGAAGAGTTTTGTAAGCTCTTGGTATATTTTGTGTCTTGAAAACGACGAGAATGACGGTAGAAGTATTCCAGATGGAGGTAGTTGGTCATCATTTGAAATGCTCATTCGGCCCCCTTGCTACTTTCCTGCTGTTCATTCCATTTCTCTACCCATTCCTTCTTGCTTCCACGTCTTCCCTTACTGACCCATCTACCCCACTATTTTCGTTTTCTCCTCCCAATCGTTTCGATTCCTTTCGCTTTCATTTCGTACTCTGGTTCCAGATGGTTCCTCCTCGGATCACCATTCCGAGCAAGGATTTCTCCCATTCCGACCCCAATCGAGGGCTGGGTATTCGCTGTGTCGTCATGATGATATCAGCGAGGGACGAGGAGGAAGCACTCAGGTTTATTGTGAGTAATGACTATTTCAAGTGCGACATCGACTAAAGTGGTCGGACTAGGCTGAAGCGAGAGGTCCATTCTTGGTTTTCCATCCATTCTGAGCCCTCTGATCGATCAGTCTCAATAGAAACTGTACATAGATATAGGCATGGGCACAAGATCTACCTTTACTCTTCCGCCATTCTCAGGCCAAGCATCCGGATAAGCTGGCCAAGTACCCGCTGCGACTTCCGTCCGACGCGCGCAAATTTCCGGCGCTGGAGCAGTTTCTGAGATCGGAGGAGGGCCTGCAATGGGATGTGGGAGTGCAGGCGACGGTCGAGGAGCAATCACAGGTTTGGAATGATCCCGGAAGCGATTCCAATTGTCATAGGTCAAAAAGCGTGTCCAAATGGGCACAACGTATACAGATTTTTTTTGAGAAAATTTTGAAAACTAGGAAAACGTTTACACTGACCCGCCGTCAGGCGGGTCAGTGTATACGTTTTCCTATTTTTACACAATCGAATACGTTCTGATACGATTTATAGCACATGAACACCGGCTACCGTATGACCGTTCGACCTGTGGCATTTTTCTGACGGCTATAACTTTCTTATTTCTGTATTAAATAATACACCGAAACAACTAAAATGAAGCTTTTTTACTAGGAATTGAGGAAAACGTTGCAGGAACACAATCGAAGACGTTCTTGTACGTTTTTATAGCCAATGTCACAGCTCGATTTGACACTGTGACATGGTTGTGCCCAGATTTTTTTTGATTTTTTCTACTGTAGGTGTGAAACAGTTGTTCGTGCTGCCGTTTTCTGGTTAGCTTATTTCTCCAGCTATCGAATGAGTGCCCTAATTCCAAATATGGAAGCGCTCTTGACTATTTGAACGAGAGGAGAAGTTGAAGCATCGAGCCCTGAGATACAGTATGCTCAGTGACTCATAGGCAAAATCTCTATTCTGTTCAAATGACTTTAAATATACAACTTCTGCTCGATTTTTGTAGCTTCTGGCAGCTTCAAACGTATACTTGGCGCTGAAAAAAAAATTTTAAGAAGCGATTTTCACAAAAGGGGGACCCTTCTGTGAAAAAAACGTATACATATTTTTTTCCTGGACTGGACATACCTTTTTGACCTATGCCAATTGTCGGTAGATCAGGGGGGTTACCTCGTCTGCCAATGCCGATTATAAGAGAATCGAAGTCGGCTGGAACTCAATTGGCTCCGCGGGCGGCTTCTGCAATGTAAAGATGGTTTCATCTAGAAGGAGCAGCCCCGAAGGATAGCAGTAGGGGAAGGATGAAGATTGGGCACTTTTCTTCTGTTTTTTGGCCCACCCGTCTCATCCTTCATGTATTGGGTTGAGGAATAAGTAACGCTCGTTTTTGAGCATCGTGTTTGAGCTCATATATCTCCCGCCAATCAAATCTAAACGAGCTGACTTTATATCATTTTTTCAGGGTATGCTCGAGTATCATAGCCGTTATTATTAGAAATATCACGCTTCCTGTGTAGGAGAGAAATTTAGATTTCAATGTACCTGATAATTTTCGAAAATTTTAGATTTTTTTCGAAATTGTGTAATTTAACGTGGAAACTGTTCGGTAAATTCACACATTCTCAGGTGAGCAGCCCGAGACTACACCTCTTTCATGGTGAAGTGAGAATGGTGCTCGATTCATTGTTGTATTTTTATAGACGTTTCAAGGGGAACGTTCGTGAAAAATTGCAGTTCACTTAACTTATTTGTCTACCTTGAGGATCGAAGGTGCTGGCCTATACACTAGTGCGCTCCAGTCACTCACTATGGAGCTATATTATCACTATAAACATTTGGTGCTACTTATGCTCCTATTTGAAAAATAACAGTTTTCCAAAAATATTATTTTGTGACGGAATCAAAAGAAATGCGTGTTTTGAGGACTTTGGATTAAACCATACCCAAGGCATAGTAGCCATTCTATAATTGTGGCCACTTGGTGGATGATAGTGCAAAAGTTGCTCGTCCATTTAACCATCTAAGGCCTTACATTCAATTAGTACGGTTTACAGGAAATAGCAATAAATGTCGATTTCGAGGCTTGTTTTTCTATATCGGACTTACGAGCAATTTAACTCATAAAGAGAATGCTCCACACTTAGCAAAATTCGTCCATATTTTCAACAGGAAAGGTACTCCACATTCAAGCATAATTGAGGTCTTTAGATCTATTGCTAAGAAAACGCGGCTAGCAAAACTTCTTTCGGTCAGTAACTGAAAATCCTACACTCTCGTTAGGCGCATATCTCACCCAGGCCTTTACTTGGATATTCCTCTGAATATCATCAGTGTAATGTATAACCATGATACTTTACTACTGCAGCTTAATTGTGGCTCAATAATTCTTCTTCCCTCAGTGCTGACCTGTCAAAATCTCAGGGTGAGGTGCGACAACTTTGAATTGAGCCAGCCATTGTGATCGCCTAAATGATCGGAGATATAAGATATAGTGTGCGCTACAGAGAATATCCAAGCCCATATCGATCATAAAAAACCGGAATATAATTGCACAATTTAGAAAGACGGGAGAGGTCATAATCTGAAATTGGAAAAACGAGCGTTACTTATTCCTCAACCCGATACATTACATTTTTCTCTTCTCATTTCTCATCCGGAACGGTCTACGCGCGCGCGCGAGCGAATGAAAATCAATTATCCCCACCCATTCTCTCCACTGATTGGTTGACACTCTTTGTTCCAGGAAGACCAATGGCTCGATGCATTGGACACATCCGTGCCCGGTCCAGAAGCGGATGATGTGCCAGAAGCCAAAGGTAGAATCTTTCAATTTATAACTCGGATCGAAAAATCCAACCACTTCACTTTTAGAAGTATTCTATATAAAAGCTCACAAGTTTGGCACAATCTCTCTATTTTTCCTTTCCATAACCACGCTTGCATTAATGATTTCATTGCAGTGAAGGAAGAGGACGAAGATGATATCGTGGAAGTTGCGAAGGCGCACAACAGACGGGATGCTTCTCCGAATGAGGATGATGAGAGGCCGAGAAGTAATTATTGTCCACATTTCTTTCTCATTTCTACTGTGTATATTATACTGTCTTACCTCACGCATACGGCGTGTATTTTAAAAGAAGATTTATTACCCTTACTACACTTTTATCAGAATGAATCACTTTCTTGGTTTTTTTGTGGATCTTTATGTATCTACATTGAGTATAATTCCAGTTCGATTGAGCATGAAGGAAGAGGAGATGAGTGATATCGATAGCGAGTATTGGAATGAGGAGAAGATGGAGGAAGGGAATCAGAGTGACGAGTCTGTCGCCTATATTCCACCTAAGAAGAAGCGCAAAAGTGCCAAGAAGACGCTCAAAGGTGAACCTTCCTTTCTTGATTCTGCTCATATCATCGATCAGATTTTTATTTTTATTTTGTATTTATTTTTTTATTTTTTGTTCGAGTTTCGCCCCCCAACATCCGATATCTCTTCCAGGCAGCAGATCTAAAGGACACGATACATTTGAATGCACCATCTGCTCCAGCAATATAGTGATGAGAAATTCAAGGTTTGTGATGGTTTCTAGCACTGGTGTAGCTGCACATGCCTAAAATTGCCCATAATCGCTACAGCAAGGATGGAAATCCCTGTGTTGGAGGAGGGGGTAGCCTAGGTTCACCCCTATTTCCTCGTTCGCCTACCATACTACCATTCCCTTTCGGGGACTTCCCTTGTGTCACGAGCTCCTCTCCTTCTCGATGAGTTGTGACAGAGACAATCTAGATGGGGAAAATAGCAGGGATGACACACAGGGTATCGGCATTCTTATTCATTTTTTAAAAATATTGTTTTCACTTCCAGCCTTTCGTTCCTGATGAAGCACGCGATGACGCACTGCGACGAGCAGAAGCGATTCAAGTGCAGCAGATGCCCCTACACGACCTCATTCAATTGTGAAGTGAGTTGCTATTGTTTATATCGGAATATTGACGAATCCAAGAGGACTAGGTGGAGAATGAAATGGCATTTGTTTGCCTGATCAATGACAATGATCATTCCGAAAGCTCAGCCCGAGTTCCAAAGTCGATCAATGAGTGAACCGTCAATCCCAGCTCACTCGTCATGGTTGCATGGCAACGAGGGTCGAAAGAAACGTGAAAGATGATATGCGAATTCAGGCTGCTAGGCACATCACGACGCGGCACAATGGCAGAGGGACTCCAATCGATCGGACGAATGGACTGAGAGAGGCTCTGTGGAAATACCTGATGTACAAGTGCTTCCCCACCATCGATAGCGTTGTGGTGAGTGGTTTCTCGTTGGAGGATGGCGGGCCGAGTTGGGTCAAAGTCCATGCGAAGATAGATGTGCCTTTGTTCATAAAGCCTTGTTCTTTAGCTACTTCAGGGCTCTTTCAAGGGGTGTCCTCTAACCGAAGAAATGACGTTTTATTGTCATTAATCACTTTGTTTTTCGCATATTTCTCAATCTCAGACTCGTCAGGCGAAACCGATCTACCGTACATCGACCGTCCGCCATTCCCAATGCACTGTCTGTTCGGAGGAGATTCTGGTGAGGCGTTTTGTTCTTATTTTGAATGGAGGTACTATTGAACACGAGATTCGTCTGGGTTGCCATTTCTAATTGTCTCATTCTCATCATTGATTGAATACATATGATCGATCCAGGATTTGGTTTGGACTAGGATGGGATGTATTAGGAAAACATCCTTCTGGAAAGAATCCCGTCTTCATACGTTTTGGTGCCATAAATTCCCCATATTTATCTATCCCCACTGTCCTGTCACTATATAGTTATTTATCCTTCTGCCTAGTCATAAATATACCTCTCCCTCCCTGCATGCCCGTCTTCTATTTTGCTCATGTTCCTTCTTTCGCAGGCAGACGATCTCGATCTCTTCTCCCATATCCTCAGCGAGCACACCAATGCCAAACTCGACTATGACGACCCACGGGGAGCTCTGAAGAGATTCTTCGGAGCGCAAGCAGTTGTCGATGCGAATTCCCAGGTTTGAAGTAGTTGAGAGAAGTACCTGGGGGAATTGATCATGGGGCAAGACGGCAGATGACCGAGGGGCCAAACCCGGTGGAGGAGGGGAGGGAGGCACTAGGTCGGATGAGAACCGAAAAAAATGTCGAATCCCAATATTTTCTCAGATGGTTCTCTGTACCATATTGAACTTACTGAGAGAATACTGGTAGACGACATCTTTTTCGGTTCTCATCCGACCTAGCACCGGGGGGGGGGTCATACACATATCTAGTGACAGGACACAGAGAGAGAAACCGAATATCTAGTCAGTGAACAGACCCCGTAAATGATAGTGACTCGATCGTCGAGCATTTACGGTGCCAAATTGTGTGCCCGATAGATATCTTAGCCGCTCGACTGGTGAACAATATTTTATTTCGTTTCCAGGAAGATCAGACGAAGGATGGATTCGACAACACATCCATAGTCGAATCAGACACCAAAGGTTCGCTGATCGGGCAACAAGCAATCGATAATTAGCGTAATTTAGTGAAGGAAGAGATGGAAGATTCGATCGATGATGGATCTGTCGTCAATAAGAGGCCGAGAAGTATGTAATAGCAACGGCCAAATCGAACCCGACACTCCAAAATGCGCTCCCTAGTCAGACCGGCGAGAGTGCAGGTGAATTGAGGAGAGTCAGTTGCGATTTGGCTATCATGCGTCAATATGCTGGTGATCTTTTGTCAGTATTGCTGTTTGGATCGTATTACATTTCAGGAATCCCCGTTCGCATGAGCATGAAGGAAGAGGCGATGAGTGACATCACCAGCGAGGATGAGAATGAGGAGAAAGAGGAGGAGGAGGGGAATCGGAGCGACGCGTCTGTCCGTTATGTCCCCCGTAAGCAGAAGCGCAAAAGTGCCAAGAAGACGTACAAAGGTAGGCCTTTCTTTCATGAAAACATGCATAAGAAGGGCTGTCCGCATATGATTCCATGCCATTTGCGTACGTATAGCCTCAATGTTGGGACTATGCGCAATGATCACAGATGAAATAGGGGTGCTAAAATAAGATCTGGAGCCATGGCCGAGTGGTCTAAGGCGGCGTCCATTTTCGATGACAAGGTAGGTTGCAAGGTGTGGTTCGAATCCCGCCCTGTGCAAACATTTTCCACGCACCTCGCACCCACCTTGTCATCGAAAATGGACACCGCCTAGACCACTCGGCCATGAAAAGTGAAATCACTATTTCATCTGTGGCAATGCTCATCTCGCCACAGTATAATGAAACAAAGTTTGTGAAAGGAATTAGAAGTGTCTAGAGAACTCAGAGGAGATAGAAAGGAAACACACTTCCTAGATGACGCAGTTGACATGTTTGGGCACTTATATTTGAATCTATTTTATTGTATTGTTGAAGAACAGTTTGGCATTAGCCTTGGAATAAATAACCCTTCTCATAAAGTAACAATAGCCTATTCCAGGCACCAAGGACGGAGTCACCGAAAGTTTCGAATGCGCCATGTGCTCTATTCACATAGTCATGAGAAAGTCAAGGTAGTTATGCTATCCCTGTGCTTCCCATTCCCTCATGCGGAATGATAGAAGCGTATGAAATGGACAAGCAATAGCAGTACCGCCAACTTTATCAAAAACTTTCCTGTTTTTGTTTGATGTTCTTTTGGTGCGTTTCCTTCGTTCTACATGAGGGAATGGACATTGGTGAGCGTCAGGGGGGGGGAGGGGGGGGGGGGGGTGAGCAATCCGTCTGTCTTCTTCTCAGTATTTCGTTCCTGGCGAGGCATGCGATGACACACTGTGACGAGAAGCGATTCAAGTGCAGCCACTGCACCGCGACCACCACTTTCGCGTGCGAGGTGGGCATTATTTGTTTCTTATCATCGTCAATTTCGCGTTTTGCTTGAGCAATCTTGAGCAATGTATGTGTAATCATTTAGCCATGGTTACGTAGTGAATTATTTTTTCCATTCCATTGCTGGCATTTCATTCTGGAGATAATAACCTTTTCTAGATGAATCGTCACTTGACGCGTCACAAGGGCAGAGGGACGCCCATCGATCGGACGAATGGACTGAGAGAGGCCCTGTGGAAGGTGTTGCTGTACAAGTGCTTCCCCACCATTGATAGCGTCGTGGTGAGCATGCCCCGTTGCCCCCTCTCTCTCGCTACCAGAATCTGCCGCTGTACCGATTGAGCTCATTGTAAAAGGTGAGGGAGTGTGCGAAAATGAGAGGGACCCTCTTCCCTTCCCACACTCTCAAGCTTACAATGACCTTTTACAATGAGCTCAATTGGTACCGCGGCTCAGCAAGCATTGCCATTTACATGAGTAATCCTTCTCGACACCTCCGATGTCTGCTTTGAAAGGCAGCACGCTCCGGAAGCCTCACCTTTTCGCCTTCCCGCTCTATCTATTGACATACATGCGCAAGAGGCAAACAATATGTTGATTTTTAATGGCCTAACATTTTCTCTCAAGTGACATGATCGGGACTTTAGCGTGGAAAGAACTGCCATGATGGTGTGGCATGTTGGGGATACACATTGTTTGGGGTCTCGGCATGTAAGCTCATTGACTACTTCAGACACTCTAGAACATTCTACTCTCTAGAAGCCTCTAGAAGCCTTGCACACTCTAGAAGCCTTTCGCCCTCCCGCTCTAATTATTGACTCATTCAGACTCCGCGGAAGCTGGTGAGTCGGACCATCCACAAGGCCCAGTGCAGAGTCTGTTTGGAGGAGATCATGGTGAGCTAGAGTCTAGCCATTGATCATGGTGCAAGACGGGGCCAGAGCCGGAGCAAGGAATCAAGGAAAACTCTAAACCTTTGCAGCTTCACCCATGATCAATGTCTCTTGAATCTGAAATTGACCAGAGTTCCCCCTCAGAAACGATTCTTAGTCACTCGTTTCGACTTTTTTCTAAATGAAATGCACGTGCTTATGACTTTCAGGCAGACGCTCCAGATCTCTTCACCCACATCCTCAGAGAGCACGACGATATGAAGGGGGAGATCGACTTTGACGATCCTCGAGGGACAATGGAAAGATTCTTCGGAGTGGAAACAGTTGATGAAATCGACCCATCCGCTTTCGATTCGGACACCAAAGGTTGGTTGGTGAGGGGCAGGGGGGAGGGGGGAGAGAGTCTAGCCATTGATGATACAAGTACAAGTGTGATACAAGCTGTTTCGGATGGTTCAGTGGGTAAAAGATACTCTATTTCGGGATGCCACATATTATGTACTCGAGGGTTGGCGGGGTGAAGCGAGAGAGAAAAGGAGAGAGGACTATAGACTATAGAGATTGAAAAAGATAAAACATGTGGAAATAGACTCAGCAAAAAAAGAGACACCAGTGATAAAATAACGCGATCATTGGATAATGTGTGCCTTATAGTGAAGGAAGAGATGGAAGATGACGTCGGAATGGAAGCATTTCTGAATGATGAGAATCCGAGAAGTAACGATTCCAGATTATTTGCTTTTTTCAATCACTCCTTTTCTAGTTCGATCGATAAAGGAAGAGGTGATGAGTGACATCAATAGTGAGGATGATGGGAGGATGGAGGAAGAGAAGAGTCAGAGTGATGCAGATTACAATCCGGACAAGACACCCAAGAGTGGAAAGAAGACGGGCAAAGGTGAATATCTTGACTTTAGCACTTGGTTGAATTTGTAACTAGATCTTTCTCTTTAGTTCACCCAAATTTATATTCTTCTGATACTGCTTCTTGGTAAAGTACATTATCTATTCTGTCGTGATGTCATCTGGTAGATGTATGGTAGATGGCACTCGCAGGATCTTCATAAGAGTCAGGGTATAGTTTAACTCGTATCGTCTTTCAGGCTCCGGCGGATTCCATGGAGTGAACAAGAAGTTTGATTGCACACTATGTTCGGCCAAGATCACCATGCGAGTGTCAAGGTAGGGATGTATCATGATCTCCTTCTCATTCATTCTTTGCTTATTCCACAACATCGGGCGGGGCACGTTTACAAGCGAATAAATGGCGAGTAGAACGGAGGTCCGTGGATGGTGTCGAATCGTTTGGGGTCTAGCTTCAAGGGTATTTTTGGGGAAGAAGAGAGGAGAGGGGGTAGGGGGGGGTGAGATCAAAAATCAGGCTAGACATCTATCATTCTTCTCAGCCTGACGTACCTGAGGAACCATGCGCTGACGCACTGCGCCGACCAGAAGCGATTCAAGTGCAGCAGATGCGACCACTCGGCATCGAACAATGCCGAGGTGAATTGGATATTTGAAAGCACATATTCTTGACTATCGCTAACCTCGTGATCGTGCTTACAAGTTTATTGCCTTTTATCGTTGGGATGGTGAAAGATGATAATAAAAGAGCGAGTGCAGGTCACTAAAAAGGTTTAGTTACATGGAACCAAACCACCCATCAACAGACCCGGACCCTGATCGGAAAAAAACATGTGTATTTGTATCCTGTTCAGGTCGTCAGACACATCGAGGCGCGACACAAGGGCAGAGCGACTCCAATCGATCGGACGAACGGACTGAGAGAGGCCCTGTGGAAGGAGCTGCTGTACACGTGCTTCCCGGATATCGATCAGTTCGTGGTGAGTGAGAGGAGCGGCAACGGATGAGATGCGTTGCTCGGGTTCTTTATCGGATACCTTTTCTCCGTGAGAGATGGGGACTAAAGTAAGTGGTAGGGACGAGTCTGCGGTATAATAGGAGTCGTGAGCAGTGCTCTCCATGCGGGTTACAGAGAATAAGGATTCTACACTTCGTAGCTCGACGGAAAAAAAGACTGGTAGATTTAGCGATTGATCATTGAGCAACCATGGTGTATCCCATTTTAACCTTCTTTCCCAAATATGTTCCATCTTCAGACTCCGCGCAAGTCAAAAACCAGATCGACGAGAAATTATTCGCGATGTGTGGACTGTTCGGAGGTGATTCTGGTGAGTTCATCGCTCTTGTTTATCAGTCACTTGGTGCATGAGATTCATACATACCAGTTCAGCTCAAAGTACATGATCTAGTATAATGAGAAAGTGAAAGCTAGAGGGGACATTTTCCCTTCCCACACTCACTCGCCTTTCTATGAACAAGTACTATCAGCTCAAATGGCTGATGGTCCTTCAAAGTGATTCAATGAGATGGTTATCCAAGCAGAGATCAAATACGTGTGTGAAGTCGGCCAAAAATCGGCGGGTATAGTGTGTTACTTTTCACCTAGTATTTGACCTCTGTATCCAATCATTTTGCAGGCCGACGACCAAGATCTCTTCGCTCATATTCTCAGTGAGCACAAGGATGATAGTCTCGACTATGATGATGATCAGGGAGTCAAGAGGAGATTCTTCGTTGATTAATAAGCGAAAGCAAAAGAATAATTTTTGTTTGCTCGTTGTACTGAGAGTTGTTGGTTTTACTGTTCATGTTCTTGTTGTTTTATTCCTGTAGTTTTGTTATTGCAACTGTTTACGCCCGAGTAGAGAGTTCATAAAGTTCTGTGCATTTATCTCATTTATAGCTGTGTGCCTTGAGAGCAGAGATCTCAGAGATCATAATCGTGATTTGAAACAACGTGCACTATTGAAAGCAGAAATGAATGAGAGGCGAGAAAAAGTGAGAGGAATGGTAGGTCAAGAGAGGGATGATCTTCCCTTCTCCTTTCTTCGATCAATTCATATGTTATGCTTTAGCGAGTCCCTGAAAGGAATATGTGTTCGATATTCAGTATCAGATCATAATCATTGCTGTAATCACGTATCATTCCCTTTTCTATTTCCCCTTAAAATAATAATTATAATTTATCTATGCCCGAGGCGCGACGATATCTATCCATTCATTCCATTTCCATTCTCAATTGCTTTATTAACTTCTTCTCTTTCCCCATATCCATGCATTCCTTCCATTTTCATTTTCAATTGCTTTATTCACTTCTTCTCTTTCCCCATATCCATCCATTCCTTCCATTTGGAAGGTAGAGTCAATATCCAATCAATTGAGAATAAGGAGAGGAAGGTAGAGTCAATATCCAATCAATTGAGAATAAGGAGAGGAAGTTAGAGTCAATATCCAATCAATTGAGAATAAGGAGAGGAAGTTAGAGTCAATATCCAATCAATTGAGAATAAGGAGAGGAATTTAGAGTCAATATCCAATCAATTGAGAATAAGGAGAGGAAGTTAGAGTCAATATCCAATCAATTGAGAATAAGGAGAGGAAGTTAGAGTCAATATCCAATCAATTGAGAATAAGGAGAGGAAGTTAGAGTCAATATCCAATCAATTGAGAATAAGGAGAGGAAGTTAGAGTCAATATCCAATCAATTGAGAATAAGGAGAGGAAGTTAGAGTCAATATCCAATCAATTGAGAATAAGGAGAGGAAGTTAGAGTCAATATCCAATCAATTGAGAATAAGGAGAGGAAGTTAGAGTCAATATCCAATCAATTGAGAATAAGGAGAGGAAGTAAGAGTCAATATCCAATCAATTGAGAATAAGGAGAGGAAGGTAGAGTCAATATCCAATCAATTGAGAATAAGGTGAGGAAGGTAGATCCAATATCCAATTATATCGAAAATAAGGAGAAGGTAGATTCAATATCAATATAAGTAATGGTCAGTGATAGTAGTGCTTGTCTCGACCTTTGAGTGGAACAAGGAATGAGGATCAACGTCCGTAATAGAACGCATCGGAAAATCTATTCTCCCCCATCAACCAATCTCCAATGAGTCAGAGGATTATCGGCATGGCCGCAAATTCATCCCCAGTACTTTGCACTGTTCTCCTATGTCATTCTAATCTCCTATTTAGCCCTACTTCCTCCCAAGACTACAACGACATATCTTCGACCGTTATTTAAGTAAAGGAAATGAGGTTAGCTCCTTAGAACTCTGTCTGCCGTCTTTGGATGCCCATTCACGTTCGTACAACAAAAAAATTTACTATCAACAATCTCACAAGATAAAAAATACTACAAAAAGAATACTGAGAAGAAACAAAAGACCAACAACATTCTCACAAAGCGACATAACAATTTAAAATGGTTATAACAAGAGGAACAAGATACAGTCATTTAAAACAAATGATTAACGACTCATTCTAGAAATTCAAGTATGGGTGATGAGTACTATTTACTACAACTGTATAATTTACAGAGCGGGGATAAGTACCGAATCAGCATCTCTTTGATTCTTCTCCTTACAGTGATAATGGCAGCATCCACGATAGGGGCATGAACATGGAGCGTGCACCTCAAGAGCAGTGCATCACTATTGATAAACGTCACCAGTAGATATGTCATCGCTATTATTTCAATCAACCCAACCACTTCTGTTTAATGAAGGAATTGTCTCGAAGTCCTTGACTATTCAGTGAGGAATTGAGAATTGATTTGACACTTCTAGTCGCCAGGAATGGAAAACAGATCTTTCAGAGTATGGTTTGGAACTACTCAGAAATGAGATGTTGTTGGTGCTCAACTAACCTGATATCTGATCCAGTGTGGCGGGGTTGCCGAGATTGACAACCTGGACGGGCTCGCGATTGTTGCGAGGAGTGTTCCTCGTCAGGTATCGATGGGTTGCATTGAGGGAGCCCGGAGGGTGTCGACGCACCCAGCACACACCACAGTGATACCGGAAGCATCCCCGGTCACGGCAGAAGTACGGACCCAGAGCCTACGAAACACATCATTCATATCGTTCCCTATATTTTAGGATAGTAAAATAAACAGTAAAACGGTAAAGTTATTTTCGCTAGTGAGTAGCGAGTGGTTTTGGAACTGAATATTGAAGAGAACCCGGACCATTGAATAGCAAAATTATAACTTTTTTTACAAGTAAATATGGTTAAATGGCAAACCTGGTGGCATATCATGCATTCGCTTTCCTCTAGGAATGGATCAATCTGGACTCTCTTGCTGAATTTGCTCGTCTTGATCTCGAGAAAAGCGCATTCGATGGCTCGGAAATACGAAGAGTGGGAAAAGAATGTAACTCGGCCCGATCCTGCAAATGTTAATAAACACTTCCACTTGCAACAAACGAACAGGGTTCACTCGTTCAAATAACAATAAAGAAATATTGGAAATCGGTTAACGGTTGTTGGTAGTTCAAATTGAATAAGGAAACGCTAGAAACTGACCAATCGGATACTTGTACTTGTCCGTATCGATCCCGACGAATACGACCTTTCCATACAGTTCATTCATAATAGAGAAGAGAACGTGAGCAGTGATCATTCCATGTAGTGCCCCCACAAAGACAGTCTTCTTCGCATCGAGACGATTTCCGGGATCCTCCACATAAGATGCATCCGATACCACCCATGGTATGATCTCAACAGGCACATTATTTCAAATTTAAATACAAAAAAGGTTTTTATCTCACTTGAACTTGTCGATTTTCGATTGTATTGTTTCTCTTGGCCTTGAGACGGAAGTACCATTCACCAGCCGAACCAAACTCCTGCAATGGGCGGGCAATCGGCGATGACCCTAACCAAATATATACCTGCGAAGAATGATCGAGTAGTTGGCGAACAGAATGTTCGTGATCGAAGATGATATACACGTATCCGGTCACCTGTGCATTGAAACAGGGTCAAAACATGGTTGAAGAAAAGCCAAACCTTGCCACGATTGGCAGTTCCCCTGTTCTGTCCGGGCCGAGCGAATCGAGCTTCATTGCCAGGCCACTCGACCTTGCAACGACCATAGGGGCCGAAAGCCTCGAGAAGCGCATCTTCAGTCACATCCCAGGGAACTGAAGAGGTGAACGACTGCTTGAAAACACATCAACTAGCACATACCACCGCCGACGAATATCTTGCACGAGAAGACGGGATGGGAATAGGTCCGAGGCGCTAGTTCTCCAGTCCATACATAGGCGCGTCGCTCATTCCGAGCGACTTGTTGATGAGAATTCGAGTAGGACATGCTCAGTTCATACTGAAATTCGCAAGATTTGAACGAGAAACTGGTGAAAACTAGATGCATCAGCGTTAAGGACTGGGCCGCGACTGATTTTGCCAATATTGCTTCTATAGTGATGCCGAAATCAACATAAATGGGGTTATATAAAAAGGAAATAGAGCGAGAAACAATGTATTTTTTTTTTTTAAACGGATGCATTGTGTGAAATTCTTATTGCGATTGGTGGCAATAAGAGTTTAACACCATGCACTAATTGCGGGTGCATGAAAACTACGGTTGGCGCGCAGAATAACCACACTCACTTTTTGAATTTTATAAAATAAAATAAATAATGGTTTTCAATGAGAATATTTGAAAAAAGATATGATTTTTTTCAGTCTCTGGGCATCAAATAGACAACGGTTACTCAATTATAATAATTGAAACAATGAATTATGCATGAATTTTTTTTGTGATTGACTAGGCGACATCATTCATTTCTCTTCGTATTTAGCAAAGGTGGCAATAGCATGTGGAATCCATCTACTGCAAAGTCGATATTCAGTGTCAGATCATGTTCATTGCTCTACTCCTATTTCATTCGCAACCATCTTTGATGTACTGCATTCGATAAATATCGGACGATGGTATTTACATCTGTTCATCGATTCAGCTTGAGTATGTGTATGATGTTCAGCACAGATAGAAGGAAGGACCAGTTTCTAACAGCTTAGTTACTGTTTTATCAATATCTCGCACGAGCAACGAGTAAATCCAGAAAGGGAATGACCATTATCTTCATCTTCTTCTTCTCTTCTCATTCCTTCTTCTCAGATGGCGTCGATGATGTGGATGACGTCATCTTCGAGGTAGCGATCGTGCTCCTCACTTCAGAAGTCGTCAACGGCGAGATTTTAGACGGAATCATGGGGGTACTGCAACGAAGAGGGCGGGTTACGGTAGTCGACTGATGGGGTTACGGTACTCACTTCACGTCATTCACATCGGCCGCGCGACGCGCGCGTTCATCCGCGTCGCGTCTCATCGCTCGCTCGTATTCGCCACTGTACATTTGACGGTAGAACTGAAACAATACGATGGGTTACTGTATGTGAAATGGCTACAGTAATCCCCACTTGATCTACCGTATACCTCCTCCATCTTGTATGCACGATCGTCGAAGAAGAGTGCTTCCCAGAGGGTCGTCGGCTTGGGAGGCTCGATCTTCACCTGATGAGGAGCAATCGATAATCGCGATATACCGTACTCTATTGCAGTATCCTCCAACCGTGCCCTTACTCTATCTCCCCTGTCTAGCAGTATCACTTCTCGTTCCTACAGTAATCCTACCGTACTCCTCATCCTAGCCCATCATCTTTACCGTACTTCTCATGTATACACAGTATCCTCCTACCGTAATCCTACCGTACTGCGCATCCAATCGTATCGTGACCACTCTTACGGTATCCCTACCGTTCTCCTTATCCTACAATCCCCTCACTATTACCGTACCTCAACTCTGTTCGCAGGAGTGACGCAGTCGTCCCTGAATCCAAGCTCGTACTCGAAATTCGTTGAGAGTGAGAGAAGATTTGCCTCGTCGAAAACAAGATTCTGCAAGGAATTACGTCATTGATAGGAAATCAAAGGGGGGGGGGGGAATGAAGTCATCTGTAGACAATAACGAGCAACTCACGCATTTCCTGCTCAGTTTGTACGAGTGAACCGCTAGCCAGTGGTAGCAGAAGAGAGCTGACATGAGCTTGAGTTCAGAGATCAGAGATCAAAGATCAAACCTCCGAATGGTGCGATCAGTCCAACTACATCATCCCCCAATATCGATCTCAGTCCATGCAAAACAATCATACAAGAGGAGATGATAATGAGAGTGGAGACTGTCTCGGCGAATGAACGGCCTGCGAGAAGAACGATCATCCCTACAGTGTCTCTATTCCAATATCCAACTACCGTACTCCTGAGCCTACATTAACTTCCTACCGTACTCATCCAACAGAATCCTTCTCATGCTAGAGTATCCTTCCTCCTCCTACCGTACTTCTCAGTCAACAGTACCCTCCTACCGTACTCATCCTCATCCCACAGTATCTCACCGTACAGTGTCCTTCTTTCTCCTACCCTACATCATATCACAAACTGAGGTGACACGGTTACGCGTGACGCAAGCATTATCAGTCACGTGTCACAGTGACATGTAGTGTTGATGGATTGAATAGTAGCAATCTCCATTCTGCGCACTCTCTCACCACTTTGCCACAGAACGGAGCTAGTTACTATTCGATCGGGCTCAACTTCGTGTCTCTTTTCTCACCAGGGATCAGGGACGATGCACCGTACTCGGCCGAGTGAGAGACCATCTGAAATCGAAGATCGATAAGTGACTTGGTTGATTGCCAACTACAAACTACATGTATCCCCTCTCCCCTCCTTCCTCTACAGTATTCCTTCCACGCTACAAACTACATGCTACTGTAATCCACCTACTGTATCCCCTCTCCCCCTCCTTCCTCTACAGTATTCCTTCCACGCTACAAACTACATGCCACTGTATTCCAACATCTCATCGCAAGAGTACAATGTAGTATTGATGGTGTTCGTGGTTTGATTGCAAGGTAAGATAATGAGTGGTAGGTCAAGAGCGATGAGTCCCTAGCTTTCCCACTGACTCGAAAGAGGTTTCAGATGCGGATGGTTCAAGTGAGATGTTGATGATACCAAAGTTGACCCAGAAATGGAGAAGAGAAACTAGGTTGATAAATACACCAATAATCAACAATGATAAGTATTGATTTCTCCCCTTGCAAAGTATTGTACTGATAGGCCATGCCAGGCTTCTCTTCCTTTTTTTATTAACAATCGAGAGTAACAACGAGAAATTTGAGAAATCAAACGAATTCTCACAAGGGAGTGACCGGAACTCACATATCTCGATTCACTTCGTTTCTTCATGGTAGAAGGTACCCTCCAAGAGATTCACAAGACCGTTTTCAAAAGTTACAAAATCCTCATAGGAGCCGAGATATTCGACATTCAATTTGGGTGATGCTCTCTCCATTGATTTCACATTTGCATTTGCATGCAATACCATCTGCTTCTCTCCCCCTCATTCCATCTGCCTGGATGGCTGCGAGGTAGTGATCCAGTATTCCGAATCAGAAGGTTGTTGGTACGGATACCGGTTAGACTTTATTTTGTTTTGCACCTTTTTGGAGCATTTATCGATCGATTCTGATTGTTGTTGCATGTGTAGATATCGAATTCCGAACGTGTAACAGTTTTATTCAACAATTTATTCAACAGTTTTATTTTTATATGTTTTATTTTCGTGATACTCGATGACATAGCATTCGAAGCACCATTCTTGTCACACATGGGGCAAAGGATGACACTCAATGACAGACAGCCAACAGAAGAACATGCCTTGGTGTTAACACCACGAGGAAAACAATACTCGACGGGGGTTTTGAATCGGGCAGAGGGAGGGGAATCTAGGTAACCAGCAGCGTGCCATTCGTACATAATCATAGGCTTGAAGAGGGGCGCACGCATAATCTTGAAGGACAGGGAAATGAGCTTCAGAATGTTGTCCCTCTGGTAGACCATGAAAGTGGGGGCATGTTTAAAGGTATGGGACTGGATTCGTCTAACTAATCCCTTGAAGGGCCTGAAGAAATAAACATCAAGGGGCTGGCAAATGCCAGTGGCGCCAGCGGGTATCTGCCTAGTGTGCAGGGTATTGCCAGGGGGAAGAGAGGAATCGATCGCATTCTTGTCACGGAAGCTGGTCCGCGAATCGAGAAGGATGCAGAGGTCGTTGGAGGCGATCGAAGGAGTGAAGATGCACTGGAACACAAATCATTGGATTGATATCAGTAAGAAAATGGTGATAATAGGAAGGAAGACACAATTCTCACCTTCGCAATCCATTCCTTCATGTGGGTCTTCGTCACTATGTGCGAAGTTCCGGCCCAGACGACGAGATTGGAGGCGTTGAAGATTTTCTTCGTCCTCGGGAACTTCCCTCCAGGCTCTTGTAGCACAACCAAGAGGGAGTCGCCCATCGATCCATCTGCGAAGACTAGTGGCATCACTGTGTAGGAGTGGGTGAGCGAAGCTGCAGACTGCACGACACGAACCACGGCCTTCTGCCCGATTGGAGCGAGACTCCTGAACGACGGAAATCAGCAAAGAATTGTTCATGACGCTATCTATATCTGATTGTAGGTAAACGCTATTCGGGTAATCGTCTCTTCATTCCACACACCCTCTGGTCAATCTGACCGGTGAGAGTGCGTGAAATGAGGAGACTATTACCCGAATAGCACACTCTGATGACTTGGAGATCGATACCGTGTAGGGAGTAGCCTGATCGAAAATCACTTTACAAGAGTAATGATGGGAAGGATAATACAAAAATATATGAAAACGAATAAACATACCGTCTTCCATCGCTTCCTTGTAGATGTCGTCAGCGAGGCATTGCAGACCGATGATCCTTCCCGCTCGACGATTGGAATTCTCATCAGCATCCTTGGCGAACTGCTCCATCTTGCGAAGATCGTACTCCTTGCCGATGAAACCCTTGGTCGTATTGATCCAGTGTCGCAAGCTCCTCTTCGTCTCCGAACACGAGAGCATCGAGAGCTGCCTGTGATGGATGGAATCAGAACAGAAGAAACAATCTACGAAAGTGAGGCGAGGAAGGGGGAGGGGAACTGACCTGTTTGAGGAGGAAGGCGAAGGTGCTGGCTAACTTAGTCTCCTCCCGAGTGGCACCAGAGAGATCCGAGTCGAGACCGAGGTCATGGGCGAGAAGGGCGACGACACGAGAAGGAGATACCATGAGAGGTGTGAAGTTGCAACCGTTTCGGCCATCTTATAGGCAGCCTCCAGACACTTTACATATTGCTCTTTATGCTAATGTCCAAATGGACCAAAGATCACCATAGAAATGCACGTACAACAAGATAAATTCATACATTTACTTCAAATGAAGATAACCATGATTGTTGAATAAAACTGTTACACGTTCGGAATTCGATATCTACACATGCAACAACAATCAGAATCGATCGATAAATGCTCCAAAAGGGTGCAAAACAAAATAGAGTCTAACCGGGATCCGTACCAACAACCTGATTCGGAATACTGGATCACTACCTCGCAGCCATCCAAGCAGATGGAATGAGGGCGAGAGAAGCAGATGGTATTGCATGCAAATGCAAATGTGAAATCAATGGAGAGAGCATCACCCAAATTGAATGTCGAATATCTCGGCTCCTATGAGGATTTTGCAACTTTTGAAAACGGTCTTGTGAATCTCTTGGGGGGTACCTTCTACCATGAAGAAACGAAGTGAATCGAGATATGTGAGTTCCGGTCACTCCCTTGTCAGTTCCGATTTTAGCAGGGTACAACAGAAATTTGAATGAGAACAAGGGAGGGAAAATCAATCAACTTCCTAGCATGAGATGGAAGTGAAACATAAACCAAGCAGTTAACAGATAAATAGAGTGTAAGAATAAGATCCTGAAGAAGGGCAGATCAATTGGGAAATGACTACAGTAACTCTCGCTCATTACTGTACCTGCACATAAATGGTAGGGGTATACTGTAGCCAGAGTTGAGGGGGGGGGAGAGGGACGATCATCCAATACCGTACCCTCAGTGATCGATGGTGGCCTCGTTCGGCTCTGCCGCCACTTCGTAGTCCTGCAACGACAAACACCTGATTACTATAATCAATCAGTAACTGCTGATCAGTGAAGCAACTATGGTTGACAAACTGCTATGAAATATATCCTACCGTATTCGTTAGCGAGTTTCATAAACCACGTGATTTTCTTCACATTTGTGACATATGTTGTATCGATGCAGGTTTAGTAACCAGGACTGTCGATTTTGCGATCACCGTATTAGGGATGAAAAAACGGACTTCGACTAGGATTCATGCCGGCTTCACCGTACAATGCCGAGTTGAAGCCGTCGTCAAGTTGGCATGAAAAACCGTTTTGTAATCACTACACAGTACCCTGTCGATGTCGTGGTAGGTGGCGGCGTTCTTGCTGAGGAAGACCAGCAGATCGTGCATGTGCCTGAATTAATGGCGTGATCTACTTGAGCTACGGTACCGTAGCCACGATCGGAAACTGACTTGAAGATGAGCACGAGAGCCTGGTCTCCGAAGGCGCCCTGACCGAGGAGAGGACCGATTCTGGAACGAGTTCAGTTTAATATTATAATAATTATATATTATTAGGTAAGAGATCCAGTCGATTTCCCCCAAGAATACACCAAAATTAGCATTAGAAGCCATGCTGATTTTGGTTTTAGCAAGCCGTCCACATTGATTGGATTGCTACGTGCAAGGTCGACTTGAAGAGAACATTGTAAAAGTTACAGCATCTACACCAAACTATTTGCACATCAATAATTACAATAAATAAATAATTCATTAATTAGAATAAATACCTGACGAAGAGACGAACAAGATGGGGTAAGCCGTAGATCGAGGAAGGAGTGATCTGCAATATTTGGGCATCTAATTCCCGGTTTCACCCTAACAATCCTTCTCATCACAACATACATAATTCACAGCACCTTGAGATATGTTGCTTTTGCACTAGGGAGAACTGTGTTTTTTATTTCTATATGCGATACCCCCCCCCCCCCCCCCCCATCTCTAGCTTTTCCAATTATCACCAGGAAGAGAAAGAAAAACACTAGGAAGCATTATGTTCCGCGTCTATATCATAGTGCGTATAATCAATGACTACAAACAATAGTGATATTTCAAGAAGGTCCAAGACTATTATCCCCAAGGAAGAAATGTGTTTCAGCAATACAATTGTATCGTCCTCCCTAGATAGGGTGGGGCCATTCGACCCTAGGTAGCGACGTCACAACCTACCCCCCTTCCCCTTCGCCTATTGCGGGCGAGGAGGAGGAGGTTCGACGTCGCCAGCTGGGGGGTCGAATAGCCAGCCCTGCGCCCTCACCGTGAGATCCTCCAACTCGGGCGTCTTCTTCTTGTCCACCTTGACGCCGGGGGCACCGGCGGCGGGATTCTGGCAGAACTCCCTGTACTGCGCACGCTCGCTAGAGTAGAGCAGCTGACTGCTGCAAGGGATGTCCGTGGTTGTTGCGATTTCCAAACACTGGTGAGCTTGAAAAGGTCTAGGTTTCGCGAGTTGCGGGGTCCGGACTTTTGGAAGGCCATTTATGGGGTGTCCGGAGGGCTAAGCCCGTTCTAGCCGACCGATTTTTGAGGGGGTCCGGCTCTTATTTTTCGAAAAATTTGTATGGGTCCGGACCATTCACCCTTTTAAGCTCACCAATGCTTTCAAAGCATCCATTACCTATTTATTACGTCATGGCATACTTCACAACGACAAAAGGTGAAAAACAGAGATAACCCGATACTTGTGAATTAGAATATGGGCAACGCGCCACTGCAACTGCCCCTAGCAGTACAGTTTCTATGTCAGGCTATGCTCAAAATTAGGAGAAACGCTATTTTACAAAGATAATATTATTAATTCAATAAATTATCAAAATTCTGACCCGAGGAGAACGTTGAAGTAGTCGAGGACGCCCTTACTGCTCCGCACCATGTCGTGCTTGTGCATCACCTCATCCTCTGCAATTGTATTTAATTTTTAAAAAGTAAGACATGAAAGGCACTGTCTTTTAAAGATAATTTGAACAGCAGATGGAGCTCGTTCTGTATCCCGATCTTTGCTCAAGGACACATGGAGTTGAGGCTCATTGAGTCTCCGTGAGCACTGTATTTGTTCCGACAGGGGGGAACTGGCTTCTCTAATCTAAACATCTATATAAAACGTTTGTCTGTGTGTCTGTCCGGTATGGACGTCCTGGCAACACACAATCTAAGCTTATGTGAGCATAGATCAAATACGTAGGTCATCTTGGGTGCCAAAAAGTGGGCATGTTGTGTTAGGTATGACCAGGTATTTGATCTATGTATGTGAGGCGCGAAGCGCCGAACTCAGCCAAAGTTGTTCCCCCGAAATTTTCACCCGACTCATTGGTGAGCTTGCATAGGTCTAGGTTTCGATTTCGGGGGAGCCCGGACGTTTGGAAGGCGAGATTTGCGGCTAGCCCGGGCTAAGGAAGGGCTAACCGACGGATTTCGGGGCAGCCCGACCCTCTATTTCTCGAAAATTTCGGGGCAGCCCGGATCATTCACCCTTTTGAGCTCACCAGTGACCCGACTTTTCACCGTGAAACCCGCTGGTCAATCACTACTCCTCACTCTGCTTTCCTCCTCCATTGCCGTAGTCGACGAGCATCTGATCGTTGCCCGCCATGTTGTGGTCGCCGGCCAGATCATCCGCGTACTCAAAATATAAATATTAATTACAAATATACCTATGCATCGTGATAACCTATCTAATTAAAGACGATGAAGTAGTTTCGATCGTTCCTAACCATAAAACGTCTTTTGATCAGGCTCGACTTGAAAATCCTCCATTTCTAGACTTGAAACAGGAAAGAGCCAGGAGACAGCACTCACCGCCTTGATGATCATATCCACCGTATACTGGGCGGGCAATTTGGCCAGTTTGGACTGTCGCTTGATGAGGTCGTTGTCGTCGAGCATCAGCGCCTTCAACTTCTCGGGGATCACGATGGTGACCAATTCCTCAAATTATAAATACTGTTATATTTATTTAATAAATTTACCGAATAGGTTATCATTTCTTCTCGAGCACAAACCTGTTGTTATCAACACACAGTTCAAAAATAGACTAGGACCTTGTCGCTTCAACAAAATACTTCGTTCAACGCGATCTAGTCAGTATCAGAGCAAAATTAGATTAACTATTATGAGAAACCTATCAAAATCATGCTTACATCCATGGTGGCCATGGTTCTGATGTCACTGGCCTGACTGCTGACGGCCGATCCCGAGCGATCCGTCTTCTGCTTCTTTGCAGACGTCTCAAATCATTGATTAATTAAGAAATTAATAATTGCAATAGTTGGGTAAGCGGCGATAACCATCCCTGTTCGGTTTCTTTCATTGCAATAGAAGAATTAGTGGATCTCTATACACCAAACGGCACAAGTGTCAATAATTGCAATTGAAATCAATAAGAGACTAAAAAACTAACGGCAGAAGCTAGACTCTCGGCGGACTTCTTCTTTGCCGTCTTTCCCTTGCTCTCGTCGAGAAGTTTCTAAAAAAATAATTAAATAATAATTTAGTAAATATAATGGCAGAATATTCCAAAAATACATTGAGAGAAACACAGAAATGGTAAGTTGAATGGAAATGGAATATGCTCACGATACACTCACCTTGTGCTCTGCTTCGATCTCGTGTGTGTGCTTGAATAGCATGTTGTCTACGTCTGTCGGCTCGACCCAGATATCATAGCGAATGTTCCAGCCCTGAAAGAACAATTAATTATCCAAGAAAACAACAATCTTCAAAAACGGGCGGGGAAAAGCAGAGATAACAATCGACGTATGATTAGAGGGGGTATGGACCTCCGTTATCACTGAGACAGCGCAGGGGGCGGAGTAACACTTCGAAAGTTGTCTTTATCTTAGACATTAGCACAACAAACGCTTACTATTGTTTTCATATCCAAATTCTCATGCTAAACCATCCCATTTACACTTCTCAAGGGCCATTCGTATAAGAAACTCGGAAAAACGAAGTAGTTTGCCAAAGGGTGTTCGAACGGGTTTCATTTTTGTGATTTGCATGAAACTCTGCACGAAACTCGTCGGGAAACTCTCTTTTGATGGTAACCGCAACGATCATAAATCCAAAAGCAAGCCCAAACTCGTCCGTAAACCTTTCAGTGGTCGTCTGACGAGTTTCATGCAAGCACTTGGTAGAGTTTCATGAAAGTCATTGGGAAACTCTTCCGTCTTTTTCGGAGAATCGCAAGGTTCGATCAGCCAGGCCAACCTTGTAGTGAATCTCGTAGCGGTTTCTGCCCTCGTCGTCCTTCGCCACCGCTTGGATCTTGGCAGGATAGCCAAACTTGGCGTCCGGCGTACTCTTGCACATGACGATCTCGTTCAGCTCATACGTGGTGGTCATGATCACTCTGAATACGAGGAAGCGTGTGAACAGCCGATAGAACAAAACAACACCGAGAATAATAAATAATTAGTAAAAGGAAAATTATGAAATTTTCAAATTTGTTGATTGTGTACAATCGCGACGTTTCCCAAAAATAAATACTCTTTTCCGGTTCTCGAATTGAATTTCCCTCAGTTTGTTGAACAATCAAGGGTAGTCGATAGTGTTTCCCGATTTGCTAAGTGACTTTTATACTGTTGTTATCCTTGAATGGCGATTGCATGTCTGTAGGACAAAATTCCGTATCCCCGGCATCTACATGGGCTCCTCTACCGAGGGGGGAATAGGGGGTTGGCGGGTTGGGGTTGATGAGGGGGGAGGGGAATTGGAATCAGGAGCACGACAGGAGGGATACTGTTTGGGCTGGGGATACTGTATGGAGCGGGGTACGATTGAGGCAAAATCGATCTTTCGGTCCAGAACACGGCGGCTCCCTCGAATCAAAATGCGAGTGAGCACGCGAGATAACAGACGGAAAAGCAATCGATCGATAAATGGGGGAATACGATAGATGGAGAGGTCAGGGTATATGGAAAGGTCTGGGGATACGGCAGGCGAAGAAGGAGGATCGATCAGAAAACAGATACTGTAGTCGGTCATCGCTTTGGGATCCTGCAATGCTCAAAGATCAGACTGACAGAGATAAGAAGGTAAACAGGAGCAATAGCATAGCAATTTGATATTAGCAACCAATCTCACAGCATTATTGAAGATTAATGTAGTCGTGCCATCGATACGGTAGCCCTCGGAGGCTCGAATGACCAGAACACCTGCAAAGATCAAGATCGGAGGAGAGGTCAAAACATGGAACAATCGTATCAAGGACCCCCCCCCCCCCCGCTTCCTAAATCTGAATGACCTTAGTTGTGAGACCATCGCGAAATGATTATCTTGAAATGAGAAGACCGAACCTAATCTGATGCTCCATCGTGATAAGTTGACCTTCGAAAGCGAGCTCTATCGCGAAAAACGAGGGCTCGTTGGGATTCGCAATCGAGCCCTCTTTCTGCCGTTAGTCCATTGTCATCTCAATTCGAGCGCTCGAGTTGTCGCTCGAGTGAGATTCAGAGGAGAAAGGCTTGTCTCATTGCTCGGTGTGGCGTGAAAGGAAATGCGGGCTTCCGAAATAATTCGATTATCATGCGGCGAGTCCTATTTCTTCCCCTCATCGACCGACTGATGAGCGCTCGTTTGCTTTCGAAGATTTAGTGATAAGCGCCCAGAAAACGACGCTGATTCTTTCTAATTATTGGTTGTGAAGAAGGTGCGAATAAGAGAGATCTGGGCAGCTGCAACTATCAGAGTGTGAGGAAACATCGTCGAGATCTTTCATCTCGTGATCGCTCTTATTTCAGCTGTCAATCGGGCAAAACAATCAGAGTTATTCGTTCTCAACGACACAGTCGTTACTTTTTTCCCGAGATTTTCCAAAACGTTTCCCTCAGCTATGAATTTCCTCAATGGTTCATCTCTACGCTACAACTTGCATTGGGATCGCGACGGAGTCTTGGATGCGATTTCCAGGTGCTATTTACTCCAAAATCGAGAGTTATCCGCGTTATTCTTTCTCAGATTTGAGCTCATTGTTCCCCTTATCTCCATGGTCTCCTTTCACCCTATCATTTTCTACATTCTCTTGAATGACAGTTCAACGCTCAGCAAAGATATCAGGCTTGGCTACATCGTGAATCAAGTGCGCTCTAAATAGTTCTTTTCAGAGAATCTCTCCCTTCTTTTATGATAGTACTCCTATGTAATGAGTGCTACTACTCCTTTCTACTCCGACCCCACTTTCTGCTTCCATACAACGCAGTTTACTGTGACGGGCCGATAGCGCGATTGGGCATCCCGAAACAAGGCATAATGGTTTGGATAGGACTATTGATGTCAAATCGCGACTCGACTTTTTAAATTTTTCTTTTAAACTTTTTAAAAAATTCGATTCTTGTGAACATGACTGGCGAGAAAGCACGGGAATAGAAGAAAGTTGTTTCCGATTTGGCATCACTAGTTTGGAAAACTCTACTTTTCCATTTTTCGCTCTCCAGTTCTTTTTCGTCTTCTTCCTAATATGCTGCGATCCACCCTTCCAATTTCTTCAACTTCGAATGCATCAGAAACTGATCTCAAGCAAATCTCCATTCAAACTGAGCGATAGGTTTGAAAGGGATCATCATTACACCAGTTCCAGTTATTCACAACGCAAATCTTCATAATTTCATTCGAATGCATTATTTTATTCATGAATGTGGTTGGATGGACTTACTTCTCAAGAGATGCAGACATCATTGGAGAAATGGCAGATGTCAGATTGAATGAGTGGTTTGATTGGAAAACGGGAAGAACTCTCTTCTATTCTATTCTATCCAATGCAATCTCCAAATCGGAACGGACTCCCAATTCGCGTGATATATCGTGGGCCAGAGAAACAAGAAAGTACACGAATGGAAGAACTCTCCTCAATTCTCTCTAGTTTCTCTGATCCACGAGATAGCACGCGAATTGGAGAGTCCGTTCCGATTTGGAAATTGAATAGGATTGTATTAGATAAAACTTGGGAAGATAACACTTGTGACTAGTTACGAAAGAGGATTTGGCGATTCGTTAGTGGCAAAAAGTGTGGTCACTATCCCCTTTCGTTACTTGTTTCGAGTGTTATATTCAAAAGTTTAAATGAGACTGAATGGGTTTGACGCATACTTTCAGCATCCCGAGATCTCTTGGCTCAAAGGGAGAGGAGGCACACTCATCTTCTTTGGACTCCCGGGCGATCCGGGGCATCTGAGATCAGGTTAAGATGCAAAAATTATCTTCTTTTTGAATCAGTATTAGTTATGGCGAGTCGGGAGTCGCCACTTCAGGTGTTCAATAGTTTCTCTGAACTGCGAGATACACAGTATCAAGGCCTATGCATTTCGCAGAGCTTTTGCAAGAGAAAAGAGGGCAGGGGGAATCGAAGCCAGCCGGCTTGGCTGATTCCCGTCTTACAGACGATTCGTTATCGATAACGAATTGATTTGAGTTGTTTTCGTCATCAATGTCTGTTCAGAACTATACATTTTCGCCGCATGCATGGTCATTATTGTTCCATGCATTGTATTTGTCGTTTCACATACATCAAAGACAATGAGGAGCATCAAAGTTTGTCTCTAGATCGATTTTTCCTCGACTTTTTCCCATTCACTCAATAAACTAACATGAGCTTCAGGGAACTGCAAAGACCTCAACAGCCCAGAAATGAGTTGTTCGAATCATTTTCATGCAGGTTTCTTGGTATTCTATGAGATAATGGATCAGAATAAAATGTTCAGCTGATTGGCATTCTCCTTTTCTATTGTCTTCCACTCACTTTTGTCTTCACTTCGATGGCGATCGATCTGAGTGCTCTTCCTCCAACACTGCTCGCCATGTTCAGATACATACCACCGGTGAGATCAGCCTAGTGAAGATAAATGGGAACCAGACTTTCTCATTCGCGAGATCGTTTTTCTGACGGACGAAAGTGTATTGTGGAGAGTTGGTTCACATTTGAAACCACTAGATCAGCCCGTTTCGGGAGTTCATACGCCCCTTGCAGCCTCTCCTCGCACTCGAATCGTGGCAACTCTCTATCATTTTCCTATTCATGAATCCGATTCATCGAAAGGTTTGAAAAGGCAGAAGCACAACTAAGATAATACTTTCAGAAATTATGGCGGCTAGTTACTCGAACTCCTGTGGTGGAAGCTCAAAGTGTTGTGGAAGTGCGAAGCGCACAGAAAAAGTCAATTGCACGACCTTTATGACACCACCATAACTGATCACTTGATTGGCGTAATTATATGTGAGCTGAGAGCAGCTTGAGTCTGAAATTACGTATGTTTCAATTTAAAAAAAAAAGTATTTATCGTACACCCATTCCACTTTAAAGGAATGTGTTCCATAGTGTTCCATAGTGGAACATTTTTTTCCACTTTTTTCCATTTCGAATTACACAGTGAAAGAAGATGTAATCACGGCTGTATTTGTGTGCATTGTTCCTTTTTCGTAAGTTTCAATTGCTTTCAGAAAAAGAACGGAACAAAAATAAAAAATTTAAAAGTTTCTAATCGATTTCCAGTCAAGGCCAAAATAAGGGATGAATTTGGGTGCGCCTCTGAGTGTGGTTACCGTAATTGTGGTGCAGCGTATTTTTTATTTTGCCATGGCGCTTCGTTTCGAAAATGTCGCGCTATTTTAATTGTCTATTTATTGTAAGAAAATAAACCGTTTCACTTGTTATTACGAACGGTCCAATCTACTGTGTTTAGCAATCATTAATAAGGGATTCTAGGCTTCAGTGTTTGTATTTAATCAGTGCATTTTGCGTCCAGGATCACATAGGAGAAAGATCGGGAATATTGGAAAACTAAATAAATAATTAGTGAATATTTTATTCCGCTCATCATATCTACTGTATGCTAACCAGTCCATGACTCTAACTGAGTTTTTGAAACTTACAATAACTAACGTTTTAGTGTCTAATTTCGTTTATTCAACCGTGTAAGTTGAAGTAGTAAGTGGCGACAACCTATCATTCCGCTCTTTTCGCTCCCAAATGGGCCGACCTCGTTCGTTTCGCGCGTTGCGACTACGTGCATGACTCTTGAATCGCATTGGGGCTAGTTCCACGATTGATAAACCGTTTGATTGACTCATTTGAGCGCACTCTCGGCAGTTTTCCATTCTTTTCACTCCTACCTGGCTCGTTATCGCTGTTCTCCCCGATTCCTGACATGTTCCGCTCGTTACTCGCTTTAAACTGTATTTCTTTCAGCTTCGACTGCCCAATCCGAGCATTTAAAATGCGAGCTGATCACGGAACAAGAGGTGAGCCGCGTGAGAAGGTGGTATGCATTATCTTCGAGAAATGGAAATGTAGTGTGGTTCTCTCACTATGTGCGAAGGCGCGTGAGATTTTCGTGCAGGAAGGAAATGTCCAAGTCATCGATTCACCAGTCACAGTCAGTATTTTTCTTCTTTTCAATATTATTTGGGAAGATTTGAATACGATGTTTTGATCAGATTGCACAAATTACTAGTTCACATGAGGGCCATTGGATGACGCAAGTGTCAAAATCACGGGATGATCGTTATCCGTTTACTTTGCAACTTATTATTATAACAGCATTCTTGATGTTGCAGATCTGCGGTGACATCCATGGTCAATATTCGATTTGATTCCTCGGAGATTTCTAGTAATTTGTGCAATCTGATCAAAACATCGTATTCAAATCTTCCCAAATAAAATTGAAAAGAAAAAAAATACTGACTGTGACTGGTGAATCGATGACTTGGACATTTCCTTCCTGCACGAAAATCTCACGCACCTTCGCACATAGTGATTTCACCTGAGAGAATCACACTACATTTCCATTTCTCGAAGATAATGCAAACCACCTTCTCACGCGGCTCACCTCTTGTTCCGTGATCTGCTCGCATTTTAAAAGCTCGGATTAGGCAGTCGAAGCTGAAAGAAATACAGTTTAAAGCGAGTAACGAGCGGAACATGTCAGGAATCGGGGAGAACAGCGATAACGAGCCAGGTAGGAGTGAAAAGAATGGAAAACTGCCGAGAGTGCGCTCAAATGAGTCAATGAAACGGTTTATCAATCGTGGAACTAGCCCCAATGCGATTCAAGAGTCATGCACGTAGTCGCAACGCGCGAAACGAACGAGGTCGGCCCATTTGGGAGCGAAAAGAGCGGAATGATAGGTTGTCGCCACTTACTACTTCAACTTACACGGTTGAATAAACGAAATTAGACACTAAAACGTTAGTTAAATAGACAATTAAAATAGCGCGACATTTTCAAAACGAAGCGCCATGGCAAAATAAAAAAATACGCTGCACCACAATTACGGTAACCGCACTCAGAGGCGCACCCAAATTCATCCCTTATTTTGGCCTTGACTGGAAATCGACTAGAAACTTTTAAATTTATTATTTTTGCTCCGTTCTTTTTCTGAAAACAATTGAAACTTACGAAAAAGGAACAATGCACACAAATACAGCCGTGATTACATCTTCTTTCACGGTGTAATTCGAAATGGAAAAAGAGTGGAAAAAAAGTGAAAAAAAAAGTTCCACTATGGAACACTATGGAACACATTCCTTTAAAGTGGAATGGGTGTACGATAATTATTGGCATAAATCACATTGTTTTGCTCTGACGCATGTTTGACTATTTCTAATACCATGAAAGGGTAATTATTCTAAATTTGGCGGATGTGAATTCGTCATTCTCGAGTGTTAATGATGGCTACTCGGCACCCGATTCTCCTCAATTCGCGGACTATCTCATTTTTCTCCGGTAAGAGAGCATGCGAATTGTGGAGAGTCACGCTTCGGAATCTCTACCGAATACTCACATGCATGGTCACACTTTGTCCGAGAACGTATCGCTTGTAGTCTTCGGTGAAGTAAATAACGATGATTGGATTGATTAGCGGGAACAGAGCGAACAACAGAACGAGGAACTGAAAAGGCATGGATATTCAATCATCCCAAATTGCCGACTAACTTCTGGAAGTGCGACAAAATCCACATCAGTGAACATTCCAGTGATGTTGATGAATGAAGGAGTGAAGAAGAAACAGACGGGGTTGAGCGTCTTAAAATATTTGAAATTTGTTAGAATGAATTGTTTTAGCTACTTGAGCAATTAGCATGAACAGCGCTCTGCTGTGAATGTCCTTCAACTTATCGCTCATCGCCCGCATTTTTACGGTTTTGTGAATCTGCCAACCGCAGTACGCCTGAGAATCATTTTTTTCCGACTTTTTATTTTAATTCGGGACCGGACTCTATTCAATTCGCTCGCTTTCTGGTTGAAAGAGCACGCGATTTGAGGGAAGTACTGCCCAAGTTTCCACTTCATCAATGCATACCATGATAATCAGTTGAATCTGCATGAGCACAGTGGAAATGATAGTTCCGATCGCGCTTCGCAAGCTCTTGTCAGGATCCTGCAAATAATTGCTTAAAATACACGCCCTAAACATGGCTTACGTTCAAATCCACAGTCAACATGTAGCCCCGCTCGAAATCCGCGCCGAATTTATCCCCGAGAATTCGCTGCACCGTCGATCGAACTTCCTGAGAACGTTGATCGATTTCCCAAATTTGACCTTATCTATGGTACCTCAGATTCTTGAAACACCACGTAATTACAGTTGTAGAGCCACAGCGAAAGAACAACCTGAATGAAATAGTGGAACTGTGTCAGAAAGGATTTTTTTAAGGGAAAACTAACAAGGAAGATGATTGAGGTGATCAAAAAGCGCCTGGGCTGCTCGAACATTGACACAATGAGCGGACTGTAACGGGTGATTTGTGCTGGGTATAGGTTGCGCAGTAGTGCAGCTGGATCGAACATTTCCATTTTTAAATATTTAAGCCTATGTGGCCTAGACCAAATTGCACACTTTTCAAATCGGGAAAATGACAAATCTGAAGACGTGGATCGTTTTTCGATGCCATCCTGGTCCTGTGTGTCCATTTCGATCTTATGAAAACCATTTAAAAATATTTTTAATATGTTGCTTTCAGTTTCTCTATCAGCTCGATGTTCGAATCGTTGTAGTCGATGTGCACACTGAGATACGAAGGTGATCTTTGATCTCTTCCATCCATTCCCGTCTCATTTTCAGATACAATATGATACTAATGGAGAGATCAGCTAATCGATCCATCATCACTATCGTACAGGAAGAAGAAGCTGACCTGCACAATAAGCCGTAGCGATAAATGAAGCTACTCGTTATGCAAAGCAATACTGCGATGAAGAACACAAACCAGATTTGATAGGACACCTGGAGATCTGTCCGTTCATTCATATCACCACGCCTGTTACACGGCGTTTTGCATGGGGGTGAGCGAGAGAGGAGAGAGCGGTCAGGGGAATGGCGAGAGAGCATGCAAATGCGAGAGCGTGCACAATGGTCCCACCACGGAAGCTCACTTGGCGTTTTACCAGTAGAACGCCGTGTGATAGTGATGGCAAAATCGGAACCCGACTCATTTACCATGCACGGTTCTCTGACCAGCGAGAGAGCCGAGATAATTGAGGAAAGTCTGTTCCGCTTTGCCATCACTAATTCCTGACCTGTACTAGAGTAAAATATTCGTTCCACGGTGCAACGGAGAAAAAGGCGAGCACGCCCGGACTTGTGTACCAAAACTGTGAAATATCCCTTCAATTCTGACTGAAATAAAACAGCAAACTGACCGGCTGTGCTGTCGTGAATGATGTCGAGTATAATATGTCAACTAAGACAAAAGTGAAGGTGAAGTATCTTAAATCGCAGGATTGCTATCCCCATTCGAAACGTTACGCTTCTTAGAAGAGATATATTATCCACTCAAATCGTCTATGTCAAACATTAATTTATTCATGCAAACACACATACCTGTAAAAGCCCACTCGCTCCCTTCTCTTATGAACAATGATTACGAGAATACCGTTGAATAGGAAGGAAAGAGCCAGAGTAATGAAACAGAAGTATACATAACCAACTTCGAAGCTCATAGTCTAAGAAGGGAAAAAATTATAATTTAGAATCTTTTGACAGACTTCGAATGCCAACCATAGAAACAGAAATACACGATAGAGTATAAGCGGCTCAGAAATTGAGAATAACTAGAAGTGTTTACAACACTGACCACCTTCTGATGATTGGAACTCGAAACGAAACAGTCACACATTTCAAGTTTACCATTAGCGGCACATGTAAGGACAAAACAATTTTTCTCGGTAAAGTGTTGGCTGAAACAAAGAGAACTTTGAATTACTGAACACTGATACAGCTTGTCTCTAAGAGAGTCCGAGAGGCGCAAGTCAACAGTTCTATTTCTTTCTATTTTCAATTTATTGATGGTAATTTTTTAATGATACTTTATAGTTGCACCAGTTTATGACATAACATATCGTACAACAAAGACGCTAAATATGGATAAATTTAACCGAGAAGAAACAAACAAGAACACGTCGAAGGAATACTCGTAATCTGTCAATGAGCAATCATAAATAACAATAAATCATCTTCTAAGTCGATCGTTCTTTCTCGATTGCAAGCGCAACAGGAAATCCTCGATGATCTCACGGTAGGTGGGCTCGAGCATTCTGAACGTATGTAATCATGTTAATATTGTTTTTTTCCCGCTGTTTTTAGAAGGTAAAAAAGAGGAGCGAGAAGGGGTAGGAGAAAGAGAGTTCACTGAATTTGTCAAATGAAGGTAGTAGAGGTCTTAGACATTGACCGAAATAGGAAAGAGAGAAACTGACTTCAGACCCTCGGTCGTCATATGCGCCGCATTATCACCGTAGTAGGAGTGTTTGCTGTCTCGGTCGAAGCTGCGAAGTTTGATATTTTCACACATTTCCATCTCGTTTATCAAGTTTTCCTTGCCCTCTTATGAGGCCGTGCAAACGTTTCTTCGGCACAAGTTAGCTCAAACGTGGACCAATTCTCAATTCAGGATAGTTGGGGACTACTCCAGCTCGTATTCTCGACTCTATTCCTATTTCCATTCCCTCGCTAAAGGATGCGGCCATAATGCAGGTTGAGCTCCCTGACAAAAGTCTATATATCTCGCATGGCGTTCTACATGGGGGGAGCGAGAGAAGAGAGCGGTCAGAGGAATAGCGAGATAGCACGCGAAAATGAGAGAGCACGAGTGAGGTCTCAACGGGAAATAGTCTTGGCGCGTTGCCAGCAAAACGTGTCTCTATCTCACACTCACAAGTAGCATTCCTCGCCGGGACACAGCTGCGCCTCCACGTTATTCACGATCACATTCTCCTTCTTGATGGTGGCCATTCGCGCGATTTCGTTGGCGAACTCGACCTCGTAGGCCTGAAATTAAGCAAATATTTTTAATTCGACTAGCCGATTTGGAACACTCGATAGCTAAACAGCTTGCTGAATCGATTCGCAAAGCTGTGGGATGGCAAAAAGTAATTACTAGTGTTCATTTCACAAGTTCCGTATCTACAACGAAGGGAGTTTCGAGGGAATGCCACATCTTCTGTCAATCTAACGTTGAGGAATCAGCTCTGAACGTTAGCCTACCTCTGTAATTTTGTGACAACAGTAGCTTGTAATGAAGCGAGTATCTATTGAAATCCATGAGATCCTACCTTTCTCGTCATTTTCAGGTCGTCAAAGTCGTTCTTTCCCTGCTGCAGACGCTTCTGGATCATGTATGCGACACCGTCTTTGAAGGAAGGTTTGATGTACTGCTGATCGACGATGACCGTGCCCGAATTGGAGCTGAGAGGATTAATCACTTCGAAACGTATTTATTTATTTATTTATTGATACACCCCAACGAGTGTGAATGCATGTGAAAAGAAAATACAGTCAAGAAAGGCTGACTTCGTCGAAATTTTTCTCTTTATTCCGACAGAAGCCATTGCTGTTCCTCGACAAACCTCCATACATCAACCGCCTCATGGATATGCCTTTGTTCATGCTTTTCCCTACTCACTCCTTTATTCATTCTAGCAATATCTGTCGTTCCCAAAGAATAAACACCTTTTTAAACGTAAAAAAAGATCGCATTTATCTTTGTCATGCGATTGTGGGCAGTAGATGATGGTAACCATCAACCACCCTGGTTAGTTTACCTCAGAATATCAACTGCCGCTTGGATATGCTTGGTGATCGGATCCTCTTCTACTTTCCCATCAATGGGAGTCATTAGTGTCTTGAAACTGTCTCTGGAAGCTTGCTGTTATTGTTTTTTTTCTTTCAGTACGCTTCTCCTCGGTTATCCGTCAAATTTTCCGGCTCCTGCATCAGTTTGTCAACACTTCGGAAAAATCAATATTTCAGAACGGGGGATTCATTTCTGTTTTTTTTTTGTCTGCTTTTTCTTCCACTCAACCCTCACTTCTCAATCAGGAACGTAATATCCGGCTGGAACTTCTCGACGACGATTTTCTCCTTCTCAGCGAAAACCGTCGACTCGGGGTCGCGAGTGAGGAAGACACGGGCTGAAATTGTTTTCTTAACTGGCTAATATGCTTTATCACAGGATTTTCGATATAATTGAGATTCTGACAGCAGGGTCCGTTCAAACCATCATTACAGGGAAGAGATGGCACACACGTTTTGACACGTCTTTTCGCTGGCAACGCGCCGAAACAATTCCCATCGATAGTGCTCTCTCACTTTCGCGTGCTCTCTCGCCGTTCCCCTGATCGCACTCTCGCTCACCCAATGTAGAACGCAGTGTGTTTTGAATCATGAATTGAGGAAGTAAACAGACTCACAGCTCCTCGTGAACATCCTCATCTGCGCGTAGCGACCGGCAAATAGCCGATGCAGGACAGGGAAGGCGCGGTAGCCATACGAATTGCCCATCACGAGCACCTTGGCCGTGCCATTGCCCGTCTGAAGACAATAGATAGAGCTAAAAGAGAGTTCTGTACGACCACAATCATGCGACTTTTGCATCAATAGTCGACTACGCTAAAGTTCAGAAACTGTTGTGAGAAAGAAGCGTGCAGAAAGAGGAGACGAAGCGAAAACTGACCGAAAAGCAGCGCAATGATCCCTCCTCCGTGAAGCGAGTCCATCTGAAGTTGATAAATTGCATCGACTCTAGCATCTTTCATCTTCCGATCAAATTGCGAAGCGGCCTCACCTTTCCGCCTCGAAGTCCCTCACGCATCCATCTGGATTCCGGAAGTAGACGACCTTCGATTGCGCTTGGTTCCATTGGATCGCTTCTTGGCGATTGAACTCCACTGTAATGCTCCATTCAATACCTACGTCGGATTTTTTTCAATCCTTCCTAGGCGGAGTAAATCGCTTTCTAATAGTTCAAGTGTAATTATTTTATTGGATCCGTCGTTTGTCTGCATTTTAAGAGAACAATGTCTGATGAGAACAATGACGTATTCAACTGCAATGGATGTTTGGGGGCTGCTTTCTACCATGACAGAATGAAGGGAATCGGATTATGCGAGTTCCGGTCACTCCCTTGTAAGTATTGAATGAAAATTGACCTTTCATCTTCGTCGTTGTCGTCATTGATGTTGATGTCGTGCCGTTGGTTACTGTCAATGGCAGCAGAGTGGTGAATCCCGTCGTTGGAATTGGCGGAACGGTTATCACAGCTTCTAGAATAAATGATTAGTGGTTTATTGTATTTCTTCAGTCCTGCTTGGGCGGAGTATAATAGACCTTTCACATGGACCTTTAGTTCAGCAGCACATTTACAATCACAGATGACGGAATTTTCATTAAAAACATCTTATGCCAACACGGATCTTCTGTTAGAGTTAAGGAAAAAGGCCGATTTTTCCACTAGAAATTACGGTGTTTCCGATTTAGATAAACATTGGTTCATGTGTACCATTGGGGGTAAAGGAGGAAGTTTTGAAAAAAAACTGACCTTTTATCTTCGTCGTTGTCGTCATCGATGTTGATGTCGTGCCGTTGGTTACTGTTGATGGCGCCAGAGTGGTCAATCCTATGGTTGGAATTGGCGGCACGGTCATCTCAGCTTCTGAGATATTATTAGTGATTTTACTCTCGCAGCAACGTGGGCTATTTATTTCCTTACTATTTACCTTCGAAAGCATCACATTAAAACAGAGGAAGACGTCGCTGGTTGCAAATCTCATAAAGTTCATAAAGTAAAGATCTGCATACTTGCTCCTGGCCTTTCGTCACACATTTTATTACTCTTTTTGTTTCAATCACAAGCCCCCTTAATCCTCCAATCACAACTATGCCTCCTGTGATGATAAATCAATTTAATTCAAAGCCACTCACTCATCGTGGTGGTCTCTTCTGTAGGCTCCGGATGCGCGATCTCCGACAGTCGCCGCATGCCACCCATCATCAGAGCGACCAGGATCATCCCGTAGATTAAGCCAACGAAGACGAAGGAGATTGTCTGTAATATTTGATTGTTGATCTTTGATCTCTCAGCTCTTTGATTGTTTTCATGAACCCATTTTGAGCGGTTGTAATCCGTCATAGACCGGCCAGTGTTGCAATGGTACAGTATTGAGAATAAGTCTACGTCCGAAATTTCAAAGTTCTGTAACTTTTGAACCAGATGAGATTTCTTTTTCATATTTTGGCAGGTGGTACTGTACGTACTCTAGCATATGCTCACCAGGCTGGACCATGGTACGATTTCGTAATGTTGCATAATGATGACGCAAACATGACATGGTTTTTCATGGTAGATTATTTGCTCGATAAATTTTTCCTCAGCCTTCCTACTCGGTGTGATAATAGAAGGCCTCAATACCTTTTCGATGAAAATATGTACTCATGGGAGGATGACGTACAGTGGCTTTAGAATGTTTCAAACTAGGGTCCCAAAAAAATGGATTTTCGTTCATAGACATGCTAGAGACTCGTTCAAAAGCTCGAAATGATCCTTACCACAATTCCTGATGATCCCCAAAATTTGATAACCCTAGCTCTTAATTTGACCTCAGGGCTCGAATTTTTCACTATTTAACTTGATTTTTTTTTTCCAAGGCCGATATTTGTTCAAAGGTCTTTCCTGGACAGGTTAGTTGAAAATCCATGGAATATACGATTCCCAACTTTTTAGAGCATTTTGATAACTTTCCCGTCCGCGGCAACCGAAAATCCGAGTTCCATCGATTTTCAACCCAAAAAATGACCATGATACCCCTCATTAGTCGAAAAAAATTCTCTCTCAGAACTTCCTGACTAAATTGTTTCTGGTATATATTTGTGTGCTGAATCCGAATTTTGATATGAGAGCACATGATATCATTAATGAAAAAGTTAAAATTCAACAACTTTCAAAGTCGGTTATTTTTTCGACCTAATGACCTCGGATTTTCGCTTGCCGCGGACGGGAAAGTTATCAAAATGCTCTAAAAAGTTGGGAATCGTATATTCCATGGATTTTCAACTAACCTGTTCAGGAAAGACCTTTGAACAAATATCGGCCTTGGAACTGTGAACATCCAAAATAGGGAGAAAAAATCAAATGAAAAAGTGAAAAATTCGTGCCCTGAGGTCAAATTGAGAGCTAGGGTTATCAAATTTTGGGGATCATCAGGAATTGTGGTAAGGATCATTTCGAGCTTTTGAACGAGTCTCTAGCATGTCTATGAACGAAAATCCATTTTTTGGGACCCTAGTTTGAAACATTCTAAAGCCACTGTACGTCATCCTCCCATGAGTACATATTTTCATCGAAAAGGTATTGAGGCCTTCTATTATCACACCGAGTAGGAAGGCTGAGGAAAAATTTATCGAGCAAATAATCTACCATGAAAAACCATGTTTGCGTCATCACTATGCAACATTACGAAATCGTACCATGGTCCAGCCTGGTGAGCATATGATAAAGTACGTACAGTACCACCTGCCAAAATATGAAAAATAAATCTCACCTGGTTCAAAAGTTACAGAACTTTGAAATTTCGGACGTAGACTTATTCTCGATACTGTAAGTGTGCACAAATATCTTTTGAGAAAATGCAATCAGCATTAGATAAATTGAGGAAGGCACTTACCGTAGAGGATGTGATGAAGAATGATTCCAGTGAGTGATGGAGGAGAACGGAGATGACGAGAGTGGAGAGGAGGCAGAGGGACATGTCTGCAAGCGTAAATACATTGTCCGGAGCAGAACATTCATTACAGTTTGCACATTCTGATCACAATATTTGAGATATTTATCTCTTTTCTTTCTATTTTCAGATTCGCTCAAATACTCTGCAGATTGTAACAGCAATGGCGAGAAGTGCCATTATCCTCAGGAGTGAATAATAAAAATACCTGGAATGGTGAGATCGCTGATGTCATTGTAGTACTTGTAGAGGATGATGACCGGCCAGTGCGAGAGGTACACAAGGTAGGAAAGGTCGCCGATGTACACCATGATTCTGGAAGATTGGAGGATCGATCAGTGGCTCTCTCCATTCTGCCCAATCTCTAGTCGGTCATAGTGATAACAGCACTCGAGATTTCCCTTGTCAATGCTCACAGGCAGATCAGATTTTCATCACATTTGAATTGAATAGCAGAGGAGACTCGAGAGCAGAAGGGAGATGGATGATTCGGAAGGAAATCAATCTCACTCATTCGACAGAATTTTATTCTGCGTGTACTTTCCCAGCAGGAGGAGATTGCCAGTGGCGAGGGTGATCTGCATGAACAAGATCGACTCAAGTTTGAAATCTCCGAATGTTCACCATTCCCCACTTTCCTCTAGTGATGGCTATTTGCAGTTTCTCGTTCAGTTATCACTCATCTTCGGCCAATGGTAGTGACAAATCGAAACTCGATTCTCCTCTATTTTCAGTCGGTTTAGTCTCGCTGATCAGCGCTAGCGAAAGCAAATACAATTAAAAAAGTCTGGTCTCGATTCGACATCACAATCCTAATCAAACTGGGAATCGAACTCACGAAAACTCTGGTGATCGTCGCCCCACTGATGGACATGATAACCATCCATAGTAGATAAAGAGTGACACAGTAGGAGATGAGGGAGATAACGGGTGAGAAGCAGCAGGAACTCCAGTGACTGCGCGTTTTCGGAGGTTTACCTGCAATTGAATGTTTACGAATGGCAGAAGCGAAATTGTCAATGTTTTAAAGAATAAGATTAGTAGAGGGCTCTACAATCAAGGTAAGCATTTTCCAGTATTCGAACACATCATTTCCTTTTGATTTTCCCTTTCCAACCTTTCAGGTTCTCTCTTTTTCTGTATCTGTATCAAAACTATGATCCTTTGAGTTTCCCCCATGTTCAGACGTGTTGGCTGTGCAAATACGAATGCGAGCATAGAATGATTTCTGACGAATGCGAGAGGTGATCGTATCGGAGGGGATGTTTCACTCATACATCATGAAAGAAAGAAAAAGCGCAAATCAGACCGATCTCTAGGTCTTCGATGCCGTCCTCGTCATCGTCGAGAAGCTTCTCCTGATCCACGGAATGCAGGGGGATCGTCTGAAGAAATATGGCTCCATTTACTTAATCATCAACCCTGAGGCATTCCCAATTTCAATGATGGTCATTCCCTTTCTCAGCCCGTTCAAGATTGTTTAGCTCTCTTTCATGGAGAAGATATTAGGGTGTCCCAAAAGTCTTGTTTTTATTTTTATTATTTCAAGAGAATTTCTTCACTCATTCTTAATAGATGCAAGTACTCCTGTAATTTATTCGACTTTGATTAGATCATGAGCTTACCTAGTGGTGACGCAATAAAAGAAAATATATGTTTTTCAACATAGTTTTTGAATTTTTATAAATCAAAGGCGGTTGAGATTCCGAAGCCCAAACAAATACTGTAGTTGTAATATGTATCATACTTTTAAATAAAATTTTTCAATCAGAAATATATTTTGCGATCTCAGAATAAGCCAGAAAATTTGAAAATTAGGGCCATTTTAGAGGTCGACTTTCAAATTTTCTATTTGTATCCCCTTCGATTGCGCTCAAATGTTGATGGTTGAACGTTTCGATTTATTTTAAAATATTTTGATCAGTTTCCGGAATCAATATCGGAAAAAAATTGAAAAATGTGTGGGAAATGCAAGTTTCGTAGTGAAGATGCAATTAGAGATGGGAAGCCGGAATGGCGCGCATATTATTGGTTGGCCACGCCCTATTTACTTGAGACAATAAACTGATTTTTATCTATTCACAAAAAGGAGAACTGCATTTTTGTGTTTTGTGTGCTCTGTCATACATACCGTAGTTCTTCGGAATTGCTATGATTTCACTAGTTAAAGTATCACAACAAAAGGTCCATAGTTACTTCATCAATCGCAGCTTACCAGGATTCAATAAGGTTCTTCACAGATGAAAAAATAAAAAAATAAAAAAAACGACAAGACTTTTGGGACACCCCAATAGTCAAGTTTGCCCCTTCCCTTTAAATCGTTTCTACCCTTCTCTATTTTTCGTGAGTATTTCTGGGGGCATGCTGACCTGATACTGCGCGCCACTCGGCTCGTCCAGTGCTCCTTCCAACTCGAAGAAGATGCTGCCAGTGAGGAACTGCCAGACGCGTGCGAAGAGAAGACCGAAGGAGACGGTGGAGGAGGAGAAGAAGTGGATGCAGGACGACACTGGAATGGTGCTGATTGCATTGATGCCACTCCCTCCCTAACCGGAGCAGTGCCTTGAGGACAGGATAAATAATCTATATTGTTATGGATGTTGGTTCGCTATTCGGTACATATCTGTGCTAAAATTTCTCGGTTAACCGAGACGACATCACTAATGGATGTAACCTATTACTTCCGAAGCACTATACACATGGCTGTTTCAATGCACAGGCAAATAAAGCTGAGATCATTCACAAGCAAAGGAGAGGAAAGGCCTGACAACGGAGAAAGGGAGAAAGGGAAGGAATAGATAGGCATAATAAGCTTCAACAGAACATGGAAAGGAGAAAATTTTTCAATTATGCAGAAATATTGCCCTCTAACCTCCGATGAATACGAGGAAGGCTATCATTCGGAATCTCCTCGTCTGTCCAAACCTCGCCACTATCATGATGAAAGGAACGACGAGGTAGTACTGAAGAGAGCTTTCAAAGTGAACAGTTCGTATCTCCATTCTGCACGCTCACTATCACTCGACCAGAGCGTGCAGAATGGAGAGAATCGGAACCGAAACGACATCCTTACTATTCGCCAAGTATTGTAGAGGTAATGGATACATAGAGAAATGGAGATGATTTTTGAAAAGGCTCAGAATTAGAAAACCTACCTGAATCTCAACGCCGAGCGACCACGCATGCAGCAGGACGGGCGAGTTGAAGACCTGACCATGACAATCGTCCAATATTATCCGAATAACGATTTATTTCTCCGTTCTTTATCGCATTGTTTCCACGAATGTTGATTATCTGCCCCCCCATGCTTCATGCACCACCTAGTGGTGGCGCCTTGACCTTTGAAAATCTGATCTTTGATCCCTTGTCCCTCACCTCATCCCAGTAGTCGTACTGCTTCAGTACGTTCTGCATATTCTCCGCGAACGGTAGCGCCCATTCCATGTCGGTGACGAAGTGCGACATGTCACTGGGGAGGAAGACGAGAGGGGTGATCACCTAGGACATTATTCCAGTTATAAATAACAGGGAGAACAACACTTTCATTTTGAACACACATGACTCTCTAAACGGCATGTTCAGAAGCCTCCGACCTGTTCGAAATCGAGCATTCTTGACAGACAAATCTAGAGGGAGGGACTAGATCTGCTAATTGTGCCAAGTCGGAATCGTTTCTCTGACAAGCGAGAGGCGACCTCGAGAGAATCACTAGAAACTCCCTCTATCTCTGTAAACGACTCACCGCCAATGCCACTAGCATGATCGAGTAGAGTGGGACGATTCGCTTGAATCGTCGGATGTAGAACTGCTTGACGACGCCTCCATCAATGGTCGATTCCCGCGAGAGAATAGAGGACATGAGGTAGCCTGAGAGGACGAAGAACCTGGTAGAGAAGATGTTTACTCGGATCTCACGATAATTCGGGAGAGATATCCTCCCCCTTCAGCCCTGAAAGTGAGCAATTCGGGTTATTGTACATTCCTTCTGCACGCTCTCTCACAACTCGACTAGGTGAGAAAGTGTGTCAAATGAACATTCGATTATTCGATTATACACTCTAACTGGCACTCAACTCCGACTCGAAATCAAGCCGTTTGCGCTAGGTTCAACAAGTTAATGGTACAAAATCCGATGTGTTGCTCACTGGGTTCAATATATTTTCTTCTAATCTTCATTTCCGGGTGTCTAATAGTGATGACAAAACGGCTTTTCGGGCCGGCTTGAAGCCGGCTTCAACCCGGCTTTTTCAACGGCCAAGCCGGCTTGAACTGGGTTCGAAGCCGGCTTGCGGAGTCCATTTTGTCATCATTAGTGTCTATTCGAGAGAGAAACCCCTTACGTGTCCACGCCGAGGAATCCATTGATGAATCGCTTTGGCGCGAGGTGAAACAGCAAGACACCAAAGATAGCAATCGCACGGAGACCCTGAAGATGTCTGATTTAACGATAAGAGCAGGGGCTTGCAAACTGAAGATGCGAAGAAGAAAAACACTATCAGAAACTATCGAATTGATACCAAAACCACAGTATCTAGTGAAATCGAACGATTGGTCTGTTTGTCAAAGAACGAAGTCAGATTCATGGCCAGATCACAGTTCAAATCTGGCGCACCAGTAAAGAGTGAGGGGAATAAAGGTGCAACCTGGATGTCATTCCTCTTCTGCTTGGTCATCGTTGCGAGACGAGTTAGAAGATATGGAGAGGGAGAAGGAGGGAGAGATGGAAAGAGAGATGGAGTGGGAGACACAACATGCGCCCTCTATCTCCACGCTCTGATTCTCTATGACGACGAATGGAGAGGGCCTGGAAATTGAGCGTAGCGGGAGGATTCAGAGATCACGCGCTCCCTTCAGAGAAACGAGATAACAGGCGAAATCAGCGGCACGAGTTAGGATATCGCGGAGGGTTAACAATGTTCTATAACAAGCGAAATATTGGCAAAAAGAGATTGTTCAACCAACGAGTCATTTTTGATGGAAAAGGTGGAGTGTGAAATTAAATTGAAGAATGGTCGACAATAGAAAATTAGGAAATAGCCCAGAGAAGGTATAATAGATGGTGAAGTCGTTATACTTCCTACAGGAATATGAAGAGACGCATTCTTCATGTGTTGACTAGTGATGACAAATCGGCACCCGGATCTCCTCAATTCGCATGCTATCTCGCCCGTCAGAGAAAGAGAGAGAGAGTTCCGATTCGCCATCCCTACTACTCTCTATCAACTTCATTGAAATTCGACACAGCTCCGTCCCTATTGCAAGAATGAATGGGAAATAACATGGCTGCATAACACCCCTACCCTACAATTGAGGAGATACAGTGAAGAGATAGATGAAGAGATTTTTGTTGGGTATTGAAGAGATACCCAACAAAAAATGGTGATTGAGAGATGGGTGATTCAGAAATGAAGAACGGCTCGAATATAAAAAATAAAGAAATCGAGACGACATGTTCAATAATTATTGAGCATGTCGGAATTCATAGCGATCGATGTCATTTTCACAGAATTCAAACCCTTAACCCCATATAGCAAAATGATCAGCGGAAAAATCTCTACAAACTATTAACCGCTTTTCATTTTCTTCTTTGTTAGTCAAAAAATGACCATAACTCGAAAATAAAAAAAAAGCTAGAGCATCGTATTTTTCATTTTGTAGAGAATTAAATTCAGGGGAACGCGAGATTTCGGCCAATTTCGCACTCCCCGGACCAGTTTTTGACGCAGAAACAGATTTTGGCCAAATTGACGTCGTGCCGTACCGGGATTCAGAAGGCGCAGATCGAAAAACGGAATCGGCCATTCGATTCAGAATCAAAAGTTACCCATGCGAGCGAACATTAGATTTTGGCTGTTCTTGAGTTTGTCCGACTTACGCGAACGGGCTCATATGGATATCCTCTGCAGTGTCACTGGGTTTGGGGCAAAAACTTTAACTTCAAAATCAGAATCATGGAAAAGGTTGCTAATAGTGGTGCCAAATAACCAAATAAGAAACGGCTTTCCTCAATTCTCGTGATCAGAGAAACGTGAACGCACGCAATTGATGAGTGGCGAGTTCCGATTTCACACCTAGTGCGAGCAACACTCCAAACATTCCATCGGATTTGAACTTTGAGTGAGAGGGGATTATACGGCGTGATGTTTTCGGCGCAAACCTCGAGAATACGTTCGCAAGCAACCAAAGAGCGCGGATTTATAACATGCTAGAGGTGCCCCAATCGGATTTACCCGCTCACGTTTTCAGTGCAGAGACTGAAAACATACGGTCTGAAACAACAAATTACAGAATAATGGAAACGTTTGGGAGTATGAGATCAGTTTAGCACGGGATTTCACACGCTGTTTTGCAGAGGAGGGAAGGGGGTAAGTGGGAAAAACTTTAGCTCAAGTAATATCCGACTGATTTCTACGTCGGGTTGACACTATCGTAGAAAAGGACGTGTATATTGCATTGCACGCATCACGGCATTGTACCGCCAAAATGAATTCAAAAACATTCGCGACAAGACCAGGGGAATGTGAATGAATCAAATGAGAGAATGACAATGTCAGCGCCATAAGATGATAGAAAAGGTTCCTACTAGGAAACATGCAGGATACTCAGTATGAAGCAAACTCGAAAAAATTTCCTAGTAGTTTCACAGTTTGCTTGATACCGTTGAACGTTGGGTTGAATTTAATCTTTCTTACAGATTCTAAATAAATGAGATGAGGAACGCTGTGAGCTCGGATAGACAGATGGATAGTATCTAATAGTGACTCTCTCTATTCTGCGCACTCACAACCACGAGTGTATTTCTTGTAACCGTGGTGATGATAGATGAAAAAAATTACCAGCTCAAACATCGGACAGATCAGCGAGAAAATCAACACACTGTGACAAAAGCCGAGAAAACGGGCTGCGCGCACAGGATCTGACATCATACGAAGGTGAGAGAAAGGGGGAAGAGAGGGAAGAAGCATCGCCGAATTGAATAGTAGTCTTCTCCATTTGTCTCTATATATCGTCACTTAGACAGTCGAAAGAGTGTGGAGTGGAGAGAGAAACAATGGAGAGAGCACTATTCGGGAAACACCAATATTACAATGAAACAAGGTTCGGGATAGGGAAGATTAGGAAACTGCCTAAAGGAATCATAGGAAAGAATTGACAAAACACTGACGCGACTGATGTTTCGGTCCATTAGGTCGTATACACCCAACCGTCTCCAAATAAAAGTGAAGCTAGTGATGTCAAAGTGGGACCGACAATTCTCAATTCGCGTACTATCTCGCTTGTCAGAGAAACGAAAGAGCAGGTGAATTGAGGAGAGTCCTTCTCGAATCGACATCACTAGTAGAAGCATCTCGGGCGTGTCGCTTTCTCTCCTTATCGTCGTGCGGGCTTATCACTCGCCGTCTCGTAACATCACCTCTTCCCTCCTCCCCCTCTCCCCCTCCCCTTCCTCCTCCTCCTCCCGATCTCCCCCCTTATATTTGAGCGTCATGATTCACCACGGAAACTCCTGTGAGCAATGATGGAGTGTCCGTGAAAATGCGATCATTTGCTGGTGTGCGTCTCAAGCTGGAAAACAAGCTTAATCGGGTCCTCAACTTGGAATCAAGCACAACTTAAAGGACTGATCTCTTGATTCTCCATACTAACTCGCGTTGACGCAGTACTTGAGATGAAGTCCGCGGCGATAGATCGTGAGAAAGAGGCAAAGCGAGAGAGCAAGTGGAATGGAGAGATCATGGCGGTGTTGCCCCCAGCTTGGATGAAACTTGGGGACCCACGATTTTGCTTGATCCTAACTTGGGGGGCGCACACCAGAGTTCATCACAAGGTGTTCAGTAAGTCAGGGAACGGCATCCCACAGGGGGGGGGAGGCAAAGAGAAATAGATCATAGAAAAACATGTCTTCGTTTCTTCAGAAAGTGCATTGTTCAGTTAGGAATAGTGTTGCAGAAATTACTGTCCGTACACATGAACTTTGATCTGGGATCAAAGATCAGAAGGCGGAGATAAAGGAGATTTATCATTCATTGGGAAGGACAATCACCGACATCTGCTCTCATCCCTCAATTCATAAAAGACTAGTCCTTCAGAACTACACTCTTGCGTTCTCCGATTAGGATATGCCTCGATTACGGAAACCCTTGATACGGTATCCCGAAATGTCACGATCGCTAATCGAGCGTCGATCGATAATTCATTCAAATACAGGAGCACTGATGGATAGCTAGAACACTGGCTACCCTGTTCATGTCCTACCGTATCCCGCAATTTACCGGATCCCATTCGCTCTGGATTATCGATTATCGCACTATGCATCTCTCTATCATTTCCTAAGAGCCTATCAGACTCAATCAGATACGAGAAGCACTCAAGACATCTCCCCTGTATACGGTAGGCTCGCTCATATTCAGACCCATTACCGTGACTCTTCCCATCCATTCCACGAAAGTCGATTCCCGAACTAAACTCTTCAAATGCGAGAGACGTTTTCTATTAAGAAATACACGTTTAATCTACTCTAACGTTAAACTCTAAGGGAAGGATAGGTCACAGCTGTGAGTTGTACTGGTGTGTCGCACTGCGTGCGTCAAACTGTACGTGGACGGGGCTTAGCTCGCCCCTCCATTTTGGATAATTTTTCAGTAATTTAATTTTTCTTTTTATTATGCTGATGTCCGGCACGCCTGTGTGGTTCAATAAAACAATAAACTTTTTTTTTTTAGGACGCCTCGATTTTTTCCTTGGGTTTCGATTTTTTTCGGGTTTAAAAAGTCACTTTGCGACATGAATTAACATGCAGTACTGTAAGAACTCTCATCAGACTTTTTTCACGGGTAATAACACGGCTTTAAGCTCGTTTTTTCTCAGCACAATCGATCGATAATCGTATTTCTTAGTGTTCATGTATGTATATTTCGTAGCCTGGCCGATTCACCCATGAAGGGTCTTGCTTCTCACCTTGTTTCCGTTGTCCGCCACCTTGCGCTCGCTCCTTCTTCTCAATTTCCTTACTATTTCGTCATAGTTAGAACACCGATTTGCTGCTGTTTTCTTGTGTTTGTTCATTCTCCAATTGTCGATGCTCGCTACCAGACCCCATTTATCGACCTGACTGCAGCTGCCGTCGATGACTCCCGACGGGGATGTCCCTGGACGCGGCCTCGAAGATGACGTCGACCTATGTTGCGTGTGCCTCTTCCCTCTCACCTCCCAGGTACGCTGGACACGAAGTGGTGTGGTATGATAACGGCAGAAGATCGAATCAATTGACGACGGTAGATCAGGTTGCTGTTATATTACGGTAGCTCTACGAAGACGTGCAACTTTGCAGCCAATCTCCTCGCTATCTTCTTGCGGCCACGCCTTCCATTCGATGTGCTCCACCGAATGGCTAATGACACGCACGGTGAGCCCTTTATAGCTACCCTTTCCCCTTCTCCTCCTACCAGACTATGATACCGATTACGGTATCGAGTGATCCGTTTCTTTCCCGCTCCTGGCCGCTAGAGATACTGTCAATCTATTTCGCTCCCATGTCACAGAAGAAGTGTGTACCCGTGTACCCGCTAAGTGGTCGAGATATCGTGCAAATGGCGGTTGATCTACTTGGCAGTGTGCCAAATAGTGTCCCTGATTCAGGTGCGAGAGTCTCGGCGATGTCCTCTTTGTCGCCAAGTCGCGTCTGCGATAGTCGGCGTCGACGGTGCATCTGCTCCGCTTCCTGACCTCCTGGGAATCGAGGTACGGTAGATGGTGGTATACGGTAGGTCATCGAATTGGCTTCAGTGTAGCTCGTCCTCATTCTCAGTAAGATGCTACTGCATAGATACGAGTGAAAGTATCGATTTATGCCTGCGCGTGATGCTATCGGTGTACCGGTTACTGTAACTATGATTACTGTACTTCCTGCAGGAGGAGGAGCCATTCGAGGCATTGGAGGAGGATGAGGATGAGCCCGAGGTATGTTTTCTGTCCGAAAATTGCACGTTTCATGCGAATCAGCTACTCAGAAGGCGGTCTGAAAGCTGATCACTGTCCTATGGAGGGTAGTAGGAGGGGATCTAGTTCGTATCAATGTAGCAATGATTAGGCGGGCGACATGAAAGTGTCCTCATGTATGCGCCTTTCCAGCTGCATTAGGGGATCCCAGATACACCTCCTGTTCCAATTGTCTAATTCATTGCGTCCGGGTTAGAGGGAGATAGATCAAACCAATACAATGCTTCTTCTCCATAACGGCAGGTCAACTTCCGGTTGAGTGTCCCCAATCTGATTAGTGAGACTATAGATATCTACTGTAACACTTCCTTGTCAAATGTGTTTTCGGTGCCGATGTATCCCTTCTGAGATTACGGTAGCACCTCGATGATCGCTAACTAGCAGCAAAGATTCAATCAGGTTTCCTCTTCCAGATCCCCTCGTTGGCGCTGGACGCGATTGCAGCAGCTGCAGCATTCGTGCAGCTCGAGCCACTTCCTTCCACGGTCAGTCTCAGCGGGAAAATATGGTAGTACCTCGGGTTATGGCCTCGGTTTAGCGTATATGTGGGGTGTACTGTAGTCTCTGTGTTGAATTATTTGGACTTGATATTGATTGGTGATATCCCTGAATGCACTGGTGAGCTCAAAAGGGTGAATGGTCTCGGCTGCCCCGAACTTTTTCGAGAAGACAGTGTCCTTAGCCCGGGCTAGCCGTAAATCTTGCCTTCCATTCTTTTGCCCGGGCTAGCCGTAAATCTTGCCTTCCAAACGTCCGGGCTACCCCGAAGTCGTAACCTAACCCTTTCCAAGCCACCAGTGCCAGCATGTCTCAGCTTGCAGGTGCCTGTGCCGGTGTCTGCGCGTGATCGACCGTCGTGATCGAACATATCACTCCACTCCACTGGTGGAGTGGAGGCGGAAGGAGATCTGGAAGATCTAGAGAGAAGATGTAATCGTCTACTTCAATCGTCCGGTCTTCCGTCCATCAATATCATGGCATGGTGAATCGTGTAATCTAGACTCTCGTACTATGAATGAGATGTAAGATGATATGAGATTCCCAATCCATGGTAGCTCAAGGGAAAATTAGTCGTTAGGCATTCCCTATATTCCAAGTCTTGTATTTTCATTTTCTCATGTTTCTCCAATTCAATTCGGAGCTCTTTCCAATCATTTCGCTTTCATGATCAGTTTCCCCTCATAATCACTTATATAAATCGCTCAACTCACGTGTTGTTTAACGTTTGTTGTTTAACTACTCTTTTCTTTATATTTCCATCTTTGTTGCTTTTTTAAAGACGAGATTTCATTGTATGTCCTAGGAAACTCTAGTAGAAGTGTTTATCGATGAGGAAAACGTTGTGATTGTTCTCCGTTATTTCAGTGCTCAGTTGTTTGAGTGATCGACGATAATTTAGTGATCTACCGCCCAGATTGTTATTTCATAGATGGATGAGCTTTATTTTTCATCCGATGTCGGTTCATGTCAATTGTAAACATGCAAACTGTTTAGTGCAGATTCGAAAATATGATCAATAAATGATGTTTTTGGGTGTTCTAATATTTGTTCAGAGTTCAAAGATATGGTTTCGATCCATCCGAGAATACCGCTAAGAATGATGATAAAAAGAGAAAATCGTGCATTAATTGCTGAAGGAAGTGAGCATGTTGTAATGGAATACGGTATATGCGCAGGGTAGATCAGCTATGGGGAATGATGCTGATATGTGGTAAGGAACACACACTGTATACGAAGTAGATCTACGTTTGGAGGAGGAATGTTGTTGGAATAATAGGCTAAAAGCGAAAAGAGGTAACGGGTATTAGAAGAGATGCCGTTCTTGATATGCCGAGATTCTCCATTCTTGCGCTCGTGACGGGCGGTCGGTCCCCTCCATTCGTCTCACCCCGCCCCATTCCGACCCAGTTTGAAGAATCCTCACCCGTCAGCTTGGGCAACCCGGTGAGAATCGCCCACTTGGTACGCTTCAAGAGGAGACCCCGGATGGGTATCAACCGACTCAAGTGATCTACCGTCAAGAAAGGGCCCGATCGTCAAGTCTGCCTCGTGAGTCAATCAATAGTCCACGTCAGCACTCACTCGCCATCATCGGAGGCTGGATGATCTACTTCAAAGCTCAATGGAAATCGACCAAGACCATTTCAATAGTTGACCCAACAAGCCAAAGAAGATCCTCATCCCTTGACCCCGACAACTTGAAATCGAAGATCCCACTCCCTCCCTAACGAAGCTACCATCCTGCAGGCCCAGTGCCTTGAGGACAGGATAAAATCTGTATCTGTATCTGTATGCCGACTTTGAGAGGAAGGAATCTATTTTATCGACTAATTAATATAGTTATTCTAGAAAATCACGTCGGCCTTATAATCATCCTCCCCCATAATCTTCAATTAATCTGGCACGGCGTTTCAAACACGAAGAAAAACACATAGAAACACATAGAAAAATTTTAACAACCTGGTGGTCTGCCAAATCAGGGAAAATCCTACCATTTCTTAGGGAACGCGATAGGCTTATGGATAAGAACGATACGCGTCCTTATTCGACGGACTGCCACTTTCAACCAGCCTCTGGTGCAAATTGGCAGTCCGTCGGATAACTAACGGACGGACTGCCACTTTCCACCAGGACTATTTCACAATCACATAGGGAGTCTGAAACTTGTCTTGTTTCCGAGTTTGCACACTTATCTCATGTCGAATTCTATCTAATTATGGGTGCTTAGTATTTGCTGTTCGGGACTTCTGATGTTCAGAAAGTAAGCTCAACCTCCTTCTCTCCTTGACTTCGGTTAGGCGCCCCATCTTGGAGGTTAGGTGCCCCATCTCGGAGGGTTAGGCGCCTCGTTTAAACAACTAAGCAGTGCGTATACCTAAGTACTAAGCCTAAGCAGTTCAAAATGAACAGGGATACTTTCCCGAACGGATGATTTGGGCTTTCCTGGTGGAATTAGATGACCTTTGTGTGAAAATAAGTGCTCTGGTTTTCAAGGTAAAGCTTACAGCAAGTGACAAACGTATCAAATTACTACGAACCCTCGAGTAGCTTGCCTCGATTGCTACTATTTTATTACGTCACAAAACGGTCACTCGAAATGGAATCAGAAAAAAAGACAGCAAAGTACCTGATGCTAACTTTAAAAAAGTAACATTACTATAGCAATCGAGTTAAATTACTATAGGGAAAATCAACTTACTTTTCGGCGTAAACATTACTATAATATTACCCTTTAAACTAGAGTGCCTAAAATGGTATGAAATATCAATTTGCAGAATCTTTTGAGAAATAAAACTAAATGAATAAAAAATAGTCGATAAAAACGCAAGAGAACACGTTCGACCGATTTCGTAATAGAGCTGTTGTTTACGTAAACAAGGAAGGCGGGCTCTTGAAAGCTGGTGGAAAGTGGCAGTCCGTCGTATAACTAACGGACGGACTGCCACTTTGCACTGATGGAAAGTGGCAGTCCGTCCGTTACGGACCGGTAAGTACGACAGGCTTGCTCAAAAATTTGAGGTAATATTTTACAGTACACCTGATTTGAAGTTCGCGCTTTCGCTTAACCTAACATAATTTTCCTCCTTATTTGCTATTCATCCATATTTTGCTCGTTTTCTACCTTGTCTTTAGTCCATTTAAATTCCCAAATGTCTTTCAATTGTTTGTCTTCAGACGGTGGATCTATGCCGTGCACCGCCGAGGACTACCTCGAGGTAAATTCGCGACGAATACAATTAAATAAGACTTTGGGTGTTTATTTTCGCTTCGTTACTCTTATTGCCCTTAATAATGTTGAATTTACTTGTTCTAATACTACTGGTAAGCAGAGTTATCAAGTTAGGACTGAAATAATGCCGTCTCTAATTGAACTAGCTCAGTTGCTTCTCGTTCTGCAGTTGCACAACTTGATCCAATTCTCTCAGCCTCACTCCCATCGATGTCTGCTCATTATCTACAGTGATTCGCATGTAACGCACACTCAATTGGACGAAAACGATTGCTCCGACGCCCTTTTGAACTACGGATCGATTAAGGTAAGCTCGCAACTAGTCAGCGACTTCTTTTCATGCGTTTCTTCTTTTTCGCGCGCTTAAAGCATTGTTTATTTTAATATTATATAAATAATTAGAAAGTTTTAATTGCAGAAAATCGAGTTGACGGAAGATCGACGCGCGGCTCTCGTCGACTTCGAATGCGAGCACGCGCCCCTTCTCGTCGCACGATGCTTCGAGTACGTTTATTTATTTAAATTATGTTGTTCAATTCATCGAAATATTTTATTTAGAATACTATCATATTGCTATGGTATTTTGCACTTGTGATGGCTATACAGCCTCTATCTATCGCTTTAAATGTCGCTGCGGCAAGCTACTCCTATAAAATATGATATATGTAATATATTTTATTTGTTTATTTTATTATTATTATGTCAGGCTCCACAAAACGAATCCGGATGTTCCGATGCCCAGAGGAGCGACAGCAATTCTTCCGGGCTGCAGCTTTAAAAACTTCGTTAGTGTTTTGTTGTTTAACTACTATTTCTATTGAGCGAGAAGGGTTTTAGTTACAGATATCATTAAAGAGCTAGTTTTCACTGAGCGGACAAAGCCCAAATATTTTCTTATAATTCACTACTTGTGCAGGTATATCTCCACTTCGTGCCTCCCACCCTGTCCAATCTCGCTATCTGGAACCACTTCCACGCTTGGAACCTCAAACGAGGAGTTATCTTACTCAGACCAGGTGAGCGTGCGTTTCATCCCAGGGTCCACTAGTTTTGCTTGACGAGACCCTTTCCTCCTTCCAGGGAAAGACGGCGACAGATCTTCCCGTGTGGTGGTGGTACTGAGTGGAGGAGTCGCGGCGGATCGATACACGCTTAAGAAAATGCGCGTCTGTCAGGTTAGTTCCAATTTATTGCTGAAGGATTTCCAGGCAGACATGCCTGTATATAAGGGCGTCAATTCAATCAAGTTAGACCTAGATATCTCCTTAGTACTTTTTTGCTGCTCGTCTTTAGTTTTCCTTTAAAAGAAAGTCTGGGGAATATTATATCAGTTTCGGGACAGTTTTTCCAAAAGAATGCAGACTTTTGGTGAAGAGCATTCCAATGTGCGACTGGATTGAGAAGACCGATCCCTCCCCTCCCCTCCCTCCCCTCTACCCACACCCCCTCCTCACGCATCCTTCCCAAATTTGTGTTTTTTTACGTCTTTGCTACTATCTCGTACATTCTGTTCTTGTTGAAGCACCTTCAGTGGTGTACGATAAATAAATAAAATGAAGAGATGCAGATTGAAGGGATGCCTTCTGGGCTGTTCATATCCTTCGTTTCAGGGCACAGAGAAAGGCAGAAACTATTCGTTCTACGCTGTCCCTCCACTGGAGCTGCTCACCAATCACACGCAAGTTTTTATTAATATTGTTATTGTTATTAATCGAAACACAAAGGCTACCTGCATTCGTCGAGCAATTGTTGAGGAGAAAATAATTACTTATTTTTTGTTTGTTTATCATCTATTATTGATCGTTACATATGTAGGAACGTGTGCGACACGGATGGTTGCGAGGAGTGCAACGTAGCAGACTTGCGTGAAAATGTGCAATTCGAGGAGGAAATGAGGAGGATAGGTAAGGGTTACGGTTGTTCAATTGCTGGCCGATACTCTGGAAGACGAGGTTACGGTAGATATGTTACGGTATGCTCCTTCAGAGGCGACGGAGCGCGACAGTGCGCAGAAGCAGAATGCATCTGATGATGATGATTATGATGATGACTACAGTACTCGCAGAGGTGCGTACCGTAATCTTAATTTTCTGGACGAATGTGCCATTACTACTCAAATAACGAATATTTTCAATGCTCCCAACTCCCGGAATTCCTTGAGTCAGAAATATTCCAATAACAACTACTATTGACCCAAGGAACTGAATATGGTTCTGGGTTACGGTAGTCATGCCGAGAACAATGATAGAACTTTCATTGAACCCTGTCAACTCCAAGCTGAAATGTGCTCCGTGGCGCTTTTTTCACACTCGATTTTTCTACACTTTTTTTCCAGCCTCTTCCTCGCTGTTCCGCGATATCAGCGACAAGTCGGAGCAGCAACGATGGGGATTAGTCGAGCAGAAGCAAGGTATTGGATTACTGTCAATCAATCAATCAATTTATCATATCAGGCAATTAGGGTGCTCAGATGAGGATGAGTCGCTGGTAGTCATCACGGGTTGTATTCCACCAGTTTTTGCCAATAGCTCGCGTCAAGTCATCTCTCCAGCGCACTCTTGGCTTGCCCGAGGGGCGGGTCCAGTTGTAGGGCGTCCAGACAGTAGTCGCGCGGCTCCACTGATCCGTATCCAAGCTTCGCACTTTGAGTGCCCAGCGCGCCTTCCGTTTCAGTCCTTCTTGGTTCCAATCGCGCAGTTTCGTGATCCCTCGCACGCGTTCGTTTCTCCAGCGATCCCTTAGCGAAACTCCGACCATTTTCCGCTCCATCTTCCGTTGGGTCACACACAGCCTCTCCTTGTCGCTCGATCGCAAGGCCCATACTTCACATCCGTAGAGTACGGTAGAGGTGACGCAACTCTCAAAGAGTCTCCTCCTGGTCTTCATGGGAAGAAGTCGGGAAGAGGGGAGGTGGGACAGCTTACTCCATGCGTACCAACCGAGTCTGATCCTGTGCTCAATTTCGTCTGAGTGGTCAAGTGGAAGAGAGATTCTTCCTCCAAGATACGTGGCAGACTTGCGACTCCTTTCGTTTCCGGATGTCATCGGAGAGACTCAGTCGGGCTGCTTTGCACGCGGTGGAGTAGGCGACGGTTCCCTGGGGGTTGGATTGCATCTTGTGGCGCGCCGCTAGGAGGTTCCGGGTTGCAGGAGATATCCAGGGCGGGACTATTCGCACTCTCCAACAGTCGCTTGCTGCGGTCTCAGTGAATGCCCGGACCGTATCGTAGGCTTCGGCAGCAGAGGCGGGACGGGTGAGAGGCACTGACGCGAGGAGATTCGCGTTGGCAGTAAAAGAGACTCGGTCGAGATCAAACCTCTCCCTGCATCTTTTGTGCTTCACCTGGTCGGGGAGGGATAGACACATCCGGACAAGGCGATGGTCCGAGTTGAACTCGAAACGACCTACGACTCCACAATTGACAACTCTCGCCGTGGGAGGCGCTGCAACGAAGTCAATCTGGTTGAATGTGGAGCCGTTGGGAGATCGCCAAGTCCAGATCCGGCCATGTCTCTTTTTCGGGAACGTGTTCCAAATGCGCAGGCCGGTTCTCACGCAGACTTCTGTGAAAGTCCGTCCACGCGAGTTGGGGGTCGGAGAAGCGTAGTTACCGACAAGTCTTTCATTGCCAGGTTCACGCGCGACTCTACAGTTGAAATCCCCAACCAACACTGGCATACAGCCTCTTGGCGCTCTCCGCAAAGTGGCCTCAACCTGGTCCATGAAGGTATCGTACTCTTTGTCATCGTAGGACGACGTTGGAGCATACGCACAGACTAGGAAGAGGCGCTCGATGGGTAGGAGGAGAGTCGCTAGACGAGGGGAGAGGCCATGGAACACAGCTCGTCGCGCGAGGTGCGGTCGGAGCAGGAATGCCACGCCATGGGACGCAGTAGGACCGCCCGAGTGGTAGACTACAGTGCCTAAGGATGTAAGATTGAACGAGGCACAACCCACAATCCTTGCTTCCTGCACTGCTATCACGTCCCACTTGATCTTGTCGAGGGCGAGTTCCAACTCGATCTGCTTGTCCTTGGGGGCGAGCGTCCTGGCGTTGATGGTGCCGATGTAGAGATGGCGACTCATCAGGGTGGCGTACAACTCCCGCGTGCCAAACGCTTCTGGGAGAGGGAGACTAGATCCTGGGCGGAGGGAACCGGAGTCGGAGAGCGAAAATCGCGACTCAACCGCTCGCCACTCGTTTTTGGACCCAGAATGTTTACTGATTACTGTAGCTAACCATTATCGATCGTCTCCGTTACAGTATCCCTTCCGTTTCTCCCCCCATCGAAAAATTTCTTTATGAATCAGTTTTCCATAATATTGAGAAACTGTTAGATACAGACTAGTGACACCAAATCGAGTACTAGGCTCCTCACTTCACAACTCATTTCTCCGAATTTCGAGTGTTGATCTACCATCCCTAATACAGATTCCTTTGAGATCCCGTCCTGACCGTATCTGTCATGCCTCACTTCGAAGAACCTTCTCTGCCTTTCTCGGAAGAAGTCCACAAGCCTCTCCCTGCCCAGTTGAAGACGAAAGAGGAGGAGAAGGACTGCGCTAATCAGAGTGAGATATTCTAAACAGTATTTGCTTTGTGCTCTAAAGTTCACTTTCCATTTTTAAGTATCGAACACAACCCTATCACATACGGTAGGCTACTTTTGATGGGACGTTTAGCTTTTGATTTGAAAAGAAGACATTTAGATTGAATGCTCACTGAGCTATTTAAGAGACCGGCTCCGTAATTTTGGAGTATGGGCCGGACATCGATATCACCGATCCGGCCCAAACTTTTTCCCTGGATGCCCCCATGGGTCCCCATCACCAAACAGGACACTATATGTTCCATATCATTGAAACATAAAAATGCCGGGATTTCGAATTTTGAAAACTCGAAAATCAGATAAAAATAACCGAACGATCTAGGTCCAAAGTTAGTGTGTCAATATTACATAAATGCCTAGACAACAAAAACACGTTATAAGTTGGTCCGAGATTTCGATCGCAAACTGGTTTTTTCAACTTTCGAAAATGGTTTTTAAATTTTTTAAAACCCATATGTGAAAACCGCATCACGGCACTAAGGACATCTTGTAGAGAATCAAATTCTACGTCGAATAAGCAAAATGAGGTAATATATCTATAGTCCTCTTTTTTGATCTATGGACCTGAAAGACGAAGTTGGATTAAATGTTCTCAGAACCATATCAATATGGTACTCATTTTTTAGTTCACATGGAGTACATCATTTTTTGTGTTGACAGTATTACCTGAAATTGAGGTTTGAACATGTTAGTACAAGTTAGTTGCATGAAAATTGACCAAAAATTGGAAGTACCATATTGATATGTTTCTGAGAACTTTTTTTTCAACTTTCTATTTAAGGTCCATAGATCAAAAAAGAGGACTATAGATTTTTTTACCTGATTTAGCTTATTCGACGCAGAATTTGATGCTCTACAAGATTCCGTTAGTTCCGTGATGCGGTTTTCACATTTGGATTTTTTAAATTTATATTTCCGATATTTGGTCAATTTTCATGCTACTAACTTGCACTAACATACTCAAACATCAATTTAAGTTAATACTGTTAATGTAAAAAATGTTGTACTCGATAAGAACTACAAAATGAGTACCATATTGATATGTTTCTGAGAACTTTTTATTCAACTTCGTCATTCAGGTCCATAGATCAAAAAAGAGGACTATAGATTTTTTTATCTCATTTAACCTATTCGACGCAGAATTTGATTCTCTACAAGATGTCCTTAGTGCCGAGAGGCGGTTTTCACATATGGATTTTTAAAAATTTGAAAACTATTTTTGAAAGTTGAAAAAACCAGTTTGCGATCGAAATCTCGGACCAACTTATAACGTGTTTTTGTTGTCTAGGCATTTATGTAATATTGCCACACTAACTTTGGACCTAGATCGTTCGGTTATTTTTATCTGATTTTCGAGTTTTCAAAATTCGAAATCCCGGCATTTTTATGTTTCAATGATATGGAACATATAGTGTCCTGTTTGGTGATGGGGACCCATGGGGGCATCCAGGGAAAAAGTTTGGGCCGGATCGGTGATATCGATGTCCGGGGATAACGGCCGAATCCTCGAAAATAACGGAGCCGGTCTCTTAATTTATATTGGACTTTGCAGAGGACAAATGGATCCCGACCACCATCAATGATTACCTCAGTGTGAGTTTGATATTATTGTATTTTGGGAACGTTCGAACTTATATATATTTGTGCTATTTCAATGAAATAACGGTGCAACATAATTAAGTGTGATACAAGTCTTCCACCCTCATCCGCGCCAACGAAGATCTAGTCCCAGTAACCGTTCGGAGAGGAGTCCGCCAAGGAGACACTCTGTCTCCTCGTCTCTTTAACGTGGTTCTTCGTTCGGCAATGGATGACATAGACTGGGAAAGCGACGGGATTCGGATAAACGGGAGGAACCTGAGCCATCTGGAGTACGCAGATGACGTGGCTCTCATCGCCAAGTCACGACCGGAACTGGAAAGGATGTTGAAGAAGTTGATGGAAGCCTGCAGTAGAGTAGGTCTCGAAGTCAATGCCTCTAAGACCAATCTGCTCACCTCATGCACCACTACACGAGCCCCAATCACCATCGGCAATCTGAAGTTTGAATTCACCGAGTCTGCCACCTATCTTGGAGGAAGACTTTCCCTTCCCCTCGATCACTCGGATGAAATAGAACACCGGATCCGACTCGGCTGGTATGCATGGAGCAAGCTTTCAAGTCTCCTCTCATCCCGCCTACTTCCCATGAAGACCAGGAGAAAACTTTTCGAAAGCTGCTGCGTCACATCTATAGTACTCTACGGAAGCGAAGTATGGGCACTACGATCGAGCGATAAGGAAAGATTGAGTGTGACCCAAAGGAAGATGGAAAGGAAAATGGTTGGAGTTTCGCTGAGGGACCGATGGAGAAACGACCGCGTGCGAGGCATCACAAAACTGCGAGACTGGGTCGAGGAGGGATTGAAACGCAAGGCTCGCTGGGCTCTCAAGGTACGGAACATGGACTTGGATCAATGGAGTTGCGCGACTACCGTCTGGACGCCATACAACAGGAACCGCCCCCAGGGCAAACCTAGAGTGCGCTGGAGAGACGACTTGAAGCGAGCTATTGGCGCTAACTGGTGGTCTACAACTTATGAAGAATACCGCCGACTCATACCCTTCTGAGCATCTATTGCCTGGCATGATAAATTGATTGATTGATTGATACAAGTAAACCCTTGAACGATTAATGACAGATTAAAAAAAAATTTTACTTCATTTTGTTATCCATAACCTTGTGAACTATGCTGTCCATCGTATCGTGTCTAAGCGCTACTCATTCACTCCATCTAAGACGAGATACAGAATGTTTTCTTCATTCAGCTAAGAGCCAATCGCTGTCTTCTCATCGTAATCGGCAAGACTCCATTGGGCGAGAGGGACTGCCGTGAGACACTCGGCGACTATGGCCAGATCAAGGTGGGACTACTCGCCCCTCTTTTATACCCCCCCCCCCCCCGATTGCGATGATTGAGAGAAAAAAGGGAAGATTTTCTTTGCATTATCATCATCTTTTATATCTGATCTCGATGTTTCTCACAACTTGAAAGCATCTATGTAATGGACATGCTTAACTAAAGGCGATTTCTCGAACCTTTGAATGGTAATCAGTCGTTCGATTCAGCAAATCGAGTGGACGTCCGATCGTCGTGCGGCCTTCGTCGAATTCAACTGCCACCACGTGCCGGTGCTCATCGCGAGATGCTATGGGTGAGGATTCGTTCATTTTCAGTATCATTTCGATGGATCGGTAATATGGACAGCGGGGCAACGATATGTGTAGTTGTCGGGCAGTTACGGTACCAAACTGTTTGGTGAGGGGTCATCATTGCCTTTCCACAATTGATCCCATAGTGCCGCAACCTTCTCTGAGATTTTGATCAATACTTAATTTGTTGAAGTTGTTGTTGAGCGGGATCCATTCCATTCCAATCCAATCCATTCCATTTCAATCCAATCCAATCCAATCCAATCCAATCCAATCCAATTTCCAGGCTGCACCATACGAAGGACCGGGTACGAATGCCGAAAGGAGTCGCCGCCCTTCTTCCCGGCTGCAGCATGGAGAACTTTGTGAGTTGGTTATTGTTTTCATTTTGGTGTTATTAATGATTTGGTTAATAGCGCGTTAAAGAAAGGTGCGGAAGTAGACTGAATGTTCAAGAAGTATTCTGATTTTGAAGAACTATATCCGATGATTTCTTGACAGAATAATGGTTATACCAAAGTGTTGGAGATTGATAGAGAACAGCATACGATTCCCTTCTCTAGACTGGGTCAACACATCTACTTCCACCTCCTTCTCCACACCTCTCACTTCTCTTGCTTGTTGTATCATTTAACTAAACTTCTGTAAATTCAGCTTCACTGGCACGTGCCTCCCTCCCTCCCCACCGTCGCTCTCCGAGAGCATCTCACGGAGTACTGTGAGGATCGTGAATTCATCATTCACAGAACAGGTACGGTAGTACGGTGAAGGAATTATCAGGTACGGTTTGCGTAACGGATATGTGGGTATATGAATCCACACGGCGTCGTCCGTTGAAGATGGATCTACTGACAATTAACTATTTAAGTAAGACGACTACGGTAGATGGTTCAGCACAAAGTTTATCCAAATTATGTGGTAGCTCAAAATGAACAATCTCTCAGGCACCGACGCCTGTCCGTCCACGCGCGTTGTCGTAGAGTTCACCGATGGAGTGGCGGACACGACGCTCACACTTGGCCAAATATGCACTTACGAGGTGAGATTCAGAGTTCTATACGTTTCGAAATAGCGTGTAATTTTGATAGACTGGCGCCTGAAAGTTCACATGTGAAAAAAGAATAGTGATAGGAGAATGAAGTGTGGATCTTTTCATTCCACTCATCCTCTCATGGATCTAACAATAGATATTACGCAGAATTTAGAGAATCGTTGTTCGTTTCGGCATTTCTCTTCATTTCGAATCCTATTACGAACAATGGCTCAAAAACAGTACTATGATTTTGCTTTATCAATTCAGGTCAGATTCAATGAGAGCAATCACAAGTTCTGCGGCATTCCTCACATCAAACGCCTCAGCGATTTCAGGTTAATCTATGTTTTCTGTTCTTTCTTCTTCAACCTTTTAGTTGTTCATTGGAAAAACTGGAAAAACAAAAAAAAAATTCATTGGAAAATTATTTTTTTCAGTGCATTTTTTAAAATTATTTTTTCAGTGCCGTCTCTGATATGCGCAAGTGCAGCAACTGTAATATTCACAAGTATAAATCGAGGGTGAAAGATGAAGAGATATGGAAAAGAGGTAGGGTTGATAGTTATGGTTGAATGGAAAGCGTTATATACGAGCTAATTGTAGTATGGGATTACGGTAGAATAATTAGGAAAGTGTATACGATCAGTTTGATTTGCAGGAGAGTGGAAGGCAATTCAAGAGGAACAGATCGTCGACCATCAGACCAGCGCACCATTGGAAATGGAAGGAAAAGTGGAATCGGAAGAGATAGGCAAGAAAATATTTTGAAAGTTAATTGAGTTTAATTTTTCCCATTTCAGTCGCCCAGACAAAAATCAGCATCGGCAGTTACATAACTGTAAGTCTGTTATTCTTGCGATATTCTTGTTTTGCTTAATAGAGAAGCGCATGTGTTGCTAAAGTATGCCTTGTGTTTGTTCAGTCCAGATATGAGAGGTTGAATTCTCTTGCTTTCAGAAATACGCCAATCGATGTCTATTAATCGTTATCGGCAAGATTCCATTGGGCGAACGAGACTGCTGGGATTCACTGGGCAAATATGGATCGATCACGGTTCGTTCGGCTCATTCTCGCTAGACTATATTTTACGATTATATTTATATTGGAATTTAATGGTTATCTTACTGTTGTCAATAAATCAATACGACCATCTGATCTTCCGCAAAACGATCAAATCTCATTTAGAGCGTGTATCGATTGATTCCAGGACGTTGATCTGTCTCCCGATCTTCGGGTGGCCTTCATCGATTTCGATTGCTGTCACGCACCTCTTCTGGCTGCACGATGCTTCGGGTACGCATTATTGATTCATTCTTTTGATTTGTCGATACTAGTTACAAGAAGATATGAAGCTTCTTAATCGAATATTTTTACCGCTACCTTTTTGGAATACATTTAATTTTGTTTGCAGGAATGATCAGATTACCAGACAGTTTCCGTTGCCCAGAGGAGTCTCCAGCCTACTACCCGGATGCAGCATCAACAACTTTGTACGTTTGTGATGTTTGGAAAGTGCAAGTTCAATCACAATGAGCTAGAACTTCAAAGGCTCGATAGATTATTTCGCTTACTAGTTTTTGCGATGTTTTGAAGCTATCTCTATCAATCAATCTCTGAAATATTGAATCCCTCTTTCAATCATCTTCAGCTGTATCTGAAAGTGCCCTCCTCCCTTCCCACTGTCGCTCTTCGAGCGCATTTGGATGATTGGCTGAAAAAATGCGACATTACCGTCCATAGAGCAGGTAAGGATGGGGCGAATGAGTGCTGAACGGCTTGGCCCATGTCACCGTAGTTGAAGTTCAAGTACAGTGACATGGGCCATTTTTAAAATTAATTAATTATTTTTTATTCGCAAGCTTGAACATACACTATTACTTCTTTTCAAATAATCTGTGGTTATATTCATTGCTTTGGAGAGCCTCTAACTACTTTGGAGCAGCGTTTTCCGTTGCAAATAGATGTTGTTCGTATTACGGAAGATAATCTTCTTCTTCGATCATTGCACATATCAAATTATAATAATTCTCTCACAATCAGGAACCCTCGCCAATCCCTCCGCGCACGCTGTCATCGAGTTCAACGATTTCACGGCGACTTCCTCTTTCCACGGTGGCAAGCGGATTCTCGTTCGTGAGGTTCTCAAATGGAATTTAGAGGAGGTCTACCCTGCCGTGTGGGCTGCGTTGAAAAGTAGAGCAGAATGACGGTTATAATAGAAATAATATAAAATATAAATGAAATATAAATGATATAAATAATCACATCTGTTTTGTTCTAATGGATAGTGGATATCTTCAGGTAATGGTCAATGGAAGTAGTCACACTTTCCACGTTGTTCCGCAAATTCCATTCCTCATCAATACCAGGTGAAATTCGTTTTTAAATCTCTGGCTGTCTTGGTCTGTGGCTTTGACTTCTATAATACGCTTTCTGAATGTTATCGTTTCAGTTCCCTCTCAAACGCGCGCGGCTGCGAAAAGTGCAACGTCTCCAAGATGTTGCCGATCGTAAAAGCGGAAGAGCAGAAAACGAAGGCAATGAGGACAGGTAGGGACTAATTAGAGGCAATTTTGGATATGTAACTGTCGTAATTTTACTGCGATTTTTAACGGATTTATTCACTGTGATGATCTAGCCATTACGGACAAGAAATGAGACAAGTAGTGAGAATTTTCAGATAATACTCGTATTATTTTGCAGAGCGTCAGGAGCAGATCGACCAGTGGACGAACTTCCCCGTGGAGAGACGCGATGAGATACCAGGGCAGAAGAGGAAAGAGTGGAGCATTGGTGAGCAGGTGTTGCGAAGAAAGGAGGAGTTCTAGAAGAAGCAAACGTTATTTCATACACGATTGGTGTCTTGCGAATCGGGTTGCTTTTCAAACAAAGTTCCTCGCTGGGCGATGATTCCTCGCCATTTTGCAGTGCCGCTTGCGTCTTATCCGTCCGCTCCGAAGGCGCCAGCGAACGCGAGTGAAGCGAGAAAGCCGCCCAAGGGAATTCTCAGGAGAAAAGGTGAGGGATGGCTGCTCATTTATAGAATTGTAAGGGTTTCTAAGGCTCAACTAATGAACTTGATTTCCAATTGCACTAGTGAAGCCGAAGTGCACATAGCCAGTCATATCTGACTGATGCTTTATTTATGATGAACTGTCGCAGTCTATCTTCGTTATAAATTGTCAATTAGCCCTGTTCTATTTTCAGAGAAATCAATCTGGGCCAGTCCGGAAAAGCCTCGTCCATGTAAATCCGTGAGATTCGACGAAAGCACGCGAAAAAGTGAGTGGAATATCATTATTATTTCACTATAAATTTATTTTGAAACATAAGATCTAATTACTGACGTAATGAACAGTAAGCAAATCGTCTATTTTTCGTTTTCTCTATACAATAAGTATATCGGAGTGACGGTCATTGCTAGTGATCAAAAGAGGAGCATGAGAAATAGTGAGATTTATTTGACTTTTTGCATTTTTCAATGGAAAACTTTCAGGTGGGCGCCGCTCAGCTCTCACTTCCCCCGATTTCGAACTTCCCAAGGAGAGCATCAAAGACAATCGGGAGATGGAGAAGAATGAGCAGAATCGGGAAGATGGTAGGTCGTGTCTTCTTGTAGGTTACAGTATCCCACTGCATATATGTGTTAGTTTCGTATTACCTACCGTATTTCCTGTTCATAATCAATCATGATAATTTGCAGTTCCTCCTCCGGACCCGACCCAATCTCCCACGGAGAAGCCGAATAAGAGACCTGACGGAGTACAAGGTGACCTATTTAAATAATTATAAGATAATTTTCATATTTGACGTAAAATCAAGCAGATTTATGGAAACCTGAAATGAGAAGCTATTAGATGTTTTGTGTTATTGAGCGTGAAGATAAAAAACAATGAAGGACATGCAGTGTGCACTTTTTTAAAGCATGCCAATTCAGCTACCATTCCATCCAATGATGCTCCCTTCTCTCCTCCTCCCTTCTCTCCCACTCGTTCGCATTCTCCTCCTATCCCGTCTCTCTTCCTCTCACTATCGATCGATGAACCACAACAGATCGAACAGAAAGGTGAGAAAGCACTTTTCTTGGCGGGGAGAGGGGGGTATAAACATTCTAGAACTATTTTTTTGTTAATATGTTTGCTTAACCCGAAATCAGAGCAGTTAGGCTCTCAGTATGCTCAAATTTTTTTTCGATCGACGATTTGTTTTCTCGTTTTTGAATTTTATTTGCTGCTGTATCATCGATTGATTGGATACTTCAGTGCCGCCTCCTCCTGTTCTCGTGAGTGAGATGTGCGTCGATACGCGTGACGTCATCGTCGAGGAATCTGAACGTGACGTAGACCCGACAGACGACGTCGTCGTTGAGGAGGCAGTCGAGACTGGGGAGTGGAAGGAGAAGAGTGAAAGCGGTGAGTTAGCAAGCCTTTTAGCTTAACAAGTTCTAGGTGGGACCCCATAGCATATCTTTTAAAATCCTCTTATTTTGTAAATACAATTCTACGAATATTTGCAGTGCCAATGATCGAGCCAGATGTCAATGAGGGCTCTACGAGCACTGAGGACACCCAGTCTTCGGCCGATTACGGTAATTGGCTTGGTTACGGTAGACAACGGGTGTAGGGCACTATTAACTATAGAGGACTAGCCTCAACTTCTGCATTTCAAAATTGTGATATGGGGTAGATGAAGGCTAGATTAAGATGCACAGTAGATGACTAGTATTTTTTCCATTCAGAATCGTGCAATGAGAGTCCTGCCAACTCGGGAGAGGAATGGGCGGCGGAGGATCACGACTCGGATGATCTTCTACCCGGAAAAGACGATAAGTGGACACATGGTGGGAAGGTATTATGGATCAAAAATGATGCAAAACTTGTATTTTGTACCATTTCCGATACAAAAACTCATTCTTTGTACCTGCACAAAGACTCGCCCTAATGAACTGGTGTAAAGCTTTGCTATCCTCTCGATCATCCATGACTATGCATTCGTTGTCATGTTATGGAAGAAAACATACACCCCGACTCCCCTCGACTTTGGAAAATATAACGAGAAACGGTGTATTCGGCTGGTCCTCGCCCGGTTTCTCCCATCTCTATTCTGCCCATTAGATACTCCCCGTCGGATACTGTAGAGGTAGAACACTGTTATCTATATTGTTTCAGATGGCGCGGCCGGTGACGCTCCTTCGCTCGTGATGAGGACGGACGAGGAAAAGAAAGCGAGTGATCAAGTGGGAGATATCGTGGATCGAATGGAGAAAGCTAGTGAGTTACATTCCAACTGTAATTCATGCCTCACAGTAGATTTTTAAAAATCAATTATAGTTTGCTCGTCCATAATTTTTTCTGTTGATAAGGTCTTACTACGCGACAATTTAAGATAAATTAGCAAATCGTGTCTATTTCCCAGGCCCGGCCCCGCTGCCTACCGTATCTCTCATGCCCGAAGACGTGAAATCGTTCAGGGAGGTAGCGGCGAGCTCAGACGAGGACTCTATCTACTACGATTACGAGTCTGACAGCAGTACAGTGTCCACCGTAATCGGAGAGGGAGACGGTAAATACGTCGTGGATCCGGGTACGGTATCGCTTATCGATTACCGAATAGAACATAATGTGAATATCAACAGTTACACTAACAAGAAACTGTTAAAGAGTGAAGACATGTCTGGATTTGTTTTTGCATTTACACAAATAAGTTAATAAATTTCAGAGGAATGGGACGAGGAGGACCAGATCAGACATGGATACAAACGGCGGACAATGAGTACGATAGAGGAAGACAGTCAGGAGGAAAGTGAGGGGAATTTCATGAGAGAAATGCTTCAAACTCTGACTTGATTTAAAACGTTATGGATTGGGCGCCGAATTCGTGAAACTTGAATATTTTTTAAGTTGTTACCTCCTAATCATCGTCCATTCCATATCCTCCAACTGGATTGTCTTTCCAGATGCCCCTCCGTCGCTGTGTTCCACTCAGGAATCTGAGACGGAAGAGGAGAAGAAGGAATCGATTGATCAAGAGGAGAAGGAGGAGAAAGAGGCTGAGGAGAAGGAAAGCCAAGGTTTGTGAATTGATCATGTAATTAAAAACAGGACAGTAACAATAGGATATCTCATCATATCTAGGTTCCTGTGCCTACACTCAACACTCAGCTCTCTATGATATTCAGCCATCAACCATCCCTCTGATTCAATCGCCGGTCTCAAAGCCATAACGAATGAAAGAGTGGAAGAAAAGATGGAAATGGGACCGCGAGGTTTGTCCTTCCAAATTTATCTATAGGAGAATCATTGCCCATGAGAGCCCTCGTTTTTGTGAATCCTTGTTTCATGAATGAGTTACTATCTCGTTACAATTACCCCTGTACATTCTTACCGTTCAACACGGTTTCCCCCACTCTTAGATTTCATTTCAGATGCTTCTCTGTCCTTGTGTTCCACTCAGCAATCGGAGTCGGATAAGGATAGAGTCGAGGAGAAGGAGCTATCGATTGATCAAGAGGAGAAGGAGAGCCAAGGTTTATGAATTGATCATAACTGAAACAAAAAAGTTGAACTATACATTATCATCCCTATATTACTGATATTGCATAATCCCAGTTTCACATCTAACTTATAGTCTACTTTATTCCAGTCATCAATCATTCCTCTGCTTCAATCACCGGTCTTGAACCCACAACAAATGAGGGAGTGGAAGAGAATATGGAAGTGGAACAGCGAGGTTTGTATCCTACTTGGTGAACAAACCGTGACAGATGATAATTTTTGGCAATTTTTTGACTTTTTTGAAATCCAGCGGATGTTGACTTATAAATTCCGATTTTTCTTTCTTATTTTTTGTCCACTCTTGTTTACTGAAATTGGGCCTAGAATTTCCTGGTGAAATATTCCAAGAACATGGAGAAAAACGAGAGCAATAAATATGAAAATTGAAATAACAAAGAATTACGGTATGACTTTTTTCGATACTACCGTAATCACTACAATTCCGCTCACATTTTTCTCCATATTAGTGAAATATTTCACCAGGACATTCCAGGCCAATTCCAGCAAACAAGGGTGGACAAAAAATAAGAAAGAAAAATTGAAATTTATAAGTCAACATCAGCTTTATTTCAAAAAAGTCAAAAATTATCATATGTCACGGTTTGTTCACCAAGTACGATAGTATCCTTCCAAATTTTTCTTTGGAGATCGTTACTGATTACGATACTCGTTGCTCGAGCCCTTAGAAAAAAACTGATTCTATGACGAGAAAATTTCTATGGTGAATTCTTATTGTTTTGTCTTCGAAACATTATCCGAGTGTCCAAACTCTTAGGTGCGTTATCTTTCCAGATTCCCCTCTGCCGTTGTGTTCTACGCAGGAATCTGAGACGGAAGAGGAGAAGAAGGAATCGATTGATCAAGAGGAGAAGGAGGAGAAAGTGGCTGAGGAGAAGGAGAGCCAAGGTTTGTGTGATCACCTTTGCAAGGTTGTTAGGTGGTGCATACGCTCGATTTTCCACCCGGCTTTGAGTCTTTTTTAATTTCAGTTATCAATCTTTCCTCTGCTTCAATCGCCTCTCTCGGAGCCATAACGAATGAGGGCGAGAAGATGGAAGAGGAACAGCGAGGTTTGTGGAATCCTTCTAAGTTTTCGTTATACGAGCTATTATTGAATAAAAAATACTAACATTACTATGTCGTTACAATTATAACTGCAGATTATTACTTTTTACTTCGAAGCATTGTCAGGGCTTCCACACGCTTAGGTGCGTTATCTTTCCAGATGCCCCTCTGTCGCTGTGTTCCACTCAGGAATCTGAGACGGAAGAGGAGAAGATGGAATCGATTGATCAAGAGGAGAAAGTGCCTGAGGAGAAGGAGAGCCAAGGTTTGTTCAGCCTTTCTTTCTATCTGTCCTAATATATTTCCTTCTCAGGCGATATTCCCTCTCCAGCTCCGATTTGTCGATGGACGGCCAAGAGTACGGTAGATCAAGATCAGGACGAGGATAATCGATCGCTAGACAATGAATATTTCGAATGGCTCACGAGAGAGGACCCGAAGACGAGAGGAGGTACGGTGCGATACAGATAGGGTTACGGTAGCCGTTAATAGATGTGATACTAAATATTTGACTATTGACTGCTAAAGATTGAAACTTAGAAAAATAGAAGTGCGATGTTCATACTGAATGTATTTTACTATTTGCTGCTGAAAATGTCAACTTGGAAATAATATTACGGTATTTGGATATCGATTTTTACTTTTGAGACTCGATGGACGGAGCCTCGTCAGATTGTGGATCGGAGAGTGTTCCTCTGCCCTCAACTCTTCCAGTCCCGTCATGGGGAGCAGGAATCCAGTAATTATCGATTAAAGGCTCATTCATCATTGCGCTATATATCCCCGATTCAACATTCTATGTTGTTGTAATAATTTATGCATATTTATTTATTTGTTTTGCTAGACTGTAAGTAATCGTAATTTCTCCAACCGTTGCTTTATTCACGTTTAAGAAGTTCAGTTGTGGTACTATCAAAGATATCCAGCAACTTTATTTTGCAATGCAGTATTTTTGTTGATTGACGAACCGTTAGTCGTACAAAATTACTCATTCTCTATTCTTCTACTTTCTTCGATCATCGAATCACTCTTCTTGTTCTTGTTTTCTGCAGTTTTCTCTTTTAGTTAACATGTTTTTAGTCGATGTTCTTTCCGGAATAAAGTTTTCTCCGGGTATTCTTGAGTATATTGATTGAAGACTAAATGGTGTTGCTATCCAATATTCAGCTATCTACTGCCTGTATTTACTCACAAGTTAGTTATAATTCATTTCTTTTAATTTTTTGCTGATTTTATCAGAAGGCTTTCTGTGATCTTTTGAATTCGTCGATATTAATCATTTGAATTTACAGTAAATTCACCAGACGGAAGGAAGGATGTCGGATCCGCCGACGAAACGCAATAGTAGTTTTGTTTTTGAGTTTTGAGGATCTGAGATTTTTGAGCTAACGATTTATCGTTATTTCGTATTTTTTCGCTGCTAAACCTAATCAACGCAGGCTCCTTCACGATTACGATGCCTATCAAGAGTGAGTTAATTGCGAGAAACGAAGGACAATGCTGCGGGCGGACTGATTTGGTGAGTAAGCAACTCGGACATGTAAAAAGAGATCACCGTTTCCTCATGTTCAACAAATATTTACCAAATATATCCTCAAATATTTTTGTGTTATTCAAAAGGTATTGTTGATGCTAGGGGGGAAATAATTTCGTCGTTTTGTAATGAGTTTCATGTATTTTCCATTCTGCATGTAGTGCGAAAACGACTCCACCTCATGAGCAAGAATAAAGAGATGCCAGTGGTTTTCTGCTGTCGAGGGGACGGATCCAGTGTGTTGTGGAGAACCGAGGCCAAGATTCAGATGACCTACAAGGGATCGTACGGCATTCCTTGCTCCTATATGGTTAGTGTCGTTCCTTATTATATACACTTTATTTTTACCAGTTCTTTAACGAAATCTATGTAATTTGCACATGATTGTTAATGAAATATGTCATGGTTAGGTGCTGGATGGACTTTTAAACTCTGCTTCAGACCAAGTGCACGTTGACGAGCTGGAAACAAAGTTTCGTTAATATGCCACGATGTATGATTCCTATCTCGGTGTGTGAAGTCACCCTCGATATTGAAGCGGAGACCGAGAGGTAAGGCACAATCGTCGAATAACTGGTTGATATCCTGGGCAATGATCCCACCTTCTCACTTTTTTTGGCAACATTTATCCATTGCAGCTTTGCTAGTCGGCCGATTCTCGATGTGTCGTTTGACGATGATTGGATGAGAGAGCATTCTGATGTGATACTCGTGCTGGAAGGACAGAAATTTCCCGTCAATAAAATGGTCGGTGCTAAGCAATATATGTGAGATTCATACGCTGGCTAGGAGAAGGGGACATCGGAGAATGGGAATGCACCGGAAATCGGTCAATATTTCGCTTCAGTGAAAGTTTTTCAGGTGTTGTCAGTCCATTCGAGCTATTTCAACAGTCTATTCTATGGTGGATTCAAGGAGCAGAATTTGATGGAAATCGAGATCAAGGACACCAATCCTGAGGTCCGTGATATTTTCATGTTGTTTTTGCTTGTAAGTTATTGGAAATCGATTTCTTTTAAATAAATTATCACGGAAGCTTTTATAGGACTTTCACGAGCTGTTGTACATGGTCTATGGCAAGCCGGCACATCTCAAAAGAGGCATGGAACCGTTTTAATTATAGTTCCCATTATCGCCATCAAACTACGTGGTTGGTGATTAAATTCATTTCGTCATTTCGAACCGGAAAGTAGCCTTGAAGGATAAGCTTTTATGTTCAGAAGACGGCGTCGTTCGATATCTGAGGATGGCGGATATGTTCGATCTACAGGTACATTTTATAGTCAATTCAGATATTTTAGCCAAATATCCGAACCATTATTACATTTGCCAATTTCAAGTAAACTATTTGAGATTGTCAAGGATCGAGTGGAGAATTCCCTACTCTCGATGATTAAAATACATGCTAATCGCAAGCTTCTGATCGCCGATCAACACAAAATGGAAGTACTCAAGGTATGGTATAATCCATGTATGCCTTCATCTCGATTAAGTGAGGGAGAGAATAGGAGTTTATCCACCTTTCCTGATTATTTCACATGATAACGCACAATTACTTTGTTACTTTTGTCCTTTGCGCTTTCAAACAATGCCTGTGGGTGAATTCGAAATGATTTTGGAAAAAATAAAAGAACAAAACTATTTCCGTCTTGAGTTTAAAAATATTATCATTAATAATAAATATGGTTTTCTGCAGAAGGAGCTAATTCACGACTTCAATGAGCACCCAAGAAGACGAACTGTACTCTTTCGGTCAGAGGAGTTTGCCCAAATGTCCACTTCTTTGAAGGAGTCTTGGAGGGCTTCTATTCCCTACTTACGTCATATTATTATGTATTATTGATCAAGTTGTTTCAATTTTTGTTGTAGAACACAAGAGTGATAGTTCGGATGTGGAACAAGCGCGGATAGTAAGCATGGTTTATCTCACAGCATAGAATACAAGATAAGTGCAAGCATTGGATTCCGATGTAAATCCGGATCCGTCCTCGATGTTGAGATTAGAAACGCTTATATACCCCTTTTAGTAGAATAGCGTAGGTGTTCTCTCTCCAGTTCCTGCAAATAGGTGATGAGTCATTCTTGAGGGAGAATCTAAGGGGAGGGAGGGGGAACTATCTGATTCTCCCTCAGCTACCGTAATCGCTCCTCCTCCTCTTGACTCTCCTTCGGTTCTATTTCCCGGATGCCGTACTACTTTCCGGCTCTGTTAGCTATTGGCTATTGTCACTCCCGGACATTGTTATTCCCATGTTTCTTTGTTTTTTTGCGAAGGATGTAATCATTATTTTCTCATTTTAATAACCTCATGACATGTATTCTTTCTGTTGTTTACTACAATGTTTCCCATTTTTGTTTTTTTCCATATTCACCACATTGTTGCCGTTCTGTTGTTTTTCGGAATGAAGTTGTATCCGAGTTGATCTATCTATTGAAGTCGAAGTGGTTCTTAGACCGCACAAGTATCTGCTTCAAAGAGAATGATTGCTGAGTGATGTAGCACTAAATTTCACAAAATTTCGAGTCGTTGATCGTTATTGATGGACCACAGTCAACTCGATTGGCGTGGTGAGTACCTGCCTTTACCTTCTCAGATGCCGCACAAACGAGTCGGGAGGGTCGCCGTCATCTCTTTGACAGTCACCAGATCTGCAGTAGCTGTAGCAAGGAAGAGAGAGCACGAAGAGAAGAAGAAGGAAGCACCAACGAAGGAGAAGAAAGAAGAGAAGAGAGAAGCCAAGGAGGAGAAGGAAGAGGTGAGGGAGTACCTAATCTCTAATTAGTGCCATATCTGATTGTCATTTTAAAAAGATCCTGATATGCGTTTTCCAACTTGATCCATTGCATTAGTTCGAGTTATATTCAAATGAAGAGTAGAGGTTGTACGGCATTGCGGGTCGACGGCAGGCTTGTTCATGGCATTTTGGAACGCTGAAGTTAATTCAATACTACCGTGCCCCTGTCTTATGATTTACTGCTTATATTGATCGATCTCAGAACTCTGGCAGAACTCGGATCTCAGGCAGAACTCGGTCGATTCAGAGAATCACAAAATTGACGTCGCCCCGGAAAGAGAGCAGCAGAAGCAGAGAGAGGAAGAGGTGAGTGGAGGGATATGTTGATTTGGAGCGTTTGGCTATTATCGATGGCTTCCTCGTGAATGTATTCACAAAATGAGGGATATTTCTTTTCAAAGAATAGAATAGTTTTGACATGAGTTCGATATCTTTTTCATTTATAGTATTGATGATCTAATGATTCTTCAATAAAAAAGGGCCCCTTTCATTCGCCCTCTCGCCTCCCATGCTCTCGCTCATTGCACAAGCCCCCGTCCACGTCTGACAAGATCCTCGGCCAGAAAAGAAGAAAAAGATCAGAAGGAGAGAGAACGGAAGAGAAGTGATGGAGAGGGACCGGATGCGAAGAGGAGGAAGATCGAGAGAAAGAAGAAGAATACGGTAGCCACCGTCCAGAAGGATACGGTATCGATCGATGAGGATAAGGAGAATGCTGGAGGTGAGTATTACACAGTAGCATTATCGAGATTACGTTGGTTTATTTGTTATGACAGGAAAGATGTTTGCTTTAATTTTAAGTTGCTACCGTAACCCGTGCTTCCAAAGTGGCGCAGTTGAAGCCGGAACCGTATGAGGAAATCAACGAGAGCATCTTCCTTACGCAGATCAGAGTATGTTTCTTTAAATCTGGCTTATTTTCACCGATAGAGAAGTTTCAAGACTTTCACTTCATGTCGTCAGTGAAATAAAATAAATAGGCGTATTGTGACAATTTCATTTTTAAAATTATTTCTTCTCTAACCCCTTCTCCATTTAGGACGGTCATGACTACGATGGCCAGTGTTCGTGCAAGGACGGGGTGTGCGGAGTGTCGTGTATCCTTCGATGTATGACCGTAGAGTGTGACAAGAAGACCTGTCCCAGTAGAGACAATTGCACCAATCGGGCACTGCAGCAGGTGGGCAGAAAAGGATTCAATTAATATATTATATTTATTTTGTTTATTCACCAACGCATCAGGGAGGATTCAAAAGTAGGGAGAATTTGGTTGCCAAGAGTGATTGCAGTCATATCATTAGCTTATTAGGTTATTGTTACTGTTACTTCAATAGAATTGCACTACTATTCACTGAAATTGACGTGCATTATTGAAGCAATATGATTCACTGCTTCAACATTTGAGAGATTAATGAAGCGAGGTTCACACGGTTCACGGATTTTTTCTCATTGTATTTTTTTCAGAAGAAGAACGTGAAGTTGGAGGTATTCCACACGGGAACCGAGAAGGGATTCGGAGTGAGGGCACTAGAACCCATCATGAAGTAAGTGGTATTTGATCTTTGATCTTTGATAACTTGTTTTTCAGGGGAGGTTTCATCATGGAATTTATTGGAGAAGTGATGACAAACACAATGGGAGAGAAGAGGAGCAAGCAGTGAGTTTTGTTTTCTTTATTTTCTCATTATTCAATCTTCATAAGGAGATTACTGTACCTAACATGCAGCTGAAATGACGACAATATCAAATAAGGAAATGATTCGCCAATAGCTAAAATATATGAGTTTACTGAGATTTTGTGAATTTCTCACAATATCGTATATTTAACAAAAATGTATATTTAATAGGTACGCTCGCCAGTTTCCTACCCGTCGTCATCAATATATGATGACTGTGACTGACTGGAGAAATTGTCCCTACATAATCGATTCGACCAAGTTTGGAAATCAGTCCAGGTTTGCGTGAAATATGATCCGAAACATCAATCAATAATCATGCAAATACGCGATTTAGATCGAATTACTTCAGAAAGCGGTTTAATGTGCCAAATGCCAAATTTAACGGTTTAATGTGTTATAGATTCACGAATCATTCGTGCGAGCCGAACGCGATCTGTGACAAGGTGAGAATTTTATTTTAATAATTTATTAAAATTATATAATTGCAGTGGTCGGTGGATGGTCGTTTCCGAATGGGACTGTGGGCCAAGAAGAAGATCCAGGCAGGAGAGGAGATCACATTCGACTATCGATTCCTGAAATATGGGTGAGTATTTCTAAGGTTTGAATGAGTAATCATGATGCGGAACCAAGGAATCTTTTTTAAAAGTATTTTTTTTTAAATCCAATGTAATTAAATTGGCTAATTTGCAGTCGCACCGTCACCAATTGCGCCTGTGGTACGCCAAAGTGTCGACAGTATCTATCGTCCTAGGATGCGGCTGGAGAGGTACGGTAGTGATGATCGATTGATCACTTGCTTGATGTAACGTAGCACTCGGAGATTGATAGATAGGCTGCTAGTTAGTGTCGGCGCGTATTGACACATATCTGCATGGTTTGTCTCATTATGTCCATTGGATTACAATTCTGTCGCTGCTTCGTTAAAAGCTTTATTTTTAATACCTCCCTTTCCTTCACCTCTGTCAATTCATCAACTCTCCCCTTAGCAGGGAGCGAACTAGCCGATGACTCTTCATCGGCGGACTTATGACGCGATTCAGAAGGCTTGAGCCTCGCCCACCTACTCGTCTTCCCCCTCCCCTTCCCCTCCTCACCTTCATTTATCGATCAACCCCATATAGGATACCGTAATATGTTCCTTCTCAATTATATACTACCCCCTTAGCTGCGACGATCCATCCCATCTTTCAAGTGATAACTTGCAATAATTTATCCAACTCGAGTGACCTATTTGAAGATTACCAAACTCATCCCCTCTTGTCGTTTGGTGCGAATGCACTCTTATTTATCCACGTATTTGTAAATTGTTTGTTCTCCCTAGAAAGATACCGTAATTCGTGCCATTTTACTCTATACTCGTCTTTAGAGTGTTACACTAATCCATCATAATTTGTTTACTGTGCAATGCGTTTAGTCTCTTTTTAAAGCTTTTCTTTTATCCTTGAAAAATACGAGAACAAAGTCACTAATCCATTTCGAGTCCGATAAAGATTTTCCTGGAGGTTGAGTGATTTTATTCATCATTAAACCCGTTTTATGAACGGTCGGAATGGTATCTGGAAAATCAGTCGAATGACACCTTTAGAGACCGGATCGGTTATTTTGGACCATACCCCGGAACCGCTGCGCTAGCAATGAGAATCCCCATTTCATACACGGGTGGCAGGTGGGTCTTGGTTCCGTAATAGACAACATACCACTTATTTGTCATTCCTGCCTCGGCGGATGGAGAGTGGTAGTTTACAAGGTAAAATGGTCGAAAAATCATATTCTCTCAACCGATCGAGATGGACTCAATTTCTCTTTTGCGTTACTTTAGGGGTGCCCGGAGGCTCTGAAATATCAGTTCTGAGCGATTACTGCTCACTGACAACTTTTTCGACATAATTTTTCGGTTTTAAAAAAAAAGAAGTTGCTCGTTTTTGGACAAATTACCAGACACCACTATATACGTTTTGAAGCCAGTTCAATTTTGTATCGAAACCACCCATACTCGAGTTCCGCGATTAGCGCTAAAGTTGGTATTTTCTCGATCGAATCTAAAAAAAATCCTCGATTTCGACAATTCTTGGGACATAACTTATTTCTTTCGAGGTTTCCAGAGCTCTAATGCCGGGATTCGAATTCCACGCGTAAAACTGAACTAGAAAATATTATAGTCAGATTTTACTGAGACGAAAATTTTTCAACTTTTTTTTATGACCCCGTGTTCATGGTCATTTTTTGGTGGAAAAGTCGGCATCTCAGAACTATTTGGCTATAGGTTTTTCCGCAGTATTTTCACCCGTAGAATTCGAATTTTTATACTAGAGCTCACCTAAATGCAAAAGAAAAAAGTCACAGTCGAAAAACCTAAAGTTTTTTCGAGAAAATACCAACTTTAGCCCTAATCGCGGAACTCGAGTATGGGTGGTTTCGATACAAAATTGAACTGGCTTCAAAACGTATATAGTAGTGTCTGGTAATTTGGCCAAAAACGAGCAATTTCTTTCAAAAAACCGAAAAATGATGTCGAAAAAGTTTTCTCAGTGAGCAATAATCGCTCAGAACAGATATTTCAGAGCCTCCGGGCACCCCTAAAGTAAAGCAAAAGAAAAATTGAGTCCATATCGATCGGTTGAGAAAATATGATTTTTCTACCATTTTACCTTTTAAACCACCTCTCTCCATCCGCCGAGGCAGGAATGACAAATAAGTGGTATGTTGTCTATTACGGAACCAAGACCCACCTGCCACCCGTGTATGGTATGGGGATTCTCATTGCTAGCTCAACGGTTCCGGCTAGAGACCAAAATACTCCAAAATAACAGAGCCGGTCTCTTAAAGGGACCAGGCACTCGTAGAAGATTGAAGCTCAAATGAAAGAAATCACCTTTCCGATAATAAAAACAAAAATAAAAAAAATTATAAAAATTTTCTTTAAAAAATACGGAAGTTCAAGGATCAGAACCAGAGCCTGCTTTTGCACTGGGGGCGACCGGCACAAATGTCGACCTGGATGCGCTCTCAATACACCACGAACCTCAAAATATTTTTATTTCATTATTACTGTATTTTATTGATTTTTATTGTTTTAATTTATTTTATTTACCAATGTGTACTAATCCAACAAGAAATAATTCAGAATGTCAACGGCTGTCAAGAAAAAGAGGTGTTTTCTCTGCAAACTTGGAACGGCACAGACACGACGGTTCCCTCCACCATCCAAACCAGCCCACCAGAGGGAATGGCTGCTAAGATTGAACAGAGACGCGGAGGCCACAGACAAACTTCTCAGAGAACATCAATCAGCTACTGAGCCTCGATGGTGTCTCGACCACTTCCCACCTTCTTCCACCGACGATCTACCGATTGATGTGAGTTTGACCTACCGTAACCCTCGCTAACCAATTATGTGTTTATTCAAGAATGCTCGACTACTTGTGTGATTGCTTGCTTTCTAGCACCGGCCTATCCCTGTCCGGTCCCTCGTCCTGTCTACCGTAGCCCTGCGCACTACAAGACCTGCCGATCTCGTTCCCCCTTCTGGTCTTGCTACACGTAGTCCATCACCAGCAATCTATGTGAGTCAACATTTCTCGACAATTCAATAGTTATAACGACATCAATCAATATTTGAGTACCATACTTCTATGTGATGGTTACCGTATAGCATACTGTACGATACCGTATTCCGTTCCAGAGGGGACCCTCTTCACAGGCTGGAACGCCATCTTTCTCTCACATGGGCTCAATCAGATCAGTCAGTTCAAGCATTATTTATATTTTAATTATTTACAAAAAAAATAAACAATCAATAGATGAATCAGCAGTAAACCAGCTAGATGAACATAAACAAATCCGAAAATAATTCTGGCACATTACACATAGATAATATCGAGATGAGTGAGAATAGTTATCAAATATGGCAGTTATTACAAAATGAGAGAAAGGTATTAACAAAAGATTGAATTGGATTGTGCTAAAAGCGGAGTGCATACTCCAGTCGAACATCAGTAGTCCGTTGGCACGAGAGGACGCCATGCTGCAGTGCATACTCCAGTCGAACATCAATAGTCCGTTGGCACGAGAGGACGCCATGCTGCAGGTACATTATATCCTGCACTCTAACCTTGCAAGTTCTTCTGATCAAGTGAGCATGTTTTCTTGAATAAAATTGAGCGAATACTTTTCCTATCAAATATGGTTCAGTTGGAAAAAGGCAGAGATATCGCATTAATTTTTGTTCGCTCTAGCATAATTCTAGAAGCATTTGCACTATGGTACTTATTTGTCTATCAATCCGCTTCAGACTTTGGACGAATGAAACACAAAAATGACAAGATATTTAGCCAAGATGTCCAAAAGTAACAATTAACGAAACGATTGACCTAGCGCGTAGATTATCGTATCTTTTTTTCTGGATTGATATGTTCCTATTCACGGAAAACATCAAACAATTGAATAAGGCTAGGGTTACCTGGGAATATAGCCAAAAGTAAACCATAGGAAAAATATTCGCTCAATTTTATTCAAGAAAACATGCTCACTTGATCAGAAGAACTTGCAAGGTTAGAGTGCAGGATAAAATGTACCTGCAGCATGGCGTCCTCTCGTGCCAACGGACTACTGATGTTCGACTGGAGTATGCACTCCGCTTTCAGCACAATTGATAACCGGAAATCACATAGTTATATAATATAAAATCTACTTATGGGTTTCTAACGAAACATAGTAGAATATATATATTTTTAAATAACTAGAATATAGAGAGAAAAAAATACACTACAGCCTCCGTGGTCGTCGGCGCTCGCCCGAGTCGCATCCAATGATACCTTCAATGACGAAGTTAATGATATTTTACCGAAGAAGTTTAAAAGCATGGTCTCGACGCGAACAGAGGCAACGATGGAATCGATGGTTAGTAGCTCGCGTGGGTATTCAATAGGAATGAGTAATTATAGAGCTCGGGCTATCACTATTCGCAAGAGATATTGGATGGAGAAGAGGGGGAAAAGGAGATAGTGGAGGAGGAGGATGAGAGTAGTGCAGAGAGAGGGCGCTATGCGATAGTCGAGGACGCGTGTCTCTCGCGTCTATTCAAGCGATGTCAAGAATGTGGAGAGTTGTTGGATCATAGCCTAACAGAGAGAAGACGATGTGGCAGTGCCCTAGTAGTGATCACCGAATGCCTAGCATGCAACAAGAAAGTACAGTGGGATAGTCAGGAGAAAGTGGGAATAGGGAGAGGCCAAGCGTACTCTCTCAATCATCGAATTTCTATCTCCGCATTCATCACTGGGACACCTCTCCCGGTTAGAAATATATCTGATGTGAGATAATTAGCGGGAGATTACAGAGACTGTGCGATTTCGCTAGAACACTGGATCTAGACTTCCCATCAGACAGAAGTATGCGCAAGACCATAAGAGAGATAGGGAGTGTCGCCATTGAGAGAGTCTATGCAGGATGGGAAGAGACAGTAAGGGAGGTGGCGGTGAATGCATCAGAGGTATACACAAATGAATAATGAAACGCGAGTGAACCTTGTGCTTATAGGGAGACGGGTTGCAAGTCAGCATAGATGGACAGTATGATAGTCCCGGATTTACTTCGTCCAATTGCAAGGTTACCACAATCGATTGCCACACGAAACTGGCAATATCTGGAGTGGCACTTAGCAAGAAAGAAGATGGAATAGGTATCACTCTATAGCTGCCCATTCAAACATAAACAGTAATTTATAGATGGTGTGTCAATCCGAATGGAATCAGAAGGAGCACTGAGGGCACTCGTGGATTTGGTCAACCACAATATTCCGATAAAGTAAATTATAAATTAGTGAAATATAACGACGTAATTGATTTAAATAAATAGGAAACTTGTGAGTGACCAGAACGCGATGGTGATGAAGAAATTGCGTGAGCACCCTAAGACGGCACATATCGAAAGAGAATTAGATTGATGGCACGTCCAGAAACAGATGAGGAAGGAGTGGTGGAAGGTTAGAGTAGAAAGCGAGTGAAAATATTTATTGAGAATTTTTCTAGATGGTGAAAGCGAATCCCGAGCTTGCCCCCGTCTATCAGATGTTTTTCAATCATCTATATTTCGTGCACCACAAATATCCCCGGAGGGAAGATCGTCCTCGCGCATTGGAATTAGTGCAGTCTTTCATCATGCACATTCAGGGCAAGCATAGTTGGAAAAAGGTGATAGACGGGATATAGATGAGACTAATACTGAATACACTGATTATAGAATGATGAGTTCAAGATGGTCACAAGGTGTGAGCATGGGAAGCTGAAGGCAAAGAAGAGAGGAAAAAGTCGTGTCACACTAGAGGAAAGCCATTGCGAAACGAATACGAGGAACATGAAACTCATTTCAGGCTGGTTAGGAGGCCCTCGAATCGATCCATGAAATGCTCTTCGCGCCAGATTCTCACAGGCTTTTCTCTCTACTGCCTCTCTTATCGATACTTCGATCAATGAATGTTTTCATTCTCTCAGCTTAATGTATGCGCCCAAGAGATTCGCATGGTCAGTAACCAAAAATAGGGGGCTCTCGATATGTATATTGAGAATACTATCTCGTTCGTCAGAGCAAAGCAAAAAAGTGTGCGTAATAAAGAGAGCTGATAACCGAATCAATCAATTCCAGCTCACCCTTCTATTACAAGCTAAAGATGCTCATCTCAATCATGCACTATAATTGTCTGATGTTGGATGATCTTCTGGGGGAGAGAGACGAAATTGGGAATACGGTGTTGTCTAGGAGGAGCTACAAAAGAGCTACAAAACGGGTATAGTGACTACTTTCCAATCGGCCAAAAATTCACAAAAAAAAGCGACTAGAAATCAATCAGAACAGCTTTTCCTGAGTTCCAGGGCACGTCTAGAGTAACGCAAAAGAGAAATTGGATCTAGCCGGTCTCTTAAAGGAACCTGGTCATGGTGGACGATTGTTGCTCAAAATGTGTGAAATTACCCCAAAGATCGATTATTAAAAATAAAATAAAAAATAAAATTAATTAGAATTATTGTATTTAATTTAAAACTACTGTAAGAATAAATTGGTCCACGGATAGCTGGGCGCTTACGGATACGCGCTAAACTTAGAATAGCTGGGGGATGTCGTGATGTGACTGGGTTCCAGGGCGAGAGAGTGTGCGAAAAGCGGAGAGCGCGCAGAGCGAGAAAGCCAGAGGACGCGGCAACGCTTTCCTTTCGTTTTGCTGTTGTTTCTTGCCACTGTTTATCGGTTTTTTTGCTTACATTTTGTATTAATCTTGCTGCTGTCGTGTTACTTGATTGCTGCAGACCATCTGCCCTCGAATACCAGGCTCTTTTGTTGTCCTCCCACGCCCCTGATCCTGTTTCTTAACTCGGCATTTTCATGAAGCGTCTTTATCGCAACGTTCACTGTACTGATTCGCTTCAAAGACAATGAAAACATTAATTAGAATCTCCATTTAATAACAAGACACAAATCCTCCGCCAATGCTCTTCCCATCCCCTATCACTTTCTACCTGTGCTAGTGATTCGTATTGGCAGCAACTTGGCCTTTGTTCCTCATTATACAAGATGCTTTCTTACTTGCTCACTTTATCGCTATGCTTTTGTGCAATTACGGAGCAGGAAGCAAATGGATCTAATTAAGTAACAGAAATATTGGCTAGCACTGAGTCTTATTCAAATTCTTCCCCGCTTTCCTCCCTCATTTGCTTATCGCCTGTTCTTTCTTTCTCATGTGTGACATTGCCGTATCTATTCCGTGTCCCTTCCAGCTATGCAGCTTCCCCATCAGTGGCTTCACCACCCGACAGCGATCGACGGCCTTGGGATCATGGCGACCCAATCTCACCAAGGATGAGTGCATCGAGATCGTCAAAACTGCTGTCGGACTGGCTGTCTTCTGTGATGGGTTAGTCGCTTTACTTCCTTTTGATCTCTTCTCTAATATTTATGTATTTCTCTCTCTCAACTATGTCCTAAACGTAGCAACTGTTCGAGTTGACGCTCGTGCTGTTTGGGTGGCATAGATTTATTTGAAATGAGAAACGCGATCGCCTGCAAAATATTAGGGAATCTGTGTGAAACGTGATAAATGAAAGGGTGGACTATTCGACAAGTCTTCCCCTCTTTCTCGACTAAATCTGTCCGTCTATTCGGATTGTCTCACTAGATAGGGACACTGGCCACACTCATTTTCATTCAATTGAATAACATTGAATACTGATTGAAGGCATGGCCGACATCGACTCGACGGTTGCCTCGAGGCAGTCTTCTCCGGTGATGTCAACAAACTCAAGGAGGAGAAGTTCAAGCCTCGAGAACAGGTGGGTGCTGTCTTTGTTTATTGTGATGGACTGATATTGAATCATCAATCTATGTGTTCAATGATCGTGATGAGTCGATGCTTCCCTTATTTGGTTAGCATTTCATAGTGGCATGCTGCAGGTCACTCTCGAGCCCTACGAGCGCGATCACGCCGTCGTCGTCGTTGAGTACAGAGCCAGAGTCGGCAAAAAATAAGACCCTATTTGTCCAAAAAAAAGATAATTACTTATTACTTTTGTTTAGTTTTAACTTGATAAAGCATTTTTTAAAAATATGTATGTTGTTCCCTGACTCGCAGAGGTTTGAATCCTCTTCTATACTCGTTTTGGTTTTGCGTTTCACTTGATCCCCTTTCCATCTCGTCTCTGTTGAGTCATGACCAGTGAAGTTATATTTGGCGGTGGTTTCTGGCTGTTTTAGATGTGAAAGTGTTGGGCCGCCGATAAGCTATCTTGATCACGATTTATCGATAACTCATTGCGAGAGAACGAAGCAGTATCATATTGTTTTGTAAAAGCCAATGACAACCATTTAAAAACAACACAAAACTAGCAAGTAAATTCTACAACTGAAATCTCTCTGCCTATTCCCCTCCCTCTTCTTCTCCACTCGTATTGTATCCACCCATTGCTTCTTCCTCTTCCTCCTCCGCCTCCTCCTCCATTCCGAACCATGTCTCCTTCTCCTCCCACCACTTAGTGAGATCGTCCAAAATGTCGTCTGAAGGAATCCCTATTAGCTTCGCGACTCGTGCATCACTCAGTTCCTCCCGCACTTTGACGCTCTCCTTCATTATCTATAATAGTTCAATTTAATTTATTTTCTTTCTCGTTTGGTTAGTCTTCCTCACTTCATCCCTCCAAGTATGGGTGCCCAATGCCTTCTTCCTCTTGATCGCGAGAACCAAGCGTTTGTAGCTCTTGCCTGTGTGCATCATAATCATTATTAGAACTGTTCTTTCAGGGAGGCAGAAGCCGAATATATTAAAAAACCCAAAAAAGTCACAATTTTTGAGCTTTTTCGAATATAACTTTTTTGGTTCTTGTTTTCACGAGCTCTAGTAGACAAATTCGTATTCTACGCTTAAAAATACGGCAAAAACACCTATGGTCATATTGATCTGAAAATATATTTTTTCAACTTTTTCATGACTTTTTCATGGTCATGGTGATTTTTTGGTCAAAAAGTCGAACTCTCAGGAGTATTTGACTATACATATTTATGGTGTATTTTTGCCTGTAGAAATCGATTTCAGATACTAGAGCTCACGAAAGTGCGAAAGAAGAAAGTTATGCTCGAAAAATTAAAACATTTAATGTTTTCGGGTATAACTTTTTTCTTTCGTGGTTCTGTGAGCTCTAGTATAAAAATTTTATTTCTACATGCAAAAATAAGCCGGAAACACCTATACTGACATATTTTTGAGGATTCGACTTTTTGGCCCAAATATCGCTCGATAATATCGGTCATGAAAATGTTGAAAAATGATCTTCTATGAATACTTTGACATTAAGAGTTTCTGGCTTATTTTTGCTCGTAGAGATCGATTTTGCATTCTACAGCTCACAAAACTATGAAAGAGAAAAGTTATAATCCAAATCTCTACAGAAATATATTTTTCGCAACAACCATTTTCTTTCGCACTTTCGTGAGCTCTCTGCATTCTAATTCGAAATTTCTGGACAAAGATATACTGGAAACACGTTTAGGCAGGAGAATAAAAAATTCCGAATATTCAATCCAATAGTGACCCCGATGGATAGGTCATTAGAATGGATAAAGTCGAAATCTCACTGCTATATCAGAATAGCTGCAACGAGCTTATTTTTGTCCATAGAATTCGAATTTGGATATCAGAGCTCAGGTAAGCATAAAAAAAAACTCTCTGCTCGATAAAGTTTATATTTTTATATTTTTCGAGCTTTTCAATCGATACAAACATTATTTTCATAACGCACCCAGTGGCTATTCGCAATTGGCTTGTGTTTATTGCTCTTCCGATCTCCAACAGTTCGGAAGCCTGTGACCTCACTTGATCCCCCCCCCCCGCCCACTTCCCTCTCTATTTCCTCAGACTTTCTAGTCAACATTCGTATTCACTCACTGTCTCAGCATGGTGTGTTCTCGAATTCTACTAGTCCTGCTTCTACTGCTTGACCTCACTATTTCTTATTCCCCAAAAATACTTTCGCTGCCTGCCAAGCTAGGAGTCTATGAGACTGCCACTGTTCCTATCTCGTCAACCATCCGGCTTCTCCCGTATCTCCATCCCTCTCTCTTTCCATCTCATGTGAGAGTCAAGCGTGGAGGTGATGAAGTTATCCCGCCGCGAGGAGATGATGCACTCATCAATGCTCCCAATCTGCAACCCGACGGCCAAGTTCAGCAAGAGCCGGAGGAAGAGAAGAAGGAATGCTATTTCAAGCATCATCGACAGACTCGCTACGAGAAAGTAGAGAGACCCGCTGTATCTACTATCAAGGCTTCGTGTTCCAGAGAGGCAACATTGAGAAGGTTAGTTACAACCTGACTGCAAATTACAATGATTTTGTTCATTTAAACAAATCTTTTTGTTTATTAAAATATGATTTAGTCATTTTCAGAATGTCTGAACTGGTTGACGTCCAATACACAAACCAGTATGGATCACCACATGGACTCGATCTGATTCTCAAACGCGGATCTGGAGAAGCAAATGATTGGGCGGACTGAAATAAGGTGAGAATATACTTTTGGTGATCATAATCAATTTTTTTTTGCAAATTACAGGTTGAAGAAGTCGGGAGGCGATGGATTTGCAAAAACCATGAGAGTGAATTGGGATCAAATTGGGAGAGCGCATATTATAAGCATTTCAAGACCCATACACAGCCAGGTATTCGGTTCAGTCAAAAGTCTTGCAAACAATGATTCATTTAGGTGGCAAAGTTCGTGATGTTTGTTCGATGCCTGATCCTTTCTTCCAACACAGGAAACCATTTACACTTGATACAGGTGTTTATCGTGTTGAAGCACAAGAAGCAGAGGCAATTCTGAAGAAGAAGGGAGTATTGATCCATCCAGGCCTCCGTGAGTTAAAGAAATTATCAAACGAATGCTAAATTTTTGATTTCAGCAATCTGCTCAGCTCACGACCAGTTAGCCCGCAAACTCTCATCTCAAGTTGAAGTTGAAGGCAATGGTCATAATATCCGTCCTCATCCTGTTAATGGAGATTTCTCGGATACTCCCTCAATCTCACGAGATGTCAATCCTTTCTTCGACGAACGAGATCCCAAGGATCCCTCCTTCTACACGAGACATGCCAAAGAAGAATCTGAGCGAGTGAGTCTTTTTCTATCAAAATTTCCCCTTTTATACAATTTCGATTATTACTACTTTTCTTTCTAAATTTGCGTTTCCTTCTATTAATTCATATTATTATAGAAAGCCCCCGATCAAGTGATCAAGAAAGCGTACTTACATTTTATGCGCGCTCTCGGAGTGAAGCCTCACATCGGTGATGTCCCATGGCATCAGTTGTCGGATCGATATCAAAGAGGAAAAGCGGAGGCTCTGAAATATGTCGCCCACGAGATCGCTTCTCTTATGAGCCCCGATAATCCTCAGGTTCAGAAATTATTTATCTTCATAATAATTAATAATCTTTATATATCTTTTAAAAATATTTTTTAAATAATTTATTATTATTATTAAAATAATATCTACATACGTTCTCATTATTTTATTCTTCTCAGGTTCTCATGGATAAGGCATTCAAGCCCCCATCTGACTATGAGAGACCGAGACCAGAGAAGTATGAGCAGATGATGCTCAATGTGAAGGAACCATTCGAGACGAGTGATACGTTGGACGATCGAGTAGCCTATATCTCTATGGTCGTTCACTTCACTCTATCGGAGATCCGACGCTATATTCCTGGCCTCTGTTCGCATTACTACACACTGACGAAAAAGTATGCTAGGATACGCAAGAGGACCCTCAATCATTCGTCATAGAGAACGGTACCATCTTGCCAAAGTGGAGCGTTTCATTCAGTTCCTAACCAGGTAAGATGGTTTATCTCAGTAAATTTCATACATTATGCATTTTAGTTACAAAGTCACTGTGGGACTTCCTTATGGTACCAGATGAGTGAAGGACTCTCACAAGAGATGGATTGAAATAATTCCTAATACTGCGAAAACTGAGGAGTGGAGAAATCTACGATCTCTATAAAAAGTGAGTTACTATACAATAATGACAAATAAACTTAGATCTTTCGCAAATTAATTTATATCTTTCTAGAGAACTGGAGAGCCGAGGAGAACAGACTCTTCTGCTCCCCGAATCGACGGTGAAAAAGATGATTCACATCTGCAAAGCAGAGAGAAGAAAATCCCTTCACGGAGTCGATATCACCGTGGCAGATGCAATGGAGGTAAACAATTTATCGTTCTTCTCTCATTGAAACATTTTTTTCAGGCTTTCGACAACTCAGATGTTATGATCGATACAATGCTCAATGTGTATGGGATAGACAAGAGTGTCCATGCTTCTCTCATTTCCACTATGAGGCAGTATCAGCAATATATTCGCACGGATTACATGATTCATGCTAAGGAATTCTCCACGATTGCTGATCATTGCTGGTCGTGAGTTTCTTCTTCTTTTTATTTATATTTTTCCACAATGTTCGATAATTTCATCTAGTTTATTTTATTCATTGTTTTCATTCTCAGATATGGACTTTCGGATAAAGACGATCCAGCTTTTCAAACCGATTGCACTTCCGGCGATGACACCAAACATTTTCGAGTGTGTGATCGGTGCGAAACCAAGCAGATGGCGTGCGGAGATGTGAGAGAAGAGTTGGAGCAGCTTGCAAAGAAGTTCAAGAAGGACAAGAAGAAGTCACAAGAGATCGCTATTATGATCAAAGACTGGTACGCTGCCGAAGAGGCGATTGATAAGCTGAAAGCCCATCAATTGTGAACTGCCAAGGCTGAGGATGATCGACAACCGATTCTCACTGGACTGAATGTGAGTTTTTTTTCAAACGAAGATTCAAGAAATTCACACTCTTTTATTTCAGAATGAGGAGGCCATGGTCGTTCTCGATTTTGCCATGAAGCACATGCCTCTGCAAGGCCGTGAGACTACTACCGATTGGTATGGACAGAGAGGAATGCCCTGGCATGTCTCCCATACGACTGTCAATATCAGCGGTGAATTCCATACACACGCTCTTATTCATATATTCGACGTCAATGAACGACAGGTTTGATCATGCCAATTTTTTCTCGCTAATTCACATTTCTCAGGATAGCCTAAGCCTTCTGCCGCTGTTACTGCTGTCATCAGACAAGTTTTACGACATGTTTTTTTAACGACATGTTTGACCCCATATTCCTTCAAAACAAAAAAAAAACATATTTCCAATATGTTTTTTTTGTTTTGAAGGAATATGGGGTCAAAAGAGTTACCTTTCGATCAGATCAAGCAGGTTAGTTGATAAAAAAAAGTTATTTGGAAACTGATATTGGAAACTGAGTTATATGGAATTTGGAAATTATGATCAAATTTTATCCAATTAGTATCAAATTTTCTCTTCAGGAGCATACAAGTCTTCGTAGACTCTGGCATCTATCCAAGCCATTGCAAAAGAAGTTGGAGGCATCACTGTTGTGGGATATTACTTCAGCGAGGCCCAAGCTGGAAAAGGACCATGCGATCGGACGTCGGCTATTGTAAAGGGAGTGACGAGGAGTTATGCGGACGCCGGAGGAAAAGTGCTGAATCCAGAGGTAATTTCATATAAATTTTAAAGATAGAGTAAGCTTGAATTTCCTCTCGAAAAATTATATAATACATTTATTTAGGACTTCTACCACGCAGTGACAACTAGTCGACATCGCGAAGGCATCTCATACCATCTTGTCCATTTGGAAGGAAGTGGAAAAGATAAGAAGCCGAAGCTATCAACGACCAAGATCCCTGAGATGTCGAAGTTGAATGCGTTCACTTTTGGAGAGAAGGGCTGCGCCTTCACCGATTCAAGTTCGAGTTTCAAACAGTTTTATGATCTTCCCTAGTTCTGCAGAGTTTTAGTAAACGAAATGTAATCATATTTGTTTGCCACCCTTTGTTGTCCTTTTCATAATATAGTTACAGGGATATCGGATATGGCAAGAAGTATTCATACTAAAAAATGCAACCGAGTGATGCGACACTCGTGGTGAAGGGATCAGGAGTAACGCTCTCCAAAGATACTTTCTGGAGAAAACTAGGTTACTGGAAGTATGATGAGAATCAAGATCTGCCGGAGGAAAGGCATGAAGAGTCAACCTGTGAGAATAAGGTAAAATTTTCAAAGAACTTAAAGAAAAACACGAAACAATTTCACAATAGATTTCCGTCTCGATTGAGTCTCTCGTAAAGTAATCTAATCTCAGGATTCGAAGAAGAACAGGCGACCCAAGCTGGAGGATACCCTCTTCCGATGCCCCGTCGAGACATGCTCGAAAGAGTTTCTTTCTGAAAAGAACCTCGAGAAGCACTTGGATGTGGGAAAGCACGACAGTCAACCCGAGAAGATGAACCTCCAAGACATCACACTCAATCTATTCTCGGTCTATCTGGAGAAGGCTGTTACTCCCAAAGTCTGCCCAGTCATTGATGAAGCAATGCTGAGTCTCACTGATGGTCCGACCAACAGCGAGAACGGAAGGCTTCTACCCATGGGATGGGCTCTGCCTAAGAGGAGACCATCGATCAAATTTCCCGATGCTGTGAAAGAGATCTACGAAGAAGGAAAGAGGTAATTGCTATTCTATATTTTATTTGCATTTTTTTCAGGACTAATGCCAAGACTGACGCACGAGAAGCGGAGAAGTTGATGAGACAAGCGACGGATCAGAATGGAGACAAACTCTTCCAACCGAATGATCTGCTCACTTCTCGTCAGATTGCTGGAGTTTACAATAATTTCAAGAATAATGCACTGGACAAGAGAGATCGTGTACCAAAAAGAGGTTGAAGATCCAAGAGATCGGCAGATGATTCCGAATGCAGAGAGCTCACGAAAGTGCGAAAGAAAATGGTTGTGGCGAAAAATATATTTCTGTAGAGATTTGGATTATAACTTTTCTCTTTCATAGTTTTGTGACGTTGAGTAGTTTTCGAACTGACGCATTTGAGGCATTTATTCGGCCATAAGGGAATTAAATCACAATCAAACCCCTCAGTTGACTGTCTTCAAACGTAAAAACGACGCTTTTCGTAAAAATTGAAATTTCCCACTCAATGAAAAAATGTTTTGAACAATGTACGACTAAAGTACTCATCATACTCGGGTATGGGCTTGTGGCTGCCATTCCGGGGGCACCGTGACCAAAGGGTGGTCGAAAATGGTCGAAAATAACGGAGCCGGTCTCTTAAACAGGAAATAATCTTGGGCGTTCAAGCATATTCTTTTCGACGTACACGTTTAGGATTACTTTTAGATGTTAGATTCCCAAGCTTGTTTTTCTATGAGTGACTTGGTATCTTTCAGGATGGCGAAGATGACTCCACATGAGAGGAAGGAGATGCTCAAGAAGAAGAGAGAAAGGTCAGACTCAGACTTCAAACAACGAGATCGTTTGAATACATTCCACTCTTCAGCAAGAAGAGAAGAATCATGAAGGCTTGCGAGGGACAAGGAGGTCCGAGATTGATCCTCGTTGTGGGAGATCCCTGGGGAGAGGATGACGAGGAGGAACAGGATGAGGATGAGGAAGTCCCTAACGAGCCGGATGCCGAGAACATTCCCGACATCAACGCCTTCCCCTATGGTATCTGGTTCTAAATGTCCGCAATCGCGTCGTGGTTGGAATGTTCATTATTTATCAACGATAAAATATGAGAAGATACTGCTTGAATTATTTGGATATACACGGTAACGTTACCGTATGTCATACCTTATCCCAGGCCTGGAGCTGTAGTCCTGGTATTACAGGTAAAGTTGCAGGCCAGTACTGGGTATCTATCATTGAGACTTGACATCTATTCATTGTGCCGTGCTTGAACGATATCGTATCATGTGCGTTTTATTCATCCTGGATCCCGTTTTGTGATCGTCCGATTTGGTATCTGGAAAGGTGCTAAAATGACCCCTGGAGGCCTCGCTCATCATGTCGTCGTCCACCACCAGCTCGCTCCTTCTCGGATTCCTTGCTTTTTCTTCATCGTTAGAAATTCGCCACTGTTTCCTTTCCATGTGCGTTAATTTTCCGATTGTCGAAGCTCGCTACCGTACCACAATTATCTATCTGTCTGCAGCTGTCGAACATGGCTTTCGACGGCGACGTTCCTCGACGCGCTCTCGTCGATGAAATTGAAAAGTGTTGCATCTACTTCGATCCGCTTACCTCGAAGGTAAGCCGGATACGAAGTAGTGTGGTATGACGATCAATGAACTACGGTAGCGAGGGTAGATCAGGTTGCTGTCATATTACGGTGGTTCTACGAAGACGCGCTTCTTTGTAGCCAATCTCCTCGCTATCTCCCTGCCTCCACTCCCTCCACTCGGAGTGCGCGGATCAGTGGCTGACGTCCCGCACCGTGAGTCCTTTCCACCTGCCTTTTCTCCTACCAGGCTACGGTATCGATTGATCCGTTTCTTCTTCTCCTCCTGGCCGCTAGAGATACTGTAAATGTATTGTGCCAATGCCACAGAACAAGAATTGTGCATCCTCTAAGTGATCTACTGGGCAGTGTTCCGAATAGAATACTTGATTCAGAAACGCGATGATCAGATCTGCCCCCTCTCCCGCCAGAAGGTCGATGTCGTGGTCGGCACGGACGGCGTCACGGCTCCGCCCCCTGATCCACAAGGAAGACAGGTACGGTAGATGGTGGGATACGGTAGGTTACTGATATGGTGACTGGCTTCCGTCTAGTTTGTCCTAAGCTGTAACAGCATAGATACGGGTGAAATTATCGATTGATGCATGCACGTGATGCTATTCCTGCACCGATTACTGTAACTATGATTACTGTACTTGCTGCAGGAGGAAGAGGTGGCATTCATCCAGTTGGTGGAGGACGAGGAGGCGCGCGCTCGCGTATGTTTTTCAGTCCAAAGTAGCACGTTTTTTTTGCGAAAAATTGATAAATATAGTACTTTTCATCATAAAGAAGGGCGACTCACGGGTATGGTAGTGATGATCTTATGAAAGAAGTCTTGAGTAAACTATCGAGGAGTGTTTCACAGAAGAATCGACCTGTCACAGTCACCAATACCATTGATGGCAAATCGCCATGAACCCTCCCCATTTCGCGTGTTTCCTCGTCGGTCAGAGACACGAGATAGCACGCGAATTGAGGAGAGTATGATGCCGATTGGTCATCCCTAATCAATACTCTCTCCAGTTGCTCGCCGAGCGACACCGCGGCTCGCCCTCGCGGCTGGCAGAGATATTGGCTAATTTCCACCCCGACTCCCATATCGTGGTCAGTTTAACCAGCTGTTTATACGGGTTTTACTGGGGCTATGGTAGTGTATCTCGCTTCGTATACGGTACCTACTCATTCCGGATACGGTAACGTATCATACATGCTCAGGTTATGGTAGCACCTGGATGCTTGCTAACCGGCAATGAAGGCGATTCAATCACGCTTTCTAGCGCCGGCATCGGCCGTATGCTGGGTGGGGAATGATGTATCCGGCCAATTACGATGACACTCCGCGTACGGTCAGTTTCGGCGGGAATGTATCGGTTCTGAGATTACGGTGCTACCCATCGTTAAGATAGCATTCCACTCAAACAAAAGTGACTCATAGTCACTAAGACCATGCTGGCCATTTCCGATTACCGTCACTCATTAGAACCGAACATACTGAAAAAAAAAAACATACCGGCCGTTGACTATCACTAGAACAGTTCGCTGGGGCACGCGACGCGTTTTTGAGGACGCGTAGCGTATCTCCCCCTCCCCGTGAATAAAATGTGCCTCGTTTGAATCCTCTATGCTAAACGCTGAATGTCTTTAACTGAGTTTTTGAATCTTACAATACAATAGTTGTTTCTCTACACCAACATGTATCTGTTGTACATCGCCATACAAACGCCTCGGTTTAGCATGTATCTGGGGCTTACTGTAGATGAGAGGCAGGCTCAGATCGTAGTAAGACGACTATCGGTGTTGAACTCTTTGATTTGATCTTTGATCTTTGTTTCTTGACTGCATGCATGTCTCACTTTGCAGGAATCTACTCGTCATCGATCGGCGGCAGGAGGAGTGGAGGCGCGACGAAGCCGCATGGTGGGAGGAGACAGGGATGAGGAGGTGAGCGAATGTGAATGACTACTTCTACCTTTCACTTGAGGTTGCTTTTCTTGACTTTACACCTGCCAGGGAGACGATAATGGGAGAGGGTTATAAATTACATGATAGATTGGTAAAATATTGGAAAAAAGAGCGTATCTACACCTCATATTTGTTGTAGTCGTAATGATAGAGCAGTGGGGATACTGTACGAACATATACGTCTATTTTGCATAGTTAGGATGCAGTTATAGTCGAAGATCAAAGATCAACAGATGGTATTGCAGGAGGCTGGTAGCAGCCACGTCGGCGACACGACCGAGCCGCCTCGCAGAAGCCAGCGATTGGCCGCCAAGAAGAGACGCGTCGGTGAGTGATTATCGATTCGTGGAGCACGGTATCCAATACGGTGTACGGTATCGGTCTCGTTATTGATTTTGGTCACTATGAAAAAGAACAGAACGTAATCATTGTTTATGTTTCTGGAATACGGTATCGATTAGGGGTGCGGTGTCGTTATTGATCTGGTAAATGTGAGAAAGAGAAAACGTGTCATTCTTCAGAATGAGATCTCTTGAGCTCAATCTCAACTTCCTACTCTACCCCGTGGCTCCCTCGATTCTTCCTTCTTCCCCTCCCTCTCCAATCGATATGTACTCTTCTTTTCCCTTTTTAATCTTCGGTGCTTAATATTTACTTGATTCCTGCTGTTATGAATGAGCTGTAAAACGATATGAGATTCCCGATCCACGATATATCAAGGGGAAAATTAGTCGTTCGGCATTCCCTCTATTCCAACTATCGTATCTTCTCATGTTTCTCCAATTCTACTCGGAGCTTTTTCCAAGCATTTAGTTGTTTCTCCTCATAAGCACTTATATATCGCTCAACTCACCCCTATTCTTTAGATTCAGATCGATGTTTAGAAGAGCTTTACAAATCCAATATTTCCTGCTATCTCCCGTTGAGCCTCGCTCGACTTCTCTTCCACCCTTTCCATCCCCCCTCCCCTATCCTCATTTATCAATCGACTCCATTTCGACTTCCGCAGTTTATTCCTCAGTTACTTGCTGTACCCCTTCGTATTGCTGTGTTGCTACGTTGTTAATTCCCTTGTTGTTGTTGAAAATATCTATTGTTATTGTGATTGGAGATCAAAGACTTGGTTGAGTGGAGAACGCAGTGAATCATTTGTAAACCGTTTATGGTTATCGAGTTGCAATAGAACTAAACATGTTCACATAACTAACTAGGAAATAATCAATAATAATATGGGTGATTGTATTCTCCGCTTCGATAGAGAGGAAATCGATTTGTCTCTGAATATCGTTATCTGCTCTTCTATCCGAATTAGAGTTTCGAAAACTAACAGCTAGTTGTTTACTTTCTAATCGACTAGTCGATTATAAACAAGTCAACAAATATTCGATTATCTATTTAGATGTAATGATTCTTTTCGACTAGTTGTTTACGAGTCTGCGAAGCACCCCTGAGGATAATAATCAAAGGTTTTATCTCACTCCATAATCGTGAGCGATTCATTTCATTCCGAATTGTAACTAAGTAATTTTTCATTTGATGATGATGTTTCTTATTTTTTATTCATAAATGAGTCTATTGAAGTTGGTTATGTATGCCGTTCAGCTCAGAGCCAAGGGATTACGGTAAAATTGGTGGTCAGCATAGGTTTTTTTTCGTTTTTCAACTTTGATTTGGCACGGATTACGAATACTACTATCAACACCAAGTTGAACTCGTAGGTACATTTGAGCCTTTTTTGTTGAAGAAACTGGTACAAGAGCGTAAGCCTTTATTCATAGTAACCATGATACGAAAAACAACAATAGCGATACTTATTCGAGCAGAAGTTCGGAGTATTTCTCCCCGTTCTCTTCATAGACTCCATTGTCCACTCCCTGGGCATTCCTCTGCCATTCTGACTCTTCCCCTGCTCCGAGTCCGCGAATCTTCACCTAAAAATCAGTTATCGATTAGGCACAATTTATGTTTATTGGATACTGTAGATCGCAGTTGTCGTTTGCTCGAAACACAGCAGAGATCAATATTTTGCTTAGATTACGGTAGATAGCTATTGTTATCGATTGATTGGATACGGTAGGTCACCAACCTCGTCGCCCAGTTCATTGCCGAAGCCGGGATTGGCGAAACCGACCGTGGGATCCTCACGAGGCACCTCTTGGTTCCTGCAACGATCGTTGATCTTTAGGATACGGTAGTCATAAATCTCGATTTCGATTATAAAATCGGAACACGACTCTCCTCAGCTCGCGTCCGCATACGTTTCTATGGCGAAAATGCATGCGAATTCAGGCTTGTCGCAACCCATTTCCTATTAATAATGCTATTGGGTACTGTAGACTACAGTTATCGATTGCTTGGAATACTGTAGATATCAGTTTTTTGCTTAGATTACGGTAGATATCACATGAAGAGGGAGTGATGTCTGACTTATTGATTCTTCTTCTCACAAAGACGACCGCGACACTGATGACAATGAGGAGAAGGGAGATGAGGAGGATGAGCACGGGAAGGATCGATTTCGATTCTGTAATGGACTATTCATGTATACTGTAATTATTGATCGCTTGAAATACACGGACCTCAAGATGTTTTTCCATAGATTGTGATAGAGCGCTCTTCTGTACAGGAGGACTAAAGTTTTGGCTAGGTCGAAGACAGTTGCAGCAATAATTCGTTTTAGTTACTGATTCCAATAAAAGTGAGTGAACATGCGATTGAGGATAGTACGGTCTCGAATCGACATCACTCACTCGTCCTCTCATTTTCGCGTGATCTCTCGTCCTCTCGTTTCTCTACGCTTGTGACCCAATCCTTCTCTAGAACACTCACTAGCAGCATTGACGAGGGCGTCGTCGTCGGCGCGGACGAGGGGCAGAGGCGGGGGTAGGGTGGTGGTCGTAGCGACGGTGGCAGCAGCAGCAGCCGTGGTTCCCTCCACGTCCGCCTCGTTGCTGCGTGGCCTCACCAGCAGCTGCAGCTCGGTGGACCTCTCCCTGCCATCGTGGGTCTTGAGGGAGCAAGCCACTTTGGCCTCAGTGGCTATCATGGAGACGGACACAAACGGCTCGTTCGGATCGTTGAAAATCTGAATGAGGACGCCATTTCAGTAGCATTCGAGATATCGAAACCCAAGAAAAATGCCCAAGCAATCGAATTGAAATACTAATCGCGATGCGTTTTGCTGGCAACGCGCCAAAACGAATTCCCCCTCGAGACTTCACTCATGCTCTCTCACTTCCGTATGCTATCTCGCCATTCCCTGGCCGCTCTCTCTTCTATCGCTCACCCAATGTAGAACGCCGTGAATCGGTATTGTAACAGTTCTTGTGAAGCGAACTGACCATTTGATCGCCGAAGGAAACAGTGAGGAAGTTGTTTAAGTCGAATCGAGATGCGTCGTTGATCGAGCAATTGAAGACGAGAATCTCATTGAGAAAATAGACTCCATTCGGCCGAGTTGGAGTGATCCTGAGGATCGGCTCGGGAAGAGTGGAGGAATCTGAGGTGAGATGAAAGATCGGGTCTAATAGGAACTGCTAGAGAAGCTCCCAAGTGATACCATATTAGCCCAACCACTGCCCGATATGATCGATTGACCTGAGTCTCTTCACCACAATTAGAAACCCAAAATGGGCGAAGTCACACACACCTGGGGACTTCGTCGTAATCGTGATGTCCCCGATGGCTGCGGGGGCTACTGGCTGAAGGGACAAGCCCAATAGGAGGAGAAGGAGCGGCAGGGGGGTCATCTTACCGAATCTGATAGGAGACTGAGCAGATTACAATCTATGACCCTTCCCTACCCACGCGCTAATTACAGTAAGTTGTAAAACTTGGCGGCATGCCAAGTCGAGGGAGCACCGCCTAGGGGCATACAAACTGTAGTAATTGAGAGAAAGAGAGCCGAGAGGTCACGGAGAAACGAGGACTGTATTGAATCGAGAAACCAGTTTGTATTTGAAATACATACATTTTTGTTTTGGAATAAAACTAGTAATGGTTTGCCATCATTTCGAGATTTTCCCCCTTAAAATGCAGTTGTTAGAAGAGTTGAAGTTCTCATGCAGGCTCCTCTTCAAATTTCGCTCTTGCTCTCTCTCAAAATGCACCTGGTGATCTTTTGAAGTGAGTCACGTTCGAAGAAGTGGAAGATGGAGAACTAAAGTGGAGGGAGACAGAGCGAGAGTTAGAGGGACATTCCCTAGCAACATCTCGATTCTAGTCTCATTTGCTCGATTAGTTCGCCCCTACCCAGTTTTTCATCGGCATTCTTCTCGTTTTGCTGATCGTTCCTGTCGGAGAGTCGAAGGGAGGTTAGCAAAACATAATTCTCTTTTGTTTCGAGGACAAGAACCACCGAAAACCCAGTGAAAAATATTCCAATATGAGGCGCAGGGCAGTCATTTGCATTATAATTGCTGTTGTTGTGATAACCGCAGTGGTGATAGTATACTACAGCTGCTGCCATAGCTCTTCGGAGGTGAGCAATCAAGTGATCTCGGAACTAGACACTTCTTGTTTCGTGTGATCTCTCATTTCTCTTACCGACGAGTGAGCACGCGCATTGAGTATAGTCGCATCCGATTAGGCACCACTATTGATGTTTATTCTCTAAATATTCGCTACCAGCAGGTTCAACCAACGCAGAGGATGGATAAACCCATCGGAAGCAATGTTCTAAGGGAACATCATGGACAGCCGCTTCCCGGGAAAACGTCGATGACGTGAACATTTATGCATGCATTTATTGTCGATGTGATGACAGACACTCATTTACAATCGTTCCTTTTTCTTACAAAATGAAAAACAATACGTGCTTTTTACAAATGTTGTTCTAAGACTTGTTATTACTGTTTTTCCCCTGACAGGTGCATCCAACAGACGTAGGATCATTCAGATAAAATAGTATCTACCTATGAGCTATAAATATTTCGCTGCTGTCAGACTTCGACGTAATTTTACTGTCATTTGTCGCCCATTTACGGCGTTTTGCATGGGGTGAGCGAGAGAGGAGAGAGCGGTCAAGGGAATGGCGAGAGAGCATGCAAATGCGAGAAATGGTCTCACCACGAAAGCTCACTTGGCGTTTTGCCAATAGAACGCCGTGCCCATTGACAGCTCATTTTCCGACATGGCAAGATTTTGACAAACCTGGACAGTTTCTCTTTTCTATGCAAGCATGATGTCTAGTGCCTCACGCGCAAGGCGCTTAGAGAAACTCGACAATTCGGTTATGTATTATCTGGGCAATGTTCGCAGCTTCAGAACAACAACAATTTGCATGGACGGAGAGACAAACATGTTTGTCTGCGCCCTCATTCTCACCTCATTCTCCCCTCATTCGCTCATCTTTCCCCCGTGAGGAGCTGTTCTCTCCTCTTCCATCTGCAATGATCACTGACGTACCGACGATCCAAACGCAGCACGACGATGTTAGTTTATCACCGATTCGTCTACCGTACCCATTGTCAGACTACCGTACACGCTACAGTATCCCCTGCCGCACTTTTTTTAAAACAGTATTCTCTTCTATTCAGCGCGATTCGCACACCACACAGACGATCCCTTGCGTCAGTTTGAACCAATCGAGATTCATCCACTACCTCCCCGGATCCACAGATGTGCCGAGTAAGTTGGGGTAGATCAAAGATCAATGGACTGTCGCTATCAAAGATTTGATCTTTGACTTTCAGTTGAGTTTGAGCCGACCTGCAAAACAGTGTTTCACGTAGCCAAAGGCAGGAGCCAGTTCACGATTGAGGAGTTGCTCGTTCTGAAAGGTGCGAAATCATAAAAAATTACATAAATGTAAAATTATAATTACAAAATCAAAATTTACAAATTATTCAGCTGACGATGTTTTCAACTTGCGACTGAGCATCACCGTCCCTAGTTCCTACTTCTCCCTCGCTTCGATTATCGATCTGGAAAAGTCAGTGAATACCGTATCCATCATTCAATTGATCGATTCTCCCCAGGAAGCTAACCGCACCCGTTGATACTCTTCGCGTGGTGGCTGCGATTCTGGGTGGCGAGAAGCCGGCCGGCTGGGACTACAGGATTACGGTAGGAGACGTGAATTATTGATTTTTTGCTGTATCTTAGATATCGAGTGGACTACGGTAGGGTTGTTTATCGATCGGATTACTGTATCTGACTGTTCAGGGCAGATGGAATGGACAGTCTGGCAATGACGATGGGCTCTCCTGCGAGTACTATGTGCACTCGGAGGCTTTGGGCCGGTACTGCTCGATCTTCAAGGTATACTGTAACTAGAGGATGCTGTAACATGGTCAAATTGTAGCCATACTGTATTGTATTTTTGCTATCATTTTAGTCGGGTTGGGACGAGCACGGACTTCCGTGCGAATACAACAAGAGAGTTGTGCGCACCTCTTTGGACCGTGCTGGCGTCGAACTGGTACAGTATCTACCTACTAGGGTTCCCGATTTGTGCCAGGCGGCCCAGGCGGCCTGGATCATATTGAAGAAATAGTGTGCGAAAATGAGAATGTCAGGCCGTATTGCGACCACTTTTCGTATCCAATTGGGTAGGAATGACTAGTTTCGGGAACCCTAGTATCTACACCTACTTACGATACCTGATCGAACAATTGTTTCGTCTATTTTTTGCACACTATCTCGTGTTTCTGTGTGAGAGACGAGAAAGAACTGACAATATATATTATTGCCTCGGGCAATCCTCGTATTTCCTTGTGATGACGCAATCCTCAGGCAATCATTATCGCCTACGGCATTGACGCGCCCTTCCCAACTCAATCAATGCCGACAATCTCGCTGTGCTCAGCGACATGTTCGCGGTGAGCACTAGTGATGGCAAAACGGATTTTCGGGCCGGCTTCAAGCCGGCTTTAACCCGGCTTTTTCAACGGCTAAGCCGGCTTGCCGAGTCCGTTTTGTCATCACTAGTGAGCACCGCAGATACCGTGACAGCGTACTGCATCTCTCGACTAGGGTACCCGAAGGTTACTGGGGCTGCCTATTATAAACGATTATTAGAAAATAGGCTCAGATGATGCTTATGATATCAATAACTTAGTCTGAGGAAACACTGATGATCGGAGAGCTGACACGGTATATGGTATACTGTAATATTGAGCATATTGTAACTAAGATTACAGTAAGCAAAGGACACCGTAACCGAACTAACTTCAGGACCACCTAGTCAATGAGGTCGTTCCGCAGTGGGAGCGTGCCATCTGCCGCAAGGCACTCGCACTCGACGTAAGTTTTGCAAAACAATTCCTGCACCGTCCGGGCATCGAACCCGCTATCGTAACCAGAAGATACCGTAATCAAATATGAGATTATCCAACAAGGACAAGCGCTAGGTCCTGGAATTCTTGCGTTTTTCCGACTGATGAATCGAAGCACATTCAGATTCGCGATCCGTCCTCATCTTCGATCTCTTCTCTTCTTCGTCTTCTCAGCATCATCTGACATATGGATGGTTCCCCGTGGCCAAGAGAGTCACCATTGGAGTTCTGGCGGATATGGTAGGTTTACAGAGGAATCAAATAATAATAAATTTGTTCAAATATTAATATTTTTTAGATTCACCACAACCCTCGCACCAGCGTGTTTCAGTTCGTACTGGACTCGGTGCGTTTATACATCCTATAGAGTTTAGTTTGTAGTGCTTGCACGTTCTCTCGCTTACATACTGTATCTTCAATTGATAGAAAGGTTACGGTAGCTCCTGAGAGATTACTGTACTATCGCAGGTGGTGCCCTGCCTCCCAGACTCTGGCATCAAGACAGCGCACCTGCCCTTTATTGTGACTTCGCTGATTACGGTTCGTCAATCCATCCCAATCCAGGATGATCCATCCCAACCACTATACCGTATCTCAGCTACAGTATCTTTTTTCAGCATCTACGCATGGTGTCGAGTGTGCACAAGTGCGCTGCCGACGATTTCTCATCGGGTGATGGAGTGAAGGAGGAAGAGAAGGAGGAAGTAGGGAAGGATCGACTCGATGTCGAGACGGAAGACGTCAACGTCGAGGTTTCCAACGATGTTGAGAAAGAAGAAGGAAATCAGAAGGAAGAGTAGGATGAGGTTTGCTAATCTGTTCTCTTAATAACTCTGATCATCTCACAATTCTCAATGATACGAGTAAGCAACTATTCCACCTTGGTGGAATAATCGATTCCATTGAAGGACGACGACTTCGAGGTCTGGAATGATGTCGAGCCGGGAGATGTCAACGTCGCCCAGGGCAGAACAACGTGCTCCATCTCCTGATTTCCTTACCGTAATCCCCTCCTTTACCGTACCCAGACGAGCGCCTACCGTACTCTATCGATTGTCTACCGTAATCCTCCCTGCCCTCGCTTTCTTTTGATTGTATCTATGTATTTTCGTAGTGGACGCGTTTAGTACGCAGATAAAACTCAAGTCATTGGGATTCGAAAGGGGATAAACATAAACAAATAGGGATAAACATCGTTTTGTTTTTCTGAAGTAATCCACTAAAGAATGCACATCTTCTATCGCTCCTGCCTGATCGTATTCACTTCTCTCAACATTGTCTACACGATAATGTTCACTGAAATGCTGCCGGTCCACGGCGTTCTACTGGCAAAACGCCAAGTGAGCTTTCGTGGTGAGACCTTTGCGCACTCTCTCATCTTTGCATGCTCTCTCGCCATTCCCCTGACCGCTCTCTCCTCTCTCGCTCACCCCATGTAAAACGCCGTGGGTCAATTATAAGGGGTCTTCAGTTTCTGGCTAGAATGTTTTATTTTTGTTTTATATTTTCTAAAAATAGTTCATTCGATTTGTCGTCCACATAAACACAAAAAAACTGAACTAAAGTGCGTAACACGTGAAAATGAAAATGAACAAAGGTGGCTGTACTAGTGATGAAGAAAAAGGATACGACTATCCTCATTTCATACGCTCTCTCGTTTCGGCGAGCACGAGAATTACGGAGAGCCGGATTCGATTTGCCATCACCACTCTGGACCGGTTCAAGATGCCATCACTCTAGTCCACATTAGTGATGATAAAACGGACTTGGCAAGCTGGCTTCAACAAGGGTTCAAGCGTGGGATCACATCGTGCCGAAGGTCAGTTGTTAACATGGCTTCCGTAGCGCAGTAGGTAGCGCGTCAGTCTCATAATCTGAAGGTCGTGAGTTCGAGCCTCACCGGGAGCATCTGTTTTGCAGATTGCCATCTACATCTTGCTGCTGGCCACGATGTTTTTCAACTGTACTCTTTGCTATAAAATCACTGTGAATATGAGATCGATCGTGACACATTCGGCTACTGTAAGTACCAACAATAATCATTTCGAAATTAATAGTATTTTGATAATTCTGAGACTTGCTTCAGGCTCAACTTCAGGTCCAGATGTTCAGATCTCTGGTCGCTCAGGTGGTTTTGTTGCAAGATTGCCCACCGAATCCCACAATTCTAGACCATTGTGCCCTTCCTGTTCTGCTACACTCCCAGCATGCGCTAACGTACACACTGCCGTTGCTGGATATTGAAGGTAGAGAGGGGGGAAGTAAAGGGGGATTCATCTGATCTCACTGAATCTGATCAGAGAGGCGAGAGTGTAGGCAAAATGCGGGGAATCGTGTTTGGATTCCTTGAATTGTGAACTCGAGTGTCTACCATCGTGAGTTTTCATTATTTATGTTTTCAAAATTCCAAACACGATTCCCCGCATTTTGCCAACACTCTCGCCTCTCTGATCAGATTCAGTGAGATCAGATGAATCCCCCTTTACTTCCCCCCTCTCTACCTTCAATATCCAGCAACGGCAGTGAGTACGTTAGCGCGTGTCTGACTGGCATGCCGACGCAGGCAGGTTCGACTCCCGCCCGCAGGTGATGTTCGCGCCTAATTTTGTAAAAAGAATTTTGAAAACATAAATAATGAAAACTCACGATGGTAGACACTCGAGTTCACAATTCAAGGAATCCAAACACGATTCCCCGCATTTTGCCAACACTCTCGCCTCTCTGATCAGATTAAGTGAGATCAGATGAATACCCCTTTACTTCCCCCCTCTCTACCTTCAATATCCAGAAACGGCAGTGTGTACGTTAGCGCATGCTGGGAGTGTAGCAGAACAGGAAGGGCACAATGGTCTAGAATTGTGGGATTCGGTGGGCAATCTTGCAACAAAACCACCTGAGCGACCAGAGAGCCAGAGAGCCTAGGCCGCTCTGGCCTAATGGGCATGGTGTCTGACTGGCATGCCGACGCAGGCAGGTTCGACTCCAGCCCGCAGGTGATGTTCGCGCCTATTTTTGTAAAAAGAATTTTGAAAACATAAATAATGAACTCACGATAGTAGACACTCGAGTTCACAATTCAAGGAATCCAAACACGATTCCCCGCATTTTGCCAACACTCTCGCCTCTCTGATCAGATTCAGTGAGATCAGATGAATCCCCCTTTACTTCCCCCCACTCTACCTTCAATATCCAGCAACGGCAGTGTGTACGCTAGCGCATGCTGGGAGTGTAGCAGAACAGGAAGTCTGATCTCCTACCGCAGGGAACGCTTGACGGAGACTAGTGGTTGGGGCGCGCGCCTTTCTCTACCTCTTGCAAAGCATCACCTGCGGGTGGGGGTCGAGCCTGCCTGCGTCGGCATGCCAGTCAGACACCATGCCCATTAGGCCGCAGGTCTACCTCTTGCAAAACATCACCTGCGGGCGGGAGTCGAACCTGCCTGCGTCGGCATGCCAGTCAGACACCATGCCCATTAGGCCGCAGGTCTACCTCTTGCAAAACATCACCTGCGGGCGGGAGTCGAACCTGCCTGCGTCGGCATGCCAGTCAGACACCATGCCCATTAGGCCGCAGGTCTACCTCTTGCAAAACATCACCTGCGGGCGGGAGTCGAACCTGCATGCGTCGGCATGCCAGTCAGACACCATGCCCATTAGGGGCGCGCGCCTTTCTCTACCTCTTGCAAAACATCACCTGCGGGCGGGAGTCGAACCTGTCTGCGTCGGCATGCCAGTCAGACACCATGCCTAGTTAGGCCTACCGCGGGGAACGCTTGACGGAGACTAGTGGATTTCTGTAGTTCGAGCCTGCCTGCGTCGGCATGCCAGTCAGACACCATGCCCATTAGGGACGCGCGCCTTTCTCTACCTCTTGCAAAACATCACCTACGGGCGGGAGTCGAACCTGCCTGCGTCGGCATGCCAGTCAGACACCATGCCCATTAGGCCGCAGGTCTACCTCTTGCAAAACATCACCTGCGGGCGGGAGTCGAACCTGCATGCGTCGGCATGCCAGTCAGACACCACGCCCGCAGGTGATGCATGCCCATTTTCTGTTGACGAGATCATTCCTCTTTCGTGCGCTGGATCGCCGGGAACGCTTTACCGCCGGGAACGCTCGACGGAGACTAGTGGTTGGGGCGCGCGCCTTTCTCTACCTCTTGCAAAACATCACCTACGGACGGGAGTCGAACCTGCCTGCGTCGGCATGCCAGTCAGACACCATGCCCATTAGGCCGCAGGTCTACCTCTTGCAAAACATCACCTGCGGGCGGGAGTCGAACCTGCCTGCGTCGGCATGCCAGTCAGACACCATGCCCATTAGGCCGCAGGTCTACCTCTTGCAAAACATCACCTGCGGGCGGGAGTCGAACCTGCATGCGTCGGCATGCCAGTCAGACACCATGCCCAGGGCGGCCTACCGCGGGGAACGCTTCACGGAGACTAGTGGATTTCTGTAGTTCGAGCCTGCCTGCGTCGGCATGCCAGTCAGACACCATGCCCATTAGGGACGCGCGCCTTTCTCTACCTCTTGCAAAACATCACCTACGGGCGGGAGTCGAACCTGCCTGCGTCGGCATGCCAGTCAGACACCATGCCCATTAGGCCGCAGGTCTACCTCTTGCAAAACATCACCTGCGGGCGGGAGTCGAACCTGCATGCGTCGGCATGCCAGTCAGACACCATGCCCATTACGGGCGCGCGCCTTTCTCTACCTCTTGCAAAACATCACCTGCGGGCGGGAGTCGAACCTGTCTGCGTCGGCATGCCAGTCAGACACCATGCCTAGTTAGGCCTACCGCGGGGAACGCTTGACGGAGACTAGTGGATTTCTGTAGTTCGAGCCTGCCTGCGTCGGCATGCCAGTCAGACACCATGCCCATTAGGGACGCGCGCCTTTCTCTACCTCTTGCAAAACATCACCTACGGGCGGGAGTCGAACCTGCCTGAGTCGGCATGCCAGTCAGACACCATGCCCATTAGGCCGCAGGTCTACCTCTTGCAAAACATCACCTGCGGGCGGGAGTCGAACCTGCATGCGTCGGCATGCCAGTCAGACACCACGCCCGCAGGTGATGCATGTCCATTTTCTGTTGACGAGATCATTCCTCTTTCGTGCGCTGGATCGCCGGGAACGCTTTACCGCCGGGAACGCTTGACGGAGACTAGTGGTTGGGGCGCGCGCCTTTCTCTACCTCTTGCAAAACATCACCTACGGACGGGAGTCGAACCTGCCTGCGTCGGCATGCCAGTCAGACACCATGCCCATGGTATATGACTGGCATGTCGACGCAGGCAGGTTCGACTCCCGCCCGCAGGTGATGTTTTGCAAAAGGTAGAGAAAGGCGCGTCGGGGGAAAGCCGCTGGTACATCATAATCAAGCGTGAGCCAAAATTGCCCGTACGCTACGTGCCGGGGTAATGGGCATGGTGTCTGACTGGCATGCCGACGCAGGCAGGTTCGACTCCCGCCCGCAGGTGATGTTTTGCAAGAGGCGTTAAAGATAAAAGTGAGTGGGCATGTGAGTGGGCTCTCTCGCCATATATCTAGCTCACGGCACAAGGGTTGCGCAGGGCACAGTGGGGCAGCGCACAAAAACACACCAGAAATTCCTATATACATATTTTTGGAGATAAAATTTTTTTCGACTCTCACTTCTACCATCTTGCAAAACATGGTCGATCGTGGGGCTCGAACCGGGGAGTCGAGACTGGATTGGGTTCTTCAGTCAGACACCATAACCCATTAGGCCAGGGCGTCTGACTGGCATGCCGACGCAGGCAGTTTCGACTCCCGCCCGCAGGTGATGTTTTGCAAGAGGCGTTAAAGATAAAAGTGAGTGGGCATGTGAGTGGGCTCTCTCGCAATCTATCTAGCTCACGGCACAAGGGTTGCGCAGGGCACGGTGGGGCAGCGCACAAAAACACACCAGAAATTCCTATATACATATTTTTTGGAGATAAAATTTTTTTCGACTCTCACTTCTACCATCTTGCAAAACATGGTCGATCGTGGGGCTCGAACCGGGGAGTCGAGACTGGATTGGGTTCTTCAGTCAGACACCATAACCCATTAGGCCAGGGCGTCTGACTGGCATGCCGACGCAGGCAGTTTCGACTCCCGCCCGCAGGTGATGTTTTGCAAGAGGCGTTAAAGATAAAAGTGAGTGGGCATGTGAGTGGGCTCTCTCGCAATCTATCTAGCTCACGGCACAAGGGTTGCGCAGGGCACGGTGGGGCAGCGCACAAAAACACACCAGAAATTCCTATATACATATTTTTTGGAGATAAAATTTTTTTCGACTCTCACTTCTACCATCTTGCAAAACATGGTCGATCGTGGGGCTCGAACCGGGGAGTCGAGACTGGATTGGGTTCTTCAGTCAGACACCATAACCCATTAGGCCAGGGCGTCTGACTGGCATGCCGACGCAGGCAGGTTCGACTCCCGCCCGCAGGTGATGTTTTGCAAGAGGCGTTAAAGATAAAAGTGAGTGGGCATGTGAGTGGGCTCTCTCGCCATCTATCTAGCTCACGGCACAAGGGTTGCGCAGGGCACGGTGGGGCAGCGCACAAAAACACACCAGAAATTCCTATATACATATTTTTTGGAGATAAAATTTTTTTCGACTCTCACTTCTACCATCTTGCAAAACATGGTCGATCGTGGGGCTCGAACCGGGGAGTCGAGACTGGATTGGGTTCTTCAGTCAGACACCATAACCCATTAGGCCAGGGCGTCTGACTGGCATGCCGACGCAGGCAGGTTTGACTCCCGCCCGCAGGTGATGTTTTGCAAGAGGCGTTAAAGATAAAAGTGAGTGGGCATGTGAGTGGGCTCTCTCGCCATCTATCTAGCTCACGGCACAAGGGTTGCGCAGGGCACGGTGGGGCAGCGCACAAAAACACACCAGAAATTCCTATATACATATTTTTTGGAGATAAAATTTTTTTCGACTCTCACTTCTACCATCTTGCAAAACATGGTCGATCGTGGGGCTCGAACCGGGGAGTCGAGACTGGATTGGGTTCTTCAGTCAGACACCATAACCCATTAGGCCAGGGCGTCTGACTGGCATGCCGACGCAGGCAGGTTTGACTCCCGCCCGCAGGTGATGTTTTGCAAGAGGCGTTAAAGATAAAAGTGAGTGGGCATGTGAGTGGGCTCTCTCGCCATCTATCTAGCTCACGGCACAAGGGTTGCGCAGGGCACGGTGGGGCAGCGCACAAAAACACACCAGAAATTCCTATATACATATTTTTTGGAGATAAAATTTTTTTCGACTCTCACTTCTACCATCTTGCAAAACATGGTCGATCGTGGGGCTCGAACCGGGGAGTCGAGACTGGATTGGGTTCTTCAGTCAGACACCATAACCCATTAGGCCAGGGCGTCTGACTGGCATGCCGACGCAGGCAGGTTCGACTCCCGCCCGCAGGTGATGTTTTGCAAGAGGCGTTAAAGATAAAAGTGAGTGGGCATGTGAGTGGGCTCTCTCGCCATCTATCTAGCTCACGGCACAAGGGTTGCGCAGGGCACGGTGGGGCAGCGCACAAAAAAACACCAGAAATTCCAATATTCATATTTTTTGGAGATAAAATTTTTTTCGACTCTCACTTCTACCATCTTGCAAAACATGGTCGATCGTGGGGCTCGAACCGGGGAGTCGAGACTGGATTGGGTTCTTCAGTCAGACACCATAACCCATTAGGCCAGGGCGTCTGACTGGCATGCCGACGCAGGCAGGTTCGACTCCAGCCCGCAGGTGATGTTTTGCAAAAGGTAGAGAAAGGCGCGTCGGAGGAAAGCCGCTGGTACATCATAATCAAGCGTGAGCCGAAATTGCCCGTACGCTACGTGCCGGGGTAATGGGCATGGTGTCTGACTGGCATGCCGACGCAGGCAGGTTCGACTCCCGCCCGCAGGTGATGTTTTGCAAGAGGTAGAGAAAGGCGCGCGCCCCTAATGGGCATGGTGTCTGACTGGCATGCCGACGCAGGCAGGTTCGACTCCCACCCGCAGGTGATGTTTTGCAACAGGCCTCTCTCTCCCCTCACCCTACTCTCCGTCTACCTCTCGGTCGCAGTTTCTATCCCGTCTCGTGAGAGCGCCGCGGCCATGAAGTTGCTCTCGCCGCCCCTTCATTTAGCTTTCACGCTAGAGGGAACCTCTGCAGAAAACTTGGCGAAACCTTTTTCTGCCTAATGTAATTTTTGCACGGGGCTGAATCGACGTGATCGGACATTCCTTGATTTTAGCCGTACAATTATACCTTGAAAAATATCGTTCATTTTTATCCACCATTTTCCAGACGATCCGTACAAGTTTTCTTGGCAGAAAGGTTGGATTAGAGACCGAGAGATCAGACATCCAGCCTTTTGTTTGTGAAATCATAGTACGGCTTATCTGTTATCGGCGCTTTTCCTGACGTGGTGAAGGAGGTATTCCCCATCGAGAATCGAAGAGACCACTGAGACAGAGCTTTGGTGATGCGATTATTATCTGGAGTCGGGGTGACTAGCTCGTAATCCGATGATGTCGACGTGGAGAGAACGGATGGGCGACTCAATATCAGAGTCATGTCCAGAGAGTTTCGCACAGTGAGAACAATGAGTGTGGATGATTAAGATAAATTCACTTGAAGTAAGTTTTCAAACAAACCCCCGGATCGTAACTTGCTGATAGCTAAGACAGATGGGTCTTATCAGGCCGAGGCTAACACTATCAGGGATCAGTGATCGCAGGACGGGCGGAGGCCTTTCCGGTGTCTGGCTGATCCCTTGGAATTAGTCAACAAATAGGAGGATGACGATGATTGACGGCTTGTCGAGAACGGATTTGAGCAAATTATCGGATGAAACCTGTGGAAAAATGCTAATTGCGATTTCGCTCATTCACTATCGTTGAACAGAGCAACTGAAGTAGCATCTACAAGAAACGAAAGCAAAAACAAGATCAGACATTCTAAAACATTAATAATTAAATAAATTTTAATTAAAAAAAAGAATAATATTGAATCGTTGACAATTATGAGGTCACCGTGGTCGTTCGTTGATCATTGGGAGTGACCTCTTAATCCAGCTACACTTCATATCATTATTCTCGGCGTCAATATCAACGACATCATCTCACTCATCTGGACACTTGGGCCCTTCATCCCTTTATCAGGTCGGCTTAGTGATCTGAACGGATTGCCATAAAAGGTCAAGAAAACGGGCTGCAAACATTAGCATGAATCAGTGAATTTTGCATCAGAAATAATATCTTTCTCGGTTTGGTTTTGTTAGAGTTTGTGAAACAATTCAAATTGTCGCTTGCAGCTTTCGAAGGCAATATTTCACAGTTAGATCCAACGGGATAACACACCTAACTTATACAGTACGCAGATTGCATCAATTTGCTTGTTATTCTCATGTGAGTTGGAGCTTCTGAGAAGATTTATTCTATTCGTCTTATAGCCGATAGTAGTCTGAGATGATCGACTCTCGCTATGCCCTCCTCACCACCATCGTGCTCGGCGTCGCGCACATGTGCATGTTTGTGGGATTCGATACCGGTATGATTTTGGCTGTTTGACATCGCTGAAATATAATAATAATAATTTATCTACGCCCGAGGCGCGACGAGATCATAAGTACATTAGTGATCGAATTATGACAGGGGTGTAAATCAGAGTAGAGGTCTTCTCCCAATTGAATAGATCACAATAGAAACCAAAGGTCTCAAGAAATATTAGTCGACAGATTTTCCTGTCAAAATGAAATGACCATCTCATATCGAAATGTCGCAGGTTCACTAATCGTCGAATCGGTGCTCCATTCGGTGCATGATAGAAGGCCCGAAGAGATGGCTGGAGATGCGGGATACTATAGGTAAGCTGGCAAAACAGTTTAAATTTTCCAACCCCAAACCCAGCGTCATAAGCTGTAATAGTCACTTTTGAGCCAGGCAATAATGAACTCTTTCAATATGGTCGGACACATCGTCGCCCCTGCCGTTCTTTGCATGATCAATGCAAAGGTGAGATCGGAACTTAGTATTTGGCTTTTTTGCGCAGATTCGAGTATTTTTTAATCAACAAAGAACTCTAGTCGGCAAGGTTTCTTGTCTCTCTGACTCAACCATCATCCCGATATCATTACCTACAATATCAATGTACCGTTGTCGAACAATAATTGTTGTTATGTGATCACAAAAAAACCCTCTTGAGTGGTCGATGATGATCGGTTCGATCTCCTACTTCCTCTCCTTCGCCTCCTATATCCTCATGAACGAGTACGGCATCTACGCGGCTAGTGGGATCCTCGGGCTGCTATCCGCCGGTGAGTCCCGAGCTTTCTTTTCGAAATTAGAACCAAGAAGACAATGATTTTTTTGCTTTTCGAATTCGATTGGCGCTTTTCACACCAATTTAGTTGGTATAATTCACGTTCCTTACAGTGTTCAGTGCTGGGTATTATCGCTACCTCACGCAGATTGCAACAGTGGACACGATAGAGAAAGTGAATGGAGTCGAGTGGTCCATTTGCAATTTGAGGTGCAATTTGTATTTTTCAGTTTTCTACAGTTTCAACCACACCAGTTTTTATTTGGGCTGAATACTGTAGAATATCAATTATAATTTGCTTCAGCATGCTATTTGGCGGGATTCTCTACGTGATCGTCACGATATTATTTCCGAATTCTGGAGATTCTTCACTCTACAGAGATTACTCGGACATCCAGATTCAGTAGAGTTTCGAATTTTTATTTTTTTTAAAACAATTAAATAGGCTTATCTACGGCGGATTCACGGTGTTCGGCATTCTGGCGACCTTGATTTTCTGCTTTCTGTCCAATCGAGAAGTGGCAGATTCGATTTCATCATCCGCTAAACAAATGGATCAGAAGGGCGGAACAGCAGCGAAAATAGGTGACTTGTGCTAGTGTTATCCTCTTGCGATACAATAAAGGCTTTGAATCATGGTTCGCTTCAAGGCACCTCTCTCCTTCTCACTCTCAAATCCTTCTTCGATCCCCTCGTCCTTCAACTAACGCCCCACTTCATATATGTCGGATGGCAGAATACCGTGTGGATCAGCATCTATCCGACTACACTGCAGGTAAACGTCTCGATAAGAATGAATTTAAAAAAGAATGTGAAATCAGTCCATCCTCTATTTTCAGTTCACCGAAGGCCTCTCCCAAAACATCTTCGCCACTGCATTCTACGGCATGGCATTCAGCCTGGGCAGTCTGACAAGTGAATCTTTGAAATTAGAGACGCTAAACCAACAAGTAAATTCAGTGGGTATGGTGACAGCTCCTCTGAGCAGGAAGATAAAGCTATTTGGCCAGACGCCTTGTCTAATACTGGCTGCATGCCTGCAGGTGGGTAGCCTTCGATATGAAGAAATTTATTTCTTAAATCCGTTATTTGTGATTTTATTTTAAATAATTTATCAGTACGACTTCCAGTTGTTATCTGGAGTTCTCATCCTCCTCGCCACCCCCGATCTTGCCACCATTGGGCCAACCGACGAAGCATCTCTGCTAATTCCACCAAAGTGAGTAAAGCAGAAATGGATAAGTGGGTATTGTGTTGAAGGGCGGGATTTAGAGAAGGATGTGGCCTCTTGCAGTGTTCCTCTCGCACTAACGATTGGCTTTCTATTCGGACTGCTCGACGGATGCAATAATACGAACAGGTGTGGATTCCAGGTTGTGATGAAAGAGTGAGATAAAGGTGACATTAATGAATAAACGATCATCGTCATAAGACTGTGCGTGTCGTGACAATTAACATTTCCCGTTACATTCATAATACGTCATTGAGGCTGTTCATCAAAGTACATTTGAAGAATTACTAATAACAAATATTACATAAACGCTTTCAAGATCAGAATAAATGTTCAAGATCAGAGCGATTTGCAGAACCGTAATGTGCGCCACAGCAGTTCCCGGCAAGAGGGATCAATTATTCGCCATCGCTCGTTTTTACCAGGTCCGTTGACTTACCAAATCCTACCGAACTTCCAATCGATAATCCAGGCGCTGTCCGCCTCGGTTCTCCTCTTCTGCTCGTCCTTCCTCACCATATACTGGATGCTAGGTACGGTTGCGAATCGCCTAATGAGTTTTCAAAATATTATAAAACTAAATTTATATTTCATTATGTAAAATTTTTTTATATCATAATTCAGCCATCGGCTCCGCTCTCTTCGTCGTGGCTGCTTTCTTCTACGTCCGTGTGTCTTCCCTGATGAGGAAGAATCATCTTCAACCGCATAACGATTCCAAGGCTGAGATTCAGTCCACAACGACAACTAGTGATTGTAAAGAGAAAGACCACAACATCTCAGATTTTGAAACCAAATTTGTGTACAGATACGGGTAGGTGCCATGCTAGTCAGTATCTGACATAGCGAATTGAAGCATAATTCTTACCGGTTCTATCATCTTTCTCGATAGATAAACTCTTTGAACTGTAAATAGCTTTGTTATTGACTTTCGCCTAGTGGAAATGTGCGTGACACCTTAGACGAAAATGGGAAAATTTATTTGAAGGATGTTCGTGTGATGGTTCTTCGCAAATATATCTGAATATCTTTCTCGACAATATTGTGCAATATCTTTTACCATATCTCATCTTACCATATTGTACAATGGCACAGAAATTGTAAAATATCTTTGTTATTTTTGCTGTTGTGGATAGTATTCACTGAACACTGTGGCCATTTTAGGAACGAGTTTATAATTCTAGGAAGAATTTTTATTTTAGTTGACCTTTGTGAGAGGTGAGAAGAAGTGCTACTGGTTAGATGCTTTGAGGACATTTCAGAGAATAGTGCATGAATAAACTATTTGTTGGTGTGTGATTATCGATTTGTTCTCAAGCCATTGCGACCTTGTCATCTCGAGGCGAAATCTTGGATCTGGAAAAAATTACAATTGATAACAGCCTAGTTTTCCTGCTCCCAGTGCATTTCACCCCATTTCGCTCAGTCTGCTGTATTCTGTTGCAAACATGTCTCTTACTCGTCTTTCCCGAATGGATTCCACATTCGCTTTCTGGCCGCGGGATCGAAGAGGACGAGGAAGAGGGGCACACAGAGGGAACGGAGATCGTGACCGATCGGGAAGACCGGGGCACCGTCCTGCAGTTAATTTAATATATTATTATTATTATTCGCAAGGGGTATTAAATGCTGTGCTGTAGGAATCGGGCTCAGCTACACTTGATGTATGGTCGTCCTTTATTCATAATGACATCACTAATGTATCGCTGAATTCCGAAGCTTACCTTCACCATCTTGATCGCGTTGAGGAAGTCACTGAGGTCGAACAGGATGTAGCCCATAATCTGGAATGATGAAATTCTAACCAGCCCAATATCGTATTATTGCGAAATTGATTTGGAATGGTAGCTATGAATGGGATGATCGCTCAAGGCTCTTCCATCCTGCAGAGAATCTCACTGCTAACTGCTTTTTTGTAGTTGTTGTGGATATGAATCGGGCAATAAGACATACACCGAAGAGGAGGAAGAGCGTGTCGCAGATCAATATGGCGAATGAGATGACCGTCAGTCGGGTCTCCCTCCCGTCCACGTCGGGGTGCTTGCCGCCGAAGAAACTGTGGAAGCCTAAAATGAATTCCAATATTTTGATATGTTATCCCTCGAACAGCCATTTCGAAAGTGTGTTATGAAGGAAGATGCAGTGGAAGACTTGAAGGGGGAGGTGCGAATCCAATCCAAACCCACTTCCGTGGGGGATGTGATTTTCACTTTGGGACACACTTATCGAGCGAGTTTGGATACAATGTTCATGCGAACGAATATCCAATACATTTCCTAAGATCTATTCTCTATATCCAATCTGATGGCTTTTATAGGAAGGTATAGTTTTTCTTTCTTCTTATTCAGCAGAAGTGTTGGCATTCTGCCCCCGCTTCTAAGCATTGTGAGGTTGTTATTGAAGAATATGGCATATGTCTCAGGAGATTACCGGCCGTGTTGTGTACACACGTGATGTAACAATTAGCATTTCCCCCCGTAACATTCATAATGCGTCATTGGGGAATTACGGTAATGATCATCAACGTTGTGATGGGTGGTGATTACTTACGGTAAACAGTGGGCGATGCTTCCATCTAGCCAAACAATCATAAATGTTGAGAATTATCGCTTACGCAGAGAAAAGTTAGAAAGATTACAGACTAATCAATTAGGAGAATCTTCTCATTTTCGCGGGATATCTCTGATCGGCGAGAGATCGGGCGAATTAAGGAGAGTCAACTCCGCTGTTCATATATATTGCGAAACCAATCAATATGATGTGGGCTGAGGTGATCGTTTGTGGGTATAAGTCAGTGGGGGCGATCATATCCTCGCTATAACCAACCGATCAGCATGTATGTGCCCATGGATACGGCGTAGGCGGCGGAGGACCAGCACAGAATCACCGCTGCCTCGTTGATCTGTGGAAAGTCTTTCAAAAGGCGCCAAATTAATAGCACTGAAAATGAGAAAATGCGACTAGTTGTTCGACGTGGCGTATGTTCACGAGAATTATCTTCCTGATCAGCTCCGAATCAAAGAATCTTGAGAAGTTGGTCGGCTCACATATTCTCGGTACAGAATATCCGGCATCATGAAGAAGAAGTGCGTCCCGTTGTCCATGTCGATCTTCAGGTACTGCAATTGTGTTGCTGTTGATGGATTCTCTGGGATTATCCACAAGCAACGGGGCCGATAAATTTGGTTCAAAATCAGCGCGAGTATCGTGCGGCTCGAAAAAGTTTGGGATTTGATTGTGAAAATCAGTAGCCAAAAAGCGGAACAGAACAGAGCAGAGACGCCAGTTATGGGCCTGAGGCAACTAACCTCCGCCTCTCTGTCCCACATGTACCAGTTGCAGGCGAACCCGCCGATGATGCAGAGAAGCACGGTGAGCACGAACGAGCGCATCGACCATTTCTGAGCAGAGATCAAAGATCAGTCCGCTCTCCCTACCCTCTTTCTGCACTTTCCACAAGTGCGGGCAGCAGCATTACATGCTAATCTGATTTTGTCTGATTTGATTCCAAATGCCCAGAACGCGGTTTGCCCGCAAGCGAAGGACTTCCGGTCTGGCTCAATTATCGATCTGGTAGTTTTCGCACCTTGTTGTTGTAGATGAGGGAGGAGAATCGGTTGAGGGCCAGAGCCGTCGTGCTCAGCTCGCGCATGCAGCACAAAGTCCACGTACCCCTGCAGTATTTACGCACTTTATCATTTTGCCAAGATAATTGAGGTGCTTGCAACAGAAGCCAATGGAGCGATGAAAATATACAGTTTAATGAAAAAAACAGAGAACTAACGCATATATGAAGGTCATCACATTCATGTCGTCATCGCCGAATGCCTGCAGTGAACTAATTTTTCAGGATCAGTCCAACCAAAAAAAGCCCAATCCTACAATACGCCGCCTACCCTACAGTAATGACGATATTCAATAGCTACCGTAACCCTACAGTAACCGCTACATTCAATGGGCTGCATGAACAACATCGAGTAACTTACATTGAAGAAGTGGTTGAAGGGCGTGTAGAGGGTGAGACGGAAGGAGAAGAGCATGATGAAGTACGTGATAATATCCTGAATGGATGGAGGTTTGAGGTGATCTGAGCTAGTCCCTCGGAAAGGTTAAAATTATGCACATAAATCGGCCCAGAGAAGTCTTCTGTCATTTGAATCCTCCCTAGTTAGCAGAAAGATAAGAACTGCTCACCAGAATCCCAATGAATGCGATGAAGTTGTAGAACCCGGACTCGAGAGCGCCTGAGATTCACATGATAAGTCTACGGAATCCTTCTCAAAGAGCATTTCACCGCGTTTTGAGGACTTTTTGTAGACAATAATTCGAAGAAAAAAACGAACTTGAATTGCAGATACAGGCAAGAACCGCCAGTGCGTAGAGTAGCAGAACCGGAATCTCGACGGAGAGATGAGCGAAGAGTTTCCAGTTCGGCTCAGCCAGACCCATCCTGACTGAGAGAAGTGATCGTTATGTTACGATAAGGAACGGAAATGCGCTCAGGCGATGTTGTTCATCGCAATTGCTGATGGATACATTTGAGACCAGGCAGCTGACTACGGTAGGGGGAGGAGCGTTGATGATGATGATGATGTGATGTTGTGGAGATACATTTGCGATCGGTTGGCTATCTGGTGATCACCGAGATGCCATTCGGAATGATCAACGATTATGAGAAGCTGGAGAGAAAAAACACTGCGGTGATACAATGAGATCCTGTGTGAGACAATGAGATTCCGCAGTAGCTTTGAGAGCCTTGTGGATATCGTCATGATCATCACTCATTGATGAGTAAGATGTCGATTCGCACGTCCAAATGTCTCATTATCCGAATATCTTTCCCCCATAGACCACTCATTACTATCAGTCATGGACCGAATATCACACAACTCTCAGCGAACATAATCACGTTTGCGACATCGCATCTTCCAAACATCACAAGCCGCTCGTTTTTACTTCAAAATATGGATTTTAACCCAAATAGCATCGTCTCTGTCAGCACAAAAGAAATTGAAATGGTGGGCGGAATTGTGCTCAAGGCCTAGAGGAAAAATCTGGGAATTGTTTTGACATCCCTATATCACAGCTCCATTATCTTTGGCCTTTCCGTCACAGGTAGCTAATAGGCATACTAATCGATAATTCATGCTGTTGTGATGACTATTTCACGCTACAGTATGCAAGGGAGCAAACGATTCCTTTTAAGCCGGGAATATTCGGATGTTTTCAAGTAAACGAATACATCCACCATTCTGCTAGTGACTTTTGAAAAAAGGAATGGATTCGTCATTTGCTGCTTGCTCACAGGAATTATTTTGAGAAAGACTGGGGCTTATATTATTTTTAGGCTTGATATAATGAATTTTCCGTGCCTCTTGGCTTATACAATTTTTCTGTTGAAGGTATCTTTGTTTATTCCGTTTTTAATTGTATTCTCAAGGGATACAATATCATGCGATACGATGCATTGTATCAGTAACCCAGAAGCATGAAAATAATTCGAGATAGATATATCGGGGGGGGGGGGGGAAATGTTGTCATTCATATTAGCAGCAAATGAACTAATATGAGAGACAATCTGAAATTTTGAACAAATATCTGCTCATGCCTGGAACTAGGGGCAAAAGTCGATTCGAGGGATTAGCTCCATATTTGCACAGTAGGTAGTGCTCGGTGAGGTAGGCAGGTTGACCAACTTGGGGCTGACCGCGACGCGTCCGCAGCGCATTAGAGCGCGCGAAATTCGAATTTTGAAAAATTAATTTCTTGCTCAATTCTTCTCCAATTGCTTCGAACTTGGTACCAATAAATAGCTCATTTCATGGACATCATTTGTTGAGTTGGGTATAATCTATGAAAGTTTCAGCTTCATGGCGAAATTACAAGATCAAAAATTGTCTACATCTAAAATTTGTAGATAGAATTTCCATCTACAAAAAGTTTTTTCTTCAGAATCGTGCAAACTCAAATTTCCTTTTCATACATCTTATTAGTAAATTCATGCAAGATTTATGACAATTAATCGTATCACTGCTTGCCTGGGAACGCCGTCAAAACGAAGCAATTCAAATATTTGCAGTACCCCAAAGCAGTTTTTCTCAAAATTCGCCCCTCCGGTACGCAAAAAAAACGATTTTTGTTATCATTATTTATTCATTTTTAAAATATCTAACATATTATTAAATAAGAAATATGCCCCCGGGTATGCGTTAATATTTGCGAGTGAAATCAATTTTTGATTTTGTAATTTCGCCATGAATCTGAAACTTTCATAGATTATACGCAACACATGAAATGATGTCCATGAATATGGCTATTTATTGGTACCAAGTTCGAAGCAATTGGAGAAGAAATGAGCGAGAAATTAATTTTTCAAAATTCGTCAAATTTCGAATTTCGCGCGCTCTAACGCGCTGCGGACGCGGCGCGGTCTGCCCCAAGGTGGTCAACCTGCCTACCTTACCGCCTACCTTACCTCCTGTGCAAATATGGAGCTAATCCCTCGAATCGACTTTTGCCCCTAGTTCCAGGCATATGTTCAAAATATCGTGTCTCTCATATGTATCGCTTGACAATGGAACTCAACTCTCCCAATTAGCCAAAGTTCTGACCGGCGAGAGAGAACTCGAATTGATTAGAATGGGGTGCCTGTTTAGAAGCACTACTTGATGAAGCTCTGTAACAATAAACGGTGTTGTGTGAAAGTTTCACGGGTTCAAAAAAGTTTTCTGGATCGGTTTGGAGACTGGGATACTTTAAAAAAACCCGTTAACTGTTACAGACCCCTTGATGATGTTATCTTCGCTGTCCTGATTGTGGTTGTTTGTTCTCGACTGAGGCAGTTCTGGGCGTGCTCACGCTCGAAGAAGTGAAGAACGACAGTAGATATCTTCAACAAACTGAATTATAAAACTGATTCGAAGTGATATCTCACTTTCTGTAAGGCAGAATGTAGTACATGTTGATCAGAGGAGAGACGAGAGCGTAGCACGGGCAAAATATGGCGTTCTAATGTCAAACAATCCACTTAGATTCTGATTAAAGCTTCATGAGCGAAAAGGAAAACAGCAACAACAAATTCGTGTTGTTCGCACAACCGAAAATCATGTTTTGACGAAATTTGAATAAAAAAACAGACAAAACTAACAACGAGGACCGATCTCTGGAGTATTTTCGAGTCGACGACACCACTTAGGTTCAGCATCCAGAGTGCTTCAGCGAACACATATACAAACGGAAGCATCATTTGGGCGGTGAGCGAGCGGTAGATCATATGGTGACTGGTTCTTTCAGCTTTTGCCTGAAATATCGCAGCTTTCGGAGTGTGAAAAAGTCGGCTCATTGGCTCATATTCTCGTCATAAATGAAGCGCCCCTTCCTGCATTACCCCTGGAAGCTTTTTTAAAATGATAACGCAGGATTTCAGCCACACGAAAAACTAGACCGATTAGTCATCTAATATGCTGATATGCCTGTTCTCACCAGTTTCGAGATCCCCGCGAAAAGTCGGCCACGAATCGCGAAAATCGATATAAATCCTCCCAGATATACGCAGGAAAAGGACACGATTGCAGTCTTCGCCAGCATATTATCCGTGATTGGCCCAGTAAGATTGAGCGCACTAATAGTGTGCTGGTGATAGGCATCGGGCACTTCAAATGAGCCCCCGAAAAAGAAGGTGAGCTACAAAAATATTTTGTTAATTATTAAAATAATAAGATATTGTTTACGGTAGTCAGTACGGCTACAACAACTATTGGGGCGGCTCTCCAGATCCGGGAAAGTTGCTCCTGAGCCGAGGTGGTGCGCAGCGTCTAGAGGCGATAGGCGAAAGAGGCGGCGAGAAAGAGCTCGGATTGGCCCAAACAAGTGGCGTGTCCGGCTGAAAATGGATGCTGTGATTGGGGCTCAGTATAATGTAGAAATGGATTTGAATTTTTGAACACATTTATCAAGATTAGGCTTTGATGTGGTACTATTGTTGACAATCACACTGACAGCATACGGGGTGTTGAGTTGTGTCACATCTATGACTAATTGCCATGCGCAGCACTTACTGAAGAATAGGTGACACCAATGAGCACTCATGAGCATGCATGGTCCAACATGCACGAGAACGACATAGCCAGCCTCATTTCTGACTCTGAAATTAGACTAAAAATTATGGTGGCAAGAAGTGCACCATTGCGCAATGCTTATTTATCCTCTTGCGGAGTTACCCGAATCTGTGGTAATGTCATGCTTACCTCGGAAAGCACATAAAACTGCAGAAAGCCGCGAGAAAATCAACGCAAGCAATGTTGAGCAAAAGCATTGAATAGGACGACAGAGCTTTTGTAGTTCTGAGAGTAGTATTCATGCAGGACTTTCATTTCGATGGCACTAGGTCGGATCAGAATTGTATACCGAAATAACGTTCTTGTCCTCTTCTCATTTCCTCTAGTTCTCACTCGTCGTGGCACCCTATTCGAGACTTACTTTCGCATGATAATGGAGATATAAACGAGGTTAGCGAGCATAGCCGATATGTCCAGAGTGGATAGTATCCCTGCCAGGATTACGTCATCAGTCACGAGCATCTTTCGCTGAATCTGACAGTGTCCAATGGATCTCGGGTATTTATTAGTGAGATGTATCTTTATTAGTGAGATAGTGACCACTGTTCACACTGTTCACCTCAGGCGTTGTGAGATCGTATCATCATTATGCATTCCTGAGTCGTCTTTCCGGACGAATTACTGACCTGCGAATCGTTCAGGCAGAATAGGAAAACAAACATCAAGCAGAAAAACGTTCTGATGTACAATGAAAGCACATTGACAATGAAAATTAAATAATTGTAATTCAATTGTAAAGAAATTTTTAAAAATATTTTTTCAGCGGGTAAGTTTGCGAATAAATATAAGTTTTCGATACTTTTTCGAAAATAAAACAATCTACCTCGTTTGACTGCTGGCTTATCATTTCAATAAAGATCGTGATTATCTTCAATACAGATCGTGATTATTTTCGTCTGACCATTGAAAAAAGTTTATACGAAAAATGAAGAATTTATGATTTATTTCTCGTTTCCCCTTACTCTCATCTTTTTCACTTCGCATTGCTTCTCCTTTCTCTGACCACAGAAATTGAGAATGAGGGGACTGAGACCCGTGCATATTTCGAACCCCGCTGATAAGGCTCTCAAAATAGCGCTTATCGGGCAAATTCTCAGCGAAAACATCACGAGACCTCGTGAGGGGGACAGTGGCTGGTGATTTCCGATGATTACGCGCTGTTATTGTATTTTGTATCGGTAGAGTTCAAAATACTTGTCTCTCCATTTTGCACACCTCCTCGGCCGATCTAGCGGCGTGATAGTGCGGAATGGAGAGAAGGTGCCTCTCTCTCGAACGTATCGAGATGGTTATATAAGGGTGGTTGACTGCTGGTAGGTCACAGCATCCGCCATGACCTCCCACACCCTTCGGCATCTTTGCAACATCTGCTGCAGCTACTGCAGATACGACAAGAGGGTGGGCAAGCTTGTTCATTCCGAAAAGTATATTTGATTTAAAGGTGGGGAGGCACGAATATCTGGCTTGATGTCATCTATAGGGAAGGGGTTGTGAGGATCCTACCCCGATCGCACTTGCGAAATTCCCATGTTGTCATTTTCCAAAAAAAAAAACCGAACAATCGACCTTTATAATCTGTGAAAAAGCTGGGAGAAAACCTCGTGACAAAAGGTGCGAGCTTTTTAGATGAGAAATAAACTGTTTCTCTTGGTTACATGCGCTATTTTCTCTTTCTCTAACCAACTCGTCGAAAACCTCGTCCGAAAAGCTGCGAGAAAAGCTCGTAGAAAAGGTGGCAGAAAAGTTAGAGAAAAGCGAGAGAGCGCAGAGGAAGTAAACAAGTTGTTACTTCCTCTAACCTCTCCTCCAACACACAAGTTTTCTGCCACCTTTTCTCCGAGCTTTTCTCGCAGCTTTTTGGACGAGGTTTTCGACGAGCTGGTTTGAGAAAGATAAAATAGCGTGTGTAAACAAGAGAAACAGTTTATTTATTATTGAAAAAGCTCGCACCTTTTGTCACGAGGTTTTCTCCCAGCTTTTTCACAGATTATACAGGTCGAATGAGCGATTGGCTGTAAGCCAAGCGGGCCTTGCGCTCTGACACTAATCCACGAGGGGGAAGAGAGGGGATAATGGAAAACACGTTCGTGATTGTCCTTCCTTAATAATTAAAAACAAATATTTTTTCAAGGGCAACCTCCTCCGGTTCTGAGAGCTCCACCGACGCCGATCTGTGAGTTTTTCTCAAATCGAAAAAATACAACTGAATCTCCCGCGAGAACGCCCCATTTCGAGCGTGTTGTGAAAAAAGCTCAGAAAAATATAAATTCGAAATCTCAGAGAACATAATTTTTCAGCACACCATTTCTGCCTTCTCCCTTTCTTCCGTCTCAACACTCTTCACTTCCCATCTTAAGCTCGATCACCGATCATTGATCTTTCTTCTCGTGGCCCGATTTTTGATCGCTCCTCGAAACTCCCCCCCCCCCCCCCGCTCCTTAATTGCATCGCTTTGTGTCTCCAATAAAGGCATCATTTTAAAAATATGGCTGGAAAATTAGTATGATAAGAGGGGACCACGGGCAATGACAGTCACTTGAATCTTCTGAGTATCTGCACTAAGAATAAAGCGCTGGCTTCTTCGTGTCTGTTCGGATTGTGAAATCTAAAGAGGTGTAAACGTCTCCACTCCCTTCTCTCGCTCTATAGCCAGACCAGCGGTTATCGCTTGCCGAAGAACGAGGAGAACCGCAGATGATTCATCAGATACCATAATGGTCACAGTTTACCACCGTCTTTGCTAGTATACGCATCATTATTAGGGATTCCGGAGTCGTCTTTCCAGACGAATTACTGACCAACGAACACACCAGGCAGAACAAGTAGAACAAACATCGCGTATAGATACGATTATTATCACATTTGACACAGTAAAGTTAGAGCGAAAGTTACCTTTACAATATCTTCGAATAATTAAGTTTTCTGATAAGATTAATAGGTTTATAACATGAAAAGTACAATCCTGAAGAATGGAAAGTTATGGAAATATCAGACGTTCCATTTGTGATCGCACATCTTGGTGGAGGGATTGAAGTATTGGCCCTCCTCGCAATGTTGAGTGAACAACTGCAAAAAAAGTATTTTTTCTTGGACAACTTTGCAATTTGGTGATATCCATGCAAATGTAGAACTTTGAACTGCATCCTTTTACATAGATGCCATCGCCGTCCATTCTATAGTAAGGCATCGTGTCTGAAATAAAAGCAGTTGTCGATTCATCTACCTAATTGATCTGTCTATTCGGTAGACCCCATCATCTACCGTATCCACACTCGATATTCCATCCCGCCTTCTTCCTTCATCGACAAACCTTGTTCGATGATCAGCATTGGCTTTTCATTGCAGATTGAAACATTTTCCCTATTTTCACACTGAGAAGTAAACGGATTGAAGTAGAGACCCTCGGGGCAGTATTCCGTGTTCAACTGCAAAAAAAATGCAAAGTTAGAGAAACAGTAAATAATCTATGAAAATATACCTTATTCCCCCTGCACGAGATCATCGAATTGCAGCATCCTTTGTCATATTCGATGTCTTGGCCGCACCCCGGCCGAGGTTCTGATAAATAAGAAAATTCAATATACTATAATCACTTCCAAAGATACATACTAGAGCTTGAAATTCGCCTCACGACTTCATAATTTCGTGTGTTCTTTTGACCAGCCGAGGGGCGAAAGAGTATTGCGGGATGAAGATACTTCGATTTTCGCCACCCACACCAACCACGTCAAGCGATTTTACAGTAGTATTCTACCAACTACGCTGGGGGGAGGGCACACAAAACTGATCCTTCTTCACAAAGAACAGAGAAAAACAATGAAAATAACTAAGAGCACTTGATCACTAGATGAATTATGCGAGCATGCCCACGCATTTAAAGTTGAGAAGCTCCAATACAGTCCTGGTAGGTTTCCCTGTGAACGCGCGCGCCCCGGGGCGACCCCGGTCAACCCCATCCAACCGCATGGCCTGTGTGGCTTGGATACATGAAGAATATGGGGGCTCTGTGTGAAAGCCATTTCATATATCCCATCTGCATCGATTTACGTACAAAAGGTGGATATTGATAAACAATCGTATATCGGAGAACGATTCTTAGCAATTTGAGGCAAAAAATCAGACGAGTAGTAAAGCACCGTAACTTGTTCAGTTCATATTTTCTCGAGCCCTAATATCGAAATTCAGTTTTTACGCGTTGAAATACAGCAGAAAAACATTTAGTTGATTTTGAAATTTTTATTTTTCACTCTCACCATGGCCAAGGTCGGAAAAGAATATTTTTCAAAATCATCAAATCAATAGAGTTTCTGGCGTATTTCAATGCGAAGAAACCGTATTTTGATATTAGAGGCTAATTTAGAGCTTGAGAAAATATGAACGAAACAAGTTACGGGGCTTTGTCACGCGTTTGATTTTTTGTCTCATATTGCACATGAAAAGGTTTTCACACAGAGCCCCATATTATTCATGTATCCCAGCCACACAGGCCATGGGGTTGGATGGGGTCGCTCGGGGTCGCCCCGGGGCGCGCGTGTTCAAAGGGAAACCTGACAGGACTGTAGTCAAACGTTGCTCGACAAGTACGATAAAAGTTCGCTTTCCTTACTTCCATATCTCGCTCGGTTATGATTATTGAAGTCGTAGAGTCGCAGTACTGAATTATTCTAAGTGCGGCCGGAGAAAATACTCACACGAAAATATTTCAGTATTCACCATTTATCACCATGATTTTGTATTAAATATTAGCCGCTTTTCGATTTCAAAGCCAGACTCAGAAAAGACTTGGATTTCAGACATGGTCTGATAGTTCTGAAAGACTAGTGTTTTGCCGGTGTGCAGTCTAAGCAAAATGATGATATATGGGTGTCCGAAGCGTTTTTAAAAATAATATTTTAACAATTTTGATCTTCTGCATCTTTCTGTGGCTACATCTGCAATTTCTTCCCCGATCTCGGCCTCACGAGGTTTGCACACGGCATGGCCAGACATTTCGGTTTGATAAGGTATAGCGAACACACAGCGTTTCGAGAGCGGGCAGAAGTTAGTGAAACAAAGAAAACTAGAGATAATGCAAATGTGAGAGAGTATTGTGCCCCCCTCACTTCTTACCCTATTCCACTCTCCTCATGCTTCTGAAACGATGTGGGAACCCACTCGGGAATAGAAAAGTGTGTATATTGTGTCATACTCACTCTGTCACACTCATTCTCAGTTCGAGCCTTTATTTATTAATGTATTTAGTTATTTATTTCTTCAGTTCGACCGATAGCTCACATTCCGACCATGCTGCCATCTCCTTCATCCAGCTCTGCATTCTTCCTAATAGATTCGACAGTGACATTAACTATCTTCGGCTACTTTGGCTCTGATTACTTTGACATTCGAAGGGTGTTCGAGGTGAACTCTTAATTGTTATCCTTTGCCTATCCATAAATGTACATGGGGCGCAGATAAAATATTATTATTACTTATTGTTAATGATCTTCCTAACTATCCTCTTCATCAGCATCTTCTTCCTCCCACTGGATATTCATTTCTCTCTTCTCCGCTTGATTTTCTCATCATTTCCGTCCTTCGGCTCCTTCTCTATACCGCTTCGGCTCAGCTGATATCAGCGTGGAAGGCGAGTTCGTTCCTATTAATGATGAAAAGTCTCTCCTCGATTCACGTGCCCTTCCATTTCTATAACTGGCGAGAAAAATCGATTCCGATTTGTCGTCCCTAATTCCAGTGTTTTCATTTGATTGGTAATTTTCCTTCTTCAGACCTCTCACATTGCTTGGCTCTACAAACCAATTTCAACGTTTTGCGTGTCCAGCATCTCATTCTCTTTCCTCAAGTGTCTGATCTACTCGGAGAATCAAGAGCTAATAGCGAGTTCAGGTGAGAGAAATGTGAATTTGGAATTGATTAATGTAAATTTGATTGTTTTAACGTGATTTTTCTGTTATTCAATGCTACTAATCGCCCGAAACGGTTAATTTTTTAATGTGAAAGAGAAAAAGAAACACATTTTCAGGGTTCTGGCTTCTCCCTACTTGGAACATTCTTTTTATTTCTATCGGCTATGGTGAGGCCATGAATAAGTGAAAATGAAGATTTTGTAAGGTTGACCGAGTTTGGGTCGAGTTTCGAGAAGAATGAGACCATCGATGAAGAGAAGGACGATGATGAAGAGGAAGAAGAGCAGATTTCGCTCACGAAGACAGATATTTCTCATCTTGACTCGGTATTCGCATGGCCCCTGGCTGGGGGCAGTGATGGTTCTCTCGTTGGCGGCGGCTGCAGGTGAGTAGAATAGAGACCGACCTCTCCTTAATTCACACGCTCTCTCGCTTCTCGAACCAGCGAGAGGTCATGCGAATTGAGGAGAGTTGGTATCGAATGGGCATCATTAGTGAGAACGGCATGGCATGCCCCCATACATTCGTTCAAATCAAGAATACACATGGAGAACTGTGTGATAACTGGGGCACCTGATCTCCGCTTGTGTGGTATTCTCCGACAAGCATGTATGTCGCAGGATAACACACACGCTAAGTTCAGGTGCACCTGCTAACACTCATTTTGCTATGTGTAGTGAATGCAGCCACCATACGCGATGAATTATCTAGAGTGAAGTGAAGATTTGATAGTGGTGCTATTTTTCAGTGAAAGTTGCGATGCCGTATTACTCGAGTAAAGTGATAAATGGAATCACGGCTATTCGAGAAGTCCACACGCAGACCATCTTCACATTGGCAGTATTCACAATTGCGAGGTAAGTCTCACCTTGTATGCCCACATCGGGGTGCTGAGATTAGTTAGAGCCGGAACCGTGGTTGTTTATTTCTTAAAAGCCGGCTCTGAGACCCGTGTCCAGGATCGTTCGAAATCTTTTCCTTGGGTTATTATTCTACCAGATAGTATTAGTTTGAAAATAGTTAGAAAAAAATTAAAAATAGTCAGATTGTTAGAAAAAAATCCTTGCGAAATCTGATTGATTGACACCTGCGATGTCCAACTTACGTTATTTTCATTTCAGTATGATCTTGGCAGGCTTGAGACAATGGACTTGCTCATACCTCATCTCCCTCATAGTGTCGAGGATGAGGAGGGATCTATTTGACTCGATCGTTCGTTCTTTGACAAGCATAAATCAGGTGGGTAAATAAGCATATTGTCTCCTTTCTCCGTTATCTTTAGATATTTTCTCAATCGAGCAATGCATCGTGCAGAAATATGATGAAACCAAACCTACCAGAAACTTTTGAGCTATCCTGATAGTTTCACGTGTTCACTGAACTGAACCATGTTCTATTGTAATACGTATTAGATATTTCGAACTCAGGAGCGATTGTATCTCGCCTCACGTCCGATATTGATGCGATCTCGTATCGAATCTCCGAAGTCTTGGACAATACGATCAAGACCATGTTGACGCTGGTGATACTAACTAACATAAATGCGAGATTAGCTAAATTCTATCCAGATTGGCAAGATGCTGATGATGTGGAGTCTCTCGTGGCGCCTTTCCCTCATCAATTTTATCACTTTCCCAATTATCACCTATATCACAGTGTTGTATGGAGAATTCTGCGAAGTTTGCCCCACTTTTGTCCAGTTATCCACACATTTTGTATTTCCAGAAATTAGCCGACGAGCAAAGCCAAGCTACCGCCGACTCGCACCACGTCGCCGGAGAGGTGACTAGAAATGACAGTACAGTACCGGTCAAAAGTATTCGTCGTTTTTTTGAACTTCTTTCAAAATCAAGTTAGCGACTCGTTCTTTTTTGCATTTTGTAGGTAATTTATCACACTAAACGATCGTTATGTTTATTAGCTCATTACTTACCATCTCATAATTAAAAACTAATTAAGCGTAATTAGCAGTTTTTCTTTTTTTGGATTTTCCAGTTTACGAACAGATTTTTTTCCAGCTGATATCACGTATGGTGTTGAAAGTGCATCCATTTGTGAGCACAATCCGCTATAGGATGGTCTGTTAGCTTATCGGGTAGGTCTGGTAGCTCACTTTTCCGACACATCATTTTTTTAAAAGTTGTGCTATAACTTTTGTTCTAGATGAGCTACATGGCTCAGATTGTGTAGGTGTTATGTACACATAGTGGGGCAACACTGGTCAAAATTTGAGCCCAATCGGACACTTCACTCGAAAACTCGATATTCTATTGTGACCATTTTTCAAGACCCTGAGAAGTTACTGTAGATTCAGCTAAAAATATGCAAATTGAATAAAAGTTTTCGAAATATGATCGAGAACAGCCTCTCAAAATTTCATGAAGATCGGACACCTCTGCGTGAAGTTATGGCTCGAGAACTGAAAAGAACACCGCTTAAAATACGCTAATTCGCAAGAGGGAGGCACTCTCTCGCTCTCTCGCTTGACGAAATTTCAATGTCGTTCTCCGCTGTTCTCGAGCCATAACTTCACGCAGAGGTGTCCGATCTTCATGAAATTTTGAGAGGCTGTTCTCGATCATATTTCGAAAACTTTTATTCAATTTGCATATTTTTAGCTGAATCTACAGTAACCTCTCAGGGTCTTGAAAAATGGTCACAATAGAATATCGATTTTTCGAGTGAAGTGTCCGATTGGGCTCAAATTTAACAACTGTTGCCCCACTATGTGTACATAACACCTACACAATCTGAGCCCTGTAGCTCATCTAGAACAAAAGTTATAGCACAACTTCAAAAAAAATGATGTGTCGGAAAAGTGAGCTACCAGACCTACCCGATAAGCTAACAGACCATCCTATAGCGGATTGTGCTCACAAATGGATGCACTTTCAACACCATACGTGATATCAGCTGGAAAAAAATCGGTTCGTAAACTGGAAAATCCGAAAAAAACTGCTAATTACGCTTAATTAGTTTTTAATTATGAGATGGTAAGTAATGGACTAATAAACATAACGATAGTTTAGTGTGATAAGTTACCTACAAAATGCAAAAAAGAACGAGTCGCTAACTTGATTTTGAAAGAAATTATGAAGTTTCAAAAAAACGACGAATACTTTTGACCGGTACTGTAAATGATCAGAACAAAGAATATTCCGGATCGATTCGGAAAAGTTCTTCATCTGAAACACGTTCCGAACAAAGGAGTTTCCCAGTCATCCCTATTAATGACGACATCCAATTGAAAAGTGAACAATACGCTTCAGCTCATCTCCACGATGCGAACTGTTCGAGCGTTCGCAGCCGAGAATAGATCGACGCAGAAATTCAATCACTCAGTAGCTAATGTGCTGCAAGTAGCAAAGAAAGAGTGAGCGTTTCATCGCTACTTATTTTTAGATACTAGCGAAGCCAACCCATTAATTTTATAATGTCTCTATCGACACCAATTACTGGAGTTTGGATGAATAAAGTGGGACCAATTACTAGGGTTTTTTTAGCAGGAATTACGAATTGGTTTGACTTACCTAATACATAGCTTCACCTGTTCTGGGTACGGCGAAAGAGACCTGGTTTTTCTCAGGGCACTGGCCAAAATCGCCCTCCACTTCTCTGACGATTTCTACTACAACTTTATCCGTGCCGTCGTTCTCATCTACGGAGCTCGACTCGTAAACGCGGATAAGAAATAAAGAAAAAAAAAATTTTATATTAAAAAAAAATATCGAGAGATAGACCTGACCTTGTCGAATGGACTGGTCGTTGCGGCTAAATTGGATGAGATCGACGTTTCAAAGGAATAATGGAAGGCGCGACGCTGCTCACCTTCATGATGTATCAATTACTACCACAGCTCAAAGCTAGGCCGATTACACTCGGCCATCCTCCATCCAACGACTGCAAAAATAATTACTATATTCATTCATTCATTCATTCATTCATTCATTCATTCATTCATTCATTCATTTAGTTCATGTGGGAAATGGACAAGTATCGTAAAAAGTGCAAGATAGGGAGGTCCGTCGATAATGTTGAATGTAAACTTTAGATCGAAGTTTCAGATTGCGCTGGTATCTCAAGAGCCGGTCATCTACGACTGCTCTGTCCGAGAGAACATCGGATTCAGGGTTAACGCTAGTGAGGAGCAGATCATCGAGGCGGCCAAGACTGCCAACGCGCACGATTTCGTGATGGGATTGGAAGATGGGTACGAGACGAGCTGTGGAGAGAAAGGCACGCAGATGAGTGGTCAGTTCAATGTCAGTATTCCTAACCAATAGAAAACGGAAATTTAGGAAACAAGATAAAAATTACATAGGCCGGGGCCGAACACCATGATTTTCGGATAACCACACTTCCATCAATGATATCAAAGAATCCGTGACCAGGTGGTCAGAAGCAGCGGATCGCCATCGCTCGTGCCCTCGTGCGGGATCCCTCAATTCTGATCCTGGACGAGGCACCTTAGCCCTCGATAATCGAAGCGAGCAGATTGTACAGGAAGCAATGCAGAGGTATCGAGAGGGGGTGGAGAGGGAAACTTCCGAGGCGGGGAGTAAGAAAGATATTAGACTCAAGGACATACACTGCAATAGATCGTGCAAAGCAACCACACGGTCGTATGAGATGAGGTACTATACGATGCAACATTTTCTTTCACTCTTTCCCTACGATCTCTGGGTCATTGCTAAGAATGAAGATAGTGTCTCTCAATTTATAATTTCGAGAAATTTGCGAATAAAGCCAACCACTGATGTACGCTAACTGCAGATGCGCCGCGACCCGCACGGTGATCGTGATTGCCCATCGCCTGTCCACCATTGAGAAGGCAGATCGAATCGCCGTGATCGACGGAGGAAGAGTCGTGCAGGTATAATAAGATTCAATAATAGCACAGTAATAGCAATACGGCGTTTAGATAATGTGCATAATGTTACGTGAGAAATGATTTAATTATTGTATTAGGAAGAGGAGGTGAAACGGGATATTGTCTTACAGTAATTCATGATCGGACCCCAATGGTATTCGGTAGAGATGATAGCAAAGAAGGAAATAGCTTCAGTGTACCCCCGCTACTGGAAAATATTGGAGACAAAGTAATGATATTTTGAAATATTATTGTTTTCCAGTTGGGAGTCCATAGTGAACTGGTCGCGGACAAGAAAGGACTCTACCACAAACTCGTGCTTGCGAAGAATCATGAGGAGTAGCTGTTACTGATGACGAATCCCTCAACTCTCATGACTTCTCACTATCGATATTATGTCTCAATTATCGCGTCAATCTCTCGAAATCTCACGTCTTTTCGAAAAATGTCAATTACGCTGCAGCAAACCTGAGTTCTCTATACTTTCAATATTGATCCGCATCATTTTTGCATAATTGTAGTGAAATATTTGATGATTTTAAACTGTTGTCGCAATTTTTTTAAAACTCCAATCATTTTCCTGCCAAATTACAGTGTTCAGAGCAGCGACATAAGAATTCAGCATACACCTCTCATTAGAAATCCACCACTGATGATACCCTAGCAAGTCGCATGTCGCTTCTCGCATTCTGCCCGTAATTGGCCCCCGTTTGCTAACATCAGTCGCCCTGATCTTACTAGACTCCCGCAGACTTTTCACCAACTTTTGATATTCTCCTGTATCCCTTACAGAAGATGCTCATTTCCATTCACGTTTCAATCGTATTCTTCTGGTTTTCAATCGCATTCGCTTTTATTACGTTTACCATCATGGCTTATGTGTGAGTTATCTTATCGAGAGCGAAGACAGTAAAATGAGTATTATAATTGTTGAAGATTCTACCGAATACTGAACAGCGCTGAATTCAAATGCATCCAAATCTACAGATTAATCGTTTTGAATGGAGTTACGGTTAGTGGCACTAATTGTTTGATAGATAAATTGATATTATTAGAACATTCTGACATTCTACACGTACATCTTCGCAATTCATTTGACCGCTCTTCCCGGAATGGACGGTTACTTCACCTTTCTGAATGACCATCACTTAGTAAGACATTCGTGACCTATTATATACAAAAATTAATTTCAGACTGTTTTCGCGGCTTTCACAACATTTGCTTCCGCGGGAATGCAAGTGACTTCCCTTATGCTTGTTTCCATCAATCGACTTATTTCGATGTTGATGCCATCTAAACTTGTGAGAGCTTAGTCTTACAAATTCTTACAAATACAACTCTTTAGAATGCACTTATTTTCTTCAAAGTCTCCTGCATTTGCATTCTTCTCCCAATAGTGCCCTCATGTTTAATATTTTTCGGTTTGTCAAATTCCCGTTTCTCCGAAAATTACATATCTTTCAAGGTAACTGCGAGTACATTAGAATGGAGATATCGGCGAATCAGCGGGTTTTCTATAAACCCTCGTTGAAGGAAATGGTGATTACTCGCATTCGCAAAATATTCTAGAAAAAAATGCAGAATCTACTTGCTCCCTGGCTTCTGTATCAAATAGTGGTCGCTCTCATATCGAACTTCTCCAATATTCTTCTTACCTATCAGCTTATCAAGTTGGTTGCCTAGATAATGACTCCCCGATTCGATGATTGTAGAGTACGACGCCAAGAGTTACTCGCGGCCCAGCGTAGGATCCATGTTGTAGTAGCCAAAGTGGAGCAAGGTTTGAGCATATCAGAACATTTCAGATTGAACTGAATTCATCACTTTTTCGGTGTCTGGCAAAGACAATCGTGTGTTTATCTTTCCCCTCTTTCCATGCCATCCTCTCATTTCAATCTGAGCGGTCGTAATCTGGGCCAGAAACCGAAAAAGTTCCCCGAATTCACTCGAAGACGCAAATATAATACACTTTTGCTTTCCAGGACTTATTGGGAGTATCGTCTGCACGTCATTCTTTCAGCTTTTGATCTTGATTTTCTTGGTGAGAAGAAAGATCGATACGAACATTCCGTTTTGTTCAGATCTCTACGTCGATCTTCGGAATACTGGATCTCGTTCCCTTCTTTTCAACTCTTATTGCACTCTATACTGGATCGCCGTTCTGGTAGCTTTTTCTGATTAAAAAAACCAAATAGTGATTCCTCTTTCATACCCATTCAAATGCTAGCTATGCAATCATGCTCGGAAATGGGAAAACACGTTACACGACTTATCGCGCTATTTATGACACCTTTGACTTGATGTTGTTGCAGGCTAACGATAATCTTCGTTCCGTCGGTCCGTCGTTGCGTCTTCCCATCGTCATCTAATCTCAGTGAGCAATCCCAGACAACAAGAGCTTCGTGGTGAACAATTTGAAACCCCTGATAAATCCAAATTCTGATGAGTTCAAGTTCGCGAGCGAATCATAAAGTCAAGCAAGCACACGTGTTCCCAGACTCAACCCATGCTGCTTAGGAATACAAAGGTTCGTGAGACCTTCCCAGTTGCCCTTTCGAGCTCCCATCCCACACTACAGGGCAGTCGCAGGCAAACGGGATTGGTCTCATGATGGGTCTCTCTAGCACCAGATCCCCCTGACAGAAATTCCCAGTCAACACGGCCTTATCCACTTGACGTTAGCGATTTTCGCGCTTCTCGTCCAATGCATGTATTTGCGTCTGAGCGCTTCTATTGAGATGTATTTTCATTCATTTTTGCGTCTGCTGACTACTTCATTGTCCCCCTAAGAAAGACAGCAGCGAAACACACTGAGATCAAATAATAGCCAACACTATCATAAGCGGCGTGCACGCATGAAGACCCTGCCATATTCATCTTCTTCATCGCTTTTTCTGCAATGTTACTATCCTATTCTTTCCTGTAACCCTCCTTGTGTACAATCCCTTCAACGAATATCCATGCCCAACGCAATACTTGCCTCTACTGCACGATGAAGAAGAGGCGAGTATTGTGCCAACATCACTACTCTTCATTCTCAAAATTCTCTCGTTGCTCTGTACGAGATCTCGTGGAAGAAAATGCCCATTATTCATCCTCATATGCCTAACAACACTCATTATCCAACTCTTTGCCATTTATTTAATACATCGCATTAATTATTATTCCCGTCTGGATCTCAGTGTCGTCGGCACATTCTGTAAACATCAGGAATATCTCAGTTCTGTGATTTCAATCAGTTGACGATTCAGTTTCCTTGTTTTGCAATCGTCAGCAGATTCGTAAATCGTCTTCCTCATCTGCGACGATGACATCCTTCTGGCCGCTTTTATGCCGAATAGTCGAAGGTTAGCGGAAATATCAGAAAATTGAGCAATTTCAACTTGTTATTCAATATAAAAATCCCCGAAATTTGGCTATAACTAAACTTCTCAGGCACTCTTGGCGTGATACTGAACGTCGTGGCGATAGCCGTTCTCTGGAATCGCAAAATGCGCGTCGGCTGGTCCACCTACCGTATTGGGATTACGGTACTGGCCCTGCACGGGGTGCTGATGTCGGCGCTCGGAGGAGCTACCACGTTGGTAGGTTCAGTCTCTTCGGTGTATCTGCACTTTACTTTATCCCTTCTTTCCTACCATATAAATCATTTGAACATTGCACACAAAATATCTCTTTTTTGGTTTTCACGACGTGACATTTCCTAACATAGTTCAGTGTCACATCTTCCATGGCGAGAACTACATTCTGCTGTATTACGGCGTGAACTGTTTCCTGCCTCAGGTCACTTCTTGTTTTCACAAGTGTTGTAGATATAACAAAAGACCTACCTCGCAAGTATCCCCTCAATCGAGGCTATGCTATTTGTGTTCGCGGAACCTTTCGTCGGTTACTAACTCTTATTGTTAGATCGCGAATGACGTCATCATGTACATTCTGTTCATCGTCGTCATCGGGTTGTGGGAGCTCATTCCGGCGGGCTGCATCCTTCAGTACCTCGCACTGTGCAGGTAATTATTTCATCATTTTTGAGACTAATTCCGCTCTCAAGATCGCACTATTCCAATCGCAAGAGATTGTTCATCGTATACGCCGTTTGTGCCGCTCTTGCGGCAAGTTCGATGGTAATTTATAGTGAGAGATATTGGTTTTATGATTCAGTGTTTGCAGCCGTTTTACACATACTTTTACGCTACGCCAAGCCAGATCGAGCGCTTCGAGCAACTGACTAGGGAGATTCACAACCTCAGCGATGATGACGTGTTCGTTGTTTACGGCACGATGCTACATGCTTCAGATGATAGCGTGAATAAATGAATAGAGACTATTATCAAGTTTCTCGTATTGAAAAGAGATGCATACGTTATGGAGAAATGAATGCGACTGTGTATGCGAGAATGCCTGAATAGAGACTCTAATAGTGACTATTATGATATCAATTAACACCGCATTCTTGAGCATCTTTACTAGGGAAACGGAAAACATTGAATAGAGACTAGTCTGAGATTTGAGACCTGCGAAAGTTGAAGTTGAATATTTACTCGACAAAATATGCTAATGATATTACAGGTCGCCCGCTCGATTCGCCCTGTTCGCAATAATTCCCTCCTATTGCATCGCTTACTTTATCTTCATTCTTTGCTGCGTGAGCATCTATCGAACCATCAACGCCTTCGGCATTCAACTATCGCAACGAACCCTGGCCATGCAGCGCACGTTTTTGGGCATGCTGATCACGCAGGTGGGGAATTTTTAAAAATACCAAAAGATATTGTAATCGGGCGACCATCACAAATTTAGCTATCAATGCTGTGAGAAAGCACTGAACATCTCATCAAGAATGTTTGGAAATTATGTGGAATGGCAGACTGGTAGGCCAAAATGATGATGAAATTCTTCTAGGGTTGGCTGCCGCTCGCTGTTCTCTCCATTCCGGTCGGATGCTTTGTCACATCTCTTCTCACCGGATTCGCGATGGATCTTCTCACTCTCATCTTCACGTTCTCTCTGTGGCTAGTGCCTTCGGTGCAGGTATTTTTTTCTTCTTATTTTTATATTCCACCCATATCATACCTCTCATCCCCAATTCGAATCCTCTTGATTAGGGAGGTAAAAGTTGAGTGATGCATAACCACATCTTGAATTCGTTTTTCGAATCGATGAAATCCATATTGTGTACCGGCACGAGACAAATCGTCCTTACGATTATCGTGTTCTTTTCAGGGCGTCGTTTCACTCACATACGTACTTCGGATGAAATCGTCAACTTCCGAGAACACGATCAATTCGAGATCGAGAACTTCAGCTGTTGTCATTCGAGAATCGGCGCGTTGAGCGATAAATACTTAGCCAAGCGTGTGAAAACATGCGCGGGGACAGCTCAGGAACTGTCTTTGTTGTTCTCCAATTGGCTAGAGGGCAATTGGCCACGATAGATGTGAGATGTTTCCACGCCATATCATGTACAGTAGATTTCCAAATATATATATATATAGATATTATCTAACATTATTAATTACTCCCCTACAAAAAAAGTCACGATATTTTGCGTGAGAATCATCTGGAGTGGAAAGGACATGGTGAAGGGGAGTAGAGATGGGTACAGACCGTATTTTGATCAAGAACTGACCGGCGAATTAAATACTTTTGCAGACATGTTCCTCGGGGGATAAAATTGAAAAAATCAACATCTGTAAGTTAACATTTCTCAGCGCGAATCCAATTACTTAAAAATTGCTTCTAGTTTTCGGAATCACCTTGAACTCTCTTTTGCTCTAACTTATCAATAGTTTCTCTCGTAAAGACATTGGCACCTACAAAAATCTTCTCAACGTGTTAACCATGAATCAAATTATCGAGTGAAATAATTTAGAAAAAATTTGCACGCACTCAAACAGAGCGCCAGTTCGAGTGATTTGCAAGGCAATTCGCTGGCAACCTGCCAACTGAGCCATGTATGCATTCTCAAAAGATACGAGCATTTCATTGTAAATTCGACGATATTTATTCATTTCTTGGCGGTTGATTGTTATTGCCGCTACTCGATCCAATGCTATTCATGGCCATCCACGATCCCCTCGGCACAAGCTTCACCATGAAAATGCTATAAATAATTATTTATTTATTTAATTATTATTTAACTATAAACGCGTATCGTGCCCCATTTTGTGAAGATAATTTTGCAAACTCGCAATGGTATCGAGATCAGTTTTCGAACCCGAATGATCGAAAATTGCAGGGCTTAGTAAATGAACCGAACTTCTTCATCTCTCCCGACATGCTCAAAAAGCAGATGGGATACGCAGCTGCGATTGAAAGGTTCAGCAAGTTTTCAATGTAAGCAAGCTCGAACATGCTTTGTTGAATATTTGGAATTAATGACAAGACAAGAACTGAAGCGATCGAGGCCTGGAAAAATTCATTTAAAATATTTTGTAAAATGAAAAATAAAATAAAATAAATATGCTATAAGAAGTATAAGAAGTGTTGTAAGTTTGCAGCTCACAGCGTACAAAGCGAACACTACGACGCTCTGTTTGAGTAATCGCATCTGCGTAATAGAGACATTCGAGTGCTTCTGAACCATGTCAATGGCCCTACGTTTCCTGCTAAAAATCGATTTGGAATGATGGGAAAATGTTGCAAACCGCAATGAACGATAGACCAGAAGATAGATTGCGAAAACTGCGACTGCACACGCATAGCTCAGGTAAATGAGGCAGTTGAGGAGAATGGTCCATATTTGATCCATGGTATTCACGCACGTATTTCGGTATAATTTGGCCGGAAAACGAACAATTTATTCAATTTTGGCTCAGTTTTGTCCTCACTTGAGATTCGTAGGTATACTGACACTGAAGGAGGTAGAATAGAAAGGGGATAACGGCAGTTGTACACCAGACGAGCAGACAAGACAACGCTGTTCTCAGGCTGTAAAGAAGAATGGGAATTTGATTAGGATAAGTAGCCGTTTTAAAAAGTGCTCATGGAAATAATGAACAGAAAAGAAATTTACATTCGTGCTGGAACTTTCGAGGCTTCAGCAGATTTCAACACAGCTATAAATCGATTGACGGCAATGAGCATGGAGAAAAAGAGAACTCCTCAAAACCCGATAACATAATTCTACCGTAATCTGCGAAAAAATTCTACCGTAATCTGCGAACACGGACAAGTTAAAGAAGATGCGCTCGTAGTCGCGGGAGAAAATCGCACGATGCTGAAATATCAATTACTTTTGTTGCGACAAATCGTGGAGAAATTTCGAGTTATTTTCAATACCAATTCAAACGCCAGCTGTTCATCGTTCCGCATGATATAGTAGGGAACGACGAACGTCAGTTCGACGACGGCTTTCAGCGAAGTACACATGATCAGATTCGCCAAAACGATGTAGAAATGGTTCTAAAAGCACCTATTTTTGCAGGTTTTATTCGGCTCCAGGACCACAAATAATGTAAACGTTTCGAGAAAAAATATTCGCATACCTTCATTAGTCTTCGCCAGCCAATCACGAGAACAAGGATGATGACGATATTCGAGAGTGCGACAATCAGTCCAAAGATCGATTCCAGGATGAGGAGAATGGTATTATTCCCGGTATCTCGATAGCCGACATACCCCGTCCCAGAAACTATGATCTTTTCTGAAAGACTTTATTCAGTTCGGAAATCGCTGAATTAGAATAATTTTTTCATTAACCGCCAGTTTTAATGGAATTAACGAAACGTTTCAGATTCCTGCTAAGAATAGAGAACAATGGTTGCTGATGAATTCACCTCTGTTGATGAAAACCATGAAATTGTGCAAGCGCAGAAAACGAGTGAGCGAAGGTTTGGCGAGATATTGCAGCTGCTTGTTATCGTCCTCGACGGCTTCGACGGCTGTTCCATGCTTCGCAGGTTCCATCTGCCATGAGTTCAAGTAATATCGAAATTACGTTCGTTGAGCTCGAGAAAGTGTTAGTATTTTGAATTATTTTGGCATCCATACTGTAAAACATGTCTACCGTGCAAACGCCTCCCCACAGAGAGAGAGGAGCGGGGAGACAAAATCTCATAATATTGCGAATTTGACACGCACTTTCAGATGAATCTCAATAATCGCGTAACATCAACCAGCTCGATTGCAAATATCACTTTATAAAAACAATTTCAAAATAACTTAAAAAAAAAAAAAAATGACCAAAGTAAGCGCAATTGATCATGCAATTTATGATTTCAATTTTATCAGACGATACGATTTCAAATATCACGTTATCCAATGTGTTCCAGACAACTCGGATGCTACTACCGCACATCTATCGGTGGATGCTGGTTGGCGTTGCTACTAGATCGACTGCTGAGCGGGACCATCCACGATCCTCGCGGGACCAGCTTCATGATGAGGATACTGTAAAAAAAAAAGATTATTTCTGCCTTCTCAGCTATCACTGCTCTGAAAACGAGCCCGAGCGAGCTTTTTATTTTAGGAAAATAAAAAATAAATCGATAAATGAAAGAGGTAGTATGAACCTCTTCATCTCTCCTGACATGCTCAAGAAGCAGATGGGATACGCAGCTGCGATTGAAAGATTTAACCACTGAAGACAAACCTATTGGTGCACACCGGGAAATGGATCTTACCGTAACGAGCGATATATGAGAAGGTAGATTACTAGCACAACAACAGCACATGCATAGCTCAGATAGATCAAACATTGGAGAATAACAATCCATATTCCGTCGCTGCCATTGTAGCAAACATTGCGATATAAGTAAGCCTAGTGTATACCAAATGTCGAAGATGTTTTGCACGATTGTATCCATCTCACCACTCTTTCATAGACACTGAAGAAGGTAGAATAGTGCAGGAATAACGGCGGACAACGCATAAGTCAGGCAACAAGACAGTGCCGTCGCAATCCTGATGATGGAAAAATGTTCGGTATTCGTTAACTAAGCATCATCTTTCGGTCTAATGAAGACAAAACTGCAACGCAGGTGGAACTTTAGAGTGTAAACTTACATTCGTTCTCGAATTCTCGTTGTTTCAGCAGATTTCAGCACAGCACGATATCGATTGATAGCAATGAGCATAGAGAAGAAAAGAACCCCTGCAAAACACCCATTTCGTATTTGCAAAACCATTCTGGCCCTACCGTAATCTGCGAACACGGATACGTTGAAAATGATCCGTTCGTATTCTCGGGAAAATATCTTCCATGCCTGAAGGAACGGGCCAAAATATTGGACAAATAAAGAGTGCGGAAATTTTTGGAATGGATTTGAGTCCTCACGGAAGTATAGTATGGCGTTCCATCGCTTTGGATGATATAATATGGCAGGACAAACGCCAATTCGACGAAGGCTTTTAGAGAAGTGCATACTATGAGATTCGCCAGCACAATGTAGAAATGGTTCAACAAGATAAAATTTTTTAATGGAAATTTATGGGAATTTACCTTCATTAGTCTTCGCCATCCAATGAAAAGAACTAGGACAATTAAATTGGAGAGTGCGACGATCAGTCCAGCTATTGCTTCGAAAATGAGCAGAGCGGCATTACGTGCGGAGTTACTTCCGCCGTTAAGGCCAAGGACCAATGCGTTGAAGTCTCCTCAAAATTAATCACAGTATCCTCATTTTGAAATTAATATCGACAGTTAGTTATTTGAAAATGTTACCTTTATAGACGAAAACCCTGAAGTTTACAAACGGAGTAAAAGTTAGCCTAAAATGTGGCAAAACGTACCTTTAAGGCAACGATAAGTTGGCAGCTGCTTATTTAGGAAGTTGGTTTACAGGATTTGGGCATATGTTTAAAAAAAATTAATTCATTGAACATGTAACATCAATAAGCTCTATTCTAGAATAACTATCACATTAACCTATATTTCCATGAAATCTTGAAGCTACTACATCACATCTCTCGGTGGCCGTGATTCAGGTTCCATCTTCCATGAGTTCGGAAAAGTTCGTTGAAACTGTCGGATGTTTCTCATAACAATGCGATTTCGGCACGCACTTTCCGTGATCAGATGAAGTTCATTAAACACGTGACATCAACCAGTTTTATTACATTGCAAATTTCACTTTATCCACAATAATCATCTAGGAAGTGTCTTTGTCTCTTTTCCCCTGATTCCTCTCGGCAGTTTTCATAAACCTCCCTATTCCGAACCTCACTTTGTTGTAATATCACTTTATCTAATATTTCTTTGAAGCTATCTCCTCTCATCTCTCGGTGGCAGATTTCTAGTGTTACTACTAGATCGGCTGCTCAGCGGGACGATCCACGATCCTCGCGGGACCAGCTTCATGATGAGAATACTGTAAAACAATAGTGTTGTACCATTTCCAACGATAAGTGCGCTAGTTACCAGAAGTTTTATAGTCGGTTTTCGACTGAAATGCTTTGTAAATGAACCGAACCTCTTCATCTCTCCCGACATGCTCAGGAAGCAGATGGGATACGCAGCTAAGATTGACAAGTTCAGAAGGTTCTCGAGATAAACGAGATCGAAAGGGCCGATAGCTTTAGTATTTTGAACAAAAGTCAGTACGAGAACTGAAGCGATTGAGGCCTGAAACTTTTAAAATATAATTACTATAGAAAACTCTTGGTGAATTCAATGGTCTAAAACAGGAAAAAAAACAGGTGTTCATCTCACCGCGTAAATGGCGAAAACAACAACACTTTGCTTGAGTAGCCGCATTTGTGTGATAGACGCATTCGAGAGCTTTCGTACCTGTTCGATAACCCCCCTCTGTCGACTGTATAAAGGTGTATTGTCTTTAATGCGTGTGGATGTGATTTACCGCAATGATCGATAAACGAGAAGGTAGATCAATAGAACAATTGCCGCACAGGCGTAGCTAAGATAGTTCAGACACTGGAGAAGAACAATCGATATTCTGTCCGAGGCATTGAAGCAAATGTTACGATACAAGTAAGCCTGAAGCGAACAAATTATCCACCTTTTGCTCCGAATCATCCAGCTCACCTGATCTTCGTAGTAATATCGACAATTGAGAGTGTAGAACAGAACGGGGATCAGAGCAGCTAACGTCCAGACCAGGCAGCAAGATAGTACCGTCTTCATTCTAGATTTAAAAATAAATACTTGGTCAATACATTATTGAAAGCTGCTTGTCTTGTGATCGTCAAAATTGTTTGATAAAAATGCAATGCAAGTGGAACTCGAGGAGAACAAAGAGATAGACTTGCGTTCGTGCTGGGATTCTTGAAGAATCGGCAGATTTCATCACAGCAATAAATCGATTCACAGCAATGAGCATGGAGAAGAAGAGAACTCCTTCAAAACGTCCATATTCGATTTTGCAAAGGACTTCGAGCCTACCGTAATCTGCGAACACGGATACGTTGAAAATTATCTTTTCATATTCTCGGGAGAAGACGCCACGTGTCTAATAGAACACGTCAAATAATGGACGAATAAGAAAAATTAGAAGACGTATTTCGAATTGCTTTTAAATCTTACGGTAATCGATCCATCGCTCTGTATGATGTAATAGGGAAGGACAAATGCCAGCTCGACGAAGGCTTTTAGTGATGTGCATACTATCAGATTGGTCAAAACGATGTAGAAATCGTTCTGAAGTAACCAAAATATGTTAGTTTCATCAACATCACAAGCCAACTCTACCTCATTCTCTTATATAGATAAATGTACGCTTACCTTCATGAATCTACGCAATCCCATGCAAAGCACTAGGCCAATTAAAACATTGGATAGGGCGACAATCAATCCAACTATCGCTTCGAGAATGAGTAGTCCAACATTACTTGCCGAGTTTCTAATGCCGTTGAAGCCAGTGCCAAAATCCGTGATGTCTCTTGAAAAGCATTTTATGGATTAGGATATTCGAAATACTTTTCATTTAGGAAACTATCGAGAAATTGGAAACTAGCGAGAAATTGTACGAAATAATGAAAAAAAGAATATTTTCTTTCATCGCCGAATAAACTAAGACGTGGGAATATATGTTACCGCATCAATACAGTAATCGCAGGGAAATGTACCTTTGTAGAGGAAAACCATGAAATTTTCGGACGCAGTAAACTTTTCAGTCAAAAGTCTTCGTATTGAAATGATTCAGCTGCGTGTTTTCGTCTTCGGTTGCGAGATTTGACAGCGTTCTAACTTTCATCTGTTTGAGGGCAAACTCTCTCTCTTAATTCAGCGATAATTGAAGTTATTTTTTAAAATGAAATTATCATATAATCAAAGACGCGCTTTGGACGACAATTATCGTGTCACGGTCGATTTCGTAACCGTACTTCACAATCGTATGTAAGTACAGTTTGTTTTTCACACATTTAAAAAAAAAAATCTTCGAGACCACGAGAAAAAATCTTCGAGATCTTCTCCATGCTCATTGCTGTCAAATCGACTTCTTGCTGTGATGAAATCTGCGGATACTTCAAGAAACCCAGCACGAATGTAAGTCTATATCTTTGTTCCCCCTGAGTTCCACTATCATTGCATAATCGCTTTGATTGTCAAAACTCAATCATCATTGAATAATGTATTGACCAAGTATTTTTTTACCCAGAAAGGGATCTTGCTGCCTGGTATGGGGGTTTGCAATGCTGATTCCTGTTCTGTTCTACTCTCTTGATTGCCGATATTACTACGAAGATCAAGTGACGCTCACATATTCTCTGAATAGTTGGTATTCGAAGATGTGATTCGCTTAAGGGTGTTTGTACGAACAATGCTCTTTGAAGAAAGAAGGACATCTTTGATTCATCAGTTTATCCCGACAATGGATGTCTGAGATTCATTCAATTTCCAACTCGTCGTTTCTTCTATGGTTTGGTAGATAGCAGGTTGATACACATTCCGATGATTATCTTCCTCACTTCTGTTATTTCCTCTTTGGATAGTTCTTGCGAGACTATATCGAAGTCTTTCCCATCAACGTACCAAGTGGTGTTAGATGTACCCTGAATTAAATAAATCCAATGGAAGCTTTCCATTTCATCCACCTAATATAGAGCAAGAGATACGAAACCGAGAAATCATTGCAATTTCACTTTATTGTAGAGTTTAACTTTACTGTCTTCCCTATGACTCATTCAAATTTTTTTCAGATTCGTACCTCTCCCACGAATTTGAATGACTCCTTGAACTGGGGTTCTATCATCCTCTCGGATCTGGCCTTGCTCATCTCATAGAGAGGAGCATTCGAGCTTGCGACATGCTTATCCACCTGTTAATGAGATAACCTTTTAAAATTTGAAATGATTAACAATTTTAAATTTAATTTTAAATGGGATTTTTAAATGGAGCGAGGTAAAGTCTTTGAAGGGAAATTGATTCTCATTCAAGTGAACTCTTTTGATGGTTGCTCGCACAACGACTGCATTTCTTACAATGGTTTTGACTATTCGACCAACGTTTTGCGCAGTCGCAATCCTCCCCTACTGAAATTGCGAAATCTGAGGAGGGGAGAGGATTGAGACTGCTTCTTACCCTACAGACTAGTCGTCCTTGCATCATTCCCTGCTTCTTTTCCTTCCTGTAGATGACCCAAGGTTGCACTGAGATGAACGAAGAATAGAGAAGGATGAAGGTGAGAAGTTGCATGAGTGAATGGTGAGAGATGCAACTGAGAAAACAACCCACCAAGAGGGAGTAGTCTCCCCCTCTGTCTCGCATAAATAAGCTCAAAAAGGATCCGATTGCTCTAGAAACACCATCTCCACTCAGTTCCAATCCTAATTACTTCCTTTCTCTCTGACAATTGCCACAAGATAATAATAATAATAGCTTATCACACACTTAAGGCGAGAGAAACGATAGAAATGCTTGGATTGAGTGGTGCATGAGATACGATGTCGCAACAAAGAGACAAAGAAATGAATTAAGAAATTAGCGATTTTTTTATGAATAAGATGATAAACGAAAGGAGGAAGGGGCAGTAGAATCTGCACATTTTCGCGGACCCTGTTCAATTAAATTAAATTAAATTATTTATCCACCAGGGGGGTATCATGAGATTGGAACAGCGGAGATCTTCATTAGTGCTTTGGTGGAGGTCCGTCGTGTTGATGGCTAATTGGTGGTTGGGGGAGGGGGGGGGGCTGTTGAGAGTAAGGAGCGCCATTAAATAAGGAGTATCACGACCATCTGAGTTGATGAGTTCTCGACGTGAGATTGTGTGTCGCTACTGCCCGATTACACTTTCGAAACGCCTATGTCACAAATTTTCGTTTGAACCGAGCAATGAGCAATTGGCTGTGTGCCAAGCGGGCCCGGTCCTAATCCCCTTCCTTTAGCATAGAACTAAATGATGAGATATGCTATTCGCATATGACTATATCTTCATAATGCTTTCATAAAGGCTGGACAAAATGCCAGCGATTACGTACATGTGAATTTTTGTGAAGTCGATGTTTTTTTATCTGAACAATTTTCACAACATGGCAAAGTGATGACATATTGAAATTGAAATGTTATGTACATTATGAGGCAGTTGTTACACTTTTGAAATGACGCCTCACTTGTACTCGGGGGTTTCTTAGGATTGATTGACTGAAATTTTGAACTTTCTCATATTACATAGGTATCACTTCGGGAATATGGAAAAATGGCGTTGCAGCTGTTCGGTTTTAGTGCTGATCCTATGGCCGAACGAATTTAACTGGACGCGAACCTACAAAACGCTTTACAAAAATGCAAAGATATTCGATAACTTGATAATTAAATAAATAAATGCCTTGTAAGCACTGAGGACGAATAGACCGTAGCTGGCGCTATAGGAGGGGAGAACGTCGAACAATACTATGTGTACAGTGTTGAACGATTGCTGAGATATGCTGAGGTTACCCGAGTATAATCATCCCAAATGATCATCCCAAAACTCGCCTCATCCCAAATGGGAAGACCACAGATGTGAAAATCGCTGAGATTTGTCCCGTGTAATTCGCTCACACTTTTCGCCATCTTCACGCGAAAGTCATCCGATGGCACGAATTTCGGCATCATACACTGCCAAGAATCAAATTTTTCTAAAGGACATTAAATTTCGGTTTGCGCTCTCTTCATTCAGCACGCTCTCTTTTTTTCTTACCGGCGAGATAGTGTGCGGATAGAAGAGGACCAAAAATAGAAAACAAATCGCTAGAGGCTACCCAAGAGAGAATGTGGAAGAAGATAGACACACAATACGATAGAGCAATCTTCGATAAGGTTCCGTAGTCAGATCTAAACGAATTAGTGCGCGCTTTTTTTATTACGACCGACCTCGTTAAAGAAAACCACTGAAGAACGGATGGAGATTGAATGACCCTGAATAAGATCTGAAAATGAGGACGTTCTGGACGGACAAAGTACCTGCCACATCGTATGCACTTGTGCGAAGAACGCCACCGCAACAGCATCCACTGTCCATTTTGGAAGAAGAAAGAGCAGCGGTCCATAGAACGCCGCAACGACCATCCCGTCGGTCAGAATGGTAGTCTGTAAAGAGCTGGGAGGTTGCCTCCTTCAGCGGCAATGCTGATTCGAGACCGACTCCTTTAATTGCATATCGTACATGTCGCAGAAATCAGAACGCTCACCGGGCGTCACGGTACAATCTGCGGGTTTTCCGATCTTTGCTCATACACAAAATTAAGATTTGTGGTTGTTCTCATATTTTTTCTCATGGCCACTTTGCCGGAATCGACCCGGACATGCCCGGTAAAATATTCCTAGAAATCGATATTTGAAATACATATCTTTTATGTGTGCGAGTTACGGTAGCTCTGTCGAGGTTTATCATTTTTGCTCGCTATAGCGCATTGAAGCCTTTCCTTTAATTTGCTCATATTATTTGTCACTTTTTCGAAGTTTAGAGCCGAAAAAATAATCACAAAGTTAGAAACAAAACCGTTGAACTTCTCTGAGCGCAATCGCAACCCAAAATGATAAATCTTGACCGAGCTACCGTAACCCGCACCACAAAAGATACCTGCTTGAAATATCGATTTCTAGGAACATTTTACCGGGCATATCCGGGTCGATTCCGGCAAAGTGACCATGAGAAAAAATATAAGCACAACCACAAATCTTAATTCTGTGTGTTAGCAAAGATCGGAAAACCCGTAGATTGTACCGTGACGCCCGGTGAGCGTTCTGATTTCTGCGACATGTACGATACTCTTTCGTTTGAATCAAGAGTCGGCGTCGAATGGGCATGTCAATGGGCTGCGTACATCGGCCGGCACAGACACGAGGAAGGCCGTGTAGAAGGACAGTATCGCCGAGACACAGCAGGAGTAGTAGTATAGGCGGGCGGCCGGCGCGCCTCCTGCTCGCCGCCCGGTCGCGCGCGCCAGGTAGTAGAGCAGCAGCGCATTCAGCGCCATGCCAGCCAATCCTGGTGATTATCTATCTCGTTAAACTATAATTTTCCGCCTACCTCCAGTGGGCATTATAATCAGCGAAGCAGTGATCCAGGCGCTCCTCATGATCAAGAAGCCAGACTGTTGAAGTACGAGTAGTATTCAGAGATCAACTGTTATGATCTCTCCTATCGAGACTTGCAAGGATATACACTAGGGAGTAAGACGAGATTGTTTTCCCACTTTGAGCATTGATATCGTATCATGCAAATGCTAAACGTAAATGTCGACAGTCATATGTTTTGACATTCATTACGTCAATGACTCAGTAGTAGAGACATAACCTAGTTTTTCAACAGATTTTCAAGAGCCTGCTTGTTATGGCAAATTCATGATCTCACTTTGAAAACCAAATGAGAGTCCGAAAAAGAAAGGAAACTGCAATTGCAAAACTCGATTGAGAGAGGCATCGTGTGAATGCATCGTGTGAATGACATTTTCAGAAAACAAATCAGCATATGTTTCAAGATGTTATAGTATCTCTTCAGAAATAAACGCATGTTGAGTCCTTGTCATCTAGACATGATCTAATGTCATTAACACTTCTGTATCTGTCAATCGAGATTTGCAATTGCAGTTTCCTCTCTTGTTCGACGTATCATTTTTTTTTTCAAAGCAAGATCGTGCATTGTTTCCACTCCCTTTCGCCCTCCCCATGGTTACTGAATGTTGGTGAGATTTTGCATCCTATGTTTCCTGCGTCACTACGCTCTGCGCCGATAAATGGACAATGGAAAAAGCAGATTTTCATTCACTTTCGTAAAAAAATTTTAACGAATAGGATTGGGAAAGCGAAACGAGTAGGCTAATCCTAAGTCTATTGCGCGGTGACTTTTTACTATAATTCTTTTCATGCAGCACATATTTCACGAAACTATTGGGATTGCTCTGTTGAGTGCTTGTTTCCTTGATCCCTACTGACTCACCGCTTCCCTCACTTCTCGTCTTTCCCATGGTTACTGGAGAGGGAGCTGAGAGACTTCCATAGTTTCCTCTCCGTATCCTTCTCTGGCTCTCTTCACTCTCTCGCTGAAGTCAACGAAAAATCGAAGAAACGAGCTCATAAAAGTGAGGACAAGCCACTTCCAACAGTAGTCAGTGGAAGCAGAAGTGGGATGGTGAGTCTTTTACTCGCATTATTTGTAACTAAATCGTTCAAAAAATTTGCCTTTTCAGTGCTCAATCGCCATCGTTGACCCCTTCATCGAAGCTATGGGCGAAGCGCTCAAGGAGGTACAAACACATTTTGGGATATTTTCCATTTATATTTATTTTAAATATTTATTAAATAACTGAGAGACCACAAGTTCAGGTCGTTACTGACATCGCATCTCTACGCCGTGACAACATCATGGAGAGCCTCGATAATCTCGAGCAGCGCATCCCGGATGATGAAGACGCCAAACTGGCTCTCACCGAGGTACGAACGTCAAAACAATTGCCAATTCCTGCTCGAAAGCCCAAGTAATTGGCCCCAATTCATTTACCCAAACCAAATAATTGGTTCGACAGAGACAATAGAAAATAAATGGGTTTCACAGAGGTATGAACAATAAAGCGATTATGATTATTGTGGAGGAATAGCGAGATATTATGATAGTTTTGTCGCTTCTTTTCCAGAAAGAAAAACGAAATTATTTATCTCTCATTTCAGTTTCTGCCCCACATGGAGAAGTACGGCCACGTCCTGCTCGACTTTTACGAGGAAACCGGATTGTCTCCTGAGGAATTCAAGGCAATTTATATTTCAAAATTCCTCCAAAAATAACTCATTTTCAGCCTTTCGGCGATCAACTCGTGGAAATGTTCAAGCGGGTTCGCGTCTAAATTTTACAATATACTATTGGCCACAAAAAATAATCATACAACAATTTCTAGGAGCCAGAATCAATGGTCTTCGAGGAGCAAAGGGTGACGCTCGAAGGCTTCGGCAGGAAGCTCAAGGCGTATCTGCTGGAGGTCCATAATTGTTTTTCTGTCAAGATATTTTTTTAAAACAAGTTTTTTTTAACTCTCAGATGGCCCTCAACATTTCCTCGAAGACTCATGAGAAAGTGCGCACCGACTCGACTGCTTTCATGCGAAAAGTCGGCGTTGAGAGGCTTGAAGATATGGTGAGATTATAGTCAACTTCCATATCCATCAATCCTTTATCGCATAGGCAAAGAGGAATAGGAAGAAGACCGGGAATGAATAAGAATAACCCACTTGATGGGCGCTTCCTTAAATACGGACAATCTCGGAATGGTACTAAAACGGAAGGCCGATGGCAATAACGTGTGTGGGTGTTGGGGATAGAGAAGCGTCGTAAAACCAAACGGAAACGGATTCTATATCGATTTCGGGTGGAATCGAATACACACCCGGGGATAGAAGAAGAGGAGGGTTCGATACATGAATTGAAATGAATCACGCTGTGGAAGAATCAACACATAATAGTGATCGGTTTGAAAGGAGGGTTTTGATTATGACGTAGTCAGCCTCCGGCGAGGAGAGGAGGCTCCTTGTCTTTGTAGTCGCTGGAAATCGCACCACGTGATTGAAGGGCCGATGAGCGAGAGCGTGATCGAGGAATGAAACGGGGACCAGTGAGCGAGAGAGGTGCACTGCTTGATCTGGAAAGAGAGAAAAGGCGAAGGAGTGATGCTACTCCAAGCAGAGAGAAGTGTGATGGCTGTTATGGCAAATGCGGCAGCGGAAGCGTGACCGGCATTCGCTTGCTTGATGTCCCTCACGGAGACAGTTGAGACACAGTTCGAGACGCAAAACTGTGTTCATGCGGTCCTCTGGAGTTGTGTAGGTCGAGCACGAGACTTCCGGGTGAGATCCATCGCAGATACGGCACATGATGGGATCAGTGGGCGAGTGGATGGGATGGGAAGCTGCTAGCTCAGGGAGTGGGGCGGAGAGAATTTCTGGATGAGCGGAGATTGGCGATAACTCGGTCCAATCGTTGGCTTCGGTAGATACCATTATGTCCTTCTCGATTCGTTCGTCCTCAACGGCATCGGCAAGAATCGATAGGACGTTGTAGACTCCAAATTTGGCAACACGAGAAGACTCCTTGATGATGCGAGTCTGCATTCCGAGAGGGAGCTTAGAGGTGAGGAGGTTGATGAGGAGGTCGGGAGAGTCCAAGTCTCCATTCGGCAGTAGCTGTCGAATGAATCAGCACGTTGAGGCGAAGGTAAAAAGGACGAAGGCTGACCGCATCCTCGCAAGAGGGGAGATTGCGGATCTGGCTCATGAGGGAATGAAGGCGTAGATGAGGGCGATCGTACTCTTCTTTCAGAAGAAGTAGAGCTTGTTCGTAGTGGCGGTCGAGCTGAGGTAGGCCTGAGATGTTTTTCTTGGCTTCTCCGAAGAGGCAGAGTCGAAGGAGGGCTAGCTTGTCTGCTCCCGTGATGTGACCGTGACGAATGAGTGAGGTGAAGGACTCTTCGAACTCGGGCCATTCCAATATGTCACCTGAGAAGTGAGGAAGGGTCTTTCCGATAAGAGCAGCAGTGACGGTGAAGGATCGGGCGTCTTGGTGAAGCTGGATGTGGTACGGCACCAGCATCGGACTTGACAGAAGTGGTGATGAGAGAATCGTTGTCGGTGATAGGAAGACCACGGCGACGGCAGTCTAAGACGAAGGGGTCGAGAAAGGAGTCGAACTTGTTCAGGATCTCTGAGGCGTCAGCCAACTCCAGCTTGTAATCGCCATGAGTAGCGATGTAGTGGGAGAACTCGGTATCGTCGATTGTGGACGATGAAAGGAGTATCACCAATTCCTCGTGATCCTTGAGGAGAGAATGGTACGCTTTGACGAAGGGAGCCCGTATCTCCAAGTAAAATTGGGTATCGTCGAGGAGCTCACTGTTGGTTCTCTTGTCGAGAGGAGTGACGTCAGCAGTGACCTCCGGAGACAGCGTGGATCGAAGGGGCATGATGATCACGCGCAGGCGGCGGCGAGATCGGTCGATGCGGACGATTAAGGGGCCGGACATGGCGGAGGGATGAGGATGACTGGGATGGGAACTAGACGACTAGACAGCGCGCGACGACTACGGAGGCAGGGAGCCAGACGGTAGTTGGGTGTCTTCGAAGAGTTCGCAGTCGGGGTCCTCGAGAAGGGGGAGATGAAGGTAAGGATGACTAGGCAGGAAGAGTAGGTCAGAAACGGGTGGTCGCCATATAGTCAACTTCCATATCCATCAATCCTTCATCGCATAGGCAAAGAGGAATAGGAAGAAGACCGGGAATGAATAAGAATAACCCTCTTGATGGGCGCTTCCTTAAATACGGACAATCTCGGAATGGTGCTAAAACGGAAGTGTGTGGGTTTTGGGGATAGAGAAGCGTCGTAAAACCAAACGGAAACGGATTCTATATCGATTTCGGGTGGAATCGAATACAGAGATTTCGTTTCCTGGAAATCGCGGAAAATCAGACTCTGCCTTTTATTACTTTGTTTTTGTTGCGAGGATTTACTCACGTGAACTATTAACATCAAAACGGAATGAGATATCTTTAATTCGCTCAAACTCTCAATGAAACGAGAGAATCGAGCGAATTGAGGACATTCTGGCTCCGATTTGTCATCACTAACGAGAGTTTCATCAGAAGCAGCCACTCCTGATCAAGACACGCGCCCTCTCTCATCTCCTGCTCATCGTTCACCAAATCGGCGAGGACGAGGGCGAGACGGACGAGCAGTTCCAGGTTTGGAGTGGATTTGAATTTGGACTGATTTTTGGACTGTCTTTCCCCCGAATTTGGCCAGGTTTGGAGTGGATTCATTATATTTGGACTAAGTTTTGGGCTGTCTTTCCCCGAATTTTGGGTGCTAATCGCCGAGTTTCAGGAGAAGTGCGCGGACGATCTCGAGTCGGTCGTCAGTGACACGATGTTTCGCATCAATCGCTCGTGCTGCAGACTGATTCAGGCGATGCTGCCTAATGCTTAGAACTAGTGATAATCGGAACCGTACTCTCCTCGTTTCGCCTGCTCTCTCGTTTCTCTATCCAGCGATAACAATACGACTGCGGAGAGTCTTCTCCGATTTGCCATTACTATTCCGAATGCTTAGATTGGATTGTGCTGGTGTTGACAATGCGATACGGCTTATTGATATCGCTACGGCACCCCTCCCCCATAATTCGCAATCTCAGGAGGGGAGGCGTAGAGATATTGCTAAACCGTGTCGTATTGCCTCTAGATAGTACCATGAATATGTAACGATGTTTTAAATAAACGATTTGTGATCGATACTTTATCGAGAACACATTTTCAATAATAATAAACTGAGAAAAATTAACTAATCTGGCTCAGTAACAAATACATGGTCATTAGTCATGAAGCAATTCCGAACAAATAATTTCAAGAGTGATGGAATTTTACCATTTTTTGTTATTTTCTGGTTCCTGGTTTCTTGCCGTTTCTTTTTTATCTCAGCATTTACAGTTCTGGTGAATGTTCCTATCACAAACAATAAAGCACAAACTGTTTTTTGTTGTATTTTCAGTTTTCTTCCGTGTCTAGGGTGCAAATGATCAACTCATGGAGATACTCCGGTACATGTTTCATAGTGGGGGCATAAGGGCAAGCAAAAGTCTTGATTATGCACGTTTCGCAACTCTCTTCTCTCCTGGGGCTTCACCAAAGACTGCTGCGATGTCACTTTCCTGGCTGGAATTCATCTCGTCGATGATCTTTTTCTGAAAATAAAACATTGAAGTCACACTGAAATTTCAAAATTTACTGAAAATCATGAAAAATATCTTATTTCTCGGTGAAAATTGATACACTGTGAAAAAAAAATTACCAAGCAAATCTCTTCTTTCTCCGTGGTATTCCTATCGAGCAACGTTGCAGTATCGATGACATCAAACATCGGAGAGAATTCGAGAGGAGTGAAGCGATTTGAGATCTCTTCAAAGGCAGCGGCGTTGTCCTGAAATATGCAGATTTGTTTTTATGCTCAGATATGATAAAAAATAACTGGAGAGAATAAAATATTTTAATGACATAATTAAAGAAGGCCGATCTCTCGAGCCAGGCACAGTTGAAACTACTCTAAATAATAAGAACTACACCAATATGATGCCCCATCTTGATCAGCGCCCAATGTGAGACAATGATAAATTCTGAATATGATTCTGACTAAATATAACGAAAAAATTCACCTTTTCACAATCCTCAATGACTCTATCGATTTTCTCCTTCGTCATAGCTGGATCTTGCTTCTTCGGTTCAAGACAACTGGAGTATGGTTTCCATGCCAGATCGAGTTCCCATCGAGATAGAGACATACAGCAGAGAAAGAGAGAGGGAGAGACAGTCGGAAGCGAGGCTGGAACAGAAGATGCCGCCAAAGCCTTGATAGAGGCGAGAGGATCGATATCCTGAGAAAATCAATATTGTTGATTGTCGAAACCGGTATTTAGAATGAATACGGCTCAGAAAATACACCTCATAGTAGGATCCGGAATAGGTGAGGCTGAGTTTGCTTTTCTTGACTGACGAATCATCGCTTGTTGTAGAGACAAGAGATTCGATCGGACTGGATGAGTACGAGCGGATAGACTGGAATAATAAAGAAATACTAGAGAGATACAAATTTATTCAAATTTAGAAACGACCTGAATCGTTCCTTTTCTGGCTAATGATAAAACATCAAATTATATTCTTTCTCCGATTCAATATCGATTTGGTTTCCGAAATTTGCATATCTTAGAAAATAATGTTCTCTACCTCATCCGTCTCATCAAAATCCGAGATTCCCGAGATCAACTGTAAGTCAGTCAGTGTAGAACAGCATGATGACACTGGAACATCAATTGCTTGTAAACCCAGGGAAACGAGAATCGCCTTACGGTCTCCACTGCTACTGGTCCGCGTAGAATCTTCTGAGATGGAAGAGTTGATCGAAGAGCTACCTGGTTCGGTATTTCCACACTCTTCGTGCTTGATGGTACTGAAACATTCTCATTATTATCCACGAATAGAGCAGATATTAGTGTCAATAAATCAATGTGCCGAACAGGAGTTGTAGAGCATACCCCTTCTGCACCAATCCGGCTCCAACCGAATCCACGATGGATCCCTGACTAGCGACAATGTGCGCATCCACAGCGGTACGAGCTTTATCCCAACCGCCAAGTGCTTGCACAGAAGCTGCTAGCTAAAAAAAAAGTAAGACATTTTGAGGTGAAGATAAAACAAAAGCATTTTTCGATTCCCTTGACTATCTTTCGATTCTGAGAATAGCCAAGTAGACAAAACATTGATAAATGTCCGCAAATGTATAGCGTACCTCTACTATTTTTTTAAGACTTAAAAAAATTACTTCTCGCAAAACAATACGCACCTGGTCGAGCGAGTTCGTCTCTTCTTGCTTCTTGAGCAGAATGCGAGTAATTGCCTCGAGAAGCGCATGGAGACGAGGAAGCTCGCCGATCACGACTGTGAGTCCCTGAGAATAATAAATAATAATGTTATTCAGTTTGAATTCCGATAGTTTCAGCGGGTTAGTGAATTCATTTGAATAATTATTTTTTTTATTTTAAAAAAAAATGTTTTTTAATGTTTTACGCGCGAGTAACTCACATCAGGATGCAATGACTCGTCCACTTCCCGCTCGATCATCTTATAAAACGAGAAGAAGTAATCCAGACTGGTGAAGTGAGATCGCCTCTCGTGTTCGATTCCCGATTCCCTCGGCAGAAGTAGAATCGGGTGAAAGGAACGGAAGTTACTGCAAAATTATTGATTGAAGAGCAGCTAAGTAGTGATGACCAGACGGAAAACTGCTTTGGTCGAAACGTGTTTCAGATAAAGATTTTTTCCGCATCGATCCGGAAACCCCTTTGTACTTTTTAATTTTCGGCAATCCAAATTATCAACTTTTTTGCTGTGACTAGTATTACTGTACCATTGGGCGCACACTGTCTCTGCACGCAATACGCTTCATATCGAATATGCAATCATTCAAACTTCACAACTCACATGAACATGTATCTCATAACTTCCGGGAGCAGATTCTTGCCAAGGCTCTTGAATAGAACCGTGATCTGCTCACGAGCCTCTGGCCATTCCGGTAGAGGGAGCTGAGGATTGCTGAAAAAAACGAGGTGAAAGAGGGTAAACAGCATCAATAAAACAAGAAAGAGATTCAAACTGACTCGAGGAGTCGTTCCCAGAATGTTCCGTAGTTCCAACGGCCACTGATGGAGAAGCGAGAGTAGTTGAGCATTGCTAAATACGTCTTGAAGACTGATCCTCAACGCTCTGGCTGGGAGCTTTTAAGGAGAGAAGCTGGATGGACCCAGCCTGAACTGACGTCGGGATGGGATCGGATGCCCGTCGACCCCCGCTCTCATGATAATTGTCCCAGAGGCATGCCTGAAGTTTTCGGGTCGAGCAAAGTCATGCCAGGAGGGACGCCTTCATTTCCAGAGAAGACAAAAGGAGGAGACCCAAGCGGTGCATCGGAAAACTGATTACTGTATTGTCTGCATTTTTATTTCGGAAATATCATGGAGCAAAGTACAACGACTTCAAATATTAAACGATTTATTATTAGGTTGCTTGCAGAATTACTTTCGAATAAAAAATCGTAATTAAATCGAGGACAGTCGCGTTCTCGAGTCTTTGATTTCCAACGAGAAAGCGTCAATTTGATGTCGACGGGGCAGAAAATAGGCGAGAATAGAGTGTATAAAGCTGAAGCGGACATTTCTTGCGATACGGAATAAATCTCACTTGCTATAATGCTCAATATGTGTGAACACAATAATCGGTCCGAAAAGGGCGGGAAGCTCATTCATCTGGAAATGTTGATGTTTATTTGTCTAATGAGCGATTGGCTTACGATAACCATGGCCAGTTCAATCGACGGACACTTCGAAATGTTCATGAAACCCAGAAACATCAGGATGATACTGAGCAATGTGAACGTGGGATGGTGCGCTTGTAGAGTGAGGTATTACATTCTTGATATTACAAAATAATACTTTATATTTCGAAATACTCTTTTAACCGTAACAAACTGTCGATGAAGAATGCGCGTTGTCGCGCCCAAACTGCTCTTCTTTCGCTCCAGCAAATCCAGCATTTTCCCACCGCTATCATTTGTGTCAATGTTGGCTATGCTACCTTGTAGAGGATATGCAATATCCCCTGTTTTCTGTAATATGCTAACATCCAATTACCGAAATAATAGCAAATATCGCTAGAAATAATTAATTGCTAATTAAAATCAGTTCACGATCACAGTAGCAAGTTCACTACGACAAGTTTGTCATACTGTAAGATTACGCGTCGAATACTCGTAGCAGCCCGTCGCTGTAGCATCCCCCAGTTTTGGCGTCGTTTCGTCAGTCTAGTTCGCGTGGCGATTAGCTCGTGGTTGTTTTCTCCGTTGGTTGTAGAGAAGGAGTTTATCATGTCTTTATAAATACTATTTAATTACTTCGTTTTATTTGGTTGCCCGGTGTTTTGGTGACTTTTGGGGATCGCTTCTAACTAAGTATATTTAGCGTCATGTCTTTCCTTCTTTTTCCTTAGTCTTTTATCACTATTCGTTTTCACTTATTCCCGTTCATTCACTAGACCCAGCGAGCAGGTTTCTGCCCCAGGTTTGTAGCACAAGAGAGCAGGTTTCTGCTCCGCGTGCAGCTAGCTCAGAGATCAGGTTTCTGGTCCAGTAGCTAATCGATAACTGTCATTGACGAACCGTAATTGCCAAGGGCACGCCGGAGGCCGAAAATTGGAATTGCAGTATCGCCTTGAGTACTATTATCGAGTAATTGAAAGGATACAGAGAAGCCACTCTAATTGAGCCGCTACACCAATATGCTGTTAGTGGCCTACCCGAGTTGCGCCGAATCTTGTTATCTTTACAACCTCCTCCGTTCTCAAGAGTATGGGGTAGACACTAATTAGAATGTAATTACGGTACCGATAACTCCAGATGGAGAGCGTCATGGAGAACGGAGTGAAAAAGAATAGGCAGGTGGCTATTAGTGATGTTGCCGATTGCATCTGACTCGTGCCTGAGACATTATCCAATCAGAATCGGAAGGACGAAAAGACCCAGTAGCCAGTAACGACGAGGTATTCCGTGGAGTAGTCGAAGTGCCAATGCAGTCTTTGCTCAGCGACCGAGTCGTCGCTGCGAATGAACAAAGCCATTAACTGAGTAATTATCACCATTTCGATTGATTCTCAGGTCAATTAGGCCAGAATGGAGTGGAAAAAGGAAGAGAAATTTTGATATTTTCGTTGTCAGGAGTTCGGTCGTAGCAAGAAAATGAGATGGAAAAACTAGAACGAAAGGGTTGAGCAACTGTCTTTTCCTTACCGTTACAAAAACTGCCGGAAGTGCAACGAACACCGCGAAGGCTGCCATTAATCTCTTCCGGGATATTGGTCCACATCGAAGAATCCAGTACCGCGCTCCCATGCAAATCAAAACATTGGTAAACTGAGCGTCAACTTCTGATTTGTTCGCTTTGATGAACACACACCGAGACAGTGTACGTTCCGAGTAGAATGAGTAACAGGCCGTGCCGCCCAATAAAGTGCACGGACCAAACGCAATGAAGAGCAGGGACCACTCGCAGGGGACCGTGCTGAATCGACGATTTTATTTTGAGCAAATTGCTCGCAAGTGGTTCCAGGGATCCACAGAAAGAGAGTACAGCAACTAGACGTTGTTCTACCTCCCAAGAGGAGTCAGGTTACACATATAATTTTTTTTAAATATCAAAATTTAGCAAACCGATGCATGGTAGTCAGAATGAGCGCAGATGCGGTTAGATCGGCAAGTGCCTGCATTCTCATAAGGAACAGATAAGAGTGGAAGGCTTTCGGGGTTGGGAGGAAAGTGGCACAAAGAAGTAGTACATTCAGTAAGACAGAGCAGCCAGCGACAGAAGTGTGGAAGACAGCCTCTTGGTCAGGAAACGCCATTTGAAAAAGTATTCTAAAAGACGAGAAAGCTGCTCAAAATCTCGAAAACCTGGTCATTTTTGTATTCGAATAAAAGGCCAAAGATACTACTAGCTTTTTCAATACTTACCAGGAAATGAAAGGTAGATCAAAGGAAAGGAGAGACACTCGTGAATGATCCAGCGAAAACAAGAAGCGAACGAATAAATTAGCAAAGACAGGTGGCTGCAGTTGTTGAGCTGAGCAATGCCAATGATCAACGAGCAGCATTGTACTTTCTCCCAGTCAACAGTCTGCATTCTGCTAAAGTTTTATTGTTTGACACCGCCTCACACTCACACATCATTGCAGTAGCTGCGAGAGTCTCAGTTGTTCAGAAAACACAAACTTGCTTTACGCAATAATTGCATGCATTTATGATTGCTTGAAAATGTCACAAAATCGGAAAAGTTTTTTCTTCAGAGAGAAGAAAAATTTTGATCGAGAATAATAAGTGTGACGCATGCATCATTTACAAGCGAAACATCACTGATAAAAAAGAAACGTATGGTTATCTTTTTTCAATTCTCTAGAGTCTTTCAAGGATCTTACCCGAATGAAACCGAAAACAATTACATCCCACATGATGACGATGTCGCTCGAGTTCATCGTTATCCTTATCCATAGCTGTTTCGCCATTGTATCAATCTCATCCAATCTCATCTTGATATGGATCGTGTTTCGCCATACACCCCCCATCGTTTTCTACATTTGGACTGATGCTGAAAACTCACGCCCTTTTCGATCTATACACGGCGATCGGGAGCTCCGCCTCTATGCAAAGGCTAAATTTATCTATTATCAATTCCAAACCAGACTCATCCCAATCGAGTGGTCATCGGCTATGTTCATGACGTACGGACCTTGTCGCTATTTTGGTGCTGACGTGTGCTACATGTCGGTCGCGATGGCTTACGGAGGAGCATACTATACGGTAGTGATACACACTCAATCCTTTTATATAGTTTCTCTAAAACCAAGGCATTGGTGTTGGGTGAAGGTTTCCTACCTCTACTGTACAGTGGCTACATTTTTACAACTCTTAAAATATCATTTAATTTATTCAGTTTTACACGATTCTCGCGTCCCTTGTGTATCGTCTGCTGGTGATTGGCGGAAAATCTCCGACAACACGCGAAACTCTGGGCCTCATCGGACGCTTTTCTATGCCGATCCCTTCCATCTTGACGGTAGGAACAGTCACGATTTCAGTGAATATAATACTACAGACCAGATGGAAAACTCCTTTGCTCGAATAGTGTTTCAGGCAAAGAACTTTGACGAATCGATCCGGAATATCATTTGTTCCGATCATCTTTCAACTTGGTCAACTCTAGTATTGAAGATAGCATTCATCACCTCGAGAGACGATGATGCGGTTGTGCGAGAGATGCTGAGGTCACGGCGTCCGGAGTATGATGTGGATGGGCAAATTGTGACAGGTGCGGTAAACCAAGATTTTCTGACTTGCCTGTAACGATAAAGCATGCAGAGTAGAAAAACTAGTAATCATGCTGGGTTTCAATTCAAGGCGTCGCGGACATTCGTTCTGTTGGCGTGTTTGTCGCGTTATTCATATTAGCTTTTCTGACTTGGCCAATGTATGCGGTGACCCTATACCTCAGATTAGTTAACCATTCACTGTTTTGCATTTCTGTTTCCTATATTCCGGATTCGACACCTGGTCAGGGACCATACTTTCCATTAGTTCAGAATGATCATTTTTGTGCATTGATAAAAGGTCGCGA